>OZ022514.1:57098325-57698325 GCA_963989385.1 Ctena decussata
GAGAAAGGAGAATTTCAGGGCATTTTCTCCCAAGAAATATATGGGAATTATCTGTAATTTAGCACAGTTTCAGAACGATTCGTGAAAGTCACCTTTTAAGAATAACTTCCACTGCAGGCCCATATATAAAAGTTTGCTCCTTTATTACTCTGCACATGGACAATTATTTGCGCTGTTATTTGCCCCAGGCATGTACCTATGTAATTACCGTTTACAGTGTAAAGATGGATGTTATCGGTCGCTGAACGTCGGAGCAGTAGGCGTTTAATGCATTTTCCCATAGGGTCCAATGCAAAATTGACACCTCATTTTCTCCATTCTCAAGAGCTTTGAGTCTCTGCAAAACATATACATGTGTAGACACAAATAAGTGAAATAGAATGAAGGCTATTTCAGCTTTAGCTTTTATTCCGTTTGGGAGCTAAAGTCGCACAAACTTTTGTTTACAAAAATTTCGATGGCCTATAGTTCGCAAGTTATGCAATCAGTTGACATAAGATTGTGCATGCATGTAGACATGTTAATGACCTTTATATATGCCAAGTTTCAGATGGCTACCTACTCAAACAAGCAAGCAGTAGCGGTTTGAAATTTTCACAATTTGGGCTACACGTTCGGGACGATTCGTGACCTTAGGTGACTTGCACAATTCGGGCTGAAACTAGTGCCAAATGAGAGGGTTGGGATAAACATTCAATTGACCATATGTGCCAAAAATTCTCGTTCTTTAGTTTTCGAGTTATAGCCCCTGGAAGTCGAAAACTGCACGACTTTGCCCTCGAATATCTCGACAACGGAGAAAGGAGAATTTCAGGGCATTTTCTCCCAAGAAATATATGGGAATTATCTGTAATTTAGCACAGTTTCAGAACGATTCGTGAAAGTCACCTTTTAAGAATAACTTCCACTGCAGGCCCATATATAAAAGTTTGCTCCTTTATTACTCTGCACATGGACAATTATTTGCGCTGTTATTTGCCCCAGGCATGTACCTATGTAATTATCGTTTACAGTGTAAAGATGGATGTTATCGGTCGCTGAACGTCGGAGCAGTAGGCGTTTAATGCATTTTCCCATAGGATCCAATGCAAAATTGACACCTCATTTTCTCCATTCTCAAGAGCTTTGAGTCTCTGCAAAACATATACATGTGTAGACACAAATAAGTGAAACAGAATGAAGGCTATTTCAGCTTTAGCTTTTATTCCGTTTGGGAGCTAAAGTGTCACAAACTTTTGTTTACAAAAATTTCGATGGCCTATAGTTCGCAAGTTATGCAATCAGTTGACATAAGATTGTGCATGCATGTAGACATGTTAATGACCTTTATATATGCCAAGTTTCAGATGGCTACCTACTCAAACAAGCAAGCAGTAGCGGTTTGAAATTTTCACAATTTGGGCTACACGTTCGGGACGATTCGTGACCTTAGGTGACTTGCACAATTCGGGCTGAAACTAGTGCCAAATGAGAGGGTTGGGATAAACATTCAATTGACCATATGTGCCAAAAATTCTCGTTCTTTAGTTTTCGAGTTATAGCCCCTGGAAGTCGAAAACTGCACGACTTTGCCCTCGAATATCTCGACAACGGAGAAAGGAGAATTTCAGGGCATTTTCTCCCAAGAAATATATGGGAATTATCTGTAATTTAGCACAGTTTCAGAACGATTCGTGAAAGTCACCTTTTAAGAATAACTTCCACTGCAGGCCCATATATAAAAGTTTGCTCCTTTATTACTCTGCACATGGACAATTATTTGCGCTGTTATTTGCCCCAGGCATGTACCTATGTAATTACCGTTTACAGTGTAAAGATGGATGTTATCGGTCGCTGAACGTCGGAGCAGTAGGCGTTTAATGCATTTTCCCATAGGGTCCAATGCAAAATTGACACCTCATTTTCTCCATTCTCAAGAGCTTTGAGTCTCTGCAAAACATATACATGTGTAGACACAAATAAGTGAAATAGAATGAAGGCTATTTCAGCTTTAGCTTTTATTCCGTTTGGGAGCTAAAGTCGCACAAACTTTTGTTTACAAAAATTTCGATGGCCTATAGTTCGCAAGTTATGCAATCAGTTGACATAAGATTGTGCATGCATGTAGACATGTTAATGACCTTTATATATGCCAAGTTTCAGATGGCTACCTACTCAAACAAGCAAGCAGTAGCGGTTTGAAATTTTCACAATTTGGGCTACACGTTCGGGACGATTCGTGACCTTAGGTGACTTGCACAATTCGGGCTGAAACTAGTGCCAAATGAGAGGGTTGGGATAAACATTCAATTGACCATATGTGCCAAAAATTCTCGTTCTTTAGTTTTCGAGTTATAGCCCCTGGAAGTCGAAAACTGCACGACTTTGCCCTCGAATATCTCGACAACGGAGAAAGGAGAATTTCAGGGCATTTTCTCCCAAGAAATATATGGGAATTATCTGTAATTTAGCACAGTTTCAGAACGATTCGTGAAAGTCACCTTTTAAGAATAACTTCCACTGCAGGCCCATATATAAAAGTTTGCTCCTTTATTACTCTGCACATGGACAATTATTTGTGCTGTTATTTGCCCCAGGCATGTACCTATGTAATTACCGTTTACAGTGTAAAGATGGATGTTATCGGTCGCTGAACGTCGGAGCAGTAGGCGTTTAATGCATTTTCCCATAGGGTCCAATGCAAAATTGACACCTCATTTTCTCCATTCTCAAGAGCTTTGAGTCTCTGCAAAACATATACATGTTGACATAAGATTGTTTATGCATGTAGACATGTTAATGACCTTTATATATGCCAAGTTTCAGATGGCTACCTACTCAAACAAGCAAGCAGTAGCGGTTTGAAATTTTCACAATTTGGGCTACACGTTCGGGACGATTCGTGACCTTAGGTGACTTGCACAATTCGGGCTGAAACTAGTGCCAAATGAGAGGGTTGGGATAAACATTCAATTGACCATATGTGCCAAAAATTCTCGTTCTTTAGTTTTCGAGTTATAGCCCCTGGAAGTCGAAAACTGCACGACTTTGCCCTCGAATATCTCGACAACGGAGAAAGGAGAATTTCAGGGCATTTTTTCCCAAGTAATATATGGGAATTATCTGTAATTTAGCACAGTTTCAGAACGATTCGTGAAAGTCACCTTTTAAGAATAACTTCCACTGCAGGCCCATATATAAAAGTTTGCTCCTTTATTACTCTGCACATGGACAATTATTTGCGCTGTTATTTGCCCCAGGCATGTACCTATGTAATTACCGTTTACAGTGTAAAGATGGATGTTATCGGTCGCTGAACGTCGGAGCAGTAGGCGTTTAATGCATTTTCCCATAGGGTCCAATGCAAAATTGACACCTCATTTTCTCCATTCTCAAGAGCTTTGAGTCTCTGCAAAACATATACATGTGTAGACACAAATAAGTGAAATAGAATGAAGGCTATTTCAGCTTTAGCTTTTATTCCGTTTGGGAGCTAAAGTCGCACAAACTTTTGTTTACAAACATTTCGATGGCCTATAGTTCGCAAGTTATGCAATCAGTTGACATAAGATTGTGCATGCATGTAGACATGTTAATGACCTTTATATATGCCAAGTTTCAGATGGCTACCTACTCAAACAAGCAAGCAGTAGCGGTTTGAAATTTTCACAATTTGGGCTACACGTTCGGGACGATTCGTGACCTTAGGTGACTTGCACAATTCGGGCTGAAACTAGTGCCAAATGAGAGGGTTGGGATAAACATTCAATTGACCATATGTGCCAAAAATTCTCGTTCTTTAGTTTTCGAGTTATAGCCCCTGGAAGTCGAAAACTGCACGACTTTGCCCTCGAATATCTCGACAACGGAGAAAGGAGAATTTCAGGGCATTTTCTCCCAAGAAATATATGGGAATTATCTGTAATTTAGCACAGTTTCAGAACGATTCGTGAAAGTCACCTTTTAAGAATAACTTCCACTGCAGGCCCATATATAAAAGTTTGCTCCTTTATTACTCTGCACATGGACAATTATTTGCGCTGTTATTTGCCCCAGGCATGTACCTATGTAATTACCGTTTACAGTGTAAAGATGGATGTTATCGGTCGCTGAACGTCGGAGCAGTAGACGTTTAATGCATTTTCCCATAGGGTCCAATGCAAAATTGACACCTCATTTTCTCCATTCTCAAGAGCTTTGAGTCTCTGCAAAACATATACATGTGTAGACACAAATAAGTGAAATAGAATGAAGGCTATTTCAGCTTTAGCTTTTATTCCGTTTGGGAGCTTAAGTCGCACAAACTTTTGTTTACAAAAATTTCGATGGCCTATAGTTCGCAAGTTATGCAATCAGTTGACATAAGATTGTGCATGCATGTAGACATGTTAATGACCTTTATATATGCCAAGTTTCAGATGGCTACCTACTCAAACAAGCAAGCAGTAGCGGTTTGAAATTTTCACAATTTGGGCTACACGTTCGGGACGATTCGTGACCTTAGGTGACTTGCACAATTCGGGCTGAAACTAGTGCCAAATGAGAGGGTTGGGATAAACATTCAATTGACCATATGTGCCAAAAATTCTCGTTCTTTAGTTTTCGAGTTATAGCCCCTGGAAGTCGAAAACTGCACGACTTTGCCCTCGAATATCTCGACAACGGAGAAAGGAGAATTTCAGGGCATTTTCTCCCAAGAAATATATGGGAATTATCTGTAATTAAGCACAGTTTCAGAACGATTCGTGAAAGTCACCTTTTAAGAATAACTTCCACTGCAGGCCCATATATAAAAGTTTGCTCCTTTATTACTCTGCACATGGACAATTATTTGCGCTGTTATTTGCCCCAGGCATGTACCTATGTAATTACCGTTTACAGTGTAAAGATGGATGTTATCGGTCGCTGAACGTCGGAGCAGTAGGCGTTTAATGCATTTTCCCATAGGGTCCAATGCAAAATTGACACCTCAGCCCGAATTGTGCAAGTCACCTAAGGTCACGAATCGTCCCGAACGTGTAGCCCAAATTGTGAAAATTTCAAACCGCTACTGCTTGCTTGTTTGAGTAGGTAGCCATCTGAAACTTGGCATATATAAAGGTCATTAACATGTCTACATGCATGCACAATCTTATGTCAACTGATTGCATAACTTGCGAACTATAGGCCATCGAAATTTTTGTAAACAAAAGTTTGTGCGACTTTAGCTCCCAAACGGAATAAAAGCTAAAGCTGAAATAGCCTTCATTCTATTTTACTTATTTGTGTCTACACATGTATATGTTTTGCAGAGACTCAAAGCTCTTGAGAATGGAGAAAATGAGGTGTCAATTTTGCATTGGACCCTATGGGAAAATGCATTAAACGCCTACTGCTCCGACGTTCAGCGACCGATAACATCCATCTTTACACTGTAAACGGTAATTACATAGGTACATGCCTGGGGCAAATAACAGCGCAAATAATTGTCCATGTGCAGAGTAATAAAGGAGCAAACTTTTATATATGGGCCTGCAGTGGAAGTTATTCTTAAAAGGTGACTTTCACGAATCGTTCTGAAACTGTGCTAAATTACAGATAATTCCCATATATTTCTTGGGAGAAAATGCCCTGAAATTCTCCTTTCTCCGTTGTCGAGATATTCGAGGGCAAAGTCGTGCAGTTTTCGACTTCCAGGGGCTATAACTCGAAAACTAAAGAACGAGAATTTTTGGCACATATGGTCAATTTAATGTTTATCCCAACCCTCTCATTTGGCACTAGTTTCAGCCCGAATTGTGCAAGTCACCTAAGGTCACGAATCGTCCCGAACGTGTAGCCCAAATTGTGAAAATTTCAAACCGCTACTGCTTGCTTGTTTGAGTAGGTAGCCATCTGAAACTTGGCATATATAAAGGTCATTAACATGTCTACATGCATGCACAATCTTATGTCAACTGATTGCATAACTTGCGAACTATAGGCCATCGAAATTTTTGTAAACTAAAGTTTGTGCGACTTTAGCTCCCAAACGGAATAAAAGCTAAAGCTGAAATAGCCTTCATTCTATTTTACTTATTTGTGTCTACACATGTATATGTTTTGCAGAGACTCAAAGCTCTTGAGAATGGAGAAAATGAGGTGTCAATTTTGCATTGGACCCTATGGGAAAATGCATTAAACGCCTACTGCTCCGACGTTCAGCGACCGATAACATCCATCTTTACACTGTAAACGGTAATTACATAGGTACATGCCTGGGGCAAATAACAGCGCAAATAATTGTCCATGTGCAGAGTAATAAAGGAGCAAACTTTTATATATGGGCCTGCAGTGGAAGTTATTCTTAAAAGGTGACTTTCACGAATCGTTCTGAAACTGTGCTAAATTACAGATAATTCCCATATATTTCTTGGGAGAAAATGCCCTGAAATTCTCCTTTCTCCGTTGTCGAGATATTCGAGGGCAAAGTCGTGCAGTTTTCGACTTCCAGGGGCTATAACTCGAAAACTAAAGAACGAGAATTTTTGGCACATATGGTCAATTGAATGTTTATCCCAACCCTCTCATTTGGCACTAGTTTCAGCCCGAATTGTGCAAGTCACCTAAGGTCACGAATCGTCCCGAACGTGTAGCCCAAATTGTGAAAATTTCAAACCGCTACTGCTTGCTTGTTTGAGTAGGTAGCCATCTGAAACTTGGCATATATAAAGGTCATTAACATGTCTACATGCATGCACAATCTTATGTCAACTGATTGCATAACTTGCGAACTATAGGCCATCGAAATTTTTGTAAACAAAAGTTTGTGCGACTTTAGCTCCCAAACGGAATAAAAGCTAAAGCTGAAATAGCCTTCATTCTATTTCACTTATTTGTGTCTACACATGTATATGTTTTGCAGAGACTCAAAGCTCTTGAGAATGGAGAAAATGAGGTGTCAATTTTGCATTGGACCCTATGGGAAAATGCATTAAACGCCTACTGCTCCGACGTTCAGCGACCGATAACATCCATCTTTACACTGTAAACGGTAATTACATAGGTACATGCCTGGGGCAAATAACAGCGCAAATAATTGTCCATGTGCAGAGTAATAAAGGAGCAAACTTTTATATATGGGCCTGCAGTGGAAGTTATTCTTAAAAGGTGACTTTCAAGAATCGTTCTGAAACTGTGCTAAATTACAGATAATTCCCATATATTTCTTGGGAGAAAATGCCCTGAAATTCTCCTTTCTCCGTTGTCGAGATATTCGAGGGCAAAGTCGTGCAGTTTTCGACTTCCAGGGGCTATAACTCAAAAACTAAAGAACGAGAATTTTTGGCACATATGGTCAATTGAATGTTTATCCCAACCCTCTCATTTGGCACTAGTTTCAGCCCGAATTGTGCAAGTCACCTAAGGTCACGAATCGTCCCGAACGTGTAGCCCAAATTGTGAAAATTTCAAACCGCTACTGCTTGCTTGTTTGAGTAGGTAGCCATCTGAAACTTGGCATATATAAAGGTCATTAACATGTCTACATGCATGCACAATCTTATGTCAACTGATTGCATAACTTGCGAACTATAGGCCATCGAAATTTTTGTAAACAAAAGTTTGTGCGACTTTAGCTCCCAAACGGAATAAAAGCTAAAGCTGAAATAGCCTTCATTCTATTTCACTTATTTGTGTCTACACATGTATATGTTTTGCAGAGACTCAAAGCTCTTGAGAATGGAGAAAATGAGGTGTCAATTTTGCATTGGACCCTATGGGAAAATGCATTAAACGCCTACTGCTCCGACGTTCAGCGACCGATAACATCCATCTTTACACTGTAAACGGTAATTACATAGGTACATGCCTGGGGCAAATAACAGCGCAAATAATTGTCCATGTGCAGAGTAATAAAGGAGCAAACTTTTATATATGGGCCTGCAGTGGAAGTTATTCTTAAAAGGTGACTTTCAAGAATCGTTCTGAAACTGTGCTAAATTACAGATAATTCCCATATATTTCTTGGGAGAAAATGCCCTGAAATTCTCCTTTCTCCGTTGTCGAGATATTCGAGGGCAAAGTCGTGCAGTTTTCGACTTCCAGGGGCTATAACTCGAAAACTAAAGAACGAGAATTTTTGGCACATATGGTCAATTGAATGTTTATCCCAACCCTCTCATTTGGCACTAGTTTCAGCCCGAATTGTGCAAGTCACCTAAGGTCACGAATCGTCCCGAACGTGTAGCCCAAATTGTGAAAATTTCAAACCGCTACTGCTTGCTTGTTTGAGTAGGTAGCCATCTGAAACTTGGCATATATAAAGGTCATTAACATGTCTACATGCATGCACAATCTTATGTCAACTGATTGCATAACTTGCGAACTATAGGCCATCGAAATTTTTGTAAACAAAAGTTTGTGCGACTTTAGCTCCCAAACGGAATAAAAGCTAAAGCTAAAATAGCCTTCATTCTATTTCACTTATTTGTGTCTACACATGTATATGTTTTGCAGAGACTCAAAGCTCTTGAGAATGGAGAAAATGAGGTGTCAATTTTGCATTGGACCCTATGGGAAAATGCATTAAACGCCTACTGCTCCGACGTTCAGCGACCGATAACATCCATCTTTACACTGTAAACGGTAATTACATAGGTACATGCCTGGGGCAAATAACAGCGCAAATAATTGTCCATGTGCAGAGTAATAAAGGAGCAAACTTTTATATATGGGCCTGCAGTGGAAGTTATTCTTAAAAGGTGACTTTCACGAATCGTTCTGAAACTGTGCTAAATTACAGATAATTCCCATATATTTCTTGGGAGAAAATGCCCTGAAATTCTCCTTTCTCCGTTGTCGAGATATTCGAGGGCAAAGTCGTGCAGTTTTCGACTTCCAGGGGCTATAACTCGAAAACTAAAGAACGAGAATTTTTGGCACATATGGTCAATTGAATGTTTATCCCAACCCTCTCATTTGGCACTAGTTTCAGCCCGAATTGTGCAAGTCACCTAAGGTCACGAATCGTCCCGAACGTGTAGCCCAAATTGTGAAAATTTCAAACCGCTACTGCTTGCTTGTTTGAGTAGGTAGCCATCTGAAACTTGGCATATATAAAGGTCATTAACATGTCTACATGCATGCACAATCTTATGTCAACTGATTGCATAACTTGCGAACTATAGGCCATCGAAATTTTTGTAAACAAAAGTTTGTGCGACTTTAGCTCCCAAACGGAATAAAAGCTAAAGCTAAAATAGCCTTCATTCTATTTCACTTATTTGTGTCTACACATGTATATGTTTTGCAGAGACTCAAAGCTCTTGAGAATGGAGAAAATGAGGTGTCAATTTTGCATTGGACCCTATGGGAAAATGCATTAAACGCCTACTGCTCCGACGTTCAGCGACCGATAACATCCATCTTTACACTGTAAACGGTAATTACATAGGTACATGCCTGGGGCAAATAACAGCGCAAATAATTGTCCATGTGCAGAGTAATAAAGGAGCAAACTTTTATATATGGGCCTGCAGTGGAAGTTATTCTTAAAAGGTGACTTTCACGAATCGTTCTGAAACTGTGCTAAATTACAGATAATTCCCATATATTTCTTGGGAGAAAATGCCCTGAAATTCTCCTTTCTCCGTTGTCGAGATATTCGAGGGCAAAGTCGTGCAGTTTTCGACTTCCAGGGGCTATAACTCGAAAACTAAAGAACGAGAATTTTTGGCACATATGGTCAATTGAATGTTTATCCCAACCCTCTCATTTGGCACTAGTTTCAGCCCGAATTGTGCAAGTCACCTAAGGTCACGAATCGTCCCGAACGTGTAGCCCAAATTGTGAAAATTTCAAACCGCTACTGCTTGCTTGTTTGAGTAGGTAGCCATCTGAAACTTGGCATATATAAAGGTCATTAACATGTCTACATGCATGCACAATCTTATGTCAACTGATTGCATAACTTGCGAACTATAGGCCATCGAAATTTTTGTAAACAAAAGTTTGTGCGACTTTAGCTCCCAAACGGAATAAAAGCTAAAGCTAAAATAGCCTTCATTCTATTTCACTTAATTGTGTCTACACATGTATATGTTTTGCAGAGACTCAAAGCTCTTGAGAATGGAGAAAATGAGGTGTCAATTTTGCATTGGACCCTATGGGAAAATGCATTAAACGCCTACTGCTCCGACGTTCAGCGACCGATAACATCCATCTTTACACTGTAAACGGTAATTACATAGGTACATGCCTGGGGCAAATAACAGCGCAAATAATTGTCCATGTGCAGAGTAATAAAGGAGCAAACTTTTATATATGGGCCTGCAGTGGAAGTTATTCTTAAAAGGTGACTTTCACGAATCGTTCTGAAACTGTGCTAAATTACAGATAATTCCCATATATTTCTTGGGAGAAAATGCCCTGAAATTCTCCTTTCTCCGTTGTCGAGATATTCGAGGGCAAAGTCGTGCAGTTTTCGACTTCCAGGGGCTATAACTCGAAAACTAAAGAACGAGAATTTTTGGCACATATGGTCAATTGAATGTTTATCCCAACCCTCTCATTTGGCACTAGTTTCAGCCCGAATTGTGCAAGTCACCTAAGGTCACGAATCGTCCCGAACGTGTAGCCCAAATTGTGAAAATTTCAAACCGCTACTGCTTGCTTGTTTGAGTAGGTAGCCATCTGAAACTTGGCATATATAAAGGTCATTAACATGTCTACATGCATGCACAATCTTATGTCAACTGATTGCATAACTTGCGAGCTATAGGCCATCGAAATTTTTGTAAACAAAAGTTTGTGCGACTTTAGCTCCCAAACGGAATAAAAGCTAAAGCTGAAATAGCCTTCATTCTATTTCACTTATTTGTGTCTACACATGTATATGTTTTGCAGAGACTCAAAGCTCTTGAGAATGGAGAAAATGAGGTGTCAATTTTGCATTGGACCCTATGGGAAAATGCATTAAACGCCTACTGCTCCGACGTTCAGCGACCGATAACATCCATCTTTACACTGTAAACGGTAATTACATAGGTACATGCCTGGGGCAAATAACAGCGCAAATAATTGTCCATGTGCAGAGTAATAAAGGAGCAAACTTTTATATATGGGCCTGCAGTGGAAGTTATTCTTAAAAGGTGACTTTCACGAATCGTTCTGAAACTGTGCTAAATTACAGGTAATTCCCATATATTTCTTGGGAGAAAATGCCCTGAAATTCTCCTTTCTCCGTTGTCGAGATATTCGAGGGCAAAGTCGTGCAGTTTTCGACTTCCAGGGGCTATAACTCGAAAACTAAAGAACGAGAATTTTTGGCACATATGGTCAATTGAATGTTTATCCCAACCCTCTCATTTGTCACTAGTTTCAGCCCGAATTGTGCAAGTCACCTAAGGTCACGAATCGTCCCGAACGTGTAGCCCAAATTGTGAAAATTTCAAACCGCTACTGCTTGCTTGTTTGAGTAGGTAGCCATCTGAAACTTGGCATATATAAAGGTCATTAACATGTCTACATGCATGCACAATCTTATGTCAACTGATTGCATAACTTGCGAACTATAGGCCATCGAAATTTTTGTAAACAAAAGTTTGTGCGACTTTAGCTCCCAAACGGAATAAAAGCTAAAGCTGAAATAGCCTTCATTCTATTTCACTTATTTGTGTCTACACATGTATATGTTTTGCAGAGACTCAAAGCTCTTGAGAATGGAGAAAATGAGGTGTCAATTTTGCATTGGACCCTATGGGAAAATGCATTAAACGCCTACTGCTCCGACGTTCAGCGACCGATAACATCCATCTTTACACTGTAAACGGTAATTACATAGGTACATGCCTGGGGCAAATAACAGCGCAAATAATTGTCCATGTGCAGAGTAATAAAGGAGCAAACTTTTATATATGGGCCTGCAGTGGAAGTTATTCTTAAAAGGTGACTTTCACGAATCGTTCTGAAACTGTGCTAAATTACAGATAATTCCCATATATTTCTTGGGAGAAAATGCCCTGAAATTCTCCTTTCTCCGTTGTCGAGATATTCGAGGGCAAAGTCGTGCAGTTTTCGACTTCCAGGGGCTATAACTCGAAAACTAAAGAACGAGAATTTTTGGCACATATGGTCAATTGAATGTTTATCCCAACCCTCTCATTTGGCACTAGTTTCAGCCCGAATTGTGCAAGTCACCTAAGGTCACGAATCGTCCCGAACGTGTAGCCCAAATTGTGAAAATTTCAAACCGCTACTGCTTGCTTGTTTGAGTAGGTAGCCATCTGAAACTTGGCATATATAAAGGTCATTAACATGTCTACATGCATGCACAATCTTATGTCAACTGATTGCATAACTTGCGAACTATAGGCCATCGAAATTTTTGTAAACAAAAGTTTGTGCGACTTTAGCTCCCAAACGGAATAAAAGCTAAAGCTGAAATAGCCTTCATTCTATTTCACTTATTTGTGTCTACACATGTATATGTTTTGCAGAGACTCAAAGCTCTTGAGAATGGAGAAAATGAGGTGTCAATTTTGCATTGGACCCTATGGGAAAATGCATTAAACGCCTACTGCTCCGACGTTCAGCGACCGATAACATCCATCTTTACACTGTAAACGGTAATTACATAGGTACATGCCTGGGGCAAATAACAGCGCAAATAATTGTCCATGTGCAGAGTAATAAAGGAGCAAACTTTTATATATGGGCCTGCAGTGGAAGTTATTCTTAAAAGGTGACTTTCACGAATCGTTCTGAAACTGTGCTAAATTACAGATAATTCCCATATATTTCTTGGGAGAAAATGCCCTGAAATTCTCCTTTCTCCGTTGTCGAGATATTCGAGGGCAAAGTCGTGCAGTTTTCGACTTCCAGGGGCTATAACTCGAAAACTAAAGAACGAGAATTTTTGGCACATATGGTCAATTGAATGTTTATCCCAACCCTCTCATTTGGCACTAGTTTCAGCCCGAATTGTGCAAGTCACCTAAGGTCACGAATCGTCCCGAACGTGTAGCCCAAATTGTGAAAATTTCAAACCGCTACTGCTTGCTTGTTTGAGTAGGTAGCCATCTGAAACTTGGCTTATATAAAGGTCATTAACATGTCTACATGCATGCACAATCTTATGTCAACTGACTGCATAACTTGCGAACTATAGGCCATCGAAATTTTTGTAAACAAAAGTTTGTGCGACTTTAGCTCCCAAACGGAATAAAAGCTAAAGCTGAAATAGCCTTCATTCTATTTCACTTATTTGTGTCTACACATGTATATGTTTTGCAGAGACTCAAAGCTCTTGAGAATGGAGAAAATGAGGTGTCAATTTTGCATTGGACCCTATGGGAAAATGCATTAAACGCCTACTGCTCCGACGTTCAGCGACCGATAACATCCATCTTTACACTGTAAACGGTAATTACATAGGTACATGCCTGGGGCAAATAACAGCGCAAATAATTGTCCATGTGCAGAGTAATAAAGGAGCAAACTTTTATATATGGGCCTGCAGTGGAAGTTATTCTTAAAAGGTGACTTTCACGAATCGTTCTGAAACTGTGCTAAATTACAGATAATTCCCATATATTTCTTGGGAGAAAATGCCCTGAAATTCTCCTTTCTCCGTTGTCGAGATATTCGAGGGCAAAGTCGTGCAGTTTTCGACTTCCAGGGGCTATAATTCGAAAACTAAAGAACGAGAATTTTTGGCACATATGGTCAATTGAATGTTTATCCCAACCCTCTCATTTGGCACTAGTTTCAGCCCGAATTGTGCAAGTCACCTAAGGTCACGAATCGTCCCGAACGTGTAGCCCAAATTGTGAAAATTTCAAACCGCTACTGCTTGCTTGTTTGAGTAGGTAGCCATCTGAAACTTGGCATATATAAAGGTCATTAACATGTCTACATGCATGCACAATCTTATGTCAACTGATTGCATAACTTGCGAACTATAGGCCATCGAAATTTTTGTAAACAAAAGTTTGTGCGACTTTAGCTCCCAAACGGAATAAAAGCTAAAGCTGAAATAGCCTTCATTCTATTTCACTTATTTGTGTCTACACATGTATATGTTTTGCAGAGACTCAAAGCTCTTGAGAATGGAGAAAATGAGGTGTCAATTTTGCATTGGACCCTATGGGAAAATGCATTAAACGCCTACTGCTCCGACGTTCAGCGACCGATAACATCCATCTTTACACTGTAAACGGTAATTACATAGGTACATGCCTGGGGCAAATAACAGCGCAAATAATTGTCCATGTGCAGAGTAATAAAGGAGCAAACTTTTATATATGGGCCTGCAGTGGAAGTTATTCTTAAAAGGTGACTTTCACGAATCGTTCTGAAACTGTGCTAAATTACAGATAATTCCCATATATTTCTTGGGAGAAAATGCCCTGAAATTCTCCTTTCTCCGTTGTCGAGATATTCGAGGGCAAAGTCGTGCAGTTTTCGACTTCCAGGGGCTATAACTCGAAAACTAAAGAACGAGAATTTTTGGCACATATGGTCAATTGAATGTTTATCCCAACCCTCTCATTTGGCACTAGTTTCAGCCCGAATTGTGCAAGTCACCTAAGGTCACGAATCGTCCCGAACGTGTAGCCCAAATTGTGAAAATTTCAAACCGCTACTGCTTGCTTGTTTGAGTAGGTAGCCATCTGAAACTTGGCATATATAAAGGTCATTAACATGTCTACATGCATGCACAATCTTATGTCAACTGATTGCATAACTTGCGAACTATAGGCCATCGAAATTTTTGTAAACAAAAGTTTGTGCGACTTTAGCTCCCAAACGGAATAAAAGCTAAAGCTGAAATAGCCTTCATTCTATTTCACTTATTTGTGTCTACACATGTATATGTTTTGCAGAGACTCAAAGCTCTTGAGAATGGAGAAAATGAGGTGTCAATTTTGCATTGGACCCTATGGGAAAATGCATTAAACGTCTACTGCTCCGACGTTCAGCGACCGATAACATCCATCTTTACACTGTAAACGGTAATTACATAGGTACATGCCTGGGGCAAATAACAGCGCAAATAATTGTCCATGTGCAGAGTAATAAAGGAGCAAACTTTTATATATGGGCCTGCAGTGGAAGTTATTCTTAAAAGGTGACTTTCACGAATCGTTCTGAAACTGTGCTAAATTACAGATAATTCCCATATATTTCTTGGGAGAAAATGCCCTGAAATTCTCCTTTCTCCGTTGTCGAGATATTCGAGGGCAAAGTCGTGCAGTTTTCGACTTCCAGGGGCTATAACTCGAAAACTAAAGAACGAGAATTTTTGGCACATATGGTCAATTGAATGTTTATCCCAACCCTCTCATTTGGCACTAGTTTCAGCCCGAATTGTGCAAGTCACCTAAGGTCACGAATCGTCCCGAACGTGTAGCCCAAATTGTGAAAATTTCAAACCGCTACTGCTTGCTTGTTTGAGTAGGTAGCCATCTGAAACTTGGCATATATAAAGGTCATTAACATGTCTACATGCATGCACAATCTTATGTCAACTGATTGCATAACTTGCGAACTATAGGCCATCGAAATTTTTGTAAACAAAAGTTTGTGCGACTTTAGCTCCCAAACGGAATAAAAGCTAAAGCTGAAATAGCCTTCATTCTATTTCACTTATTTGTGTCTACACATGTATATGTTTTGCAGAGACTCAAAGCTCTTGAGAATGGAGAAAATGAGGTGTCAATTTTGCATTGGACCCTATGGGAAAATGCATTAAACGCCTACTGCTCCGACGTTCAGCGACCGATAACATCCATCTTTACACTGTAAACGGTAATTACATAGGTACATGCCTGGGGCAAATAACAGCGCAAATAATTGTCCATGTGCAGAGTAATAAAGGAGCAAACTTTTATATATGGGCCTGCAGTGGAAGTTATTCTTAAAAGGTGACTTTCACGAATCGTTCTGAAACTGTGCTAAATTACAGATAATTCCCATATATTTCTTGGGAGAAAATGCCCTGAAATTCTCCTTTCTCCGTTGTCGAGATATTCGAGGGCAAAGTCGTGCAGTTTTCGACTTCCAGGGGCTATAACTCGAAAACTAAAGAACGAGAATTTTTGGCACATATGGTCAATTGAATGTTTATCCCAACCCTCTCATTTGGCACTAGTTTCAGCCCGAATTGTGCAAGTCACCTAAGGTCACGAATCGTCCCGAACGTGTAGCCAAAATTGTGAAAATTTCAAACCGCTACTGCTTGCTTGTTTGAGTAGGTAGCCATCTGAAACTTGGCATATATAAAGGTCATTAACATGTCTACATGCATGCACAATCTTATGTCAACTGATTGCATAACTTGCGAACTATAGGCCATCGAAATTTTTGTAAACAAAAGTTTGTGCGACTTTAGCTCCCAAACGGAATAAAAGCTAAAGCTGAAATAGCCTTCATTCTATTTCACTTATTTGTGTCTACACATGTATATGTTTTGCAGAGACTCAAAGCTCTTGAGAATGGAGAAAATGAGGTGTCAATTTTGCATTGGACCCTATGGGAAAATGCATTAAACGTCTACTGCTCCGACGTTCAGCGACCGATAACATCCATCTTTACACTGTAAACGGTAATTACATAGGTACATGCCTGGGGCAAATAACAGCGCAAATAATTGTCCATGTGCAGAGTAATAAAGGAGCAAACTTTTATATATGGGCCTGCAGTGGAAGTTATTCTTAAAAGGTGACTTTCACGAATCGTTCTGAAACTGTGCTAAATTACAGATAATTCCCATATATTTCTTGGGAGAAAATGCCCTGAAATTCTCCTTTCTCCGTTGTCGAGATATTCGAGGGCAAAGTCGTGCAGTTTTCGACTTCCAGGGGCTATAACTCGAAAACTAAAGAACGAGAATTTTTGGCACATATGGTCAATTGAATGTTTATCCCAACCCTCTCATTTGGCACTAGTTTCAGCCCGAATTGTGCAAGTCAGCTAAGGTCACGAATCGTCCCGAACGTGTAGCCCAAATTGTGAAAATTTCAAACCGCTACTGCTTGCTTGTTTGAGTAGGTAGCCATCTGAAACTTGGCATATATAAAGGTCATTAACATGTCTACATGCATGCACAATCTTATGTCAACTGATTGCATAACTTGCGAACTATAGGCCATCGGAATTTTTGTAAACAAAAGTTTGTGCGACTTTAGCTCCCAAACGGAATAAAAGCTAAAGCTGAAATAGCCTTCATTCTATTTCACTTATTTGTGTCTACACATGTATATGTTTTGCAGAGACTCAAAGCTCTTGAGAATGGAGAAAATGAGGTGTCAATTTTGCATTGGACCCTATGGGAAAATGCATTAAACGCCTACTGCTCCGCCGTTCAGCGACCGATAACATCCATCTTTACACTGTAAACGGTAATTACATAGGTACATGCCTGGGGCAAATAACAGCGCAAATAATTGTCCATGTGCAGAGTAATAAAGGAGCAAACTTTTATATATGGGCCTGCAGTGGAAGTTATTCTTAAAAGGTGACTTTCACGAATCGTTCTGAAACTGTGCTAAATTACAGGTAATTCCCATATATTTCTTGGGAGAAAATGCCCTGAAATTCTCCTTTCTCCGTTGTCGAGATATTCGAGAGCAAAGTCGTGCAGTTTTCGACTTCCAGGGGCTATAACTCGAAAACTAAAGAACGAGAATTTTTGGCACATATGGTCAATTGAATGTTTATCCCAACCCTCTCATTTGGCACTAGTTTCAGCCCGAATTGTGCAAGTCACCTAAGGTCACGAATCGTCCCGAACGTGTAGCCCAAATTGTGAAAATTTCAAACCGCTACTGCTTGCTTGTTTGAGTAGGTAGCCATCTGAAACTTGGCATATATAAAGGTCATTAACATGTCTACATGCATGCACAATCTTATGTCAACTGATTGCATAACTTGCGAACTATAGGCCTTCGAAATTTTTGTAAACAAAAGTTTGTGCGACTTTAGCTCCCAAACGGAATAAAAGCTAAAGCTGAAATAGCCTTCATTCTATTTCACTTATTTGTGTCTACACATGTATATGTTTTGCAGAGACTCAAAGCTCTTGAGAATGGAGAAAATGAGGTGTCAATTTTGCATTGGACCCTATGGGAAAATGCATTAAACGCCTACTGCTCCGACGTTCAGCGACCGATAACATCCATCTTTACACTGTAAACGGTAATTACATAGGTACATGCCTGGGGCAAATAACAGCGCAAATAATTGTCCATGTGCAGAGTAATAAAGGAGCAAACTTTTATATATGGGCCTGCAGTGGAAGTTATTCTTAAAAGGTGACTTTCACGAATCGTTCTGAAACTGTGCTAAATTACAGATAATTCCCATATATTTCTTGGGAGAAAATGCCCTGAAATTCTCCTTTCTCCGTTGTCGAGATATTCGAGGGCAAAGTCGTGCAGTTTTCGACTTCCAGGGGCTATAACTCGAAAACTAAAGAACGAGAATTTTTGGCACATATGGTCAATTGAATGTTTATCCCAACCCTCTCATTTGGCACTAGTTTCAGCCCGAATTGTGCAAGTCACCTAAGGTCACGAATCGTCCCGAACGTGTAGCCCAAATTGTGAAAATTTCAAACCGCTACTGCTTGCTTGTTTGAGTAGGTAGCCATCTGAAACTTGGCATATATAAAGGTCATTAACATGTCTACATGCATGCACAATCTTATGTCAACTGATTGCATAACTTGCGAACTATAGGCCATCGAAATTTTTGTAAACAAAAGTTTGTGCGACTTTAGCTCCCAAACGGAATAAAAGCTAAAGCTGAAATAGCCTTCATTCTATTTCACTTATTTGTGTCTACACATGTATATGTTTTGCAGAGACTCAAAGCTCTTGAGAATGGAGAAAATGAGGTGTCAATTTTGCATTGGACCCTATGGGAAAATGCATTAAACGCCTACTGCTCCGACGTTCAGCGACCGATAACATCCATCTTTACACTGTAAACGGTAATTACATAGGTACATGCCTGGGGCAAATAACAGCGCAAATAATTGTCCATGTGCAGAGTAATAAAGGAGCAAACTTTTATATATGGGCCTGCAGTGGAAGTTATTCTTAAAAGGTGACTTTCACGAATCGTTCTGAAACTGTGCTAAATTACAGATAATTCCCATATATTTCTTGGGAGAAAATGCCCTGAAATTCTCCTTTCTCCGTTGTCGAGATATTCGAGGGCAAAGTCGTGCAGTTTTCGACTTCCAGGGGCTATAACTCGAAAACTAAAGAACGAGAATTTTTGGCACATATGGTCAATTGAATGTTTATCCCAACCCTCTCATTTGGCACTAGTTTCAGCCCGAATTGTGCAAGTCACCTAAGGTCACGAATCGTCCCGAACGTGTAGCCCAAATTGTGAAAATTTCAAACCGCTACTGCTTGCTTGTTTGAGTAGGTAGCCATCTGAAACTTGGCTTATATAAAGGTCATTAACATGTCTACATGCATGCACAATCTTATGTCAACTGATTGCATAACTTGCGAACTATAGGCCATCGAAATTTTTGTAAACAAAAGTTTGTGCGACTTTAGCTCCCAAACGGAATAAAAGCTAAAGCTGAAATAGCCTTCATTCTATTTCACTTATTTGTGTCTACACATGTATATGTTTTGCAGAGACTCAAAGCTCTTGAGAATGGAGAAAATGAGGTGTCAATTTTGCATTGGACCCTATGGGAAAATGCATTAAACGCCTACTGCTCCGACGTTCAGCGACCGATAACATCCATCTTTACACTGTAAACGGTAATTACATAGGTACATGCCTGGGGCAAATAACAGCGCAAATAATTGTCCATGTGCAGAGTAATAAAGGAGCAAACTTTTATATATGGGCCTGCAGTGGAAGTTATTCTTAAAAGGTGACTTTCACGAATCGTTCTGAAACTGTGCTAAATTACAGATAATTCCCATATATTTCTTGGGAGAAAATGCCCTGAAATTCTCCTTTCTCCGTTGTCGAGATATTCGAGGGCAAAGTCGTGCAGTTTTCGACTTCCAGGGGCTATAACTCGAAAACTAAAGAACGAGAATTTTTGGCACATATGGTCAATTGAATGTTTATCCCAACCCTCTCATTTGGCACTAGTTTCAGCCCGAATTGTGCAAGTCACCTAAGGTCACGAATCGTCCCGAACGTGTAGCCCAAATTGTGAAAATTTCAAACCGCTACTGCTTGCTTGTTTGAGTAGGTAGCCATCTGAAACTTGGCATATATAAAGGTCATTAACATGTCTACATGCATGCACAATCTTATGTCAACTGATTGCATAACTTGCGAACTATAGGCCATCGAAATTTTTGTAAACAAAAGTTTGTGCGACTTTAGCTCCCAAACGGAATAAAAGCTAAAGCTGAAATAGCCTTCATTCTATTTCACTTATTTGTGTCTACACATGTATATGTTTTGCAGAGACTCAAAGCTCTTGAGAATGGAGAAAATGAGGTGTCAATTTTGCATTGGACCCTATGGGAAAATGCATTAAACGCCTACTGCTCCGACGTTCAGCGACCGATAACATCCATCTTTACACTGTAAACGGTAATTACATAGGTACATGCCTGGGGCAAATAACAGCGCAAATAATTGTCCATGTGCAGAGTAATAAAGGAGCAAACTTTTATATATGGGCCTGCAGTGGAAGTTATTCTTAAAAGGTGACTTTCACGAATCGTTCTGAAACTGTGCTAAATTACAGATAATTCCCATATATTTCTTGGGAGAAAATGCCCTGAAATTCTCCTTTCTCCGTTGTCGAGATATTCGAGGGCAAAGTCGTGCAGTTTTCGACTTCCAGGGGCTATAACTCGAAAACTAAAGAACGAGAATTTTTGGCACATATGGTCAATTGAATGTTTATCCCAACCCTCTCATTTGGCACTAGTTTCAGCCCGAATTGTGCAAGTCACCTAAGGTCACGAATCGTCCCGAACGTGTAGCCCAAATTGTGAAAATTTCAAACCGCTACTGCTTGCTTGTTTGAGTAGGTAGCCATCTGAAACTTGGCATATATAAAGGTCATTAACATGTCTACATGCATGCACAATCTTATGTCAACTGATTGCATAACTTGCGAACTATAGGCCATCGAAATTTTTGTAAACAAAAGTTTGTGCGACTTTAGCTCCCAAACGGAATAAAAGCTAAAGCTGAAATAGCCTTCATTCTATTTCACTTATTTGTGTCTACACATGTATATGTTTTGCAGAGACTCAAAGCTCTTGAGAATGGAGAAAATGAGGTGTCAATTTTGCATTGGACCCTATGGGAAAATGCATTAAACGTCTACTGCTCCGACGTTCAGCGACCGATAACATCCATCTTTACACTGTAAACGGTAATTACATAGGTACATGCCTGGGGCAAATAACAGCGCAAATAATTGTCCATGTGCAGAGTAATAAAGGAGCAAACTTTTATATATGGGCCTGCAGTGGAAGTTATTCTTAAAAGGTGACTTTCACGAATCGTTCTGAAACTGTGCTAAATTACAGATAATTCCCATATATTTCTTGGGAGAAAATGCCCTGAAATTCTCCTTTCTCCGTTGTCGAGATATTCGAGGGCAAAGTCGTGCAGTTTTCGACTTCCAGGGGCTATAACTCGAAAACTAAAGAACGAGAATTTTTGGCACATATGGTCAATTGAATGTTTATCCCAACCCTCTCATTTGGCACTAGTTTCAGCCCGAATTGTGCAAGTCACCTAAGGTCACGAATCGTCCCGAACGTGTAGCCCAAATTGTGAAAATTTCAAACCGCTACTGCTTGCTTGTTTGAGTAGGTAGCCATCTGAAACTTGGCATATATAAAGGTCATTAACATGTCTACATGCATGCACAATCTTATGTCAACTGATTGCATAACTTGCGAACTATAGGCCATCGGAATTTTTGTAAACAAAAGTTTGTGCGACTTTAGCTCCCAAACGGAATAAAAGCTAAAGCTGAAATAGCCTTCATTCTATTTCACTTATTTGTGTCTACACATGTATATGTTTTGCAGAGACTCAAAGCTCTTGAGAATGGAGAAAATGAGGTGTCAATTTTGCATTGGACCCTATGGGAAAATGCATTAAACGCCTACTGCTCCGCCGTTCAGCGACCGATAACATCCATCTTTACACTGTAAACGGTAATTACATAGGTACATGCCTGGGGCAAATAACAGCGCAAATAATTGTCCATGTGCAGAGTAATAAAGGAGCAAACTTTTATATATGGGCCTGCAGTGGAAGTTATTCTTAAAAGGTGACTTTCACGAATCGTTCTGAAACTGTGCTAAATTACAGATAATTCCCATATATTTCTTGGGAGAAAATGCCCTGAAATTCTCCTTTCTCCGTTGTCGAGATATTCGAGGGCAAAGTCGTGCAGTTTTCGACTTCCAGGGGCTATAACTCGAAAACTAAAGAACGAGAATTTTTGGCACATATGGTCAATTGAATGTTTATCCCAACCCTCTCATTTGGCACTAGTTTCAGCCCGAATTGTGCAAGTCACCTAAGGTCACGAATCGTCCCGAACGTGTAGCCCAAATTGTGAAAATTTCAAACCGCTACTGCTTGCTTGTTTGAGTAGGTAGCCATCTGAAACTTGGCATATATAAAGGTCATTAACATGTCTACATGCATGCACAATCTTATGTCAACTGATTGCATAACTTGCGAACTATAGGCCATCGAAATTTTTGTAAACAAAAGTTTGTGCGACTTTAGCTCCCAAACGGAATAAAAGCTAAAGCTGAAATAGCCTTCATTCTATTTCACTTATTTGTGTCTACACATGTATATGTTTTGCAGAGACTCAAAGCTCTTGAGAATGGAGAAAATGAGGTGTCAATTTTGCATTGGACCCTATGGGAAAATGCATTAAACGCCTACTGCTCCGACGTTCAGCGACCGATAACATCCATCTTTACACTGTAAACGGTAATTACATAGGTACATGCCTGGGGCAAATAACAGCGCAAATAATTGTCCATGTGCAGAGTAATAAAGGAGCAAACTTTTATATATGGGCCTGCAGTGGAAGTTATTCTTAAAAGGTGACTTTCACGAATCGTTCTGAAACTGTGCTAAATTACAGATAATTCCCATATATTTCTTGGGAGAAAATGCCCTGAAATTCTCCTTTCTCCGTTGTCGAGATATTCGAGGGCAAAGTCGTGCAGTTTTCGACTTCCAGGGGCTATAACTCGAAAACTAAAGAACGAGAATTTTTGGCACATATGGTCAATTGAATGTTTATCCCAACCCTCTCATTTGGCACTAGTTTCAGCCCGAATTGTGCAAGTCACCTAAGGTCACGAATCGTCCCGAACGTGTAGCCCAAATTGTGAAAATTTCAAACCGCTACTGCTTGCTTGTTTGAGTAGGTAGCCATCTGAAACTTGGCATATATAAAGGTCATTAACATGTCTACATGCATGCACAATCTTATGTCAACTGATTGCATAACTTGCGAACTATAGGCCATCGAAATTTTTGTAAACAAAAGTTTGTGCGACTTTAGCTCCCAAACGGAATAAAAGCTAAAGCTGAAATAGCCTTCATTCTATTTCACTTATTTGTGTCTACACATGTATATGTTTTGCAGAGACTCAAAGCTCTTGAGAATGGAGAAAATGAGGTGTCAATTTTGCATTGGACCCTATGGGAAAATGCATTAAACGCCTACTGCTCCGACGTTCAGCGACCGATAACATCCATCTTTACACTGTAAACGGTAATTACATAGGTACATGCCTGGGGCAAATAACAGCGCAAATAATTGTCCATGTGCAGAGTAATAAAGGAGCAAACTTTTATATATGGGCCTGCAGTGGAAGTTATTCTTAAAAGGTGACTTTCACGAATCGTTCTGAAACTGTGCTAAATTACAGGTAATTCCCATATATTTCTTGGGAGAAAATGCCCTGAAATTCTCCTTTCTCCGTTGTCGAGATATTCGAGGGCAAAGTCGTGCAGTTTTCGACTTCCAGGGGCTATAACTCGAAAACTAAAGAACGAGAATTTTTGGCACATATGGTCAATTGAATGTTTATCCCAACCCTCTCATTTGGCACTAGTTTCAGCCCGAATTGTGCAAGTCACCTAAGGTCACGAATCGTCCCGAACGTGTAGCCCAAATTGTGAAAATTTCAAACCGCTACTGCTTGCTTGTTTGAGTAGGTAGCCATCTGAAACTTGGCATATATAAAGGTCATTAACATGTCTACATGCATGCACAATCTTATGTCAACTGATTGCATAACTTGCGAACTATAGGCCATCGAAATTTTTGTAAACAAAAGTTTGTGCGACTTTAGCTCCCAAACGGAATAAAAGCTAAAGCTGAAATAGCCTTCATTCTATTTCACTTATTTGTGTCTACACATGTATATGTTTTGCAGAGACTCAAAGCTCTTGAGAATGGAGAAAATGAGGTGTCAATTTTGCATTGGACCCTATGGGAAAATGCATTAAACGCCTACTGCTCCGACGTTCAGCGACCGATAACATCCATCTTTACACTGTAAACGGTAATTACATAGGTACATGCCTGGGGCAAATAACAGCGCAAATAATTGTCCATGTGCAGAGTAATAAAGGAGCAAACTTTTATATATGGGCCTGCAGTGGAAGTTATTCTTAAAAGGTGACTTTCACGAATCGTTCTGAAACTGTGCTAAATTACAGATAATTCCCATATATTTCTTGGGAGAAAATGCCCTGAAATTCTCCTTTCTCCGTTGTCGAGATATTCGAGGGCAAAGTCGTGCAGTTTTCGACTTCCAGGGGCTATAACTCGAAAACTAAAGAACGAGAATTTTTGGCACATATGGTCAATTGAATGTTTATCCCAACCCTCTCATCAAACAAGCAAGCAGTAGCGGTTTGAAATTTTCACAATTTGGGCTACACGTTCGGGACGATTCGTGACCTTAGGTGACTTGCACAATTCGGGCTGAAACTAGTGCCAAATGAGAGGGTTGGGATAAACATTCAATTGACCATATGTGCCAAAAATTCTCGTTCTTTAGTTTTCGAGTTATAGCCCCTGGAAGTCGAAAACTGCACGACTTTGCCCTCGAATATCTCGACAACGGAGAAAGGAGAATTTCAGGGCATTTTCTCCCAAGAAATATATGGGAATTACCTGTAATTTAGCACAGTTTCAGAACGATTCGTGAAAGTCACCTTTTAAGAATAACTTCCACTGCAGGCCCATATATAAAAGTTTGCTCCTTTATTACTCTGCACATGGACAATTATTTGCGCTGTTATTTGCCCCAGGCATGTACCTATGTAATTACCGTTTACAGTGTAAAGATGGATGTTATCGGTCGCTGAACGTCGGAGCAGTAGGCGTTTAATGCATTTTCCCATAGGGTCCAATGCAAAATTGACACCTCATTTTCTCCATTCTCAAGAGCTTTGAGTCTCTGCAAAACATATACATGTGTAGACACAAATAAGTGAAATAGAATGAAGGCTATTTCAGCTTTAGCTTTTATTCCGTTTGGGAGCTAAAGTCGCACAAACTTTTGTTTACAAAAATTTCGATGGCCTATAGTTCGCAAGTTATGCAATCAGTTGACATAAGATTGTGCATGCATGTAGACATGTTAATGACCTTTATATATGCCAAGTTTCAGATGGCTACCTACTCAAACAAGCAAGCAGTAGCGGTTTGAAATTTTCACAATTTGGGCTACACGTTCGGGACGATTCGTGACCTTAGGTGACTTGCACAATTCGGGCTGAAACTAGTGCCAAATGAGAGGGTTGGGATAAACATTCAATTGACCATATGTGCCAAAAATTCTCGTTCTTTAGTTTTCGAGTTATAGCCCCTGGAAGTCGAAAACTGCACGACTTTGCCCTCGAATATCTCGACAACGGAGAAAGGAGAATTTCAGGGCATTTTCTCCCAAGAAATATATGGGAATTATCTGTAATTTAGCACAGTTTCAGAACGATTCGTGAAAGTCACCTTTTAAGAATAACTTCCACTGCAGGCCCATATATAAAAGTTTGCTCCTTTATTACTCTGCACATGGACAATTATTTGCGCTGTTATTTGCCCCAGGCATGTACCTATGTAATTACCGTTTACAGTGTAAAGATGGATGTTATCGGTCGCTGAACGTCGGAGCAGTAGGCGTTTAATGCATTTTCCCATAGGGTCCAATGCAAAATTGACACCTCATTTTCTCCATTCTCAAGAGCTTTGAGTCTCTGCAAAACATATACATGTGTAGACACAAATAAGTGAAATAGAATGAAGGCTATTTCAGCTTTAGCTTTTATTCCGTTTGGGAGCTAAAGTCGCACAAACTTTTGTTTACAAAAATTTCGATGGCCTATAGTTCGCAAGTTATGCAATCAGTTGACATAAGATTGTGCATGCATGTAGACATGTTAATGACCTTTATATATGCCAAGTTTCAGATGGCTACCTACTCAAACAAGCAAGCAGTAGCGGTTTGAAATTTTCACAATTTGGGCTACACGTTCGGGACGATTCGTGACCTTAGGTGACTTGCACAATTCGGGCTGAAACTAGTGCCAAATGAGAGGGTTGGGATAAACATTCAATTGACCATATGTGCCAAAAATTCTCGTTCTTTAGTTTTCGAGTTATAGCCCCTGGAAGTCGAAAACTGCACGACTTTGCCCTCGAATATCTCGACAACGGAGAAAGGAGAATTTCAGGGCATTTTCTCCCAAGAAATATATGGGAATTATCTGTAATTTAGCACAGTTTCAGAACGATTCGTGAAAGTCACCTTTTAAGAATAACTTCCACTGCAGGCCCATATATAAAAGTTTGCTCCTTTATTACTCTGCACATGGACAATTATTTGCGCTGTTATTTGCCCCAGGCATGTACCTATGTAATTACCGTTTACAGTGTAAAGATGGATGTTATCGGTCGCTGAACGTCGGAGCAGTAGGCGTTTAATGCATTTTCCCATAGGGTCCAATGCAAAATTGACACCTCATTTTCTCCATTCTCAAGAGCTTTGAGTCTCTGCAAAACATATACATGTGTAGACACAAATAAGTGAAATAGAATGAAGGCTATTTCAGCTTTAGCTTTTATTCCGTTTGGGAGCTAAAGTCGCACAAACTTTTGTTTACAAAAATTTCGATGGCCTATAGTTCGCAAGTTATGCAATCAGTTGACATAAGATTGTGCATGCATGTAGACATGTTAATGACCTTTATATATGCCAAGTTTCAGATGGCTACCTACTCAAACAAGCAAGCAGTAGCGGTTTGAAATTTTCACAATTTGGGCTACACGTTCGGGACGATTCGTGACCTTAGGTGACTTGCACAATTCGGGCTGAAACTAGTGCCAAATGAGAGGGTTGGGATAAACATTCAATTGACCATATGTGCCAAAAATTCTCGTTCTTTAGTTTTCGAGTTATAGCCCCTGGAAGTCGAAAACTGCACGACTTTGCCCTCGAATATCTCGACAACGGAGAAAGGAGAATTTCAGGGCATTTTCTCCCAAGAAATATATGGGAATTATCTGTAATTTAGCACAGTTTCAGAACGATTCGTGAAAGTCACCTTTTAAGAATAACTTCCACTGCAGGCCCATATATAAAAGTTTGCTCCTTTATTACTCTGCACATGGACAATTATTTGCGCTGTTATTTGCCCCAGGCATGTACCTATGTAATTACCGTTTACAGTGTAAAGATGGATGTTATCGGTCGCTGAACGTCGGAGCAGTAGGCGTTTAATGCATTTTCCCATAGGGTCCAATGCAAAATTGACACCTCATTTTCTCCATTCTCAAGAGCTTTGAGTCTCTGCAAAACATATACATGTGTAGACACAAATAAGTGAAATAGAATGAAGGCTATTTCAGCTTTAGCTTTTATTCCGTTTGGGAGCTAAAGTCGCACAAACTTTTGTTTACAAAAATTTCGATGGCCTATAGTTCGCAAGTTATGCAATCAGTTGACATAAGATTGTGCATGCATGTAGACATGTTAATGACCTTTATATATGCCAAGTTTCAGATGGCTACCTACTCAAACAAGCAAGCAGTAGCGGTTTGAAATTTTCACAATTTGGGCTACACGTTCGGGACGATTCGTGACCTTAGGTGACTTGCACAATTCGGGCTGAAACTAGTGCCAAATGAGAGGGTTGGGATAAACATTCAATTGACCATATGTGCCAAAAATTCTCGTTCTTTAGTTTTCGAGTTATAGCCCCTGGAAGTCGAAAACTGCACGACTTTGCCCTCGAATATCTCGACAACGGAGAAAGGAGAATTTCAGGGCATTTTCTCCCAAGAAATATATGGGAAGTATCTGTAATTTAGCACAGTTTCAGAACGATTCGTGAAAGTCACCTTTTAAGAATAACTTCCACTGCAGGCCCATATATAAAAGTTTGCTCCTTTATTACTCTGCACATGGACAATTATTTGCGCTGTTATTTGCCCCAGGCATGTACCTATGTAATTACCGTTTACAGTGTAAAGATGGATGTTATCGGTCGCTGAACGTCGGAGCAGTAGGCGTTTAATGCATTTTCCCATAGGGTCCAATGCAAAATTGACACCTCATTTTCTCCATTCTCAAGAGCTTTGAGTCTCTGCAAAACATATACATGTGTAGACACAAATAAGTGAAATAGAATGAAGGCTATTTCAGCTTTAGCTTTTATTCCGTTTGGGAGCTAAAGTCGCACAAACTTTTGTTTACAAAAATTTCGATGGCCTATAGTTCGCAAGTTATGCAATCAGTTGACATAAGATTGTGCATGCATGTAGACATGTTAATGACCTTTATATATGCCAAGTTTCAGATGGCTACCTACTCAAACAAGCAAGCAGTAGCGGTTTGAAATTTTCACAATTTGGGCTACACGTTCGGGACGATTCGTGACCTTAGGTGACTTGCACAATTCGGGCTGAAACTAGTGCCAAATGAGAGGGTTGGGATAAACATTCAATTGACCATATGTGCCAAAAATTCTCGTTCTTTAGTTTTCGAGTTATAGCCCCTGGAAGTCGAAAACTGCACGACTTTGCCCTCGAACATCTCGACAACGGAGAAAGGAGAATTTCAGGGCATTTTCTCCCAAGAAATATATGGGAATTACCTGTAATTTAGCACAGTTTCAGAACGATTCGTGAAAGTCACCTTTTAAGAATAACTTCCACTGCAGGCCCATATATAAAAGTTTGCTCCTTTATTACTCTGCACATGGACAATTATTTGCGCTGTTATTTGCCCCAGGCATGTACCTATGTAATTACCGTTTACAGTGTAAAGATGGATGTTATCGGTCGCTGAACGTCGGAGCAGTAGGCGTTTAATGCATTTTCCCATAAGGTCAAATGCAAAATTGACACCTCATTTTCTCCATTCTCAAGAGCTTTGAGTCTCTGCAAAACATATACATGTGTAGACACAAATAAGTGAAATAGAATGAAGGCTATTTCAGCTTTAGCTTTTATTCCGTTTGGGAGCTAAAGTCGCACAAACTTTTGTTTACAAAAATTTCGATGGCCTATAGTTCGCAAGTTATGCAATCAGTTGACATAAGATTGTGCATGCATGTAGACATGTTAATGACCTTTATATATGCCAAGTTTCAGATGGCTACCTACTCAAACAAGCAAGCAGTAGCGGTTTGAAATTTTCACAATTTGGGCTACACGTTCGGGACGATTCGTGACCTTAGGTGACTTGCACAATTCGGGCTGAAACTAGTGCCAAATGAGAGGGTTGGGATAAACATTCAATTGACCATATGTGCCAAAAATTCTCGTTCTTTAGTTTTCGAGTTATAGCCCCTGGAAGTCGAAAACTGCACGACTTTGCCCTCGAATATCTCGACAACGGAGAAAGGAGAATTTCAGGGCATTTTCTCCCAAGAAATATATGGGAATTACCTGTAATTTAGCACAGTTTCAGAACGATTCGTGAAAGTCACCTTTTAAGAATAACTTCCACTGCAGGCCCATATATAAAAGTTTGCTCCTTTATTACTCTGCACATGGACAATTATTTGCGCTGTTATTTGCCCCAGGCATGTACCTATGTAATTACCGTTTACAGTGTAAAGATGGATGTTATCGGTCGCTGAACGTCGGAGCAGTAGGCGTTTAATGCATTTTCCCATAGGGTCCAATGCAAAATTGACACCTCATTTTCTCCATTCTCAAGAGCTTTGAGTCTCTGCAAAACATATACATGTGTAGACACAAATAAGTGAAATAGAATGAAGGCTATTTCAGCTTTAGCTTTTATTCCGTTTGGGAGCTAAAGTCGCACAAACTTTTGTTTACAAAAATTTCGATGGCCTATAGTTCGCAAGTTATGCAATCAGTTGACATAAGATTGTGCATGCATGTAGACATGTTTATGACCTTTATATATGCCAAGTTTCAGATGGCTACCTACTCAAACAAGCAAGCAGTAGCGGTTTGAAATTTTCACAATTTGGGCTACACGTTCGGGACGATTCGTGACCTTAGGTGACTTGCACAATTCGGACTGAAACTAGTGCCAAATGAGAGGGTTGGGATAAACATTCAATTGACCATATGTGCCAAAAATTCTCGTTCTTTAGTTTTCGAGTTATAGCCCCTGGAAGTCGAAAACTGCACGACTTTGCCCTCGAATATCTCGACAACGGAGAAAGGAGAATTTCAGGGCATTTTCTCCCAAGAAATATATGGGAATTATCTGTAATTTAGCACAGTTTCAGAACGATTCGTGAAAGTCACCTTTTAAGAATAACTTCCACTGCAGGCCCATATATAAAAGTTTGCTCCTTTATTACTCTGCACATGGACAATTATTTGCGCTGTTATTTGCCCCAGGCATGTACCTATGTAATTACCGTTTACAGTGTAAAGATGGATGTTATCGGTCGCTGAACGTCGGAGCAGTAGGCGTTTAATGCATTTTCCCATAGGGTCCAATGCAAAATTGACACCTCATTTTCTCCATTCTCAAGAGCTTTGAGTCTCTGCAAAACATATACATGTGTAGACACAAATAAGTGAAATAGAATGAAGGCTATTTCAGCTTTAGCTTTTATTCCGTTTGGGAGCTAAAGTCGCACAAACTTTTGTTTACAAAAATTTCGATGGCCTATAGTTCGCAAGTTATGCAATCAGTTGACATAAGATTGTGCATGCATGTAGACATGTTAATGACCTTTATATATGCCAAGTTTCAGATGGCTACCTACTCAAACAAGCAAGCAGTAGCGGTTTGAAATTTTCACAATTTGGGCTACACGTTCGGGACGATTCGTGACCTTAGGTGACTTGCACAATTCGGGCTGAAACTAGTGCCAAATGAGAGGGTTGGGATAAACATTCAATTGACCATATGTGCCAAAAATTCTCGTTCTTTAGTTTTCGAGTTATAGCCCCTGGAAGTCGAAAACTGCACGACTTTGCCCTCGAATATCTCGACAACGGAGAAAGGAGAATTTCAGGGCATTTTCTCCCAAGAAATATATGGGAATTATCTGTAATTTAGCACAGTTTCAGAACGATTCGTGAAAGTCACCTTTTAAGAATAACTTCCACTGCAGGCCCATATATAAAAGTTTGCTCCTTTATTACTCTGCACATGGACAATTATTTGCGCTGTTATTTGCCCCAGGCATGTACCTATGTAATTACCGTTTACAGTGTAAAGATGGATGTTATCGGTCGCTGAACGTCGGAGCAGTAGGCGTTTAATGCATTTTCCCATAGGGTCCAATGCAAAATTGACACCTCATTTTCTCCATTCTCAAGAGCTTTGAGTCTCTGCAAAACATATACATGTGTAGACACAAATAAGTGAAATAGAATGAAGGCTATTTCAGCTTTAGCTTTTATTCCGTTTGGGAGCTAAAGTCGCACAAACTTTTGTTTACAAAAATTTCGATGGCCTATAGTTCGCAAGTTATGCAATCAGTTGACATAAGATTGTGCATGCATGTAGACATGTTAATGACCTTTATATATGCCAAGTTTCAGATGGCTACCTACTCAAACAAGCAAGCAGTAGCGGTTTGAAATTTTCACAATTTGGGCTACACGTTCGGGACGATTCGTGACCTTAGGTGACTTGCACAATTCGGGCTGAAACTAGTGCCAAATGAGAGGGTTGGGATAAACATTCAATTGACCATATGTGCCAAAAATTCTCGTTCTTTAGTTTTCGAGTTATAGCCCCTGGAAGTCGAAAACTGCACGACTTTGCCCTCGAATATCTCGACAACGGAGAAAGGAGAATTTCAGGGCATTTTCTCCCAAGAAATATATGGGAATTATCTGTAATTTAGCACAGTTTCAGAACGATTCGTGAAAGTCACCTTTTAAGAATAACTTCCACTGCAGGCCCATATATAAAAGTTTGCTCCTTTATTACTCTGCACATGGACAATTATTTGCGCTGTTATTTGCCCCAGGCATGTACCTATGTAATTACCGTTTACAGTGTAAAGATGGATGTTATCGGTCGCTGAACGTCGGAGCAGTAGGCGTTTAATGCATTTTCCCATAGGGTCCAATGCAAAATTGACACCTCATTTTCTCCATTCTCAAGAGCTTTGAGTCTCTGCAAAACATATACATGTGTAGACACAAATAAGTGAAATAGAATGAAGGCTATTTCAGCTTTAGCTTTTATTCCGTTTGGGAGCTAAAGTCGCACAAACTTTTGTTTACAAAAATTTCGATGGCCTATAGTTCGCAAGTTATGCAATCAGTTGACATAAGATTGTGCATGCATGTAGACATGTTAATGACCTTTATATATGCCAAGTTTCAGATGGCTACCTACTCAAACAAGCAAGCAGTAGCGGTTTGAAATTTTCACAATTTGGGCTACACGTTCGGGACGATTCGTGACCTTAGGTGACTTGCACAATTCGGGCTGAAACTAGTGCCAAATGAGAGGGTTGGGATAAACATTCAATTGACCATATGTGCCAAAAATTCTCGTTCTTTAGTTTTCGAGTTATAGCCCCTGGAAGTCGAAAACTGCACGACTTTGCCCTCGAATATCTCGACAACGGAGAAAGGAGAATTTCAGGGCATTTTCTCCCAAGAAATATATGGGAAGTATCTGTAATTTAGCACAGTTTCAGAACGATTCGTGAAAGTCACCTTTTAAGAATAACTTCCACTGCAGGCCCATATATAAAAGTTTGCTCCTTTATTACTCTGCACATGGACAATTATTTGCGCTGTTATTTGCCCCAGGCATGTACCTATGTAATTACCGTTTACAGTGTAAAGATGGATGTTATCGGTCGCTGAACGTCGGAGCAGTAGGCGTTTAATGCATTTTCCCATAGGGTCCAATGCAAAATTGACACCTCATTTTCTCCATTCTCAAGAGCTTTGAGTCTCTGCAAAACATATACATGTGTAGACACAAATAAGTGAAATAGAATGAAGGCTATTTCAGCTTTAGCTTTTATTCCGTTTGGGAGCTAAAGTCGCACAAACTTTTGTTTACAAAAATTTCGATGGCCTATAGTTCGCAAGTTATGCAATCAGTTGACATAAGATTGTGCATGCATGTAGACATGTTAATGACCTTTATATATGCCAAGTTTCAGATGGCTACCTACTCAAACAAGCAAGCAGTAGCGGTTTGAAATTTTCACAATTTGGGCTACACGTTCGGGACGATTCGTGACCTTAGGTGACTTGCACAATTCGGGCTGAAACTAGTGCCAAATGAGAGGGTTGGGATAAACATTCAATTGACCATATGTGCCAAAAATTCTCGTTCTTTAGTTTTCGAGTTATAGCCCCTGGAAGTCGAAAACTGCACGACTTTGCCCTCGAACATCTCGACAACGGAGAAAGGAGAATTTCAGGGCATTTTCTCCCAAGAAATATATGGGAATTACCTGTAATTTAGCACAGTTTCAGAACGATTCGTGAAAGTCACCTTTTAAGAATAACTTCCACTGCAGGCCCATATATAAAAGTTTGCTCCTTTATTACTCTGCACATGGACAATTATTTGCGCTGTTATTTGCCCCAGGCATGTACCTATGTAATTACCGTTTACAGTGTAAAGATGGATGTTATCGGTCGCTGAACGTCGGAGCAGTAGGCGTTTAATGCATTTTCCCATAGGGTCCAATGCAAAATTGACACCTCATTTTCTCCATTCTCAAGAGCTTTGAGTCTCTGCAAAACATATACATGTGTAGACACAAATAAGTGAAATAGAATGAAGGCTATTTCAGCTTTAGCTTTTATTCCGTTTGGGAGCTAAAGTCGCACAAACTTTTGTTTACAAAAATTTCGATGGCCTATAGTTCGCAAGTTATGCAATCAGTTGACATAAGATTGTGCATGCATGTAGACATGTTAATGACCTTTATATATGCCAAGTTTCAGATGGCTACCTACTCAAACAAGCAAGCAGTAGCGGTTTGAAATTTTCACAATTTGGGCTACACGTTCGGGACGATTCGTGACCTTAGGTGACTTGCACAATTCGGGCTGAAACTAGTGCCAAATGAGAGGGTTGGGATAAACATTCAATTGACCATATGTGCCAAAAATTCTCGTTCTTTAGTTTTCGAGTTATAGCCCCTGGAAGTCGAAAACTGCACGACTTTGCCCTCGAATATCTCGACAACGGAGAAAGGAGAATTTCAGGGCATTTTCTCCCAAGAAATATATGGGAATTACCTGTAATTTAGCACAGTTTCAGAACGATTCGTGAAAGTCACCTTTTAAGAATAACTTCCACTGCAGGCCCATATATAAAAGTTTGCTCCTTTATTACTCTGCACATGGACAATTATTTGCGCTGTTATTTGCCCCAGGCATGTACCTATGTAATTACCGTTTACAGTGTAAAGATGGATGTTATCGGTCGCTGAACGTCGGAGCAGTAGGCGTTTAATGCATTTTCCCATAGGGTCCAATGCAAAATTGACACCTCATTTTCTCCATTCTCAAGAGCTTTGAGTCTCTGCAAAACATATACATGTGTAGACACAAATAAGTGAAATAGAATGAAGGCTATTTCAGCTTTAGCTTTTATTCCGTTTGGGAGCTAAAGTCGCACAAACTTTTGTTTACAAAAATTTCGATGGCCTATAGTTCGCAAGTTATGCAATCAGTTGACATAAGATTGTGCATGCATGTAGACATGTTAATGACCTTTATATATGCCAAGTTTCAGATGGCTACCTACTCAAACAAGCAAGCAGTAGCGGTTTGAAATTTTCACAATTTGGGCTACACGTTCGGGACGATTCGTGACCTTAGGTGACTTGCACAATTCGGGCTGAAACTAGTGCCAAATGAGAGGGTTGGGATAAACATTCAATTGACCATATGTGCCAAAAATTCTCGTTCTTTAGTTTTCGAGTTATAGCCCCTGGAAGTCGAAAACTGCACGACTTTGCCCTCGAATATCTCGACAACGGAGAAAGGAGAATTTCAGGGCATTTTCTCCCAAGAAATATATGGGAATTATCTGTAATTTAGCACAGTTTCAGAACGATTCGTGAAAGTCACCTTTTAAGAATAACTTCCACTGCAGGCCCATATATAAAAGTTTGCTCCTTTATTACTCTGCACATGGACAATTATTTGCGCTGTTATTTGCCCCAGGCATGTACCTATGTAATTACCGTTTACAGTGTAAAGATGGATGTTATCGGTCGCTGAACGTCGGAGCAGTAGGCGTTTAATGCATTTTCCCATAGGGTCCAATGCAAAATTGACACCTCATTTTCTCCATTCTCAAGAGCTTTGAGTCTCTGCAAAACATATACATGTGTAGACACAAATAAGTGAAATAGAATGAAGGCTATTTCAGCTTTAGCTTTTATTCCGTTTGGGAGCTAAAGTCGCACAAACTTTTGTTTACAAAAATTTCGATGGCCTATAGTTCGCAAGTTATGCAATCAGTTGACATAAGATTGTGCATGCATGTAGACATGTTAATGACCTTTATATATGCCAAGTTTCAGATGGCTACCTACTAAAACAAGCAAGCAGTAGCGGTTTGAAATTTTCACAATTTGGGCTACACGTTCGGGACGATTCGTGACCTTAGGTGACTTGCACAATTCGGGCTGAAACTAGTGCCAAATGAGAGGGTTGGGATAAACATTCAATTGACCATATGTGCCAAAAATTCTCGTTCTTTAGTTTTCGAGTTATAGCCCCTGGAAGTCGAAAACTGCACGACTTTGCCCTCGAATATCTCGACAACGGAGAAAGGAGAATTTCAGGGCATTTTCTCCCAAGAAATATATGGGAATTATCTGTAATTTAGCACAGTTTCAGAACGATTCGTGAAAGTCACCTTTTAAGAATAACTTCCACTGCAGGCCCATATATAAAAGTTTGCTCCTTTATTACTCTGCACATGGACAATTATTTGCGCTGTTATTTGCCCCAGGCATGTACCTATGTAATTACCGTTTACAGTGTAAAGATGGATGTTATCGGTCGCTGAACGTCGGAGCAGTAGGCGTTTAATGCATTTTCCCATAGGGTCCAATGCAAAATTGACACCTCATTTTCTCCATTCTCAAGAGCTTTGAGTCTCTGCAAAACATATACATGTGTAGACACAAATAAGTGAAATAGAATGAAGGCTATTTCAGCTTTAGCTTTTATTCCGTTTGGGAGCTAAAGTCGCACAAACTTTTGTTTACAAAAATTTCGATGGCCTATAGTTCGCAAGTTATGCAATCAGTTGACATAAGATTGTGCATGCATGTAGACATGTTAATGACCTTTATATATGCCAAGTTTCAGATGGCTACCTACTCAAACAAGCAAGCAGTAGCGGTTTGAAATTTTCACAATTTGGGCTACACGTTCGGGACGATTCGTGACCTTAGGTGACTTGCACAATTCGGGCTGAAACTAGTGCCAAATGAGAGGGTTGGGATAAACATTCAATTGACCATATGTGCCAAAAATTCTCGTTCTTTAGTTTTCGAGTTATAGCCCCTGGAAGTCGAAAACTGCACGACTTTGCCCTCGAATATCTCGACAACGGAGAAAGGAGAATTTCAGGGCATTTTCTCCCAAGAAATATATGGGAATTATCTGTAATTTAGCACAGTTTCAGAACGATTCGTGAAAGTCACCTTTTAAGAATAACTTCCACTGCAGGCCCATATATAAAAGTTTGCTCCTTTATTACTCTGCACATGGACAATTATTTGCGCTGTTATTTGCCCCAGGCATGTACCTATGTAATTACCGTTTACAGTGTAAAGATGGATGTTATCGGTCGCTGAACGTCGGAGCAGTAGGCGTTGAATGCACTTTCCCATAGGGTCCAATGCAAAATTGACACCTCATTTTCTCCATTCTCAAGAGCTTTGAGTCTCTGCAAAACATATACATGTGTAGACACAAATAAGTGAAATAGAATGAAGGCTATTTCAGCTTTAGCTTTTATTCCGTTTGGGAGCTAAAGTCGCACAAACTTTTGTTTACAAAAATTTCGATGGCCTATAGTTCGCAAGTTATGCAATCAGTTGACATAAGATTGTGCATGCATGTAGACATGTTAATGACCTTTATATATGCCAAGTTTCAGATGGCTACCTACTAAAAAAAGCAAGCAGTAGCGGTTTGAAATTTTCACAATTTGGGCTACACGTTCGGGACGATTCGTGACCTTAGGTGACTTGCACAATTCGGGCTGAAACTAGTGCCAAATGAGAGGGTTGGGATAAACATTCAATTGACCATATGTGCCAAAAATTCTCGTTCTTTAGTTTTCGAGTTATAGCCCCTGGAAGTCGAAAACTGCACGACTTTGCCCTCGAATATCTCGACAACGGAGAAAGGAGAATTTCAGGGCCTTTTCTCCCAAGAAATATATGGGAATTATCTGTAATTTAGCACAGTTTCAGAACGATTCGTGAAAGTCACCTTTTAAGAATAACTTCCACTGCAGGCCCATATATAAAAGTTTGCTCCTTTATTACTCTGCACATGGACAATTATTTGCGCTGTTATTTGCCCCAGGCATGTACCTATGTAAATACCGTTTACAGTGTAAAGATGGATGTTATCGGTCGCTGAACGTCGGAGCAGTAGGCGTTTAATGCATTTTCCCATAGGGTCCAATGCAAAATTGACACCTCATTTTCTCCATTCTCAAGAGCTTTGAGTCTCTGCAAAACATATACATGTGTAGACACAAATAAGTGAAATAGAATGAAGGCTATTTCAGCTTTAGCTTTTATTCCGTTTGGGAGCTAAAGTCGCACAAACTTTTGTTTACAAAAATTTCGATGGCCTATAGTTCGCAAGTTATGCAATCAGTTGACATAAGATTGTGCATGCATGTAGACATGTTAATGACCTTTATATATGCCAAGTTTCAGATGGCTACCTACTCAAACAAGCAAGCAGTAGCGGTTTGAAATTTTCACAATTTGGGCTACACGTTCGGGACGATTCGTGACCTTAGGTGACTTGCACAATTCGGGCTGAAACTAGTGCCAAATGAGAGGGTTGGGATAAACATTCAATTGACCATATGTGCCAAAAATTCTCGTTCTTTAGTTTTCGAGTTATAGCCCCTGGAAGTCGAAAACTGCACGACTTTGCCCTCGAATATCTCGACAACGGAGAAAGGAGAATTTCAGGGCATTTTCTCCCAAGAAATATATGGGAATTATCTGTAATTTAGCACAGTTTCAGAACGATTCGTGAAAGTCACCTTTTAAGAATAACTTCCATTGCAGGCCCATATATAAAAGTTTGCTCCTTTATTACTCTGCACATGGACAATTATTTGCGCTGTTATTTGCCCCAGGCATGTACCTATGTAATTACCGTTTACAGTGTAAAGATGGATGTTATCGGTCGCTGAACGTCGGAGCAGTAGGCGTTTAATGCACTTTCCCATAGGGTCCAATGCAAAATTGACACCTCATTTTCTCCATTCTCAAGAGCTTTGAGTCTCTGCAAAACATATACATGTGTAGACACAAATAAGTGAAATAGAATGAAGGCTATTTCAGCTTTAGCTTTTATTCCGTTTGGGAGCTAAAGTCGCACACACTTTTGTTTACAAAAATTTCGATGGCCTATAGTTCGCAAGTTATGCAATCAGTTGACATAAGATTGTGCATGCATGTAGACATGTTAATGACCTTTATATATGCCAAGTTTCAGATGGCTACCTACTCAAACAAGCAAGCAGTAGCGGTTTGAAATTTTCACAATTTGGGCTACACGTTCGGGACGATTCGTGACCTTAGGTGACTTGCACAATTCGGGCTGAAACTAGTGCCAAATGAGAGGGTTGGGATAAACATTCAATTGACCATATGTGCCAAAAATTCTCGTTCTTTAGTTTTCGAGTTATAGCCCCTGGAAGTCGAAAACTGCACGACTTTGCCCTCGAATATCTCGACAACGGAGAAAGGAGAATTTCAGGGCATTTTCTCCCAAGAAATATATGGGAATTATCTGTAATTTAGCACAGTTTCAGAACGATTCGTGAAAGTAACCTTTTAAGAATAACTTCCACTGCAGGCCCATATATAAAAGTTTGCTCCTTTATTACTCTGCACATGGACAATTATTTGCGCTGTTATTTGCCCCAGGCATGTACCTATGTAATTACCGTTTGCAGTGTAAAGATGGATGTTATCGGTCGCTGAACGTCGGAGCAGTAGGCGTTTAATGCATTTTCCCATAGGGTCCAATGCAAAATTGACACCTCATTTTCTCCATTCTCAAGAGCTTTGAGTCTCTGCAAAACATATACATGTGTAGACACACATAAGTAAAATAGAATGAAGGCTATTTCAGCTTTAGCTTTTATTCCGTTTGGGAGCTAAAGTCGCACAAACTTTTGTTTACAAAAATTTCGATGGACTATAGTTCGCAAGTTATGCAATCAGTTTACATAAGATTGTGCATGCATGTAGACATGTTAATGACCTTTATATATGCCAAGTTTCAGATGGCTACCTACTCAAACAAGCAAGCAGTAGCGGTTTGAAATTTTCACAATTTGGGCTACACGTTCGGGACGATTCGTGACCTTAGGTGACTTGCACAATTCGGGCTGAAACTAGTGCCAAATGAGAGGGTTGGGATAAACATTCAATTGACCATATGTGCCAAAAATTCTCGTTCTTTAGTTTTCGAGTTATAGCCCCTGGAAGTCGAAAACTGCACGACTTTGCCCTCGAATATCTCGACAACGGAGAAAGGAGAATTTCAGGGCATTTTCTCCCAAGAAATATATGGGAATTATCTGTAATTTAGCACAGTTTCAGAACGATTCGTGAAAGTCACCTTTTAAGAATAACTTCCACTGCAGGCCCATATATAAAAGTTTGCTCCTTTATTACTCTGCACATGGAAAATTATTTGCGCTGTTATTTGCCCCAGGCATGTACCTATGTAATTACCGTTTACAGTGTAAAGATGGATGTTATCGGTCGCTGAACGTCGGAGCAGTAGGCGTTTAATGCATTTTCCCATAGGGTCCAATGCAAAATTGACACCTCATTTTCTCCATTCTCAAGAGCTTTGAGTCTCTGCAAAACATATACATGTGTAGACACAAATAAGTGAAATAGAATGAAGGCTATTTCAGCTTTAGCTTTTATTCCGTTTGGGAGCTAAAGTCGCACAAACTTTTGTTTACAAAAATTTCGATGGCCTATAGTTCGCAAGTTATGCAATCAGTTGACATAAGATTGTGCATGCATGTAGACATGTTAATGACCTTTATATATGCTAAGTTTCAGATGGCTACCTACTCAAACAAGCAAGCAGTAGCGGTTTGAAATTTTCACAATTTGGGCTACACGTTCGGGACGATTCGTGACCTTAGGTGACTTGCACAATTCGGGCTGAAACTAGTGCCAAATGAGAGGGTTGGGATAAACATTCAATTGACCATATGTGCCAAAAATTCTCGTTCTTTAGTTTTCGAGTTATAGCCCCTGGAAGTCGAAAACTGCACGACTTTGCCCTCGAATATCTCGACAACGGAGAAAGGAGAATTTCAGGGCATTTTCTCCCAAGAAATATATGGGAATTATCTGTAATTTAGCACAGTTTCAGAACGATTCGTGAAAGTCACCTTTTAAGAATAACTTCCGCTGCAGGCCCATATATAAAAGTTTGCTCCTTTATTACTCTGCACATGGACAATTATTTGCGCTGTTATTTGCCCCAGGCATGTACCTATGTAATTACCGTTTACAGTGTAAAGATGGATGTTATCGGTCGCTGAACGTCGGAGCAGTAGGCGTTTAATGCATTTTCCCATAGGGTCCAATGCAAAATTGACACCTCATTTTCTCCATTCTCAAGAGCTTTGAGTCTCTGCAAAACATATACATGTGTAGACACACATAAGTGAAATAGAATGAAGGCTATTTCAGCTTTAGCTTTTATTCCGTTTGGGAGCTAAAGTCGCACAAACTTTTGTTTACAAAAATTTCGATGGCCTATAGTTCGCAAGTTATGCAATCAGTTGACATAAGATTGTGCATGCATGTAGACATGTTAATGACCTTTATATATGCCAAGTTTCAGATGGCTACCTACTCAAACAAGCAAGCAGTAGCGGTTTGAAATTTTCACAATTTGGGCTACACGTTCGGGACGATTCGTGACCTTAGGTGACTTGCACAATTCGGGCTGAAACTAGTGCCAAATGAGAGGGTTGGGATAAACATTCAATTGACCATATGTGCCAAAAATTCTCGTTCTTTAGTTTTCGAGTTATAGCCCCTGGAAGTCGAAAACTGCACGACTTTGCCCTCGAATATCTCGACAACGGAGAAAGGAGAATTTCAGGGCATTTTCTCCCAAGAAATATATGGGAATTATCTGTAATTTAGCACAGTTTCAGAACGATTCGTGAAAGTCACCTTTTAAGAATAACTTCCACTGCAGGCCCATATATAAAAGTTTGCTCCTTTATTACTCTGCACATGGACAATTATTTGCGCTGTTATTTGCCCCAGGCATGTACCTATGTAATTACCGTTTACAGTGTAAAGATGGATGTTATCGGTCGCTGAACGTCGGAGCAGTAGGCGTTTAATGCATTTTCCCATAGGGTCCAATGCAAAATTGACACCTCATTTTCTCCATTCTCAAGAGCTTTGAGTCTCTGCAAAACATATACATGTGTAGACACAAATAAGTGAAATAGAATGAAGGCTATTTCAGCTTTAGCTTTTATTCCGTTTGGGAGCTAAAGTCGCACAAACTTTTGTTTACAAAAATTTCGATGGCCTATAGTTCGCAAGTTATGCAATCAGTTGACATAAGATTGTGCATGCATGTAGACATGTTAATGACCTTTATATATGCCAAGTTTCAGATGGCTACCTACTCAAACAAGCAAGCAGTAGCGGTTTGAAATTTTCACAATTTGGGCTACACGTTCGGGACGATTCGTGACCTTAGGTGACTTGCACAATTCGGGCTGAAACTAGTGCCAAATGAGAGGGTTGGGATAAACATTCAATTGACCATATGTGCCAAAAATTCTCGTTCTTTAGTTTTCGAGTTATAGCCCCTGGAAGTCGAAAACTGCACGACTTTGCCCTCGAATATCTCGACAACGGAGAAAGGAGAATTTCAGGGCATTTTCTCCCAAGAAATATATGGGAATTATCTGTAATTTAGCACAGTTTCAGAACGATTCGTGAAAGTCACCTTTTAAGAATAACTTCCACTGCAGGCCCATATATAAAAGTTTGCTCCTTTATTACTCTGCACATGGACAATTATTTGCGCTGTTATTTGCCCCAGGCATGTACCTATGTAATTACCGTTTACAGTGTAAAGATGGATGTTATCGGTCGCTGAACGTCGGAGCAGTAGGCGTTTAATGCATTTTCCCATAGGGTCCAATGCAAAATTGACACCTCATTTTCTCCATTCTCAAGAGCTTTGAGTCTCTGCAAAACATATACATGTGTAGACACAAATAAGTGAAATAGAATGAAGGCTATTTCAGCTTTAGCTTTTATTCCGTTTGGGAGCTAAAGTCGCACAAACTTTTGTTTACAAAAATTTCGATGGCCTATAGTTCGCAAGTTATGCAATCAGTTGACATAAGATTGTGCATGCATGTAGACATGTTAATGACCTTTATATATGCCAAGTTTCAGATGGCTACCTACTCAAACAAGCAAGCAGTAGCGGTTTGAAATTTTCACAATTTGGGCTACACGTTCGGGACGATTCGTGACCTTAGGTGACTTGCACAATTCGGGCTGAAACTAGTGCCAAATGAGAGGGTTGGGATAAACATTCAATTGACCATATGTGCCAAAAATTCTCGTTCTTTAGTTTTCGAGTTATAGCCCCTGGAAGTCGAAAACTGCACGACTTTGCCCTCGAATATCTCGACAACGGAGAAAGGAGAATTTCAGGGCATTTTCTCCCAAGAAATATATGGGAATTATCTGTAATTTAGCACAGTTTCAGAACGATTCGTGAAAGTCACCTTTTAAGAATAACTTCCACTGCAGGCCCATATATAAAAGTTTGCTCCTTTATTACTCTGCACATGGACAATTATTTGCGCTGTTATTTGCCCCAGGCATGTACCTATGTAATTACCGTTTACAGTGTAAAGATGGATGTTATCGGTCGCTGAACGTCGGAGCAGTAGGCGTTTAATGCATTTTCCCATAGGGTCCAATGCAAAATTGACACCTCATTTTCTCCATTCTCAAGAGCTTTGAGTCTCTGCAAAACATATACATGTGTAGACACAAATAAGTGAAATAGAATGAAGGCTATTTCAGCTTTAGCTTTTATTCCGTTTGGGAGCTAAAGTCGCACAAACTTTTGTTTACAAAAATTTCGATGGCCTATAGTTCGCAAGTTATGCAATCAGTTGACATAAGATTGTGCATGCATGTAGACATGTTAATGACCTTTATATATGCCAAGTTTCAGATGGCTACCTACTCAAACAAGCAAGCAGTAGCGGTTTGAAATTTTCACAATTTGGGCTACACGTTCGGGACGATTCGTGACCTTAGGTGACTTGCACAATTCGGGCTGAAACTAGTGCCAAATGAGAGGGTTGGGATAAACATTCAATTGACCATATGTGCCAAAAATTCTCGTTCTTTAGTTTTCGAGTTATAGCCCCTGGAAGTCGAAAACTGCACGACTTTGCCCTCGAATATCTCGACAACGGAGAAAGGAGAATTTCAGGGCATTTTCTCCCAAGAAATATATGGGAATTATCTGTAATTTAGCACAGTTTCAGAACGATTCGTGAAAGTCACCTTTTAAGAATAACTTCCACTGCAGGCCCATATATAAAAGTTTGCTCCTTTATTACTCTGCACATGGACAATTATTTGCGCTGTTATTTGCCCCAGGCATGTACCTATGTAATTACCGTTTACAGTGTAAAGATGGATGTTATCGGTCGCTGAACGTCGGAGCAGTAGGCGTTTAATGCATTTTCCCATAGGGTCCAATGCAAAATTGACACCTCATTTTCTCCATTCTCAAGAGCTTTGAGTCTCTGCAAAACATATACATGTGTAGACACAAATAAGTGAAATAGAATGAAGGCTATTTCAGCTTTAGCTTTTATTCCGTTTGGGAGCTAAAGTCGCACAAACTTTTGTTTACAAAAATTTCGATGGCCTATAGTTCGCAAGTTATGCAATCAGTTGACATAAGATTGTGCATGCATGTAGACATGTTAATGACCTTTATATATGCCAAGTTTCAGATGGCTACCTACTCAAACAAGCAAGCAGTAGCGGTTTGAAATTTTCACAATTTGGGCTACACGTTCGGGACGATTCGTGACCTTAGGTGACTTGCACAATTCGGGCTGAAACTAGTGCCAAATGAGAGGGTTGGGATAAACATTCAATTGACCATATGTGCCAAAAATTCTCGTTCTTTAGTTTTCGAGTTATAGCCCCTGGAAGTCGAAAACTGCACGACTTTGCCCTCGAATATCTCGACAACGGAGAAAGGAGAATTTCAGGGCATTTTCTCCCAAGAAATATATGGGAATTATCTGTAATTTAGCACAGTTTCAGAACGATTCGTGAAAGTCACCTTTTAAGAATAACTTCCACTGCAGGCCCATATATAAAAGTTTGCTCCTTTATTACTCTGCACATGGACAATTATTTGCGCTGTTATTTGCCCCAGGCATGTACCTATGTAATTACCGTTTACAGTGTAAAGATGGATGTTATCGGTCGCTGAACGTCGGAGCAGTAGGCGTTTAATGCATTTTCCCATAGGGTCCAATGCAAAATTGACACCTCATTTTCTCCATTCTCAAGAGCTTTGAGTCTCTGCAAAACATATACATGTGTAGACACAAATAAGTGAAATAGAATGAAGGCTATTTCAGCTTTAGCTTTTATTCCGTTTGGGAGCTAAAGTCGCACAAACTTTTGTTTACAAAAATTTCGATGGCCTATAGTTCGCAAGTTATGCAATCAGTTGACATAAGATTGTGCATGCATGTAGACATGTTAATGACCTTTATATATGCCAAGTTTCAGATGGCTACCTACTCAAACAAGCAAGCAGTAGCGGTTTGAAATTTTCACAATTTGGGCTACACGTTCGGGACGATTCGTGACCTTAGGTGACTTGCACAATTCGGGCTGAAACTAGTGCCAAATGAGAGGGTTGGGATAAACATTCAATTGACCATATGTGCCAAAAATTCTCGTTCTTTAGTTTTCGAGTTATAGCCCCTGGAAGTCGAAAACTGCACGACTTTGCCCTCGAATATCTCGACAACGGAGAAAGGAGAATTTCAGGGCATTTTCTCCCAAGAAATATATGGGAATTATCTGTAATTTAGCACAGTTTCAGAACGATTCGTGAAAGTCACCTTTTAAGAATAACTTCCACTGCAGGCCCATATATAAAAGTTTGCTCCTTTATTACTCTGCACATGGACAATTATTTGCGCTGTTATTTGCCCCAGGCATGTACCTATGTAATTACCGTTTACAGTGTAAAGATGGATGTTATCGGTCGCTGAACGTCGGAGCAGTAGGCGTTTAATGCATTTTCCCATAGGGTCCAATGCAAAATTGACACCTCATTTTCTCCATTCTCAAGAGCTTTGAGTCTCTGCAAAACATATACATGTGTAGACACAAATAAGTGAAATAGAATGAAGGCTATTTCAGCTTTAGCTTTTATTCCGTTTGGGAGCTAAAGTCGCACAAACTTTTGTTTACAAAAATTTCGATGGCCTATAGTTCGCAAGTTATGCAATCAGTTGACATAAGATTGTGCATGCATGTAGACATGTTAATGACCTTTATATATGCCAAGTTTCAGATGGCTACCTACTCAAACAAGCAAGCAGTAGCGGTTTGAAATTTTCACAATTTGGGCTACACGTTCGGGACGATTCGTGACCTTAGGTGACTTGCACAATTCGGGCTGAAACTAGTGCCAAATGAGAGGGTTGGGATAAACATTCAATTGACCATATGTGCCAAAAATTCTCGTTCTTTAGTTTTCGAGTTATAGCCCCTGGAAGTCGAAAACTGCACGACTTTGCCCTCGAATATCTCGACAACGGAGAAAGGAGAATTTCAGGGCATTTTCTCCCAAGAAATATATGGGAATTATCTGTAATTTAGCACAGTTTCAGAACGATTCGTGAAAGTCACCTTTTAAGAATAACTTCCACTGCAGGCCCATATATAAAAGTTTGCTCCTTTATTACTCTGCACATGGACAATTATTTGCGCTGTTATTTGCCCCAGGCATGTACCTATGTAATTACCGTTTACAGTGTAAAGATGGATGTTATCGGTCGCTGAACGTCGGAGCAGTAGGCGTTTAATGCATTTTCCCATAGGGTCCAATGCAAAATTGACACCTCATTTTCTCCATTCTCAAGAGCTTTGAGTCTCTGCAAAACATATACATGTGTAGACACAAATAAGTGAAATAGAATGAAGGCTATTTCAGCTTTAGCTTTTATTCCGTTTGGGAGCTAAAGTCGCACAAACTTTTGTTTACAAAAATTTCGATGGCCTATAGTTCGCAAGTTATGCAATCAGTTGACATAAGATTGTGCATGCATGTAGACATGTTAATGACCTTTATATATGCCAAGTTTCAGATGGCTACCTACTCAAACAAGCAAGCAGTAGCGGTTTGAAATTTTCACAATTTGGGCTACACGTTCGGGACGATTCGTGACCTTAGGTGACTTGCACAATTCGGGCTGAAACTAGTGCCAAATGAGAGGGTTGGGATAAACATTCAATTGACCATATGTGCCAAAAATTCTCGTTCTTTAGTTTTCGAGTTATAGCCCCTGGAAGTCGAAAACTGCACGACTTTGCCCTCGAATATCTCGACAACGGAGAAAGGAGAATTTCAGGGCATTTTCTCCCAAGAAATATATGGGAATTATCTGTAATTTAGCACAGTTTCAGAACGATTCGTGAAAGTCACCTTTTAAGAATAACTTCCACTGCAGGCCAATATATAAAAGTTTGCTCCTTTATTACTCTGCACATGGACAATTATTTGCGCTGTTATTTGCCCCAGGCATGTACCTATGTAATTACCGTTTACAGTGTAAAGATGGATGTTATCGGTCGCTGAACGTCGGAGCAGTAGGCGTTTAATGCATTTTCCCATAGGGTCCAATGCAAAATTGACACCTCATTTTCTCCATTCTCAAGAGCTTTGAGTCTCTGCAAAACATATACATGTGTAGACACAAATAAGTGAAATAGAATGAAGGCTATTTCAGCTTTAGCTTTTATTCCGTTTGGGAGCTAAAGTCGCACAAACTTTTGTTTACAAAAATTTCGATGGCCTATAGTTCGCAAGTTATGCAATCAGTTGACATAAGATTGTGCATGCATGTAGACATGTTAATGACCTTTATATATGCCAAGTTTCAGATGGCTACCTACTCAAACAAGCAAGCAGTAGCGGTTTGAAATTTTCACAATTTGGGCTACACGTTCGGGACGATTCGTGACCTTAGGTGACTTGCACAATTCGGGCTGAAACTAGTGCCAAATGAGAGGGTTGGGATAAACATTCAATTGACCATATGTGCCAAAAATTCTCGTTCTTTAGTTTTCAAGTTATAGCCCCTGGAAGTCGAAAACTGCACGACTTTGCCCTCGAATATCTCGACAACGGAGAAAGGAGAATTTCAGGGCATTTTCTCCCAAGAAATATATGGGAATTATCTGTAATTTAGCACAGTTTCAGAACGATTCGTGAAAGTCACCTTTTAAGAATAACTTCCACTGCAGGCCCATATATAAAAGTTTGCTCCTTTATTACTCTGCACATGGACAATTATTTGCGCTGTTATTTGCCCCAGGCATGTCCCTATGTAATTACCGTTTACAGTGTAAAGATGGATGTTATCGGTCGCTGAACGTCGGAGCAGTAGGCGTTTAATGCATTTTCCCATAGGGTCCAATGCAAAATTGACACCTCATTTTCTCCATTCTCAAGAGCTTTGAGTCTCTGCAAAACATATACATGTGTAGACACAAATAAGTGAAATAGAATGAAGGCTATTTCAGCTTTAGCTTTTATTCCGTTTGGGAGCTAAAGTCGCACAAACTTTTGTTTACAAAAATTTCGATGGCCTATAGTTCGCAAGTTATGCAATCAGTTGACATAAGATTGTGCATGCATGTAGACATGTTAATGACCTTTATATATGCCAAGTTTCAGATGGCTACCTACTCAAACAAGCAAGCAGTAGCGGTTTGAAATTTTCACAATTTGGGCTACACGTTCGGGACGATTCGTGACCTTAGGTGACTTGCACAATTCGGGCTGAAACTAGTGCCAAATGAGAGGGTTGGGATAAACATTCAATTGACCATATGTGCCAAAAATTCTCGTTCTTTAGTTTTCGAGTTATAGCCCCTGGAAGTCGAAAACTGCACGACTTTGCCCTCGAATATCTCGACAACGGAGAAAGGAGAATTTCAGGGCATTTTCTCCCAAGAAATATATGGGAATTATCTGTAATTTAGCACAGTTTCAGAACCATTCGTGAAAGTCACCTTTTAAGAATAACTTCTACTGCGGGCCCATATATAAAAGTTTGCTCCTTTATTACTCTGCACATGGACAATTATTTGCGCTGTTATTTGCCCCAGGCATGTACCTATGTAATTACCGTTTACAGTGTAAAGATGGATGTTATCGGTCGCTGAACGTCGGAGCAGTAGGCGTTTAATGCATTTTCCCATAGGGTCCAATACAAAATTGACACCTCATTTTCTCCATTCTCAAGAGCTTTGAGTCTCTGCAAAACATATACATGTGTAGACACAAATAAGTGAAATAGAATGAATTCTATTTCAGCTTTAGCTTTTATTCCGTTTGGGAGCTAAAGTCGCACAAACTTTTGTTTACAAAAATTTCGATGGCCTATAGTTCGCAAGTTATGCAATCAGTTGACATAAGATTGTGCATGCATGTAGACATGTTAATGACCTTTATATATGCCAAGTTTCAGATGGCTACCTACTCAAACAAGCAAGCAGTAGCGGTTTGAAATTTTCACAATTTGGGCTACACGTTCGGGACGATTCGTGACCTTAGGTGACTTGCACAATTCGGGCTGAAACTAGTGCCAAATGAGAGGGTTGGGATAAACATTCAATTGACCATATGTGCCAAAAATTCTCGTTCTTTAGTTTTCGAGTTATAGCCCCTGGAAGTCGAAAACTGCACGACTTTGCCCTCGAATATCTCGACAACGGAGAAAGGAGAATTTCAGGGCATTTTCTCCCAATAAATATATGGGAATTATCTGTAATTTAGCACAGTTTCAGAACGATTCGTGAAAGTCACCTTTTAAGAATAACTTCCACTGCAGGCCCATATATAAAAGTTTGCTCCTTTATTACTCTGCACATGGACAATTATTTGCGCTGTTATTTGCCCCAGGCATGTACCTATGTAATTACCGTTTACAGTGTAAAGATGGATGTTATCGGTCGCTGAACGTCGGAGCAGTAGGCGTTTAATGCATTTTCCCATAGGGTCCAATGCAAAATTGACACCTCATTTTCTCCATTCTCAAGAGCTTTGAGTCTCTGCAAAACATATACATGTGTAGACACAAATAAGTGAAATAGAATGAAGGCTATTTCAGCTTTAGCTTTTATTCCGTTTGGGAGCTAAAGTCGCACAAACTTTTGTTTACAAAAATTTCGATGGCCTATAGTTCGCAAGTTATGCAATCAGTTGACATAAGATTGTGCATGCATGTAGACATGTTAATGACCTTTATATATGCCAAGTTTCAGATGGCTACCTACTCAAACAAGCAAGCAGTAGCGGTTTGAAATTTTCACAATTTGGGCTACACGTTCGGGACGATTCGTGACCTTAGGTGACTTGCACAATTCGGGCTGAAACTAGTGCCAAATGAGAGGGTTGGGATAAACATTCAATTGACCATATGTGCCAAAAATTCTCGTTCTTTAGTTTTCGAGTTATAGCCCCTGGAAGTCGAAAACTGCACGACTTTGCCCTCGAATATCTCGACAACGGAGAAAGGAGAATTTCAGGGCATTTTCTCCCAAGAAATATATGGGAATTATCTGTAATTTAGCACAGTTTCAGAACGATTCGTGAAAGTCACCTTTTAAGAATAACTTCCACTGCAGGCCCATATATAAAAGTTTGCTCCTTTATTACTCTGCACATGGACAATTATTTGCGCTGTTATTTGCCCCAGGCATGTACCTATGTAATTACCGTTTACAGTGTAAAGATGGATGTTATCGGTCGCTGAACGTCGGAGCAGTAGGCGTTTAATGCATTTTCCCATAGGGTCCAATGCAAAATTGACACCTCATTTTCTCCATTCTCAAGAGCTTTGAGTCTCTGCAAAACATATACATGTGTAGACACAAATAAGTGAAATAGAATGAAGGCTATTTCAGCTTTAGCTTTTATTCCGTTTGGGAGCTAAAGTCGCACAAACTTTTGTTTACAAAAATTTCGATGGCCTATAGTTCGCAAGTTATGCAATCAGTTGACATAAGATTGTGCATGCATGTAGACATGTTAATGACCTTTATATATGCCAAGTTTCAGATGGCTACCTACTCAAACAAGCAAGCAGTAGCGGTTTGAAATTTTCACAATTTGGGCTACACGTTCGGGACGATTCGTGACCTTAGGTGACTTGCACAATTCGGGCTGAAACTAGTGCCAAATGAGAGGGTTGGGATAAACATTCAATTGACCATATGTGCCAAAAATTCTCGTTCTTTAGTTTTCGAGTTATAGCCCCTGGAAGTCGAAAACTGCACGACTTTGCCCTCGAATATCTCGACAACGGAGAAAGGAGAATTTCAGGGCATTTTCTCCCAAGAAATATATGGGAATTATCTGTAATTTAGCACAGTTTCAGAACGATTCGTGAAAGTCACCTTTTAAGAATAACTTCCACTGCAGGCCCATATATAAAAGTTTGCTCCTTTATTACTCTGCACATGGACAATTATTTGCGCTGTTATTTGCCCCAGGCATGTACCTATGTAATTACCGTTTACAGTGTAAAGATGGATGTTATCGGTCGCTGAACGTCGGAGCAGTAGGCGTTTAATGCATTTTCCCATAGGGTCCAATGCAAAATTGACACCTCATTTTCTCCATTCTCAAGAGCTTTGAGTCTCTGCAAAACATATACATGTGTAGACACAAATAAGTGAAATAGAATGAAGGCTATTTCAGCTTTAGCTTTTATTCCGTTTGGGAGCTAAAGTCGCACAAACTTTTGTTTACAAAAATTTCGATGGCCTATAGTTCGCAAGTTATGCAATCAGTTGACATAAGATTGTGCATGCATGTAGACATGTTAATGACCTTTATATATGCCAAGTTTCAGATGGCTACCTACTCAAACAAGCAAGCAGTAGCGGTTTGAAATTTTCACAATTTGGGCTACACGTTCGGGACGATTCGTGACCTTAGGTGACTTGCACAATTCGGGCTGAAACTAGTGCCAAATGAGAGGGTTGGGATAAACATTCAATTGACCATATGTGCCAAAAATTCTCGTTCTTTAGTTTTCGAGTTATAGCCCCTGGAAGTCGAAAACTGCACGACTTTGCCCTCGAATATCTCGACAACGGAGAAAGGAGAATTTCAGGGCATTTTCTCCCAAGAAATATATGGGAATTATCTGTAATTTAGCACAGTTTCAGAACGATTCGTGAAAGTCACCTTTTAAGAATAACTTCCACTGCAGGCCCATATATAAAAGTTTGCTCCTTTATTACTCTGCACATGGACAATTATTTGCGCTGTTATTTGCCCCAGGCATGTACCTATGTAATTACCGTTTACAGTGTAAAGATGGATGTTATCGGTCGCTGAACGTCGGAGCAGTAGGCGTTTAATGCATTTTCCCATAGGGTCCAATGCAAAATTGACACCTCATTTTCTCCATTCTCAAGAGCTTTGAGTCTCTGCAAAACATATACATGTGTAGACACAAATAAGTGAAATAGAATGAAGGCTATTTCAGCTTTAGCTTTTATTCCGTTTGGGAGCTAAAGTCGCACAAACTTTTGTTTACAAAAATTTCGATGGCCTATAGTTCGCAAGTTATGCAATCAGTTGACATAAGATTGTGCATGCATGTAGACATGTTAATGACCTTTATATATGCCAAGTTTCAGATGGCTACCTACTCAAACAAGCAAGCAGTAGCGGTTTGAAATTTTCACAATTTGGGCTACACGTTCGGGACGATTCGTGACCTTAGGTGACTTGCACAATTCGGGCTGAAACTAGTGCCAAATGAGAGGGTTGGGATAAACATTCAATTGACCATATGTGCCAAAAATTCTCGTTCTTTAGTGTTCGAGTTATAGCCCCTGGAAGTCGAAAACTGCACGACTTTGCCCTCGAATATCTCGACAACGGAGAAAGGAGAATTTCAGGGCATTTTCTCCCAAGAAATATATGGGAATTATCTGTAATTTAGCACAGTTTCAGAACGATTCGTGAAAGTCACCTTTTAAGAATAACTTCTACTGCGGGCCCATATATAAAAGTTTGCTCCTTTATTACTCTGCACATGGAAAATTATTTGCGCTGTTATTTGCCCCAGGCATGTACCTATGTAATTACCGTTTACAGTGTAAAGATGGATGTTATCGGTCGCTGAACGTCGGAGCAGTAGGCGTTTAATGCATTTCCCATAGGGTCCAATACAAAATTGACACCTCATTTTCTCCATTCTCAAGAGCTTTGAGTCTCTGCAAAACATATACATGTGTAGACACAAATAAGTGAAATAGAATGAAGGCTATTTCAGCTTTAGCTTTTATTCCGTTTGGGAGCTAAAGTCGCACACACTTTTGTTTACAAAAATTTCGATGGCCTATAGTTCGCAAGTTATGCAATCAGTTGACATAAGATTGTGCATGCCTGTAGACATGTTAATGACCTTTATATATGCCAAGTTTCAGATGGCTACCTACTCAAACAAGCAAGCAGTAGCGGTTTGAAATTTTCACAATTTGGGCTACACGTTCGGGACGATTCGTGACCTTAGGTGACTTGCACAATTCGGGCTGAAACTAGTGCCAAATGAGAGGGTTGGGATAAACATTCAATTGACCATATGTGCCAAAAATTCTCGTTCTTTAGTTTTCGAGTTATAGCCCCTAGAAGTCGAAAACTGCACGACTTTGCCCTCGAATATCTCGACAACGGAGAAAGGAGAATTTCAGGGCATTTTCTCCCAAGAAATATATGGGAATTATCTGTAATTTAGCACAGTTTCAGAACGATTCGTGAAAGTCACCTTTTAAGAATAACTTCCACTGCAGGCCCATATATAAAAGTTTGCTCCTTTATTACTCTGCACATGGACAATTATTTGCGCTGTTATTTGCCCCAGGCATGTACCTATGTAATTACCGTTTACAGTGTAAAGATGGATGTTATCGGTCGCTGAACGTCGGAGCAGTAGGCGTTTAATGCATTTTCCCATAGGGTCCAATGCAAAATTGACACCTCATTTTCTCCATTCTCAAGAGCTTTGAGTCTCTGCAAAACATATACATGTGTAGACACAAATAAGTGAAATAGAATGAAGGCTATTTCAGCTTTAGCTTTTATTCCGTTTGGGAGCTAAAGTCGCACAAACTTTTGTTTACAAAAATTTCGATGGCCTATAGTTCGCAAGTTATGCAATCAGTTGACATAAGATTGTGCATGCATGTAGACATGTTAATGACCTTTATATATGCCAAGTTTCAGATGGCTACCTACTCAAACAAGCAAGCAGTAGCGGTTTGAAATTTTCACAATTTGGGCTACACGTTCGGGACGATTCGTGACCTTAGGTGACTTGCACAATTCGGGCTGAAACTAGTGCCAAATGAGAGGGTTGGGATAAACATTCAATTGACCATATGTGCCAACAATTCTCGTTCTTTAGTGTTCGAGTTATAGCCCCTGGAAGTCGAAAACTGCACGACTTTCCCCTCGAATATCTCGAGAACGGAGAAAGGAGAATTTCAGGGCATTTTTCCCAGGAAATATATGGGAATTATCTGTAATTTAGCACAGTTTCAGAACGATTCGTGAAAGTCACCTTTTAAGAATAACTTCCACTGCAGGCCCATATATAAAAGTTTGCTCCTTTATTACTCTGCACATGGACAATTATTTGCGCTGTTATTTGCCCCAGGCATGTACCTATGTAATTACCGTTTACAGTGTAAAGATGGATGTTATCGGTCGCTGAACGTCGGAGCAGTAGGCGTTTAATGCATTTTCCCATAGGGTCCAATGCAAAATTGACACCTCATTTTCTCCATTCTCAAGAGCTTTGAGTCTCTGCAAAACATATACATGTGTAGACACAAATAAGTGAAATAGAATGAAGGCTATTTCAGCTTTAGCTTTTATTCCGTTTGGGAGCTAAAGTCGCACAAACTTTTGTTTACAAAAATTTCGATGGCCTATAGTTCGCAAGTTATGCAATCAGTTGACATAAGATTGTGCATGCATGTAGACATGTTAATGACCTTTATATATGCCAAGTTTCAGATGGCTACCTACTCAAACAAGCAAGCAGTAGCGGTTTGAAATTTTCACAATTTGGGCTACACGTTCGGGACGATTCGTGACCTTAGGTGACTTGCACAATTCGGGCTGAAACTAGTGCCAAATGAGAGGGTTGGGATAAACATTCAATTGACCATATGTGCCAAAAATTCTCGTTCTTTAGTTTTCGAGTTATAGCCCCTGGAAGTCGAAAACTGCACGACTTTGCCCTCGAATATCTCGACAACGGAGAAAGGAGAATTTCAGGGCATTTTCTCCCAAGAAATATATGGGAATTATCTGTAATTTAGCACAGTTTCAGAACGATTCGTGAAAGTCACCTTTTAAGAATAACTTCCACTGCAGGCCCATATATAAAAGTTTGCTCCTTTATTACTCTGCACATGGACAATTATTTGCGCTGTTATTTGCCCCAGGCATGTACCTATGTAATTACCGTTTACAGTGTAAAGATGGATGTTATCGGTCGCTGAACGTCGGAGCAGTAGGCGTTTAATGCATTTTCCCATAGGGTCCAATGCAAAATTGACACCTCATTTTCTCCATTCTCAAGAGCTTTGAGTCTCTGCAAAACATATACATGTGTAGACACAAATAAGTGAAATAGAATGAAGGCTATTTCAGCTTTAGCTTTTATTCCGTTTGGGAGCTAAAGTCGCACAAACTTTTGTTTACAAAAATTTCGATGGCCTATAGTTCGCAAGTTATGCAATCAGTTGACATAAGATTGTGCATGCATGTAGACATGTTAATGACCTTTATATATGCCAAGTTTCAGATGGCTACCTACTCAAACAAGCAAGCAGTAGCGGTTTGAAATTTTCACAATTTGGGCTACACGTTCGGGACGATTCGTGACCTTAGGTGACTTGCACAATTCGGGCTGAAACTAGTGCCAAATGAGAGGGTTGGGATAAACATTCAATTGACCATATGTGCCAAAAATTCTCGTTCTTTAGTTTTCGAGTTATAGCCCCTGGAAGTCGAAAACTGCACGACTTTGCCCTCGAATATCTCGACAACGGAGAAAGGAGAATTTCAGGGCATTTTCTCCCAAGAAATATATGGGAATTATCTGTAATTTAGCACAGTTTCAGAACGATTCGTGAAAGTCACCTTTTAAGAATAACTTCCACTGCAGGCCCATATATAAAAGTTTGCTCCTTTATTACTCTGCACATGGACAATTATTTGCGCTGTTATTTGCCCCAGGCATGTACCTATGTAATTACCGTTTACAGTGTAAAGATGGATGTTATCGGTCGCTGAACGTCGGAGCAGTAGGCGTTTAATGCATTTTCCCATAGGGTCCAATGCAAAATTGACACCTCATTTTCTCCATTCTCAAGAGCTTTGAGTCTCTGCAAAACATATACATGTGTAGACACAAATAAGTGAAATAGAATGAAGGCTATTTCAGCTTTAGCTTTTATTCCGTTTGGGAGCTAAAGTCGCACAAACTTTTGTTTACAAAAATTTCGATGGCCTATAGTTCGCAAGTTATGCAATCAGTTGACATAAGATTGTGCATGCATGTAGACATGTTAATGACCTTTATATATGCCAAGTTTCAGATGGCTACCTACTCAAACAAGCAAGCAGTAGCGGTTTGAAATTTTCACAATTTGGGCTACACGTTCGGGACGATTCGTGACCTTAGGTGACTTGCACAATTCGGGCTGAAACTAGTGCCAAATGAGAGGGTTGGGATAAACATTCAATTGACCATATGTGCCAAAAATTCTCGTTCTTTAGTTTTCGAGTTATAGCCCCTGGAAGTCGAAAACTGCACGACTTTGCCCTCGAATATCTCGACAACGGAGAAAGGAGAATTTCAGGGCATTTTCTCCCAAGAAATATATGGGAATTATCTGTAATTTAGCACAGTTTCAGAACGATTCGTGAAAGTCACCTTTTAAGAATAACTTCCACTGCAGGCCCATATATAAAAGTTTGCTCCTTTATTACTCTGCACATGGACAATTATTTGCGCTGTTATTTGCCCCAGGCATGTACCTATGTAATTACCGTTTACAGTGTAAAGATGGATGTTATCGGTCGCTGAACGTCGGAGCAGTAGGCGTTTAATGCATTTTCCCATAGGGTCCAATGCAAAATTGACACCTCATTTTCTCCATTCTCAAGAGCTTTGAGTCTCTGCAAAACATATACATGTGTAGACACAAATAAGTGAAATAGAATGAAGGCTATTTCAGCTTTAGCTTTTATTCCGTTTGGGAGCTAAAGTCGCACAAACTTTTGTTTACAAAAATTTCGATGGCCTATAGTTCGCAAGTTATGCAATCAGTTGACATAAGATTGTGCATGCATGTAGACATGTTAATGACCTTTATATATGCCAAGTTTCAGATGGCTACCTACTCAAACAAGCAAGCAGTAGCGGTTTGAAATTTTCACAATTTGGGCTACACGTTCGGGACGATTCGTGACCTTAGGTGACTTGCACAATTCGGGCTGAAACTAGTGCCAAATGAGAGGGTTGGGATAAACATTCAATTGACCATATGTGCCAAAAATTCTCGTTCTTTAGTTTTCGAGTTATAGCCCCTGGAAGTCGAAAACTGCACGACTTTGCCCTCGAATATCTCGACAACGGAGAAAGGAGAATTTCAGGGCATTTTCTCCCAAGAAATATATGGGAATTATCTGTAATTTAGCACAGTTTCAGAACGATTCGTGAAAGTCACCTTTTAAGAATAACTTCCACTGCAGGCCCATATATAAAAGTTTGCTCCTTTATTACTCTGCACATGGACAATTATTTGCGCTGTTATTTGCCCCAGGCATGTACCTATGTAATTACCGTTTACAGTGTAAAGATGGATGTTATCGGTCGCTGAACGTCGGAGCAGTAGGCGTTTAATGCATTTTCCCATAGGGTCCAATGCAAAATTGACACCTCATTTTCTCCATTCTCAAGAGCTTTGAGTCTCTGCAAAACATATACATGTGTAGACACAAATAAGTGAAATAGAATGAAGGCTATTTCAGCTTTAGCTTTTATTCCGTTTGGGAGCTAAAGTCGCACAAACTTTTGTTTACAAAAATTTCGATGGCCTATAGTTCGCAAGTTATGCAATCAGTTGACATAAGATTGTGCATGCATGTAGACATGTTAATGACCTTTATATATGCCAAGTTTCAGATGGCTACCTACTCAAACAAGCAAGCAGAAGCTGTTTGAAATTTTCACAATTTGGGCTACACGTTCGGGACGATTCGTGACCTTAGGTGACTTGCACAATTCGGGCTGAAACTAGTGCCAAATGAGAGGGTTGGGATAAACATTCAATTGACCATATGTGCCAAAAATTCTCGTTCTTTAGTTTTCGAGTTATAGCCCCTGGAAGTCGAAAACTGCACGACTTTGCCCTCGAATATCTCGACAACGGAGAAAGGAGAATTTCAGGGCATTTTCTCCCAAGAAATATATGGGAATTATCTGTAATTTAGCACAGTTTCAGAACGATTCGTGAAAGTCACCTTTTAAGAATAACTTCCACTGCAGGCCCATATATAAAAGTTTGCTCCTTTATTACTCTGCACATGGACAATTATTTGCGCTGTTATTTGCCCCAGGCATGTACCTATGTAATTACCGTTTACAGTGTAAAGATGGATGTTATCGGTCGCTGAACGTCGGAGCAGTAGGCGTTTAATGCATTTTCCCATAGGGTCCAATGCAAAATTGACACCTCATTTTCTCCATTTTCAAGAGCTTTGAGTCTCTGCAAAACATATACATGTGTAGACACAAATAAGTGAAATAGAATGAAGGCTATTTCAGCTTTAGCTTTTATTCCGTTTGGGAGCTAAAGTCGCACAAACTTTTGTTTACAAAAATTTCGATGGCCTATAGTTCGCAAGTTATGCAATCAGTTGACATAAGATTGTGCATGCATGTAGACATGTTAATGACCTTTATATATGCCAAGTTTCAGATGGCTACCTACTCAAACAAGCAAGCAGTAGCGGTTTGAAATTTTCACAATTTGGGCTACACGTTCGGGACGATTCGTGACCTTAGGTGACTTGCACAATTCGGGCTGAAACTAGTGCCAAATGAGAGGGTTGGGATAAACATTCAATTGACCATATGTGCCAAAAATTCTCGTTCTTTAGTTTTCGAGTTATAGCCCCTGGAAGTCGAAAACTGCACGACTTTGCCCTCGAATATCTCGACAACGGAGAAAGGAGAATTTCAGGGCATTTTCTCCCAAGAAATATATGGGAATTATCTGTAATTTAGCACAGTTTCAGAACGATTCGTGAAAGTCACCTTTTAAGAATAACTTCCACTGCAGGCCCATATATAAAAGTTTGCTCCTTTATTACTCTGCACATGGACAATTATTTGCGCTGTTATTTGCCCCAGGCATGTACCTATGTAATTACCGTTTACAGTGTAAAGATGGATGTTATCGGTCGCTGAACGTCGGAGCAGTAGGCGTTTAATGCATTTTCCCATAGGGTCCAATGCAAAATTGACACCTCATTTTCTCCATTCTCAAGAGCTTTGAGTCTCTGCAAAACATATACATGTGTAGACACAAATAAGTGAAATAGAATGAAGGCTATTTCAGCTTTAGCTTTTATTCCGTTTGGGAGCTAAAGTCGCACAAACTTTTGTTTACAAAAATTTCGATGGCCTATAGTTCGCAAGTTATGCAATCAGTTGACATAAGATTGTGCATGCATGTAGACATGTTAATGACCTTTATATATGCCAAGTTTCAGATGGCTACCTACTCAAACAAGCAAGCAGTAGCGGTTTGAAATTTTCACAATTTGGGCTACACGTTCGGGACGATTCGTGACCTTAGGTGACTTGCACAATTCGGGCTGAAACTAGTGCCAAATGAGAGGGTTGGGATAAACATTCAATTGACCATATGTGCCAAAAATTCTCGTTCTTTAGTTTTCGAGTTATAGCCCCTGGAAGTCGAAAACTGCACGACTTTGCCCTCGAATATCTCGACAACGGAGAAAGGAGAATTTCAGGGCATTTTCTCCCAAGAAATATATGGGAATTATCTGTAATTTAGCACAGTTTCAGAACGATTCGTGAAAGTCACCTTTTAAGAATAACTTCCACTGCAGGCCCATATATAAAAGTTTGCTCCTTTATTACTCTGCACATGGACAATTATTTGCGCTGTTATTTGCCCCAGGCATGTACCTATGTAATTACCGTTTACAGTGTAAAGATGGATGTTATCGGTCGCTGAACGTCGGAGCAGTAGGCGTTTAATGCATTTTCCCATAGGGTCCAATGCAAAATTGACACCTCATTTTCTCCATTCTCAAGAGCTTTGAGTCTCTGCAAAACATATACATGTGTAGACACAAATAAGTGAAATAGAATGAAGGCTATTTCAGCTTTAGCTTTTATTCCGTTTGGGAGCTAAAGTCGCACAAACTTTTGTTTACAAAAATTTCGATGGCCTATAGTTCGCAAGTTATGCAATCAGTTGACATAAGATTGTGCATGCATGTAGACATGTTAATGACCTTTATATATGCCAAGTTTCAGATGGCTACCTACTCAAACAAGCAAGCAGTAGCGGTTTGAAATTTTCACAATTTGGGCTACACGTTCGGGACGATTCGTGACCTTAGGTGACTTGCACAATTCGGGCTGAAACTAGTGCCAAATGAGAGGGTTGGGATAAACATTCAATTGACCATATGTGCCAAAAATTCTCGTTCTTTAGTTTTCGAGTTATAGCCCCTGGAAGTCGAAAACTGCACGACTTTGCCCTCGAATATCTCGACAACGGAGAAAGGAGAATTTCAGGGCATTTTCTCCCAAGAAAAATATGGGAATTATCTGTAATTTAGCACAGTTTCAGAACGATTCGTGAAAGTCACCTTTTAAGAATAACTTCCACTGCAGGCCCATATATAAAAGTTTGCTCCTTTATTACTCTGCACATGGACAATTATTTGCGCTGTTATTTGCCCCAGGCATGTACCTATGTAATTACCGTTTACAGTGTAAAGATGGATGTTATCGGTCGCTGAACGTCGGAGCAGTAGGCGTTTAATGCATTTTCCCGTAGGGTCCAATGCAAAATTGACACCTCATTTTCTCCATTCTCAAGAGCTTTGAGTCTCTGCAAAACATATACATGTGTAGACACAAATAAGTGAAATAGAATGAAGGCTATTTCAGCTTTAGCTTTTATTCCGTTTGGGAGCTAAAGTCGCACAAACTTTTGTTTACAAAAATTTCGATGGCCTATAGTTCGCAAGTTATGCAATCAGTTGACATAAGATTGTGCATGCATGTAGACATGTTAATGACCTTTATATATGCCAAGTTTCAGATGGCTACCTACTCAAACAAGCAAGCAGTAGCGGTTTGAAATTTTCACAATTTGGGCTACACGTTCGGGACGATTCGTGACCTTAGGTGACTTGCACAATTCGGGCTGAAACTAGTGCCAAATGAGAGGGTTGGGATAAACATTCAATTGACCATATGTGCCAAAAATTCTCGTTCTTTAGTTTTCGAGTTATAGCCCCTGGAAGTCGAAAACTGCACGACTTTGCCCTCGAATATCTCGACAACGGAGAAAGGAGAATTTCAGGGCATTTTCTCCCAAGAAATATATGGGAATTATCTGTAATTTAGCACAGTTTCAGAACGATTCGTGAAAGTCACCTTTTAAGAATAACTTCCACTGCAGGCCCATATATAAAAGTTTGCTCCTTTATTACTCTGCACATGGACAATTATTTGCGCTGTTATTTGCCCCAGGCATGTACCTATGTAATTACCGTTTACAGTGTAAAGATGGATGTTATCGGTCGCTGAACGTCGGAGCAGTAGGCGTTTAATGCATTTTCCCATAGGGTCCAATGCAAAATTGACACCTCATTTTCTCCATTCTCAAGAGCTTTGAGTCTCTGCAAAACATATACATGTGTAGACACAAATAAGTGAAATAGAATGAAGGCTATTTCAGCTTTAGCTTTTATTCCGTTTGGGAGCTAAAGTCGCACAAACTTTTGTTTACAAAAATTTCGATGGCCTATAGTTCGCAAGTTATGCAATCAGTTGACATAAGATTGTGCATGCATGTAGACATGTTAATGACCTTTATATATGCCAAGTTTCAGATGGCTACCTACTCAAACAAGCAAGCAGTAGCGGTTTGAAATTTTCACAATTTGGGCTACACGTTCGGGACGATTCGTGACCTTAGGTGACTTGCACAATTCGGGCTGAAACTAGTGCCAAATGAGAGGGTTGGGATAAACATTCAATTGACCATATGTGCCAAAAATTCTCGTTCTTTAGTTTTCGAGTTATAGCCCCTGGAAGTCGAAAACTGCACGACTTTGCCCTCGAATATCTCGACAACGGAGAAAGGAGAATTTCAGGGCATTTTCTCCCAAGAAATATATGGGAATTATCTGTAATTTAGCACAGTTTCAGAACGATTCGTGAAAGTCACCTTTTAAGAATAACTTCCACTGCAGGCCCATATATAAAAATTTGCTCCTTTATTACTCTGCACATGGACAATTATTTGCGCTGTTATTTGCCCCAGGCATGTACCTATGTAATTACCGTTTACAGTGTAAAGATGGATGTTATCGGTCGCTGAACGTCGGAGCAGTAGGCGTTTAATGCATTTTCCCATAGGGTCCAATGCAAAATTGACACCTCATTTTCTCCATTCTCAAGAGCTTTGAGTCTCTGCAAAACATATACATGTGTAGACACAAATAAGTGAAATAGAATGAAGGCTATTTCAGCTTTAGCTTTTATTCCGTTTGGGAGCTAAAGTCGCACAAACTTTTGTTTACAAAAATTTCGATGGCCTATAGTTCGCAAGTTAGGCAATCAGTTGACATAAGATTGTGCATGCATGTAGACATGTTAATGGCCTTTATATATGCCAAGTTTCAGATGGCTACCTACTCAAACAAGCAAGCAGAAGCTGTTTGAAATTTTCACAATTTGGGCTACACGTTCGGGACGATTCGTGACCTTAGGTGACTTGCACAATTCGGGCTGAAACTAGTGCCAAATGAGAGGGTTGGGATAAACATTCAATTGACCATATGTGCCAAAAATTCTCGTTCTTTAGTTTTCGAGTTATAGCCCCTGGAAGTCGAAAACTGCACGACTTTGCCCTCGAATATCTCGACAACGGAGAAAGGAGAATTTCAGGGCATTTTCTCCCAAGAAATATATGGGAATTATCTGTAATTTAGCACAGTTTCAGAACGATTCGTGAAAGTCACCTTTTAAGAATAACTTCCACTGCAGGCCCATATATAAAAATTTGCTCCTTTATTACTCTGCACATGGACAATTATTTGCGCTGTTATTTGCCCCAGGCATGTACCTATGTAATTACCGTTTACAGTGTAAAGATGGATGTTATCGGTCGCTGAACGTCGGAGCAGTAGGCGTTTAATGCATTTTCCCATAGGGTCCAATGCAAAATTGACACCTCATTTTCTCCATTCTCAAGAGCTTTGAGTCTCTGCAAAACATATACATGTGTAGACACAAATAAGTGAAATAGAATGAAGGCTATTTCAGCTTTAGCTTTTATTCCGTTTGGGAGCTAAAGTCGCACAAACTTTTGTTTACAAAAATTTCGATGGCCTATAGTTCGCAAGTTAGGCAATCAGTTGACGTAAGATTGTGCATGCATGTAGACATGTTAATGGCCTTTATATATGCCAAGTTTCAGATGGCTACCTACTCAAACAAGCAAGCAGAAGCTGTTTGAAATTTTCACAATTTGGGCTACACGTTCGGGACGATTCGTGACCTTAGGTGACTTGCACAATTCGGGCTGAAACTAGTGCCAAATGAGAGGGTTGGGATAAACATTCAATTGACCATATGTGCCAAAAATTCTCGTTCTTTAGTTTTCGAGTTATAGCCCCTGGAAGTCGAAAACTGCACGACTTTGCCCTCGAATATCTCGACAACGGAGAAAGGAGAATTTCAGGGCATTTTCTCCCAAGAAATATATGGGAATTATCTGTAATTTAGCACAGTTTCAGAACGATTCGTGAAAGTCACCTTTTAAGAATAACTTCCACTGCAGGCCCATATATAAAAGTTTGCTCCTTTATTACTCTGCACATGGACAATTATTTGCGCTGTTATTTGCCCCAGGCATGTACCTATGTAATTACCGTTTACAGTGTAAAGATGGATGTTATCGGTCGCTGAACGTCGGAGCAGTAGGCGTTTAATGCATTTTCCCATAGGGTCCAATGCAAAATTGACACCTCATTTTCTCCATTCTCAAGAGCTTTGAGTCTCTGCAAAACATATACATGTGTAGACACAAATAAGTGAAATAGAATGAAGGCTATTTCAGCTTTAGCTTTTATTCCGTTTGGGAGCTAAAGTCGCACAAACTTTTGTTTACAAAAATTTCGATGGCCTATAGTTCGCAAGTTATGCAATCAGTTGACATAAGATTGTGCATGCATGTAGACATGTTAATGACCTTTATATATGCCAAGTTTCAGATGGCTACCTACTCAAACAAGCAAGCAGTAGCGGTTTGAAATTTTCACAATTTGGGCTACACGTTCGGGACGATTCGTGACCTTAGGTGACTTGCACAATTCGGGCTGAAACTAGTGCCAAATGAGAGGGTTGGGATAAACATTCAATTGACCATATGTGCCAAAAATTCTCGTTCTTTAGTTTTCGAGTTATAGCCCCTGGAAGTCGAAAACTGTACGACTTTGCCCTCGAATATCTCGACAACGGAGAAAGGAGAATTTCAGGGCATTTTCTCCCAAGAAATATATGGGAATTATCTGTAATTTAGCACAGTTTCAGAACGATTCGTGAAAGTCACCTTTTAAGAATAACTTCCACTGCAGGCCCATATATAAAAGTTTGCTCCTTTATTACTCTGCACATGGACAATTATTTGCGCTGTTATTTGCCCCAGGCATGTACCTATGTAATTACCGTTTACAGTGTAAAGATGGATGTTATCGGTCGCTGAACGTCGGAGCAGTAGGCGTTTAATGCATTTTCCCATAGGGTCCAATGCAAAATTGACACCTCATTTTCTCCATTCTCAAGAGCTTTGAGTCTCTGCAAAACATATACATGTGTAGACACAAATAAGTGAAATAGAATGAAGGCTATTTCAGCTTTAGCTTTTATTCCGTTTGGGAGCTAAAGTCGCACAAACTTTTGTTTACAAAAATTTCGATGGCCTATAGTTCGCAAGTTATGCAATCAGTTGACATAAGATTGTGCATGCATGTAGACATGTTAATGGCCTTTATATATGCCAAGTTTCAGATGGCTACCTACTCAAACAAGCAAGCAGTAGCGGTTTGAAATTTTCACAATTTGGGCTACACGTTCGGGACGATTCGTGACCTTAGGTGACTTGCACAATTCGGGCTGAAACTAGTGCCAAATGAGAGGGTTGGGATAAACATTCAATTGACCATATGTGCCAAAAATTCTCGTTCTTTAGTTTTCGAGTTATAGCCCCTGGAAGTCGAAAACTGCACGACTTTGCCCTCGAATATCTCGACAACGGAGAAAGGAGAATTTCAGGGCATTTTCTCCCAAGAAATATATGGGAATTATCTGTAATTTAGCACAGTTTCAGAACGATTCGTGAAAGTCACCTTTTAAGAATAACTTCCACTGCAGGCCCATATATAAAAGTTTGCTCCTTTATTACTCTGCACATGGACAATTATTTGCGCTGTTATTTGCCCCAGGCATGTACCTATGTAATTACCGTTTACAGTGTAAAAAATGGATGTTATCGGTCGCTGAACGTCGGAGCAGTAGGCGTTTAATGCATTTTCCCATAGGGTCCAATGCAAAATTGACACCTCATTTTCTCCATTCTCAAGAGCTTTGAGTCTCTGCAAAACATATACATGTGTAGACACAAATAAGTGAAATAGAATGAAGGCTATTTCAGCTTTAGCTTTTATTCCGTTTGGGAGCTAAAGTCGCACAAACTTTTGTTTACAAAAATTTCGATGGCCTATAGTTCGCAAGTTATGCAATCAGTTGACATAAGATTGTGCATGCATGTAGACATGTTAATGACCTTTATATATGCCAAGTTTCAGATGGCTACCTACTCAAACAAGCAAGCAGTAGCGGTTTGAAATTTTCACAATTTGGGCTACACGTTCGGGACGATTCGTGACCTTAGGTGACTTGCACAATTCGGGCTGAAACTAGTGCCAAATGAGAGGGTTGGGATAAACATTCAATTGACCATATGTGCCAAAAATTCTCGTTCTTTAGTTTTCGAGTTATAGCCCCTGGAAGTCGAAAACTGTACGACTTTGCCCTCGAATATCTCGACAACGGAGAAAGGAGAATTTCAGGGCATTTTCTCCCAAGAAATATATGGGAATTATCTGTAATTTAGCACAGTTTCAGAACGATTCGTGAAAGTCACCTTTTAAGAATAACTTCCACTGCAGGCCCATATATAAAAGTTTGCTCCTTTATTACTCTGCACATGGACAATTATTTGCGCTGTTATTTGCCCCAGGCATGTACCTATGTAATTACCGTTTACAGTGTAAAGATGGATGTTATCGGTCGCTGAACGTCGGAGCAGTAGGCGTTTAATGCATTTTCCCATAGGGTCCAATGCAAAATTGACACCTCATTTTCTCCATTCTCAAGAGCTTTGAGTCTCTGCAAAACATATACATGTGTAGACACAAATAAGTGAAATAGAATGAAGGCTATTTCAGCTTTAGCTTTTATTCCGTTTGGGAGCTAAAGTCGCACAAACTTTTGTTTACAAAAATTTCGATGGCCTATAGTTCGCAAGTTATGCAATCAGTTGACATAAGATTGTGCATGCATGTAGACATGTTAATGGCCTTTATATATGCCAAGTTTCAGATGGCTACCTACTCAAACAAGCAAGCAGTAGCGGTTTGAAATTTTCACAATTTGGGCTACACGTTCGGGACGATTCGTGACCTTATGTGACTTGCACAATTCGGGCTGAAACTAGTGCCAAATGAGAGGGTTGGGATAAACATTCAATTGACCATATGTGCCAAAAATTCTCGTTCTTTAGTTTTCGAGTTATAGCCCCTGGAAGTCGAAAACTGCACGACTTTGCCCTCGAATATCTCGACAACGGAGAAAGGAGAATTTCAGGGCATTTTCTCCCAAGAAATATATGGGAATTATCTGTAATTTAGCACAGTTTCAGAACGATTCGTGAAAGTCACCTTTTAAGAATAACTTCCACTGCAGGCCCATATATAAAAGTTTGCTCCTTTATTACTCTGCACATGGACAATTATTTGCGCTGTTATTTGCCCCAGGCATGTACCTATGTAATTACCGTTTACAGTGTAAAGATGGATGTTATCGGTCGCTGAACGTCGGAGCAGTAGGCGTTTAATGCATTTTCCCATAGAGTCCAATGCAAAATTGACACCTCATTTTCTCCATTCTCAAGAGCTTTGAGTCTCTGCAAAACATATACATGTGTAGACACAAATAAGTGAAATAGAATGAAGGCTATTTCAGCTTTAGCTTTTATTCCGTTTGGGAGCTAAAGTCGCACAAACTTTTGTTTACAAAAATTTCGATGGCCTATAGTTCGCAAGTTATGCAATCAGTTGACATAAGATTGTGCATGCATGTAGACATGTTAATGACCTTTATATATGCCAAGTTTCAGATGGCTACCTACTCAAACAAGCAAGCAGTAGCGGTTTGAAATTTTCACAATTTGGGCTACACGTTCGGGACGATTCGTGACCTTAGGTGACTTGCACAATTCGGGCTGAAACTAGTGCCAAATGAGAGGGTTGGGATAAACATTCAATTGACCATATGTGCCAAAAATTCTCGTTCTTTAGTTTTCGAGTTATAGCCCCTGGAAGTCGAAAACTGCACGACTTTGCCCTCGAATATCTCGACAACGGAGAAAGGAGAATTTCAGGGCATTTTCTCCCAAGAAATATATGGGAATTATCTGTAATTTAGCACAGTTTCAGAACGATTCGTGAAAGTCACCTTTTAAGAATAACTTCCACTGCAGGCCCATATATAAAAGTTTGCTCCTTTATTACTCTGCACATGGACAATTATTTGCGCTCTTATTTGCCCCAGGCATGTACCTATGTAATTACCGTTTACAGTGTAAAGATGGATGTTATCGGTCGCTGAACGTCGGAGCAGTAGGCGTTTAATGCATTTTCCCATAGGGTCCAATGCAAAATTGACACCTCATTTTCTCCATTCTCAAGAGCTTTGAGTCTCTGCAAAACATAAACATGTGTAGACACAAATAAGTGAAATAGAATGAAGGCTATTTCAGCTTTAGCTTTTATTCCGTTTGGGAGCTAAAGTCGCACAAACTTTTGTTTACAAAAATTTCGATGGCCTATAGTTCGCAAGTTATGCAATCAGTTGACATAAGATTGTGCATGCATGTAGACATGTTAATGACCTTTATATATGCCAAGTTTCAGATGGCGACCTACTCAAACAAGCAAGCAGTAGCGGTTTGAAATTTTCACAATTTGGGCTACACGTTCGGGACGATTCGTGACCTTAGGTGACTTGCACAATTCGGGCTGAAACTAGTGCCAAATGAGAGGGTTGGGATAAACATTCAATTGACCATATGTGCCAAAAATTCTCGTTCTTTAGTTTTCGAGTTATAGCCCCTGGAAGTCGAAAACTGCACGACTTTGCCCTCGAATATCTCGACAACGGAGAAAGGAGAATTTCAGGGCATTTTCTCCCAAGAAATATATGGGAATTATCTGTAATTTAGCACAGTTTCAGAACGATTCGTGAAAGTCACCTTTTAAGAATAACTTCCACTGCAGGCCCTTATATAAAAGTTTGCTCCTTTATTACTCTGCACATGGACAATTATTTGCGCTGTTATTTGCCCCAGGCATGTACCTATGTAATTACCGTTTACAGTGTAAAGATGGATGTTATCGGTCGCTGAACGTCGGAGCAGTAGGCGTTTAATGCATTTTCCCATAGGGTCCAATGCAAAATTGACACCTCATTTTCTCCATTCTCAAGAGCTTTGAGTCTCTGCAAAACATATACATGTGTAGACACAAATAAGTGAAATAGAATGAAGGCTATTTCAGCTTTAGCTTTTATTCCGTTTGGGAGCTAAAGTCGCACAAACTTTTGTTTACAAAAATTTCGATGGCCTATAGTTCGCAAGTTATGCAATCAGTTGACATAAGATTGTGCATGCATGTAGACATGTTAATGACCTTTATATATGCCAAGTTTCAGATGGCTACCTACTCAAACAAGCAAGCAGTAGCGGTTTGAAATTTTCACAATTTGGGCTACACGTTCGGGACGATTCGTGACCTTAGGTGACTTGCACAATTCGGGCTGAAACTAGTGCCAAATGAGAGGGTTGGGATAAACATTCAATTGACCATATGTGCCAAAAATTCTCGTTCTTTAGTTTTCGAGTTATAGCCCCTGGAAGTCGAAAACTGCACGACTTTGCCCTCGAATATCTCGACAACGGAGAAAGGAGAATTTCAGGGCATTTTCTCCCAAGAAATATATGGGAATTATCTGTAATTTAGCACAGTTTCAGAACGATTCGTGAAAGTCACCTTTTAAGAATAACTTCCACTGCAGGCCCATATATAAAAGTTTGCTCCTTTATTACTCTGCACATGGACAATTATTTGCGCTGTTATTTGCCCCAGGCATGTACCTATGTAATTACCGTTTACAGTGTAAAGATGGATGTTATCGGTCGCTGAACGTCGGAGCAGTAGGCGTTTAATGCATTTTCCCATAGGGTCCAATGCAAAATTGACACCTCATTTTCTCCATTCTCAAGAGCTTTGAGTCTCTGCAAAACATATACATGTGTAGACACAAATAAGTGAAATAGAATGAAGGCTATTTCAGCTTTAGCTTTTATTCCGTTTGGGAGCTAAAGTCGCACAAACTTTTGTTTACAAAAATTTCGATGGCCTATAGTTCGCAAGTTATGCAATCAGTTGACATAAGATTGTGCATGCATGTAGACATGTTAATGACCTTTATATATGCCAAGTTTCAGATGGCTACCTACTCAAACAAGCAAGCAGTAGCGGTTTGAAATTTTCACAATTTGGGCTACACGTTCGGGACGATTCGTGACCTTAGGTGACTTGCACAATTCGGGCTGAAACTAGTGCCAAATGAGAGGGTTGGGATAAACATTCAATTGACCATATGTGCCAAAAATTCTCGTTCTTTAGTTTTCGAGTTATAGCCCCTGGAAGTCGAAAACTGCACGACTTTGCCCTCGAATATCTCGACAACGGAGAAAGGAGAATTTCAGGGCATTTTCTCCCAAGAAATATATGGGAATTATCTGTAATTTAGCACAGTTTCAGAACGATTCGTGAAAGTCACCTTTTAAGAATAACTTCCACTGCAGGCCCATATATAAAAGTTTGCTCCTTTATTACTCTGCACATGGACAATTATTTGCGCTGTTATTTGCCCCAGGCATGTACCTATGTAATTACCGTTTACAGTGTAAAGATGGATGTTATCGGTCGCTGAACGTCGGAGCAGTAGGCGTTTAATGCATTTTCCCATAGGGTCCAATGCAAAATTGACACCTCATTTTCTCCATTCTCAAGAGCTTTGAGTCTCTGCAAAACATATACATGTGTAGACACAAATAAGTGAAATAGAATGAAGGCTATTTCAGCTTTAGCTTTTATTCCGTTTGGGAGCTAAAGTCGCACAAACTTTTGTTTACAAAAATTTCGATGGCCTATAGTTCGCAAGTTATGCAATCAGTTGACATAAGATTGTGCATGCATGTAGACATGTTAATGACCTTTATATATGCCAAGTTTCAGATGGCTACCTACTCAAACAAGCAAGCAGTAGCGGTTTGAAATTTTCACAATTTGGGCTACACGTTCGGGACGATTCGTGACCTTAGGTGACTTGCACAATTCGGGCTGAAACTAGTGCCAAATGAGAGGGTTGGGATAAACATTCAATTGACCATATGTGCCAAAAATTCTCGTTCTTTAGTTTTCGAGTTATAGCCCCTGGAAGTCGAAAACTGCACGACTTTGCCCTCGAATATCTCGACAACGGAGAAAGGAGAATTTCAGGGCATTTTCTCCCAAGAAATATATGGGAATTATCTGTAATTTAGCACAGTTTCAGAACGATTCGTGAAAGTCACCTTTTAAGAATAACTTCCACTGCAGGCCCATATATAAAAGTTTGCTCCTTTATTACTCTGCACATGGACAATTATTTGCGCTGTTATTTGCCCCAGGCATGTACCTATGTAATTACCGTTTACAGTGTAAAGATGGATGTTATCGGTCGCTGAACGTCGGAGCAGTAGGCGTTTAATGCATTTTCCCATAGGGTCCAATGCAAAATTGACACCTCATTTTCTCCATTCTCAAGAGCTTTGAGTCTCTGCAAAACATATACATGTGTAGACACAAATAAGTGAAATAGAATGAAGGCTATTTCAGCTTTAGCTTTTATTCCGTTTGGGAGCTAAAGTCGCACAAACTTTTGTTTACAAAAATTTCGATGGCCTATAGTTCGCAAGTTATGCAATCAGTTGACATAAGATTGTGCATGCATGTAGACATGTTAATGACCTTTATATATGCCAAGTTTCAGATGGCTACCTACTCAAACAAGCAAGCAGTAGCGGTTTGAAATTTTCACAATTTGGGCTACACGTTCGGGACGATTCGTGACCTTAGGTGACTTGCACAATTCGGGCTGAAACTAGTGCCAAATGAGAGGGTTGGGATAAACATTCAATTGACCATATGTGCCAAAAATTCTCGTTCTTTAGTTTTCGAGTTATAGCCCCTGGAAGTCGAAAACTGCACGACTTTGCCCTCGAATATCTCGACAACGGAGAAAGGAGAATTTCAGGGCATTTTCTCCCAAGAAATATATGGGAATTATCTGTAATTTAGCACAGTTTCAGAACGATTCGTGAAAGTCACCTTTTAAGAATAACTTCCACTGCAGGCCCATATATAAAAGTTTGCTCCTTTATTACTCTGCACATGGACAATTATTTGCGCTGTTATTTGCCCCAGGCATGTACCTATGTAATTACCGTTTACAGTGTAAAGATGGATGTTATCGGTCGCTGAACGTCGGAGCAGTAGGCGTTTAATGCATTTTCCCATAGGGTCCAATGCAAAATTGACACCTCATTTTCTCCATTCTCAAGAGCTTTGAGTCTCTGCAAAACATATACATGTGTAGACACAAATAAGTGAAATAGAATGAAGGCTATTTCAGCTTTAGCTTTTATTCCGTTTGGGAGCTAAAGTCGCACAAACTTTTGTTTACAAAAATTTCGATGGCCTATAGTTCGCAAGTTATGCAATCAGTTGACATAAGATTGTGCATGCATGTAGACATGTTAATGACCTTTATATATGCCAAGTTTCAGATGGCTACCTACTCAAACAAGCAAGCAGTAGCGGTTTGAAATTTTCACAATTTGGGCTACACGTTCGGGACGATTCGTGACCTTAGGTGACTTGCACAATTCGGGCTGAAACTAGTGCCAAATGAGAGGGTTGGGATAAACATTCAATTGACCATATGTGCCAAAAATTCTCGTTCTTTAGTTTTCGAGTTATAGCCCCTGGAAGTCGAAAACTGCACGACTTTGCCCTCGAATATCTCGACAACGGAGAAAGGAGAATTTCAGGGCATTTTCTCCCAAGAAATATATGGGAATTATCTGTAATTTAGCACAGTTTCAGAACGATTCGTGAAAGTCACCTTTTAAGAATAACTTCCACTGCAGGCCCATATATAAAAGTTTGCTCCTTTATTACTCTGCACATGGACAATTATTTGCGCTGTTATTTGCCCCAGGCATGTACCTATGTAATTACCGTTTACAGTGTAAAGATGGATGTTATCGGTCGCTGAACGTCGGAGCAGTAGGCGTTTAATGCATTTTCCCATAGGGTCCAATGCAAAATTGACACCTCATTTTCTCCATTCTCAAGAGCTTTGAGTCTCTGCAAAACATATACATGTGTAGACACAAATAAGTGAAATAGAATGAAGGCTATTTCAGCTTTAGCTTTTATTCCGTTTGGGAGCTAAAGTCGCACAAACTTTTGTTTACAAAAATTTCGATGGCCTATAGTTCGCAAGTTATGCAATCAGTTGACATAAGATTGTGCATGCATGTAGACATGTTAATGACCTTTATATATGCCAAGTTTCAGATGGCTACCTACTCAAACAAGCAAGCAGTAGCGGTTTGAAATTTTCACAATTTGGGCTACACGTTCGGGACGATTCGTGACCTTAGGTGACTTGCACAATTCGGGCTGAAACTAGTGCCAAATGAGAGGGTTGGGATAAACATTCAATTGACCATATGTGCCAAAAATTCTCGTTCTTTAGTTTTCGAGTTATAGCCCCTGGAAGTCGAAAACTGCACGACTTTGCCCTCGAATATCTCGACAACGGAGAAAGGAGAATTTCAGGGCATTTTCTCCCAAGAAATATATGGGAATTATCTGTAATTTAGCACAGTTTCAGAACGATTCGTGAAAGTCACCTTTTAAGAATAACTTCCACTGCAGGCCCATATATAAAAGTTTGCTCCTTTATTACTCTGCACATGGACAATTATTTGCGCTGTTATTTGCCCCAGGCATGTACCTATGTAATTACCGTTTACAGTGTAAAGATGGATGTTATCGGTCGCTGAACGTCGGAGCAGTAGGCGTTTAATGCATTTTCCCATAGGGTCCAATGCAAAATTGACACCTCATTTTCTCCATTCTCAAGAGCATTGAGTCTCTGCAAAACATATACATGTGTAGACACAAATAAGTGAAATAGAATGAAGGCTATTTCAGCTTTAGCTTTTATTCCGTTTGGGAGCTAAAGTCGCACAAACTTTTGTTTACAAAAATTTCGATGGCCTATAGTTCGCAAGTTATGCAATCAGTTGACATAAGATTGTGCATGCATGTAGACATGTTAATGACCTTTATATATGCCAAGTTTCAGATGGCTACCTACTCAAACAAGCAAGCAGTAGCGGTTTGAAATTTTCACAATTTGGGCTACACGTTCGGGACGATTCGTGACCTTAGGTGACTTGCACAATTCGGGCTGAAACTAGTGCCAAATGAGAGGGTTGGGATAAACATTCAATTGACCATATGTGCCAAAAATTCTCGTTCTTTAGTTTTCGAGTTATAGCCCCTGGAAGTCGAAAACTGCACGACTTTGCCCTCGAATATCTCGACAACGGAGAAAGGAGAATTTCAGGGCATTTTCTCCCAAGAAATATATGGGAATTATCTGTAATTTAGCACAGTTTCAGAACGATTCGTGAAAGTCACCTTTTAAGAATAACTTCCACTGCAGGCCCATATATAAAAGTTTGCTCCTTTATTACTCTGCACATGGACAATTATTTGCGCTGTTATTTGCCCCAGGCATGTACCTATGTAATTACCGTTTACAGTGTAAAGATGGATGTTATCGGTCGCTGAACGTCGGAGCAGTAGGCGTTTAATGCATTTTCCCATAGGGTCCAATGCAAAATTGACACCTCATTTTCTCCATTCTCAAGAGCTTTGAGTCTCTGCAAAACATATACATGTGTAGACACAAATAAGTGAAATAGAATGAAGGCTATTTCAGCTTTAGCTTTTATTCCGTTTGGGAGCTAAAGTCGCACAAACTTTTGTTTACAAAAATTTCGATGGCCTATAGTTCGCAAGTTATGCAATCAGTTGACATAAGATTGTGCATGCATGTAGACATGTTAATGACCTTTATATATGCCAAGTTTCAGATGGCTACCTACTCAAACAAGCAAGCAGTAGCGGTTTGAAATTTTCACAATTTGGGCTACACGTTCGGGACGATTCGTGACCTTAGGTGACTTGCACAATTCGGGCTGAAACTAGTGCCAAATGAGAGGGTTGGGATAAACATTCAATTGACCATATGTGCCAAAAATTCTCGTTCTTTAGTTTTCGAGTTATAGCCCCTGGAAGTCGAAAACTGCACGACTTTGCCCTCGAATATCTCGACAACGGAGAAAGGAGAATTTCAGGGCATTTTCTCCCAAGAAATATATGGGAATTATCTGTAATTTAGCACAGTTTCAGAACGATTCGTGAAAGTCACCTTTTAAGAATAACTTCCACTGCAGGCCCATATATAAAAGTTTGCTCCTTTATTACTCTGCACATGGACAATTATTTGCGCTGTTATTTGCCCCAGGCATGTACCTATGTAATTACCGTTTACAGTGTAAAGATGGATGTTATCGGTCGCTGAACGTCGGAGCAGTAGGCGTTTAATGCATTTTCCCATAGGGTCCAATGCAAAATTGACACCTCATTTTCTCCATTCTCAAGAGCTTTGAGTCTCTGCAAAACATATACATGTGTAGACACAAATAAGTGAAATAGAATGAAGGCTATTTCAGCTTTAGCTTTTATTCCGTTTGGGAGCTAAAGTCGCACAAACTTTTGTTTACAAAAATTTCGATGGCCTATAGTTCGCAAGTTATGCAATCAGTTGACATAAGATTGTGCATGCATGTAGACATGTTAATGACCTTTATATATGCCAAGTTTCAGATGGCTACCTACTCAAACAAGCAAGCAGTAGCGGTTTGAAATTTTCACAATTTGGGCTACACGTTCGGGACGATTCGTGACCTTAGGTGACTTGCACAATTCGGGCTGAAACTAGTGCCAAATGAGAGGGTTGGGATAAACATTCAATTGACCATATGTGCCAAAAATTCTCGTTCTTTAGTTTTCGAGTTATAGCCCCTGGAAGTCGAAAACTGCACGACTTTGCCCTCGAATATCTCGACAACGGAGAAAGGAGAATTTCAGGGCATTTTCTCCCAAGAAATATATGGGAATTATCTGTAATTTAGCACAGTTTCAGAACGATTCGTGAAAGTCACCTTTTAAGAATAACTTCCACTGCAGGCCCATATATAAAAGTTTGCTCCTTTATTACTCTGCACATGGACAATTATTTGCGCTGTTATTTGCCCCAGGCATGTACCTATGTAATTACCGTTTACAGTGTAAAGATGGATGTTATCGGTCGCTGAACGTCGGAGCAGTAGGCGTTTAATGCATTTTCCCATAGGGTCCAATGCAAAATTGACACCTCATTTTCTCCATTCTCAAGAGCTTTGAGTCTCTGCAAAACATATACATGTGTAGACACAAATAAGTGAAATAGAATGAAGGCTATTTCAGCTTTAGCTTTTATTCCGTTTGGGAGCTAAAGTCGCACAAACTTTTGTTTACAAAAATTTCGATGGCCTATAGTTCGCAAGTTATGCAATCAGTTGACATAAGATTGTGCATGCATGTAGACATGTTAATGACCTTTATATATGCCAAGTTTCAGATGGCTACCTACTCAAACAAGCAAGCAGTAGCGGTTTGAAATTTTCACAATTTGGGCTACACGTTCGGGACGATTCGTGACCTTAGGTGACTTGCACAATTCGGGCTGAAACTAGTGCCAAATGAGAGGGTTGGGATAAACATTCAATTGACCATATGTGCCAAAAATTCTCGTTCTTTAGTTTTCGAGTTATAGCCCCTGGAAGTCGAAAACTGCACGACTTTGCCCTCGAATATCTCGACAACGGAGAAAGGAGAATTTCAGGGCATTTTCTCCCAAGAAATATATGGGAATTATCTGTAATTTAGCACAGTTTCAGAACGATTCGTGAAAGTCACCTTTTAAGAATAACTTCTACTGCGGGCCCATATATAAAAGTTTGCTCCTTTATTACTCTGCACATGGACAATTATTTGCGCTGTTATTTGCCCCAGGCATGTACCTATGTAATTACCGTTTACAGTGTAAAGATGGATGTTATCGGTCGCTGAACGTCGGAGCAGTAGGCGTTTAATGCATTTTCCCATAGGGTCCAATACAAAATTGACACCTCATTTTCTCCATTCTCAAGAGCTTTGAGTCTCTGCAAAACATATACATGTGTAGACACAAATAAGTGAAATAGAATGAATTCTATTTCAGCTTTAGCTTTTATTCCGTTTGGGAGCTAAAGTCGCACAAACTTTTGTTTACAAAAATTTCGATGGCCTATAGTTCGCAAGTTATGCAATCAGTTGACATAAGATTGTGCATGCATGTAGACATGTTAATGACCTTTATATATGCCAAGTTTCAGATGGCTACCTACTCAAACAAGCAAGCAGTAGCGGTTTGAAATTTTCACAATTTGGGCTACACGTTCGGGACGATTCGTGACCTTAGGTGACTTGCACAATTCGGGCTGAAACTAGTGCCAAATGAGAGGGTTGGGATAAACATTCAATTGACCATATGTGCCAAAAATTCTCGTTCTTTAGTTTTCGAGTTATAGCCCCTGGAAGTCGAAAACTGCACGACTTTGCCCTCGAATATCTCGACAACGGAGAAAGGAGAATTTCAGGGCATTTTCTCCCAAGAAATATATGGGAATTATCTGTAATTTAGCACAGTTTCAGAACGATTCGTGAAAGTCACCTTTTAAGAATAACTTCCACTGCAGGCCCATATATAAAAGTTTGCTCCTTTATTACTCTGCACATGGACAATTATTTGCGCTGTTATTTGCCCCAGGCATGTACCTATGTAATTACCGTTTACAGTGTAAAGATGGATGTTATCGGTCGCTGAACGTCGGAGCAGTAGGCGTTTAATGCATTTTCCCATAGGGTCCAATGCAAAATTGACACCTCATTTTCTCCATTCTCAAGAGCTTTGAGTCTCTGCAAAACATATACATGTGTAGACACAAATAAGTGAAATAGAATGAAGGCTATTTCAGCTTTAGCTTTTATTCCGTTTGGGAGCTAAAGTCGCACAAACTTTTGTTTACAAAAATTTCGATGGCCTATAGTTCGCAAGTTATGCAATCAGTTGACATAAGATTGTGCATGCATGTAGACATGTTAATGACCTTTATATATGCCAAGTTTCAGATGGCTACCTACTCAAACAAACAAGCAGTAGCGGTTTGAAATTTTCACAATTTGGGCTACACGTTCGGGACGATTCGTGACCTTAGGTGACTTGCACAATTCGGGCTGAAACTAGTGCCAAATGAGAGGGTTGGGATAAACATTCAATTGACCATATGTGCCAAAAATTCTCGTTCTTTAGTTTTCGAGTTATAGCCCCTGGAAGTCGAAAACTGCACGACTTTGCCCTCGAATATCTCGACAACGGAGAAAGGAGAATTTCAGGGCATTTTCTCCCAAGAAATATATGGGAATTATCTGTAATTTAGCACAGTTTCAGAACGATTCGTGAAAGTCACCTTTTAAGAATAACTTCCACTGCAGGCCCATATATAAAAGTTTGCTCCTTTATTACTCTGCACATGGACAATTATTTGCGCTGTTATTTGCCCCAGGCATGTACCTATGTAATTACCGTTTACAGTGTAAAGATGGATGTTATCGGTCGCTGAACGTCGGAGCAGTAGGCGTTTAATGCATTTTCCCATAGGGTCCAATGCAAAATTGACACCTCATTTTCTCCATTCTCAAGAGCTTTGAGTCTCTGCAAAACATATACATGTGTAGACACAAATAAGTGAAATAGAATGAAGGCTATTTCAGCTTTAGCTTTTATTCCGTTTGGGAGCTAAAGTCGCACAAACTTTTGTTTACAAAAATTTCGATGGCCTATAGTTCGCAAGTTATGCAATCAGTTGACATAAGATTGTGCATGCATGTAGACATGTTAATGACCTTTATATATGCCAAGTTTCAGATGGCTACCTACTCAAACAAGCAAGCAGTAGCGGTTTGAAATTTTCACAATTTGGGCTACACGTTCGGGACGATTCGTGACCTTAGGTGACTTGCACAATTCGGGCTGAAACTAGTGCCAAATGAGAGGGTTGGGATAAACATTCAATTGACCATATGTGCCAAAAATTCTCGTTCTTTAGTTTTCGAGTTATAGCCCCTGGAAGTCGAAAACTGCACGACTTTGCCCTCGAATATCTCGACAACGGAGAAAGGAGAATTTCAGGGCATTTTCTCCCAAGAAATATATGGGAATTATCTGTAATTTAGCACAGTTTCAGAACGATTCGTGAAAGTCACCTTTTAAGAATAACTTCCACTGCAGGCCCATATATAAAAGTTTGCTCCTTTATTACTCTGCACATGGACAATTATTTGCGCTGTTATTTGCCCCAGGCATGTACCTATGTAATTACCGTTTACAGTGTAAAGATGGATGTTATCGGTCGCTGAACGTCGGAGCAGTAGGCGTTTAATGCATTTTCCCATAGGGTCCAATGCAAAATTGACACCTCATTTTCTCCATTCTCAAGAGCTTTGAGTCTCTGCAAAACATATACATGTGTAGACACAAATAAGTGAAATAGAATGAAGGCTATTTCAGCTTTAGCTTTTATTCCGTTTGGGAGCTAAAGTCGCACAAACTTTTGTTTACAAAAATTTCGATGGCCTATAGTTCGCAAGTTATGCAATCAGTTGACATAAGATTGTGCATGCATGTAGACATGTTAATGACCTTTATATATGCCAAGTTTCAGATGGCTACCTACTCAAACAAGCAAGCAGTAGCGGTTTGAAATTTTCACAATTTGGGCTACACGTTCGGGACGATTCGTGACCTTAGGTGACTTGCACAATTCGGGCTGAAACTAGTGCCAAATGAGAGGGTTGGGATAAACATTCAATTGACCATATGTGCCAAAAATTCTCGTTCTTTAGTTTTCGAGTTATAGCCCCTGGAAGTCGAAAACTGCACGACTTTGCCCTCGAATATCTCGACAACGGAGAAAGGAGAATTTCAGGGCATTTTCTCCCAAGAAATATATGGGAATTATCTGTAATTTAGCACAGTTTCAGAACGATTCGTGAAAGTCACCTTTTAAGAATAACTTCCACTGCAGGCCCATATATAAAAGTTTGCTCCTTTATTACTCTGCACATGGACAATTATTTGCGCTGTTATTTGCCCCAGGCATGTACCTATGTAATTACCGTTTACAGTGTAAAGATGGATGTTATCGGTCGCTGAACGTCGGAGCAGTAGGCGTTTAATGCATTTTCCCATAGGGTCCAACGCAAAATTGACACCTCATTTTCTCCATTCTCAAGAGCTTTGAGTCTCTGCAAAACATATACATGTGTAGACACAAATAAGTGAAATAGAATGAAGGCTATTTCAGCTTTAGCTTTTATTCCGTTTGGGAGCTAAAGTCGCACAAACTTTTGTTTACAAAAATTTCGATGGCCTATAGTTCGCAAGTTATGCAATCAGTTGACATAAGATTGTGCATGCATGTAGACATGTTAATGACCTTTATATATGCCAAGTTTCAGATGGCTACCTACTCAAACAAGCAAGCAGTAGCGGTTTGAAATTTTCACAATTTGGGCTACACGTTCGGGACGATTCGTGACCTTAGGTGACTTGCACAATTCGGGCTGAAACTAGTGCCAAATGAGAGGGTTGGGATAAACATTCAATTGACCATATGTGCCAAAAATTCTCGTTCTTTAGTGTTCGAGTTATAGCCCCTGGAAGTCGAAAACTGCACGACTTTGCCCTCGAATATCTCGACAACGGAGAAAGGAGAATTTCAGGGCATTTTCTCCCAAGAAATATATGGGAATTATCTGTAATTTAGCACAGTTTCAGAACGATTCGTGAAAGTCACCTTTTAAGAATAACTTCTACTGCGGGCCCATATATAAAAGTTTGCTCCTTTATTACTCTGCACATGGACAATTATTTGCGCTGTTATTTGCCCCAGGCATGTACCTATGTAATTACCGTTTACAGTGTAAAGATGGATGTTATCGGTCGCTGAACGTCGGAGCAGTAGGCGTTTAATGCATTTTCCCATAGGGTCCAATACAAAATTGACACCTCATTTTCTCCATTCTCAAGAGCTTTGAGTCTCTGCAAAACATATACATGTGTAGACACAAATAAGTGAAATAGAATGAAGGCTATTTCAGCTTTAGCTTTTATTCCGTTTGGGAGCTAAAGTCGCACACACTTTTGTTTACAAAAATTTCGATGGCCTATAGTTCGCAAGTTATGCAATCAGTTGACATAAGATTGTGCATGCATGTAGACATGTTAATGACCTTTATATATGCCAAGTTTCAGATGGCTACCTACTCAAACAAGCAAGCAGTAGCGGTTTGAAATTTTCACAATTTGGGCTACACGTTCGGGACGATTCGTGACCTTAGGTGACTTGCACAATTCGGGCTGAAACTAGTGCCAAATGAGAGGGTTGGGATAAACATTCAATTGACCATATGTGCCAAAAATTCTCGTTCTTTAGTTTTCGAGTTATAGCCCCTAGAAGTCGAAAACTGCACGACTTTGCCCTCGAATATCTCGACAACGGAGAAAGGAGAATTTCAGGGCATTTTCTCCCAAGAAATATATGGGAATTATCTGTAATTTAGCACAGTTTCAGAACGATTCGTGAAAGTCACCTTTTAAGAATAACTTCCACTGCAGGCCCATATATAAAAGTTTGCTCCTTTATTACTCTGCACATGGACAATTATTTGCGCTGTTATTTGCCCCAGGCATGTACCTATGTAATTACCGTTTACAGTGTAAAGATGGATGTTATCGGTCGCTGAACGTCGGAGCAGTAGGCGTTTAATGCATTTTCCCATAGGGTCCAATGCAAAATTGACACCTCATTTTCTCCATTCTCAAGAGCTTTGAGTCTCTGCAAAACATATACATGTGTAGACACAAATAAGTGAAATAGAATGAAGGCTATTTCAGCTTTAGCTTTTATTCCGTTTGGGAGCTAAAGTCGCACAAACTTTTGTTTACAAAAATTTCGATGGCCTATAGTTCGCAAGTTATGCAATCAGTTGACATAAGATTGTGCATGCATGTAGACATGTTAATGACCTTTATATATGCCAAGTTTCAGATGGCTACCTACTCAAACAAGCAAGCAGTAGCGGTTTGAAATTTTCACAATTTGGGCTACACGTTCGGGACGATTCGTGACCTTAGGTGACTTGCACAATTCGGGCTGAAACTAGTGCCAAATGAGAGGGTTGGGATAAACATTCAATTGACCATATGTGCCAAAAATTCTCGTTCTTTAGTGTTCGAGTTATAGCCCCTGGAAGTCGAAAACTGCACGACTTTGCCCTCGAATATCTCGACAACGGAGAAAGGAGAATTTCAGGGCATTTTCTCCCAAGAAATATATGGGAATTATCTGTAATTTAGCACAGTTTCAGAACGATTCGTGAAAGTCACCTTTTAAGAATAACTTCCACTGCAGGCCCATATATAAAAGTTTGCTCCTTTATTACTCTGCACATGGACAATTATTTGCGCTGTTATTTGCCCCAGGCATGTACCTATGTAATTACCGTTTACAGTGTAAAGATGGATGTTATCGGTCGCTGAACGTCGGAGCAGTAGGCGTTTAATGCATTTTCCCATAGGGTCCAATGCAAAATTGACACCTCATTTTCTCCATTCTCAAGAGCTTTGAGTCTCTGCAAAACATATACATGTGTAGACACAAATAAGTGAAATAGAATGAAGGCTATTTCAGCTTTAGCTTTTATTCCGTTTGGGAGCTAAAGTCGCACAAACTTTTGTTTACAAAAATTTCGATGGCCTATAGTTCGCAAGTTATGCAATCAGTTGACATAAGATTGTGCATGCATGTAGACATGTTAATGACCTTTATATATGCCAAGTTTCAGATGGCTACCTACTCAAACAAGCAAGCAGTAGCGGTTTGAAATTTTCACAATTTGGGCTACACGTTCGGGACGATTCGTGACCTTAGGTGACTTGCACAATTCGGGCTGAAACTAGTGCCAAATGAGAGGGTTGGGATAAACATTCAATTGACCATATGTGCCAAAAATTCTCGTTCTTTAGTTTTCGAGTTATAGCCCCTGGAAGTCGAAAACTGCACGACTTTGCCCTCGAATATCTCGACAACGGAGAAAGGAGAATTTCAGGGCATTTTCTCCCAAGAAATATATGGGAATTATCTGTAATTTAGCACAGTTTCAGAACGATTCGTGAAAGTCACCTTTTAAGAATAACTTCCACTGCAGGCCCATATATAAAAGTTTGCTCCTTTATTACTCTGCACATGGACAATTATTTGCGCTGTTATTTGCCCCAGGCATGTACCTATGTAATTACCGTTTACAGTGTAAAGATGGATGTTATCGGTCGCTGAACGTCGGAGCAGTAGGCGTTTAATGCATTTTCCCATAGGGTCCAATGCAAAATTGACACCTCATTTTCTCCATTCTCAAGAGCTTTGAGTCTCTGCAAAACATATACATGTGTAGACACAAATAAGTGAAATAGAATGAAGGCTATTTCAGCTTTAGCTTTTATTCCGTTTGGGAGCTAAAGTCGCACAAACTTTTGTTTACAAAAATTTCGATGGCCTATAGTTCGCAAGTTATGCAATCAGTTGACATAAGATTGTGCATGCATGTAGACATGTTAATGACCTTTATATATGCCAAGTTTCAGATGGCTACCTACTCAAACAAGCAAGCAGTAGCGGTTTGAAATTTTCACAATTTGGGCTACACGTTCGGGACGATTCGTGACCTTAGGTGACTTGCACAATTCGGGCTGAAACTAGTGCCAAATGAGAGGGTTGGGATAAACATTCAATTGACCATATGTGCCAAAAATTCTCGTTCTTTAGTTTTCGAGTTATAGCCCCTGGAAGTCGAAAACTGCACGACTTTGCCCTCGAATATCTCGACAACGGAGAAAGGAGAATTTCAGGGCATTTTCTCCCAAGAAATATATGGGAATTATCTGTAATTTAGCACAGTTTCAGAACGATTCGTGAAAGTCACCTTTTAAGAATAACTTCCACTGCAGGCCCATATATAAAAGTTTGCTCCTTTATTACTCTGCACATGGACAATTATTTGCGCTGTTATTTGCCCCAGGCATGTACCTATGTAATTACCGTTTACAGTGTAAAGATGGATGTTATCGGTCGCTGAACGTCGGAGCAGTAGGCGTTTAATGCATTTTCCCATAGGGTCCAATGCAAAATTGACACCTCATTTTCTCCATTCTCAAGAGCTTTGAGTCTCTGCAAAACATATACATGTGTAGACACAAATAAGTGAAATAGAATGAAGGCTATTTCAGCTTTAGCTTTTATTCCGTTTGGGAGCTAAAGTCGCACAAACTTTTGTTTACAAAAATTTCGATGGCCTATAGTTCGCAAGTTATGCAATCAGTTGACATAAGATTGTGCATGCATGTAGACATGTTAATGACCTTTATATATGCCAAGTTTCAGATGGCTACCTACTCAAACAAGCAAGCAGAAGCTGTTTGAAATTTTCACAATTTGGGCTACACGTTCGGGACGATTCGTGACCTTAGGTGACTTGCACAATTCGGGCTGAAACTAGTGCCAAATGAGAGGGTTGGGATAAACATTCAATTGACCATATGTGCCAAAAATTCTCGTTCTTTAGTTTTCGAGTTATAGCCCCTGGAAGTCGAAAACTGCACGACTTTGCCCTCGAATATCTCGACAACGGAGAAAGGAGAATTTCAGGGCATTTTCTCCCAAGAAATATATGGGAATTATCTGTAATTTAGCACAGTTTCAGAACGATTCGTGAAAGTCACCTTTTAAGAATAACTTCCACTGCAGGCCCATATATAAAAGTTTGCTCCTTTATTACTCTGCACATGGACAATTATTTGCGCTGTTATTTGCCCCAGGCATGTACCTATGTAATTACCGTTTACAGTGTAAAGATGGATGTTATCGGTCGCTGAACGTCGGAGCAGTAGGCGTTTAATGCATTTTCCCATAGGGTCCAATGCAAAATTGACACCTCATTTTCTCCATTTTCAAGAGCTTTGAGTCTCTGCAAAACATATACATGTGTAGACACAAATAAGTGAAATAGAATGAAGGCTATTTCAGCTTTAGCTTTTATTCCGTTTGGGAGCTAAAGTCGCACAAACTTTTGTTTACAAAAATTTCGATGGCCTATAGTTCGCAAGTTATGCAATCAGTTGACATAAGATTGTGCATGCATGTAGACATGTTAATGACCTTTATATATGCCAAGTTTCAGATGGCTACCTACTCAAACAAGCAAGCAGTAGCGGTTTGAAATTTTCACAATTTGGGCTACACGTTCGGGACGATTCGTGACCTTAGGTGACTTGCACAATTCGGGCTGAAACTAGTGCCAAATGAGAGGGTTGGGATAAACATTCAATTGACCATATGTGCCAAAAATTCTCGTTCTTTAGTTTTCGAGTTATAGCCCCTGGAAGTCGAAAACTGCACGACTTTGCCCTCGAATATCTCGACAACGGAGAAAGGAGAATTTCAGGGCATTTTCTCCCAAGAAATATATGGGAATTATCTGTAATTTAGCACAGTTTCAGAACGATTCGTGAAAGTCACCTTTTAAGAATAACTTCCACTGCAGGCCCATATATAAAAGTTTGCTCCTTTATTACTCTGCACATGGACAATTATTTGCGCTGTTATTTGCCCCAGGCATGTACCTATGTAATTACCGTTTACAGTGTAAAGATGGATGTTATCGGTCGCTGAACGTCGGAGCAGTAGGCGTTTAATGCATTTTCCCATAGGGTCCAATGCAAAATTGACACCTCATTTTCTCCATTCTCAAGAGCTTTGAGTCTCTGCAAAACATATACATGTGTAGACACAAATAAGTGAAATAGAATGAAGGCTATTTCAGCTTTAGCTTTTATTCCGTTTGGGAGCTAAAGTCGCACAAACTTTTGTTTACAAAAATTTCGATGGCCTATAGTTCGCAAGTTATGCAATCAGTTGACATAAGATTGTGCATGCATGTAGACATGTTAATGACCTTTATATATGCCAAGTTTCAGATGGCTACCTACTCAAACAAGCAAGCAGTAGCGGTTTGAAATTTTCACAATTTGGGCTACACGTTCGGGACGATTCGTGACCTTAGGTGACTTGCACAATTCGGGCTGAAACTAGTGCCAAATGAGAGGGTTGGGATAAACATTCAATTGACCATATGTGCCAAAAATTCTCGTTCTTTAGTTTTCGAGTTATAGCCCCTGGAAGTCGAAAACTGCACGACTTTGCCCTCGAATATCTCGACAACGGAGAAAGGAGAATTTCAGGGCATTTTCTCCCAAGAAATATATGGGAATTATCTGTAATTTAGCACAGTTTCAGAACGATTCGTGAAAGTCACCTTTTAAGAATAACTTCCACTGCAGGCCCATATATAAAAGTTTGCTCCTTTATTACTCTGCACATGGACAATTATTTGCGCTGTTATTTGCCCCAGGCATGTACCTATGTAATTACCGTTTACAGTGTAAAGATGGATGTTATCGGTCGCTGAACGTCGGAGCAGTAGGCGTTTAATGCATTTTCCCATAGGGTCCAATGCAAAATTGACACCTCATTTTCTCCATTCTCAAGAGCTTTGAGTCTCTGCAAAACATATACATGTGTAGACACAAATAAGTGAAATAGAATGAAGGCTATTTCAGCTTTAGCTTTTATTCCGTTTGGGAGCTAAAGTCGCACAAACTTTTGTTTACAAAAATTTCGATGGCCTATAGTTCGCAAGTTATGCAATCAGTTGACATAAGATTGTGCATGCATGTAGACATGTTAATGACCTTTATATATGCCAAGTTTCAGATGGCTACCTACTCAAACAAGCAAGCAGTAGCGGTTTGAAATTTTCACAATTTGGGCTACACGTTCGGGACGATTCGTGACCTTAGGTGACTTGCACAATTCGGGCTGAAACTAGTGCCAAATGAGAGGGTTGGGATAAACATTCAATTGACCATATGTGCCAAAAATTCTCGTTCTTTAGTTTTCGAGTTATAGCCCCTGGAAGTCGAAAACTGCACGACTTTGCCCTCGAATATCTCGACAACGGAGAAAGGAGAATTTCAGGGCATTTTCTCCCAAGAAATATATGGGAATTATCTGTAATTTAGCACAGTTTCAGAACGATTCGTGAAAGTCACCTTTTAAGAATAACTTCCACTGCAGGCCCATATATAAAAGTTTGCTCCTTTATTACTCTGCACATGGACAATTATTTGCGCTGTTATTTGCCCCAGGCATGTACCTATGTAATTACCGTTTACAGTGTAAAGATGGATGTTATCGGTCGCTGAACGTCGGAGCAGTAGGCGTTTAATGCATTTTCCCATAGGGTCCAATGCAAAATTGACACCTCATTTTCTCCATTCTCAAGAGCTTTGAGTCTCTGCAAAACATATACATGTGTAGACACACATAAGTGAAATAGAATGAAGGCTATTTCAGCTTTAGCTTTTATTCCGTTTGGGAGCTAAAGTCGCACAAACTTTTGTTTACAAAAATTTCGATGGCCTATAGTTCGCAAGTTATGCAATCAGTTGACATAAGATTGTGCATGCATGTAGACATGTTAATGACCTTTATATATGCCAAGTTTCAGATGGCTACCTACTCAAACAAGCAAGCAGTAGCGGTTTGAAATTTTCACAATTTGGGCTACACGTTCGGGACGATTCGTGACCTTAGGTGACTTGCACAATTCGGGCTGAAACTAGTGCCAAATGAGAGGGTTGGGATAAACATTTAATTGACCATATGTGCCAAAAATTCTCGTTCTTTAGTTTTCGAGTTATAGCCCCTGGAAGTCGAAAACTGCACGACTTTGCCCTCGAATATCTCGACAACGGAGAAAGGAGAATTTCAGGGCATTTTCTCCCAAGAAATATATGGGAATTATCTGTAATTTAGCACAGTTTCAGAACGATTCGTGAAAGTCACCTTTTAAGAATAACTTCCACTGCAGGCCCATATATAAAAGTTTGCTCCTTTATTACTCTGCACATGGACAATTATTTGCGCTGTTATTTGCCCCAGGCATGTACCTATGTAATTACCGTTTACAGTGTAAAGATGGATGTTATCGGTCGCTGAACGTCGGAGCAGTAGGCGTTTAATGCATTTTCCCATAGGGTCCAATGCAAAATTGACACCTCATTTTCTCCATTTTCAAGAGCTTTGAGTCTCTGCAAAACATATACATGTGTAGACACAAATAAGTGAAATAGAATGAAGGCTATTTCAGCTTTAGCTTTTATTCCGTTTGGGAGCTAAAGTCGCACAAACTTTTGTTTACAAAAATTTCGATGGCCTATAGTTCGCAAGTTATGCAATCAGTTGACATAAGATTGTGCATGCATGTAGACATGTTAATGACCTTTATATATGCCAAGTTTCAGATGGCTACCTACTCAAACAAGCAAGCAGTAGCGGTTTGAAATTTTCACAATTTGGGCTACACGTTCGGGACGATTCGTGACCTTAGGTGACTTGCACAATTCGGGCTGAAACTAGTGCCAAATGAGAGGGTTGGGATAAACATTCAATTGACCATATGTGCCAAAAATTCTCGTTCTTTAGTTTTCGAGTTATAGCCCCTGGAAGTCGAAAACTGCACGACTTTGCCCTCGAATATCTCGACAACGGAGAAAGGAGAATTTCAGGGCATTTTCTCCCAAGAAATATATGGGAATTATCTGTAATTTAGCACAGTTTCAGAACGATTCGTGAAAGTCACCTTTTAAGAATAACTTCCACTGCAGGCCCATATATAAAAGTTTGCTCCTTTATTACTCTGCACATGGACAATTATTTGCGCTGTTATTTGCCCCAGGCATGTACCTATGTAATTACCGTTTACAGTGTAAAGATGGATGTTATCGGTCGCTGAACGTCGGAGCAGTAGGCGTTTAATGCATTTTCCCATAGGGTCCAATGCAAAATTGACACCTCATTTTCTCCATTCTCAAGAGCTTTGAGTCTCTGCAAAACATATACATGTGTAGACACAAATAAGTGAAATAGAATGAAGGCTATTTCAGCTTTAGCTTTTATTCCGTTTGGGAGCTAAAGTCGCACAAACTTTTGTTTACAAAAATTTCGATGGCCTATAGTTCGCAAGTTATGCAATCAGTTGACATAAGATTGTGCATGCATGTAGACATGTTAATGACCTTTATATATGCCAAGTTTCAGATGGCTACCTACTCAAACAAGCAAGCAGTAGCGGTTTGAAATTTTCACAATTTGGGCTACACGTTCGGGACGATTCGTGACCTTAGGTGACTTGCACAATTCGGGCTGAAACTAGTGCCAAATGAGAGGGTTGGGATAAACATTCAATTGACCATATGTGCCAAAAATTCTCGTTCTTTAGTTTTCGAGTTATAGCCCCTGGAAGTCGAAAACTGCACGACTTTGCCCTCGAATATCTCGACAACGGAGAAAGGAGAATTTCAGGGCATTTTCTCCCAAGAAATATATGGGAATTATCTGTAATTTAGCACAGTTTCAGAACGATTCGTGAAAGTCACCTTTTAAGAATAACTTCCACTGCAGGCCCATATATAAAAGTTTGCTCCTTTATTACTCTGCACATGGACAATTATTTGCGCTGTTATTTGCCCCAGGCATGTACCTATGTAATTACCGTTTACAGTGTAAAGATGGATGTTATCGGTCGCTGAACGTCGGAGCAGTAGGCGTTTAATGCATTTTCCCATAGGGTCCAATGCAAAATTGACACCTCATTTTCTCCATTCTCAAGAGCTTTGAGTCTCTGCAAAACATATACATGTGTAGACACAAATAAGTGAAATAGAATGAAGGCTATTTCAGCTTTAGCTTTTATTCCGTTTGGGAGCTAAAGTCGCACAAACTTTTGTTTACAAAAATTTCGATGGCCTATAGTTCGCAAGTTATGCAATCAGTTGACATAAGATTGTGCATGCATGTAGACATGTTAATGACCTTTATATATGCCAAGTTTCAGATGGCTACCTACTCAAACAAGCAAGCAGTAGCGGTTTGAAATTTTCACAATTTGGGCTACACGTTCGGGACGATTCGTGACCTTAGGTGACTTGCACAATTCGGGCTGAAACTAGTGCCAAATGAGAGGGTTGGGATAAACATTCAATTGACCATATGTGCCAAAAATTCTCGTTCTTTAGTTTTCGAGTTATAGCCCCTGGAAGTCGAAAACTGCACGACTTTGCCCTCGAATATCTCGACAACGGAGAAAGGAGAATTTCAGGGCATTTTCTCCCAAGAAATATATGGGAATTATCTGTAATTTAGCACAGTTTCAGAACGATTCGTGAAAGTCACCTTTTAAGAATAACTTCCACTGCAGGCCCATATATAAAAGTTTGCTCCTTTATTACTCTGCACATGGACAATTATTTGCGCTGTTATTTGCCCCAGGCATGTACCTATGTAATTACCGTTTACAGTGTAAAGATGGATGTTATCGGTCGCTGAACGTCGGAGCAGTAGGCGTTTAATGCATTTTCCCATAGGGTCCAATGCAAAATTGACACCTCATTTTCTCCATTCTCAAGAGCTTTGAGTCTCTGCAAAACATATACATGTGTAGACACACATAAGTGAAATAGAATGAAGGCTATTTCAGCTTTAGCTTTTATTCCGTTTGGGAGCTAAAGTCGCACAAACTTTTGTTTACAAAAATTTCGATGGCCTATAGTTCGCAAGTTATGCAATCAGTTGACATAAGATTGTGCATGCATGTAGACATGTTAATGACCTTTATATATGCCAAGTTTCAGATGGCTACCTACTCAAACAAGCAAGCAGTAGCGGTTTGAAATTTTCACAATTTGGGCTACACGTTCGGGACGATTCGTGACCTTAGGTGACTTGCACAATTCGGGCTGAAACTAGTGCCAAATGAGAGGGTTGGGATAAACATTTAATTGACCATATGTGCCAAAAATTCTCGTTCTTTAGTTTTCGAGTTATAGCCCCTGGAAGTCGAAAACTGCACGACTTTGCCCTCGAATATCTCGACAACGGAGAAAGGAGAATTTCAGGGCATTTTCTCCCAAGAAATATATGGGAATTATCTGTAATTTAGCACAGTTTCAGAACGATTCGTGAAAGTCACCTTTTAAGAATAACTTCCACTGCAGGCCCATATATAAAAGTTTGCTCCTTTATTACTCTGCACATGGACAATTATTTGCGCTGTTATTTGCCCCAGGCATGTACCTATGTAATTACCGTTTACAGTGTAAAGATGGATGTTATCGGTCGCTGAACGTCGGAGCAGTAGGCGTTTAATGCATTTTCCCATAGGGTCCAATGCAAAATTGACACCTCATTTTCTCCATTCTCAAGAGCTTTGAGTCTCTGCAAAACATATACATGTGTAGACACAAATAAGTGAAATAGAATGAAGGCTATTTCAGCTTTAGCTTTTATTCCGTTTGGGAGCTAAAGTCGCACAAACTTTTGTTTACAAAAATTTCGATGGCCTATAGTTCGCAAGTTATGCAATCAGTTGACATAAGATTGTGCATGCATGTAGACATGTTAATGACCTTTATATATGCCAAGTTTCAGATGGCTACCTACTCAAACAAGCAAGCAGTAGCGGTTTGAAATTTTCACAATTTGGGCTACACGTTCGGGACGATTCGTGACCTTAGGTGACTTGCACAATTCGGGCTGAAACTAGTGCCAAATGAGAGGGTTGGGATAAACATTCAATTGACCATATGTGCCAAAAATTCTCGTTCTTTAGTTTTCGAGTTATAGCCCCTGGAAGTCGAAAACTGCACGACTTTGCCCTCGAATATCTCGACAACGGAGAAAGGAGAATTTCAGGGCATTTTCTCCCAAGAAATATATGGGAATTATCTGTAATTTAGCACAGTTTCAGAACGATTCGTGAAAGTCACCTTTTAAGAATAACTTCCACTGCAGGCCCATATATAAAAGTTTGCTCCTTTATTACTCTGCACATGGACAATTATTTGCGCTGTTATTTGCCCCAGGCATGTACCTATGTAATTACCGTTTACAGTGTAAAGATGGATGTTATCGGTCGCTGAACGTCGGAGCAGTAGGCGTTTAATGCATTTTCCCATAGGGTCCAATGCAAAATTGACACCTCATTTTCTCCATTCTCAAGAGCTTTGAGTCTCTGCAAAACATATACATGTGTAGACACAAATAAGTGAAATAGAATGAAGGCTATTTCAGCTTTAGCTTTTATTCCGTTTGGGAGCTAAAGTCGCACAAACTTTTGTTTACAAAAATTTCGATGGCCTATAGTTCGCAAGTTATGCAATCAGTTGACATAAGATTGTGCATGCATGTAGACATGTTAATGACCTTTATATATGCCAAGTTTCAGATGGCTACCTACTCAAACAAGCAAGCAGTAGCGGTTTGAAATTTTCACAATTTGGGCTACACGTTCGGGACGATTCGTGACCTTAGGTGACTTGCACAATTCGGGCTGAAACTAGTGCCAAATGAGAGGGTTGGGATAAACATTCAATTGACCATATGTGCCAAAAATTCTCGTTCTTTAGTTTTCGAGTTATAGCCCCTGGAAGTCGAAAACTGCACGACTTTGCCCTCGAATATCTCGACAACGGAGAAAGGAGAATTTCAGGGCATTTTCTCCCAAGAAATATATGGGAATTATCTGTAATTTAGCACAGTTTCAGAACGATTCGTGAAAGTCACCTTTTAAGAATAACTTCCACTGCAGGCCCATATATAAAAGTTTGCTCCTTTATTACTCTGCACATGGACAATTATTTGCGCTGTTATTTGCCCCAGGCATGTACCTATGTAATTACCGTTTACAGTGTAAAGATGGATGTTATCGGTCGCTGAACGTCGGAGCAGTAGGCGTTTAATGCATTTTCCCATAGGGTCCAATGCAAAATTGACACCTCATTTTCTCCATTCTCAAGAGCTTTGAGTCTCTGCAAAACATATACATGTGTAGACACAAATAAGTGAAATAGAATGAAGGCTATTTCAGCTTTAGCTTTTATTCCGTTTGGGAGCTAAAGTCGCACAAACTTTTGTTTACAAAAATTTCGATGGCCTATAGTTCGCAAGTTATGCAATCAGTTGACATAAGATTGTGCATGCATGTAGACATGTTAATGACCTTTATATATGCCAAGTTTCAGATGGCTACCTACTCAAACAAGCAAGCAGTAGCGGTTTGAAATTTTCACAATTTGGGCTACACGTTCGGGACGATTCGTGACCTTAGGTGACTTGCACAATTCGGGCTGAAACTAGTGCCAAATGAGAGGGTTGGGATAAACATTCAATTGACCATATGTGCCAAAAATTCTCGTTCTTTAGTTTTCGAGTTATAGCCCCTGGAAGTCGAAAACTGCACGACTTTGCCCTCGAATATCTCGACAACGGAGAAAGGAGAATTTCAGGGCATTTTCTCCCAAGAAATATATGGGAATTATCTGTAATTTAGCACAGTTTCAGAACGATTCGTGAAAGTCACCTTTTAAGAATAACTTCCACTGCAGGCCCATATATAAAAGTTTGCTCCTTTATTACTCTGCACATGGACAATTATTTGCGCTGTTATTTGCCCCAGGCATGTACCTATGTAATTACCGTTTACAGTGTAAAGATGGATGTTATCGGTCGCTGAACGTCGGAGCAGTAGGCGTTTAATGCATTTTCCCATAGGGTCCAATGCAAAATTGACACCTCATTTTCTCCATTCTCAAGAGCTTTGAGTCTCTGCAAAACATATACATGTGTAGACACAAATAAGTGAAATAGAATGAAGGCTATTTCAGCTTTAGCTTTTATTCCGTTTGGGAGCTAAAGTCGCACAAACTTTTGTTTACAAAAATTTCGATGGCCTATAGTTCGCAAGTTATGCAATCAGTTGACATAAGATTGTGCATGCATGTAGACATGTTAATGACCTTTATATATGCCAAGTTTCAGATGGCTACCTACTCAAACAAGCAAGCAGTATCGGTTTGAAATTTTCACAATTTGGGCTACACGTTCGGGACGATTCGTGACCTTAGGTGACTTGCACAATTCGGGCTGAAACTAGTGCCAAATGAGAGGGTTGGGATAAACATTCAATTGACCATATGTGCCAAAAATTCTCGTTCTTTAGTTTTCGAGTTATAGCCCCTGGAAGTCGAAAACTGCACGACTTTGCCCTCGAATATCTCGACAACGGAGAAAGGAGAATTTCAGGGCATTTTCTCCCAAGAAATATATGGGAATTATCTGTAATTTAGCACAGTTTCAGAACGATTCGTGAAAGTCACCTTTTAAGAATAACTTCCACTGCAGGCCCATATATAAAAGTTTGCTCCTTTATTACTCTGCACATGGACAATTATTTGCGCTGTTATTTGCCCCAGGCATGTACCTATGTAATTACCGTTTACAGTGTAAAGATGGATGTTATCGGTCGCTGAACGTCGGAGCAGTAGGCGTTTAATGCATTTTCCCATAGGGTCCAATGCAAAATTGACACCTCATTTTCTCCATTCTCAAGAGCTTTGAGTCTCTGCAAAACATATACATGTGTAGACACAAATAAGTGAAATAGAATGAAGGCTATTTCAGCTTTAGCTTTTATTCCGTTTGGGAGCTAAAGTCGCACAAACTTTTGTTTACAAAAATTTCGATGGCCTATAGTTCGCAAGTTATGCAATCAGTTGACATAAGATTGTGCATGCATGTAGACATGTTAATGACCTTTATATATGCCAAGTTTCAGATGGCTACCTACTCAAACAAGCAAGCAGTAGCGGTTTGAAATTTTCACAATTTGGGCTACACGTTCGGGACGATTCGTGACCTTAGGTGACTTGCACAATTCGGGCTGAAACTAGTGCCAAATGAGAGGGTTGGGATAAACATTCAATTGACCATATGTGCCAAAAATTCTCGTTCTTTAGTTTTCGAGTTATAGCCCCTGGAAGTCGAAAACTGCACGACTTTGCCCTCGAATATCTCGACAACGGAGAAAGGAGAATTTCAGGGCATTTTCTCCCAAGAAATATATGGGAATTATCTGTAATTTAGCACAGTTTCAGAACGATTCGTGAAAGTCACCTTTTAAGAATAACTTCCACTGCAGGCCCATATATAAAAGTTTGCTCCTTTATTACTCTGCACATGGACAATTATTTGCGCTGTTATTTGCCCCAGGCATGTACCTATGTAATTACCGTTTACAGTGTAAAGATGGATGTTATCGGTCGCTGAACGTCGGAGCAGTAGGCGTTTAATGCATTTTCCCGTAGGGTCCAATGCAAAATTGACACCTCATTTTCTCCATTCTCAAGAGCTTTGAGTCTCTGCAAAACATATACATGTGTAGACACAAATAAGTGAAATAGAATGAAGGCTATTTCAGCTTTAGCTTTTATTCCGTTTGGGAGCTAAAGTCGCACAAACTTTTGTTTACAAAAATTTCGATGGCCTATAGTTCGCAAGTTATGCAATCAGTTGACATAAGATTGTGCATGCATGTAGACATGTTAATGACCTTTATATATGCCAAGTTTCAGATGGCTACCTACTCAAACAAGCAAGCAGTAGCGGTTTGAAATTTTCACAATTTGGGCTACACGTTCGGGACGATTCGTGACCTTAGGTGACTTGCACAATTCGGGCTGAAACTAGTGCCAAATGAGAGGGTTGGGATAAACATTCAATTGACCATATGTGCCAAAAATTCTCGTTCTTTAGTTTTCGAGTTATAGCCCCTGGAAGTCGAAAACTGCACGACTTTGCCCTCGAATATCTCGACAACGGAGAAAGGAGAATTTCAGGGCATTTTCTCCCAAGAAATATATGGGAATTATCTGTAATTTAGCACAGTTTCAGAACGATTCGTGAAAGTCACCTTTTAAGAATAACTTCCACTGCAGGCCCATATATAAAAGTTTGCTCCTTTATTACTCTGCACATGGACAATTATTTGCGCTGTTATTTGCCCCAGGCATGTACCTATGTAATTACCGTTTACAGTGTAAAGATGGATGTTATCGGTCGCTGAACGTCGGAGCAGTAGGCGTTTAATGCATTTTCCCATAGGGTCCAATGCAAAATTGACACCTCATTTTCTCCATTCTCAAGAGCTTTGAGTCTCTGCAAAACATATACATGTGTAGACACACATAAGTGAAATAGAATGAAGGCTATTTCAGCTTTAGCTTTTATTCCGTTTGGGAGCTAAAGTCGCACAAACTTTTGTTTACAAAAATTTCGATGGCCTATAGTTCGCAAGTTATGCAATCAGTTGACATAAGATTGTGCATGCATGTAGACATGTTAATGACCTTTATATATGCCAAGTTTCAGATGGCTACCTACTCAAACAAGCAAGCAGTAGCGGTTTGAAATTTTCACAATTTGGGCTACACGTTCGGGACGATTCGTGACCTTAGGTGACTTGCACAATTCGGGCTGAAACTAGTGCCAAATGAGAGGGTTGGGATAAACATTTAATTGACCATATGTGCCAAAAATTCTCGTTCTTTAGTTTTCGAGTTATAGCCCCTGGAAGTCGAAAACTGCACGACTTTGCCCTCGAATATCTCGACAACGGAGAAAGGAGAATTTCAGGGCATTTTCTCCCAAGAAATATATGGGAATTATCTGTAATTTAGCACAGTTTCAGAACGATTCGTGAAAGTCACCTTTTAAGAATAACTTCCACTGCAGGCCCATATATAAAAGTTTGCTCCTTTATTACTCTGCACATGGACAATTATTTGCGCTGTTATTTGCCCCAGGCATGTACCTATGTAATTACCGTTTACAGTGTAAAGATGGATGTTATCGGTCGCTGAACGTCGGAGCAGTAGGCGTTTAATGCATTTTCCCATAGGGTCCAATGCAAAATTGACACCTCATTTTCTCCATTCTCAAGAGCTTTGAGTCTCTGCAAAACATATACATGTGTAGACACAAATAAGTGAAATAGAATGAAGGCTATTTCAGCTTTAGCTTTTATTCCGTTTGGGAGCTAAAGTCGCACAAACTTTTGTTTACAAAAATTTCGATGGCCTATAGTTCGCAAGTTATGCAATCAGTTGACATAAGATTGTGCATGCATGTAGACATGTTAATGACCTTTATATATGCCAAGTTTCAGATGGCTACCTACTCAAACAAGCAAGCAGTAGCGGTTTGAAATTTTCACAATTTGGGCTACACGTTCGGGACGATTCGTGACCTTAGGTGACTTGCACAATTCGGGCTGAAACTAGTGCCAAATGAGAGGGTTGGGATAAACATTCAATTGACCATATGTGCCAAAAATTCTCGTTCTTTAGTTTTCGAGTTATAGCCCCTGGAAGTCGAAAACTGCACGACTTTGCCCTCGAATATCTCGACAACGGAGAAAGGAGAATTTCAGGGCATTTTCTCCCAAGAAATATATGGGAATTATCTGTAATTTAGCACAGTTTCAGAACGATTCGTGAAAGTCACCTTTTAAGAATAACTTCCACTGCAGGCCCATATATAAAAGTTTGCTCCTTTATTACTCTGCACATGGACAATTATTTGCGCTGTTATTTGCCCCAGGCATGTACCTATGTAATTACCGTTTACAGTGTAAAGATGGATGTTATCGGTCGCTGAACGTCGGAGCAGTAGGCGTTTAATGCATTTTCCCATAGGGTCCAATGCAAAATTGACACCTCATTTTCTCCATTCTCAAGAGCTTTGAGTCTCTGCAAAACATATACATGTGTAGACACAAATAAGTGAAATAGAATGAAGGCTATTTCAGCTTTAGCTTTTATTCCGTTTGGGAGCTAAAGTCGCACAAACTTTTGTTTACAAAAATTTCGATGGCCTATAGTTCGCAAGTTATGCAATCAGTTGACATAAGATTGTGCATGCATGTAGACATGTTAATGACCTTTATATATGCCAAGTTTCAGATGGCTACCTACTCAAACAAGCAAGCAGTAGCGGTTTGAAATTTTCACAATTTGGGCTACACGTTCGGGACGATTCGTGACCTTAGGTGACTTGCACAATTCGGGCTGAAACTAGTGCCAAATGAGAGGGTTGGGATAAACATTCAATTGACCATATGTGCCAAAAATTCTCGTTCTTTAGTTTTCGAGTTATAGCCCCTGGAAGTCGAAAACTGCACGACTTTGCCCTCGAATATCTCGACAACGGAGAAAGGAGAATTTCAGGGCATTTTCTCCCAAGAAATATATGGGAATTATCTGTAATTTAGCACAGTTTCAGAACGATTCGTGAAAGTCACCTTTTAAGAATAACTTCCACTGCAGGCCCATATATAAAAGTTTGCTCCTTTATTACTCTGCACATGGACAATTATTTGCGCTGTTATTTGCCCCAGGCATGTACCTATGTAATTACCGTTTACAGTGTAAAGATGGATGTTATCGGTCGCTGAACGTCGGAGCAGTAGGCGTTTAATGCATTTTCCCATAGGGTCCAATGCAAAATTGACACCTCATTTTCTCCATTCTCAAGAGCTTTGAGTCTCTGCAAAACATATACATGTGTAGACACAAATAAGTGAAATAGAATGAAGGCTATTTCAGCTTTAGCTTTTATTCCGTTTGGGAGCTAAAGTCGCACAAACTTTTGTTTACAAAAATTTCGATGGCCTATAGTTCGCAAGTTATGCAATCAGTTGACATAAGATTGTGCATGCATGTAGACATGTTAATGACCTTTATATATGCCAAGTTTCAGATGGCTACCTACTCAAACAAGCAAGCAGTAGCGGTTTGAAATTTTCACAATTTGGGCTACACGTTCGGGACGATTCGTGACCTTAGGTGACTTGCACAATTCGGGCTGAAACTAGTGCCAAATGAGAGGGTTGGGATAAACATTCAATTGACCATATGTGCCAAAAATTCTCGTTCTTTAGTTTTCGAGTTATAGCCCCTGGAAGTCGAAAACTGCACGACTTTGCCCTCGAATATCTCGACAACGGAGAAAGGAGAATTTCAGGGCATTTTCTCCCAAGAAATATATGGGAATTATCTGTAATTTAGCACAGTTTCAGAACGATTCGTGAAAGTCACCTTTTAAGAATAACTTCCACTGCAGGCCCATATATAAAAGTTTGCTCCTTTATTACTCTGCACATGGACAATTATTTGCGCTGTTATTTGCCCCAGGCATGTACCTATGTAATTACCGTTTACAGTGTAAAGATGGATGTTATCGGTCGCTGAACGTCGGAGCAGTAGGCGTTTAATGCATTTTCCCATAGGGTCCAATGCAAAATTGACACCTCATTTTCTCCATTCTCAAGAGCTTTGAGTCTCTGCAAAACATATACATGTGTAGACACAAATAAGTGAAATAGAATGAAGGCTATTTCAGCTTTAGCTTTTATTCCGTTTGGGAGCTAAAGTCGCACAAACTTTTGTTTACAAAAATTTCGATGGCCTATAGTTCGCAAGTTATGCAATCAGTTGACATAAGATTGTGCATGCATGTAGACATGTTAATGACCTTTATATATGCCAAGTTTCAGATGGCTACCTACTCAAACAAGCAAGCAGTATCGGTTTGAAATTTTCACAATTTGGGCTACACGTTCGGGACGATTCGTGACCTTAGGTGACTTGCACAATTCGGGCTGAAACTAGTGCCAAATGAGAGGGTTGGGATAAACATTCAATTGACCATATGTGCCAAAAATTCTCGTTCTTTAGTTTTCGAGTTATAGCCCCTGGAAGTCGAAAACTGCACGACTTTGCCCTCGAATATCTCGACAACGGAGAAAGGAGAATTTCAGGGCATTTTCTCCCAAGAAATATATGGGAATTATCTGTAATTTAGCACAGTTTCAGAACGATTCGTGAAAGTCACCTTTTAAGAATAACTTCCACTGCAGGCCCATATATAAAAGTTTGCTCCTTTATTACTCTGCACATGGACAATTATTTGCGCTGTTATTTGCCCCAGGCATGTACCTATGTAATTACCGTTTACAGTGTAAAGATGGATGTTATCGGTCGCTGAACGTCGGAGCAGTAGGCGTTTAATGCATTTTCCCATAGGGTCCAATGCAAAATTGACACCTCATTTTCTCCATTCTCAAGAGCTTTGAGTCTCTGCAAAACATATACATGTGTAGACACAAATAAGTGAAATAGAATGAAGGCTATTTCAGCTTTAGCTTTTATTCCGTTTGGGAGCTAAAGTCGCACAAACTTTTGTTTACAAAAATTTCGATGGCCTATAGTTCGCAAGTTATGCAATCAGTTGACATAAGATTGTGCATGCATGTAGACATGTTAATGACCTTTATATATGCCAAGTTTCAGATGGCTACCTACTCAAACAAGCAAGCAGTAGCGGTTTGAAATTTTCACAATTTGGGCTACACGTTCGGGACGATTCGTGACCTTAGGTGACTTGCACAATTCGGGCTGAAACTAGTGCCAAATGAGAGGGTTGGGATAAACATTCAATTGACCATATGTGCCAAAAATTCTCGTTCTTTAGTTTTCGAGTTATAGCCCCTGGAAGTCGAAAACTGCACGACTTTGCCCTCGAATATCTCGACAACGGAGAAAGGAGAATTTCAGGGCATTTTCTCCCAAGAAATATATGGGAATTATCTGTAATTTAGCACAGTTTCAGAACGATTCGTGAAAGTCACCTTTTAAGAATAACTTCCACTGCAGGCCCATATATAAAAGTTTGCTCCTTTATTACTCTGCACATGGACAATTATTTGCGCTGTTATTTGCCCCAGGCATGTACCTATGTAATTACCGTTTACAGTGTAAAGATGGATGTTATCGGTCGCTGAACGTCGGAGCAGTAGGCGTTTAATGCATTTTCCCGTAGGGTCCAATGCAAAATTGACACCTCATTTTCTCCATTCTCAAGAGCTTTGAGTCTCTGCAAAACATATACATGTGTAGACACAAATAAGTGAAATAGAATGAAGGCTATTTCAGCTTTAGCTTTTATTCCGTTTGGGAGCTAAAGTCGCACAAACTTTTGTTTACAAAAATTTCGATGGCCTATAGTTCGCAAGTTATGCAATCAGTTGACATAAGATTGTGCATGCATGTAGACATGTTAATGACCTTTATATATGCCAAGTTTCAGATGGCTACCTACTCAAACAAGCAAGCAGTAGCGGTTTGAAATTTTCACAATTTGGGCTACACGTTCGGGACGATTCGTGACCTTAGGTGACTTGCACAATTCGGGCTGAAACTAGTGCCAAATGAGAGGTTGGGATAAACATTCAATTGACCATATGTGCCAAAAATTCTCGTTCTTTAGTTTTCGAGTTATAGCCCCTGGAAGTCGAAAACTGCACGACTTTGCCCTCGAATATCTCGACAACGGAGAAAGGAGAATTTCAGGGCATTTTCTCCCAAGAAATATATGGGAATTATCTGTAATTTAGCACAGTTTCAGAACGATTCGTGAAAGTCACCTTTTAAGAATAACTTCCACTGCAGGCCCATATATAAAAGTTTGCTCCTTTATTACTCTGCACATGGACAATTATTTGCGCTGTTATTTGCCCCAGGCATGTACCTATGTAATTACCGTTTACAGTGTAAAGATGGATGTTATCGGTCGCTGAACGTCGGAGCAGTAGGCGTTTAATGCATTTTCCCATAGGGTCCAATGCAAAATTGACACCTCATTTTCTCCATTCTCAAGAGCTTTGAGTCTCTGCAAAACATATACATGTGTAGACACAAATAAGTGAAATAGAATGAAGGCTATTTCAGCTTTAGCTTTTATTCCGTTTGGGAGCTAAAGTCGCACAAACTTTTGTTTACAAAAATTTCGATGGCCTATAGTTCGCAAGTTATGCAATCAGTTGACATAAGATTGTGCATGCATGTAGACATGTTAATGACCTTTATATATGCCAAGTTTCAGATGGCTACCTACTCAAACAAGCAAGCAGTAGCGGTTTGAAATTTTCACAATTTGGGCTACACGTTCGGGACGATTCGTGACCTTAGGTGACTTGCACAATTCGGGCTGAAACTAGTGCCAAATGAGAGGGTTGGGATAAACATTCAATTGACCATATGTGCCAAAAATTCTCGTTCTTTAGTTTTCGAGTTATAGCCCCTGGAAGTCGAAAACTGCACGACTTTGCCCTCGAATATCTCGACAACGGAGAAAGGAGAATTTCAGGGCATTTTCTCCCAAGAAATATATGGGAATTATCTGTAATTTAGCACAGTTTCAGAACGATTCGTGAAAGTCACCTTTTAAGAATAACTTCCACTGCAGGCCCATATATAAAAGTTTGCTCCTTTATTACTCTGCACATGGACAATTATTTGCGCTCTTATTTACCCCAGGCATGTACCTATGTAATTACCGTTTACAGTGTAAAGATGGATGTTATCGGTCGCTGAACGTCGGAGCAGTAGGCGTTTAATGCATTTTCCCATAGGGTCCAATGCAAAATTGACACCTCATTTTCTCCATTCTCAAGAGCTTTGAGTCTCTGCAAAACATATACATGTGTAGACACAAATAAGTGAAATAGAATGAAGGCTATTTCAGCTTTAGCTTTTATTCCGTTTGGGAGCTAAAGTCGCACAAACTTTTGTTTACAAAAATTTCGATGGCCTATAGTTCGCAAGTTATGCAATCAGTTGACATAAGATTGTGCATGCATGTAGACATGTTAATGACCTTTATATATGCCAAGTTTCAGATGGCTACCTACTCAAACAAGCAAGCAGTAGCGGTTTGAAATTTTCACAATTTGGGCTACACGTTCGGGACGATTCGTGACCTTAGGTGACTTGCACAATTCGGGCTGAAACTAGTGCCAAATGAGAGGGTTGGGATAAACATTCAATTGACCATATGTGCCAAAAATTCTCGTTCTTTAGTTTTCGAGTTATAGCCCCTGGAAGTCGAAAACTGCACGACTTTGCCCTCGAATATCTCGACAACGGAGAAAGGAGAATTTCAGGGCATTTTCTCCCAAGAAATATATGGGAATTATCTGTAATTTAGCACAGTTTCAGAACGATTCGTGAAAGTCACCTTTTAAGAATAACTTCCACTGCAGGCCCATATATAAAAGTTTGCTCCTTTATTACTCTGCACATGGACAATTATTTGCGCTCTTATTTACCCCAGGCATGTACCTATGTAATTACCGTTTACAGTGTAAAGATGGATGTTATCGGTCGCTGAACGTCGGAGCAGTAGGCGTTTAATGCATTTTCCCATAGGGTCCAATGCAAAATTGACACCTCATTTTCTCCATTCTCAAGAGCTTTGAGTCTCTGCAAAACATATACATGTGTAGACACAAATAAGTGAAATAGAATGAAGGCTATTTCAGCTTTAGCTTTTATTCCGTTTGGGAGCTAAAGTCGCACAAACTTTTGTTTACAAAAATTTCGATGGCCTATAGTTCGCAAGTTATGCAATCAGTTGACATAAGATTGTGCATGCATGTAGACATGTTAATGACCTTTATATATGCCAAGTTTCAGATGGCTACCTACTCAAACAAGCAAGCAGTAGCGGTTTGAAATTTTCACAATTTGGGCTACACGTTCGGGACGATTCGTGACCTTAGGTGACTTGCACAATTCGGGCTGAAACTAGTGCCAAATGAGAGGGTTGGGATAAACATTCAATTGACCATATGTGCCAAAAATTCTCGTTCTTTAGTTTTCGAGTTATAGCCCCTGGAAGTCGAAAACTGCACGACTTTGCCCTCGAATATCTCGACAACGGAGAAAGGAGAATTTCAGGGCATTTTCTCCCAAGAAATATATGGGAATTATCTGTAATTTAGCACAGTTTCAGAACGATTCGTGAAAGTCACCTTTTAAGAATAACTTCCACTGCAGGCCCATATATAAAAATTTGCTCCTTTATTACTCTGCACATGGACAATTATTTGCGCTGTTATTTGCCCCAGGCATGTACCTATGTAATTACCGTTTACAGTGTAAAGATGGATGTTATCGGTCGCTGAACGTCGGAGCAGTAGGCGTTTAATGCATTTTCCCATAGGGTCCAATGCAAAATTGACACCTCATTTTCTCCATTCTCAAGAGCTTTGAGTCTCTGCAAAACATATACATGTGTAGACACAAATAAGTGAAATAGAATGAAGGCTATTTCAGCTTTAGCTTTTATTCCGTTTGGGAGCTAAAGTCGCACAAACTTTTGTTTACAAAAATTTCGATGGCCTATAGTTCGCAAGTTAGGCAATCAGTTGACATAAGATTGTGCATGCATGTAGACATGTTAATGGCCTTTATATATGCCAAGTTTCAGATGGCTACCTACTCAAACAAGCAAGCAGTAGCGGTTTGAAATTTTCACAATTTGGGCTACACGTTCGGGACGATTCGTGACCTTAGGTGACTTGCACAATTCGGGCTGAAACTAGTGCCAAATGAGAGGGTTGGGATAAACATTCAATTGACCATATGTGCCAAAAATTCTCGTTCTTTAGTTTTCGAGTTATAGCCCCTGGAAGTCGAAAACTGCACGACTTTGCCCTCGAATATCTCGACAACGGAGAAAGGAGAATTTCAGGGCATTTTCTCCCAAGAAATATATGGGAATTATCTGTAATTTAGCACAGTTTCAGAACGATTCGTGAAAGTCACCTTTTAAGAATAACTTCCACTGCAGGCCCATATATAAAAGTTTGCTCCTTTATTACTCTGCACATGGACAATTATTTGCGCTGTTATTTGCCCCAGGCATGTACCTATGTAATTACCGTTTACAGTGTAAAGATGGATGTTATCGGTCGCTGAACGTCGGAGCAGTAGGCGTTTAATGCATTTTCCCATAGGGTCCAATGCAAAATTGACACCTCATTTTCTCCATTCTCAAGAGCTTTGAGTCTCTGCAAAACATATACATGTGTAGACACAAATAAGTGAAATAGAATGAAGGCTATTTCAGCTTTAGCTTTTATTCCGTTTGGGAGCTAAAGTCGCACAAACTTTTGTTTACAAAAATTTCGATGGCCTATAGTTCGCAAGTTATGCAATCAGTTGACATAAGATTGTGCATGCATGTAGACATGTTAATGACCTTTATATATGCCAAGTTTCAGATGGCTACCTACTCAAACAAGCAAGCAGTAGCGGTTTGAAATTTTCACAATTTGGGCTACACGTTCGGGACGATTCGTGACCTTAGGTGACTTGCACAATTCGGGCTGAAACTAGTGCCAAATGAGAGGGTTGGGATAAACATTCAATTGACCATATGTGCCAAAAATTCTCGTTCTTTAGTTTTCGAGTTATAGCCCCTGGAAGTCGAAAACTGCACGACTTTGCCCTCGAATATCTCGACAACGGAGAAAGGAGAATTTCAGGGCATTTTCTCCCAAGAAATATATGGGAATTATCTGTAATTTAGCACAGTTTCAGAACGATTCGTGAAAGTCACCTTTTAAGAATAACTTCCACTGCAGGCCCATATATAAAAGTTTGCTCCTTTATTACTCTGCACATGGACAATTATTTGCGCTGTTATTTGCCCCAGGCATGTACCTATGTAATTACCGTTTACAGTGTAAAGATGGATGTTATCGGTCGCTGAACGTCGGAGCAGTAGGCGTTTAATGCATTTTCCCATAGGGTCCAATGCAAAATTGACACCTCATTTTCTCCATTCTCAAGAGCTTTGAGTCTCTGCAAAACATATACATGTGTAGACACAAATAAGTGAAATAGAATGAAGGCTATTTCAGCTTTAGCTTTTATTCCGTTTGGGAGCTAAAGTCGCACAAACTTTTGTTTACAAAAATTTCGATGGCCTATAGTTCGCAAGTTATGCAATCAGTTGACATAAGATTGTGCATGCATGTAGACATGTTAATGACCTTTATATATGCCAAGTTTCAGATGGCGACCTACTCAAACAAGCAAGCAGTAGCGGTTTGAAATTTTCACAATTTGGGCTACACGTTCGGGACGATTCGTGACCTTAGGTGACTTGCACAATTCGGGCTGAAACTAGTGCCAAATGAGAGGGTTGGGATAAACATTCAATTGACCATATGTGCCAAAAATTCTCGTTCTTTAGTTTTCGAGTTATAGCCCCTGGAAGTCGAAAACTGCACGACTTTGCCCTCGAATATCTCGACAACGGAGAAAGGAGAATTTCAGGGCATTTTCTCCCAAGAAATATATGGGAATTATCTGTAATTTAGCACAGTTTCAGAACGATTCGTGAAAGTCACCTTTTAAGAATAACTTCCACTGCAGGCCCATATATAAAAGTTTGCTCCTTTATTACTCTGCACATGGACAATTATTTGCGCTGTTATTTGCCCCAGGCATGTACCTATGTAATTACCGTTTACAGTGTAAAGATGGATGTTATCGGTCGCTGAACGTCGGAGCAGTAGGCGTTTAATGCATTTTCCCATAGGGTCCAATGCAAAATTGACACCTCATTTTCTCCATTCTCAAGAGCTTTGAGTCTCTGCAAAACATATACATGTGTAGACACAAATAAGTGAAATAGAATGAAGGCTATTTCAGCTTTAGCTTTTATTCCGTTTGGGAGCTAAAGTCGCACAAACTTTTGTTTACAAAAATTTCGATGGCCTATAGTTCGCAAGTTATGCAATCAGTTGACATAAGATTGTGCATGCATGTAGACATGTTAATGACCTTTATATATGCCAAGTTTCAGATGGCTACCTACTCAAACAAGCAAGCAGTAGCGGTTTGAAATTTTCACAATTTGGGCTACACGTTCGGGACGATTCGTGACCTTAGGTGACTTGCACAATTCGGGCTGAAACTAGTGCCAAATGAGAGGGTTGGGATAAACATTCAATTGACCATATGTGCCAAAAATTCTCGTTCTTTAGTTTTCGAGTTATAGCCCCTGGAAGTCGAAAACTGCACGACTTTGCCCTCGAATATCTCGACAACGGAGAAAGGAGAATTTCAGGGCATTTTCTCCCAAGAAATATATGGGAATTATCTGTAATTTAGCACAGTTTCAGAACGATTCGTGAAAGTCACCTTTTAAGAATAACTTCCACTGCAGGCCCATATATAAAAGTTTGCTCCTTTATTACTCTGCACATGGACAATTATTTGCGCTGTTATTTGCCCCAGGCATGTACCTATGTAATTACCGTTTACAGTGTAAAGATGGATGTTATCGGTCGCTGAACGTCGGAGCAGTAGGCGTTTAATGCATTTTCCCATAGGGTCCAATGCAAAATTGACACCTCATTTTCTCCATTCTCAAGAGCTTTGAGTCTCTGCAAAACATATACATGTGTAGACACAAATAAGTGAAATAGAATGAAGGCTATTTCAGCTTTAGCTTTTATTCCGTTTGGGAGCTAAAGTCGCACAAACTTTTGTTTACAAAAATTTCGATGGCCTATAGTTCGCAAGTTATGCAATCAGTTGACATAAGATTGTGCATGCATGTAGACATGTTAATGACCTTTATATATGCCAAGTTTCAGATGGCTACACACTCAAACAAGCAAGCAGTAGCGGTTTGAAATTTTCACAATTTGGGCTACACGTTCGGGACGATTCGTGACCTTAGGTGACTTGCACAATTCGGGCTGAAACTAGTGCCAAATGAGAGGGTTGGGATAAACATTCAATTGACCATATGTGCCAAAAATTCTCGTTCTTTAGTTTTCGAGTTATAGCCCCTGGAAGTCGAAAACTGCACGACTTTGCCCTCGAATATCTCGACAACGGAGAAAGGAGAATTTCAGGGCATTTTCTCCCAAGAAATATATGGGAATTATCTGTAATTTAGCACAGTTTCAGAACGATTCGTGAAAGTCACCTTTTAAGAATAACTTCCACTGCAGGCCCATATATAAAAGTTTGCTCCTTTATTACTCTGCACATGGACAATTATTTGCGCTGTTATTTGCCCCAGGCATGTACCTATGTAATTACCGTTTACAGTGTAAAGATGGATGTTATCGGTCGCTGAACGTCGGAGCAGTAGGCGTTTAATGCATTTTCCCATAGGGTCCAATGCAAAATTGACACCTCATTTTCTCCATTCTCAAGAGCTTTGAGTCTCTGCAAAACATATACATGTGTAGACACACATAAGTGAAATAGAATGAAGGCTATTTCAGCTTTAGCTTTTATTCCGTTTGGGAGCTAAAGTCGCACAAACTTTTGTTTACAAAAATTTCGATGGCCTATAGTTCGCAAGTTATGCAATCAGTTGACATAAGATTGTGCATGCATGTAGACATGTTAATGACCTTTATATATGCCAAGTTTCAGATGGCTACCTACTCAAACAAGCAAGCAGTAGCGGTTTGAAATTTTCACAATTTGGGCTACACGTTCGGGACGATTCGTGACCTTAGGTGACTTGCACAATTCGGGCTGAAACTAGTGCCAAATGAGAGGGTTGGGATAAACATTCAATTGACCATATGTGCCAAAAATTCTCGTTCTTTAGTTTTCGAGTTATAGCCCCTGGAAGTCGAAAACTGCACGACTTTGCCCTCGAATATCTCGACAACGGAGAAAGGAGAATTTCAGGGCATTTTCTCCCAAGAAATATATGGGAATTATCTGTAATTTAGCACAGTTTCAGAACGATTCGTGAAAGTCACCTTTTAAGAATAACTTCCACTGCAGGCCCATATATAAAAGTTTGCTCCTTTATTACTCTGCACATGGACAATTATTTGCGCTGTTATTTGCCCCAGGCATGTACCTATGTAATTACCGTTTACAGTGTAAAGATGGATGTTATCGGTCGCTGAACGTCGGAGCAGTAGGCGTTTAATGCATTTTCCCATAGGGTCCAATGCAAAATTGACACCTCATTTTCTCCATTCTCAAGAGCTTTGAGTCTCTGCAAAACATATACATGTGTAGACACAAATAAGTGAAATAGAATGAAGGCTATTTCAGCTTTAGCTTTTATTCCGTTTGGGAGCTAAAGTCGCACAAACTTTTGTTTACAAAAATTTCGATGGCCTATAGTTCGCAAGTTATGCAATCAGTTGACATAAGATTGTGCATGCATGTAGACATGTTAATGACCTTTATATATGCCAAGTTTCAGATGGCTACCTACTCAAACAAGCAAGCAGTAGCGGTTTGAAATTTTCACAATTTGGGCTACACGTTCGGGACGATTCGTGACCTTAGGTGACTTGCACAATTCGGGCTGAAACTAGTGCCAAATGAGAGGGTTGGGATAAACATTCAATTGACCATATGTGCCAAAAATTCTCGTTCTTTAGTTTTCGAGTTATAGCCCCTGGAAGTCGAAAACTGCACGACTTTGCCCTCGAATATCTCGACAACGGAGAAAGGAGAATTTCAGGGCATTTTCTCCCAAGAAATATATGGGAATTATCTGTAATTTAGCACAGTTTCAGAACGATTCGTGAAAGTCACCTTTTAAGAATAACTTCCACTGCAGGCCCATATATAAAAGTTTGCTCCTTTATTACTCTGCACATGGACAATTATTTGCGCTGTTATTTGCCCCAGGCATGTACCTATGTAATTACCGTTTACAGTGTAAAGATGGATGTTATCGGTCGCTGAACGTCGGAGCAGTAGGCGTTTAATGCATTTTCCCATAGGGTCCAATGCAAAATTGACACCTCATTTTCTCCATTCTCAAGAGCTTTGAGTCTCTGCAAAACATATACATGTGTAGACACAAATAAGTGAAATAGAATGAAGGCTATTTCAGCTTTAGCTTTTATTCCGTTTGGGAGCTAAAGTCGCACAAACTTTTGTTTACAAAAAATTCGATGGCCTATAGTTCGCAAGTTATGCAATCAGTTGACATAAGATTGTGCATGCATGTAGACATGTTAATGACCTTTATATATGCCAAGTTTCAGATGGCTACCTACTCAAACAAGCAAGTAGTAGCGGTTTGAAATTTTCACAATTTGGGCTACACGTTCGGGACGATTCGTGACCTTAGGTGACTTGCACAATTCGGGCTGAAACTAGTGCCAAATGAGAGGGTTGGGATAAACATTCAATTGACCATATGTGCCAAAAATTCTCGTTCTTTAGTTTTCGAGTTATAGCCCCTGGAAGTCGAAAACTGCACGACTTTGCCCTCGAATATCTCGACAACGGAGAAAGGAGAATTTCAGGGCATTTTCTCCCAAGAAATATATGGGAATTATCTGTAATTTAGCACAGTTTCAGAACGATTCGTGAAAGTCACCTTTTAAGAATAACTTCCACTGCAGGCCAATATATAAAAGTTTGCTCCTTTATTACTCTGCACATGGACAATTATTTGCGCTGTTATTTGCCCCAGGCATGTACCTATGTAATTACCGTTTACAGTGTAAAGATGGATGTTATCGGTCGCTGAACGTCGGAGCAGTAGGCGTTTAATGCATTTTCCCATAGGGTCCAATGCAAAATTGACACCTCATTTTCTCCATTCTCAAGAGCTTTGAGTCTCTGCAAAACATATACATGTGTAGACACAAATAAGTGAAATAGAATGGAGGCTATTTCAGCTTTAGCTTTTATTCCGTTTGGGAGCTAAAGTCGCACAAACTTTTGTTTACAAAAATTTCGATGGCCTATAGTTCGCAAGTTATGCAATCAGTTGACATAAGATTGTGCATGCATGTAGACATGTTAATGACCTTTATATATGCCAAGTTTCAGATGGCTACCTACTCAAACAAGCAAGCAGTAGCGGTTTGAAATTTTCACAATTTGGGCTACACGTTCGGGACGATTCGTGACCTTAGGTGACTTGCACAATTCGGGCTGAAACTAGTGCCAAATGAGAGGGTTGGGATAAACATTCAATTGACCATATGTGCCAAAAATTCTCGTTCTTTAGTTTTCGAGTTATAGCCCCTGGAAATCGAAAACTGCACGACTTTGCCCTCGAATATCTCGACAACGGAGAAAGGAGAATTTCAGGGCATTTTCTCCCAAGAAATATATGGGAATTATCTGTAATTTAGCACAGTTTCAGAACGATTCGTGAAAGTCACCTTTTAAGAATAACTTCCACTGCAGGCCCATATATAAAAGTTTGCTCCTTTATTACTCTGCACATGGACAATTATTTGCGCTGTTATTTGCCCCAGGCATGTACCTATGTAATTACCGTTTACAGTGTAAAGATGGATGTTATCGGTCGCTGAACGTCGGAGCAGTAGGCGTTTAATGCATTTTCCCATAGGGTCCAATGCAAAATTGACACCTCATTTTCTCCATTCTCAAGAGCTTTGAGTCTCTGCAAAACATATACATGTGTAGACACAAATAAGTGAAATAGAATGAAGGCTATTTCAGCTTTAGCTTTTATTCCGTTTGGGAGCTAAAGTCGCACAAACTTTTGTTTACAAAAATTTCGATGGCCTATAGTTCGCAAGTTATGCAATCAGTTGACATAAGATTGTGCATGCATGTAGACATGTTAATGACCTTTATATATGCCAAGTTTCAGATGGCTACCTACTCAAACAAGCAAGCAGTAGCGGTTTGAAATTTTCACAATTTGGGCTACACGTTCGGGACGATTCGTGACCTTAGGTGACTTGCACAATTCGGGCTGAAACTAGTGCCAAATGAGAGGGTTGGGATAAACATTCAATTGACCATATGTGCCAAAAATTCTCGTTCTTTAGTTTTCGAGTTATAGCCCCTGGAAGTCGAAAACTGCACGACTTTGCCCTCGAATAACTCGACAACGGAGAAAGGAGAATTTCAGGGCATTTTCTCCCAAGAAATATATGGGAATTATCTGTAATTTAGCACAGTTTCAGAACGATTCGTGAAAGTCACCTTTTAAGAATAACTTCCACTGCAGGCCCATATATAAAAGTTTGCTTCTTTATTACTCTGCACATGGACAATTATTTGCGCTGTTATTTGCCCCAGGCATGTACCTATGTAATTACCGTTTACAGTGTAAAGATGGATGTTATCGGTCGCTGAACGTCGGAGCAGTAGGCGTTTAATGCATTTTCCCATAGGGTCCAATGCAAAATTGACACCTCATTTTCTCCATTCTCAAGAGCTTTGAGTCTCTGCAAAACATATACATGTGTAGACACAAATAAGTGAAATAGAATGAAGGCTATTTCAGCTTTAGCTTTTATTCCGTTTGGGAGCTAAAGTCGCACAAACTTTTGTTTACAAAAATTTCGATGGCCTATAGTTCGCAAGTTATGCAATCAGTTGCCATAAGATTGTGCATGCATGTAGACATGTTAATGACCTTTATATATGCCAAGTTTCAGATGGCTACCTACTCAAACAAGCAAGCAGTAGCGGTTTGAAATTTTCACAATTTGGGCTACACGTTCGGGACGATTCGTGACCTTAGGTGACTTGCACAATTCGGGCTGAAACTAGTGCCAAATGAGAGGGTTGGGATAAACATTCAATTGACCATATGTGCCAAAAATTCTCGTTCTTTAGTTTTCGAGTTATAGCCCCTGGAAGTCGAAAACTGCACGACTTTGCCCTCGAATAACTCGACAACGGAGAAAGGAGAATTTCAGGGCATTTTCTCCCAAGAAATATATGGGAATTATCTGTAATTTAGCACAGTTTCAGAACGATTCGTGAAAGTCACCTTTTAAGAATAACTTCCACTGCAGGCCCATATATAAAAGATTGCTTCTTTATTACTCTGCACATGGACAATTATTTGCGCTGTTATTTGCCCCAGGCATGTACCTATGTAATTACCGTTTACAGTGTAAAGATGGATGTTATCGGTCGCTGAACGTCGGAGCAGTAGGCGTTTAATGCATTTTCCCATAGGGTCCAATGCAAAATTGACACCTCATTTTCTCCATTCTCAAGAGCTTTGAGTCTCTGCAAAACATATACATGTGTAGACACAAATAAGTGAAATAGAATGAAGGCTATTTCAGCTTTAGCTTTTATTCCGTTTGGGAGCTAAAGTCGCACAAACTTTTGTTTACAAAAATTTCGATGGCCTATAGTTCGCAAGTTATGCAATCAGTTGCCATAAGATTGTGCATGCATGTAGACATGTTAATGACCTTTATATATGCCAAGTTTCAGATGGCTACCTACTCAAACAAGCAAGCAGTAGCGGTTTGAAATTTTCACAATTTGGGCTACACGTTCGGGACGATTCGTGACCTTAGGTGACTTGCACAATTCGGGCTGAAACTAGTGCCAAATGAGAGGGTTGGGATAAACATTCAATTGACCATATGTGCCAAAAATTCTCGTTCTTTAGTTTTCGAGTTATAGCCCCTGGAAATCGAAAACTGCACGACTTTGCCCTCGAATATCTCGACAACGGAGAAAGGAGAATTTCAGGGCATTTTCTCCCAAGAAATATATGGGAATTATCTGTAATTTAGCACAGTTTCAGAACGATTCGTGAAAGTCACCTTTTAAGAATAACTTCCACTGCAGGCCCATATATAAAAGTTTGCTCCTTTATTACTCTGCACATGGACAATTATTTGCGCTGTTATTTGCCCCAGGCTTGTACCTATGTAATTACCGTTTACAGTGTAAAGATGGATGTTATCGGTCGCTGAACGTCGGAGCAGTAGGCGTTTAATGCATTTTCCCATAGGGTCCAATGCAAAATTGACACCTCATTTTCTCCATTCTCAAGAGCTTTGAGTCTCTGCAAAACATATACATGTGTAGACACAAATAAGTGAAATAGAATGAAGGCTATTTCAGCTTTAGCTTTTATTCCGTTTGGGAGCTAAAGTCGCACAAACTTTTGTTTACAAAAATTTCGATGGCCTATAGTTCGCAAGTTATGCAATCAGTTGACATAAGATTGTGCATGCATGTAGACATGTTAATGACCTTTATATATGCCGAGTTTCAGATGGCTACCTACTCAAACAAGCAAGCAGTAGCGGTTTGAAATTTTCACAATTTGGGCTACACGTTCGGGACGATTCGTGACCTTAGGTGACTTGCACAATTCGGGCTGAAACTAGTGCCAAATGAGAGGGTTGGGATAAACATTCAATTGACCATATGTGCCAAAAATTCTCGTTCTTTAGTTTTCGAGTTATAGCCCCTGGAAGTCGAAAACTGCACGACTTTGCCCTCGAATATCTCGACAACGGAGAAAGGAGAATTTCAGGGCATTTTCTCCCAAGAAATATATGGGAATTATCTGTAATTTAGCACAGTTTCAGAACGATTCGTGAAAGTCACCTTTTAAGAATAACTTCCACTGCAGGCCCATATATAAAAGTTTGCTCCTTTATTACTCTGCACATTGACAATTATTTGCGCTGTTATTTGACCCAGGCATGTACCTATGTAATTACCGTTTACAGTGTAAAGATGGATGTTATCGGTCGCTGAACGTCGGAGCAGTAGGCGTTTAATGCATTTTCCCATAGGGTCCAATGCAAAATTGACACCTCATTTTCTCCATTCTCAAGAGCTTTGAGTCTCTGCAAAACATATACATGTGTAGACACAAATAAGTGAAATAGAATGAAGGCTATTTCAGCTTTAGCTTTTATTCCGTTTGGGAGCTAAAGTCGCACAAACTTTTGTTTACAAAAATTTCGATGGCCTATAGTTCGCAAGTTATGCAATCAGTTGACATAAGATTGTGCATGCATGTAGACATGTTAATGACCTTTATATATGCCAAGTTTCAGATGGCTACCTACTCAAACAAGCAAGCAGTAGCGGTTTGAAATTTTCACAATTTGGGCTACACGTTCGGGACGATTCGTGACCTTAGGTGACTTGCACAATTCGGGCTGAAACTAGTGCCAAATGAGAGGGTTGGGATAAACATTCAATTGACCATATGTGCCAAAAATTCTCGTTCTTTAGTTTTCGAGTTATAGCCCCTGGAAGTCGAAAACTGCACGACTTTGCCCTCGAATATCTCGACAACGGAGAAAGGAGAATTTCAGGGCATTTTCTCCCAAGAAATATATGGGAATTATCTGTAATTTAGCACAGTTTCAGAACGATTCGTGAAAGTCACCTTTTAAGAATAACTTCCACTGCAGGCCCATATATAAAAGTTTGCTCCTTTATTACTCTGCACATGGACAATTATTTGCGCTGTTATTTGCCCCAGGCATGTACCTATGTAATTACCGTTTACAGTGTAAAGATGGATGTTATCGGTCGCTGAACGTCGGAGCAGTAGGCGTTTAATGCATTTTCCCATAGGGTCCAATGCAAAATTGACACCTCATTTTCTCCATTCTCAAGAGCTTTGAGTCTCTGCAAAACATATACATGTGTAGACACACATAAGTGAAATAGAATGAAGGCTATTTCAGCTTTAGCTTTTATTCCGTTTGGGAGCTAAAGTCGCACAAACTTTTGTTTACAAAAATTTCGATGGCCTATAGTTCGCAAGTTATGCAATCAGTTGACATAAGATTGTGCATGCATGTAGACATGTTAATGACCTTTATATATGCCAAGTTTCAGATGGCTACCTACTCAAACAAGCAAGCAGTAGCGGTTTGAAATTTTCACAATTTGGGCTACACGTTCGGGACGATTCGTGACCTTAGGTGACTTGCACAATTCGGGCTGAAACTAGTGCCAAATGAGAGGGTTGGGATAAACATTCAATTGACCATATGTGCCAAAAATTCTCGTTCTTTAGTTTTCGAGTTATAGCCCCTGGAAGTCGAAAACTGCACGACTTTGCCCTCGAATATCTCGACAACGGAGAAAGGAGAATTTCAGGGCATTTTCTCCCAAGAAATATATGGGAATTATCTGTAATTTAGCACAGTTTCAGAACGATTCGTGAAAGTCACCTTTTAAGAATAACTTCCACTGCAGGCCCATATATAAAAGTTTGCTCCTTTATTACTCTGCACATGGACAATTATTTGCGCTGTTATTTGCCCCAGGCATGTACCTATGTAATTACCGTTTACAGTGTAAAGATGGATGTTATCGGTCGCTGAACGTCGGAGCAGTAGGCGTTTAATGCATTTTCCCATAGGGTCCAATGCAAAATTGACACCTCATTTTCTCCATTCTCAAGAGCTTTGAGTCTCTGCAAAACATATACATGTGTAGACACAAATAAGTGAAATAGAATGAAGGCTATTTCAGCTTTAGCTTTTATTCCGTTTGGGAGCTAAAGTCGCACAAACTTTTGTTTACAAAAATTTCGATGGCCTATAGTTCGCAAGTTATGCAATCAGTTGACATAAGATTGTGCATGCATGTAGACATGTTAATGACCTTTATATATGCCAAGTTTCAGATGGCTACCTACTCAAACAAGCAAGCAGTAGCGGTTTGAAATTTTCACAATTTGGGCTACACGTTCGGGACGATTCGTGACCTTAGGTGACTTGCACAATTCGGGCTGAAACTAGTGCCAAATGAGAGGGTTGGGATAAACATTCAATTGACCATATGTGCCAAAAATTCTCGTTCTTTAGTTTTCGAGTTATAGCCCCTGGAAGTCGAAAACTGCACGACTTTGCCCTCGAATATCTCGACAACGGAGAAAGGAGAATTTCAGGGCATTTTCTCCCAAGAAATATATGGGAATTATCTGTAATTTAGCACAGTTTCAGAACGATTCGTGAAAGTCACCTTTTAAGAATAACTTCCACTGCAGGCCCATATATAAAAGTTTGCTCCTTTATTACTCTGCACATGGACAATTATTTGCGCTGTTATTTGCCCCAGGCATGTACCTATGTAATTACCGTTTACAGTGTAAAGATGGATGTTATCGGTCGCTGAACGTCGGAGCAGTAGGCGTTTAATGCATTTTCCCATAGGGTCCAATGCAAAATTGACACCTCATTTTCTCCATTCTCAAGAGCTTTGAGTCTCTGCAAAACATATACATGTGTAGACACACATAAGTGAAATAGAATGAAGGCTATTTCAGCTTTAGCTTTTATTCCGTTTGGGAGCTAAAGTCGCACAAACTTTTGTTTACAAAAATTTCGATGGCCTATAGTTCGCAAGTTATGCAATCAGTTGACATAAGATTGTGCATGCATGTAGACATGTTAATGACCTTTATATATGCCAAGTTTCAGATGGCTACCTACTCAAACAAGCAAGCAGTAGCGGTTTGAAATTTTCACAATTTGGGCTACACGTTCGGGACGATTCGTGACCTTAGGTGACTTGCACAATTCGGGCTGAAACTAGTGCCAAATGAGAGGGTTGGGATAAACATTCAATTGACCATATGTGCCAAAAATTCTCGTTCTTTAGTTTTCGAGTTATAGCCCCTGGAAGTCGAAAACTGCACGACTTTGCCCTCGAATATCTCGACAACGGAGAAAGGAGAATTTCAGGGCATTTTCTCCCAAGAAATATATGGGAATTATCTGTAATTTAGCACAGTTTCAGAACGATTCGTGAAAGTCACCTTTTAAGAATAACTTCCACTGCAGGCCCATATATAAAAGTTTGCTCCTTTATTACTCTGCACATGGACAATTATTTGCGCTGTTATTTGCCCCAGGCATGTACCTATGTAATTACCGTTTACAGTGTAAAGATGGATGTTATCGGTCGCTGAACGTCGGAGCAGTAGGCGTTTAATGCATTTTCCCATAGGGTCCAATGCAAAATTGACACCTCATTTTCTCCATTCTCAAGAGCTTTGAGTCTCTGCAAAACATATACATGTGTAGACACAAATAAGTGAAATAGAATGAAGGCTATTTCAGCTTTAGCTTTTATTCCGTTTGGGAGCTAAAGTCGCACAAACTTTTGTTTACAAAAATTTCGATGGCCTATAGTTCGCAAGTTATGCAATCAGTTGACATAAGATTGTGCATGCATGTAGACATGTTAATGACCTTTATATATGCCAAGTTTCAGATGGCTACCTACTCAAACAAGCAAGCAGTAGCGGTTTGAAATTTTCACAATTTGGGCTACACGTTCGGGACGATTCGTGACCTTAGGTGACTTGCACAATTCGGGCTGAAACTAGTGCCAAATGAGAGGGTTGGGATAAACATTCAATTGACCATATGTGCCAAAAATTCTCGTTCTTTAGTTTTCGAGTTATAGCCCCTGGAAGTCGAAAACTGCACGACTTTGCCCTCGAATATCTCGACAACGGAGAAAGGAGAATTTCAGGGCATTTTCTCCCAAGAAATATATGGGAATTATCTGTAATTTAGCACAGTTTCAGAACGATTCGTGAAAGTCACCTTTTAAGAATAACTTCCACTGCAGGCCCATATATAAAAGTTTGCTCCTTTATTACTCTGCACATGGACAATTATTTGCGCTGTTATTTGCCCCAGGCATGTACCTATGTAATTACCGTTTACAGTGTAAAGATGGATGTTATCGGTCGCTGAACGTCGGAGCAGTAGGCGTTTAATGCATTTTCCCATAGGGTCCAATGCAAAATTGACACCTCATTTTCTCCATTCTCAAGAGCTTTGAGTCTCTGCAAAACATATACATGTGTAGACACAAATAAGTGAAATAGAATGAAGGCTATTTCAGCTTTAGCTTTTATTCCGTTTGGGAGCTAAAGTCGCACAAACTTTTGTTTACAAAAATTTCGATGGCCTATAGTTCGCAAGTTATGCAATCAGTTGACATAAGATTGTGCATGCATGTAGACATGTTAATGACCTTTATATATGCCAAGTTTCAGATGGCTACCTACTCAAACAAGCAAGTAGTAGCGGTTTGAAATTTTCACAATTTGGGCTACACGTTCGGGACGATTCGTGACCTTAGGTGACTTGCACAATTCGGGCTGAAACTAGTGCCAAATGAGAGGGTTGGGATAAACATTCAATTGACCATATGTGCCAAAAATTCTCGTTCTTTAGTTTTCGAGTTATAGCCCCTGGAAGTCGAAAACTGCACGACTTTGCCCTCGAATATCTCGACAACGGAGAAAGGAGAATTTCAGGGCATTTTCTCCCAAGAAATATATGGGAATTATCTGTAATTTAGCACAGTTTCAGAACGATTCGTGAAAGTCACCTTTTAAGAATAACTTCCACTGCAGGCCCATATATAAAAGTTTGCTCCTTTATTACTCTGCACATGGACAATTATTTGCGCTGTTATTTGCCCCAGGCATGTACCTATGTAATTACCGTTTACAGTGTAAAGATGGATGTTATCGGTCGCTGAACGTCGGAGCAGTAGGCGTTTAATGCATTTTCCCATAGGGTCCAATGCAAAATTGACACCTCATTTTCTCCATTCTCAAGAGCTTTGAGTCTCTGCAAAACATATACATGTGTAGACACAAATAAGTGAAATAGAATGGAGGCTATTTCAGCTTTAGCTTTTATTCCGTTTGGGAGCTAAAGTCGCACAAACTTTTGTTTACAAAAATTTCGATGGCCTATAGTTCGCAAGTTATGCAATCAGTTGACATAAGATTGTGCATGCATGTAGACATGTTAATGACCTTTATATATGCCAAGTTTCAGATGGCTACCTACTCAAACAAGCAAGCAGTAGCGGTTTGAAATTTTCACAATTTGGGCTACACGTTCGGGACGATTCGTGACCTTAGGTGACTTGCACAATTCGGGCTGAAACTAGTGCCAAATGAGAGGGTTGGGATAAACATTCAATTGACCATATGTGCCAAAAATTCTCGTTCTTTAGTTTTCGAGTTATAGCCCCTGGAAATCGAAAACTGCACGACTTTGCCCTCGAATATCTCGACAACGGAGAAAGGAGAATTTCAGGGCATTTTCTCCCAAGAAATATATGGGAATTATCTGTAATTTAGCACAGTTTCAGAACGATTCGTGAAAGTCACCTTTTAAGAATAACTTCCACTGCAGGCCCATATATAAAAGTTTGCTCCTTTATTACTCTGCACATGGACAATTATTTGCGCTGTTATTTGCCCCAGGCATGTACCTATGTAATTACCGTTTACAGTGTAAAGATGGATGTTATCGGTCGCTGAACGTCGGAGCAGTAGGCGTTTAATGCATTTTCCCATAGGGTCCAATGCAAAATTGACACCTCATTTTCTCCATTCTCAAGAGCTTTGAGTCTCTGCAAAACATATACATGTGTAGACACAAATAAGTGAAATAGAATGAAGGCTATTTCAGCTTTAGCTTTTATTCCGTTTGGGAGCTAAAGTCGCACAAACTTTTGTTTACAAAAATTTCGATGGCCTATAGTTCGCAAGTTATGCAATCAGTTGACATAAGATTGTGCATGCATGTAGACATGTTAATGACCTTTATATATGCCAAGTTTCAGATGGCTACCTACTCAAACAAGCAAGCAGTAGCGGTTTGAAATTTTCACAATTTGGGCTACACGTTCGGGACGATTCGTGACCTTAGGTGACTTGCACAATTCGGGCTGAAACTAGTGCCAAATGAGAGGGTTGGGATAAACATTCAATTGACCATATGTGCCAAAAATTCTCGTTCTTTAGTTTTCGAGTTATAGCCCCTGGAAGTCGAAAACTGCACGACTTTGCCCTCGAATAACTCGACAACGGAGAAAGGAGAATTTCAGGGCATTTTCTCCCAAGAAATATATGGGAATTATCTGTAATTTAGCACAGTTTCAGAACGATTCGTGAAAGTCACCTTTTAAGAATAACTTCCACTGCAGGCCCATATATAAAAGTTTGCTTCTTTATTACTCTGCACATGGACAATTATTTGCGCTGTTATTTGCCCCAGGCATGTACCTATGTAATTACCGTTTACAGTGTAAAGATGGATGTTATCGGTCGCTGAACGTCGGAGCAGTAGGCGTTTAATGCATTTTCCCATAGGGTCCAATGCAAAATTGACACCTCATTTTCTCCATTCTCAAGAGCTTTGAGTCTCTGCAAAACATATACATGTGTAGACACAAATAAGTGAAATAGAATGAAGGCTATTTCAGCTTTAGCTTTTATTCCGTTTGGGAGCTAAAGTCGCACAAACTTTTGTTTACAAAAATTTCGATGGCCTATAGTTCGCAAGTTATGCAATCAGTTGCCATAAGATTGTGCATGCATGTAGACATGTTAATGACCTTTATATATGCCAAGTTTCAGATGGCTACCTACTCAAACAAGCAAGCAGTAGCGGTTTGAAATTTTCACAATTTGGGCTACACGTTCGGGACGATTCGTGACCTTAGGTGACTTGCACAATTCGGGCTGAAACTAGTGCCAAATGAGAGGGTTGGGATAAACATTCAATTGACCATATGTGCCAAAAATTCTCGTTCTTTAGTTTTCGAGTTATAGCCCCTGGAAGTCGAAAACTGCACGACTTTGCCCTCGAATATCTCGACAACGGAGAAAGGAGAATTTCAGGGCATTTTCTCCCAAGAAATATATGGGAATTATCTGAAATTTAGCACAGTTTCAGAACGATTCGTGAAAGTCACCTTTTAAGAATAACTTCCACTGCAGGCCCATATATAAAAGTTTGCTCCTTTATTACTCTGCACATGGACAATTATTTGCGCTGTTATTTGCCCCAGGCATGTACCTATGTAATTACCGTTTACAGTGTAAAGATGGATGTTATCGGTCGCTGAACGTCGGAGCAGTAGGCGTTTAATGCATTTTCCCATAGGGTCCAATGCAAAATTGACACCTCATTTTCTCCATTCTCAAGAGCTTTGAGTCTCTGCAAAACATATACATGTGTAGACACAAATAAGTGAAATAGAATGAAGGCTATTTCAGCTTTAGCTTTTATTCCGTTTGGGAGCTAAAGTCGCACAAACTTTTGTTTACAAAAATTTCGATGGCCTATAGTTCGCAAGTTATGCAATCAGTTGACATAAGATGGTGCATGCATGTAGACATGTTAATGACCTTTATATATGCCAAGTTTCAGATGGCTACCTACTCAAACAAGCAAGCAGTAGCGGTTTGAAATTTTCACAATTTGGGCTACACGTTCGGGACGATTCGTGACCTTAGGTGACTTGCACAATTCGGGCTGAAACTAGTGCCAAATGAGAGGGTTGGGATAAACACTCAATTGACCATATGTGCCAAAAATTCTCGTTCTTTAGTTTTCGAGTTATAGCCCCTGGAAGTCGAAAACTGCACGACTTTGCCCTCGAATATCTCGACAACGGAGAAAGGAGAATTTCAGGGCATTTTCTCCCAAGAAATATATGGGAATTATCTGTAATTTAGCACAGTTTCAGAACGATTCGTGAAAGTCACCTTTTAAGAATAACTTCCACTGCAGGCCCATATATAAAAGTTTGCTCCTTTATTACTCTGCACATGGACAATTATTTGCGCTGTTATTTGCCCCAGGCATGTACCTATGTAATTACCGTTTACAGTGTAAAGATGGATGTTATCGGTCGCTGAACGTCGGAGCAGTAGGCGTTTAATGCATTTCCCATAGGGTCCAATGCAAAATTGACACCTCATTTTCTCCATTCTCAAGAGCTTTGAGTCTCTGCAAAACATATACATGTGTAGACACAAATAAGTGAAATAGAATGAAGGCTATTTCAGCTTTAGCTTTTATTCCGTTTGGGAGCTAAAGTCGCACAAACTTTTGTTTACAAAAATTTCGATGGCCTATAGTTCGCAAGTTATGCAATCAGTTGACATAAGATTGTGCATGCATGTAGACATGTTAATGACCTTTATATATGCCAAGTTTCAGATGGCTACCTACTCAAACAAGCAAGCAGTAGCGGTTTGAAATTTTCACAATTTGGGCTACACGTTCGGGACGATTCGTGACCTTAGGTGACTTGCACAATTCGGGCTGAAACTAGTGCCAAATGAGAGGGTTGGGATAAACATTCAATTGACCATATGTGCCAAAAATTCTCGTTCTTTAGTTTTCGAGTTATAGCCCCTGGAAGTCGAAAACTGCACGACTTTGCCCTCGAATATCTCGACAACGGAGAAAGGAGAATTTCAGGGCATTTTCTCCCAAGAAATATATGGGAATTATCTGTAATTTAGCACAGTTTCAGAACGATTCGTGAAAGTCACCTTTTAAGAATAACTTCCACTGCAGGCCCATATATAAAAGTTTGCTCCTTTATTACTCTGCACATGGACAATTATTTGCGCTGTTATTTGCCCCAGGCATGTACCTATGTAATTACCGTTTACAGTGTAAAGATGGATGTTATCGGTCGCTGAACGTCGGAGCAGTAGGCGTTTAATGCATTTTCCCATAGGGTCCAATGCAAAATTGACACCTCATTTTCTCCATTCTCAAGAGCTTTGAGTCTCTGCAAAACATATACATGTGTAGACACAAATAAGTGAAATAGAATGAAGGCTATTTCAGCTTTAGCTTTTATTCCGTTTGGGAGCTAAAGTCGCACAAACTTTTGTTTACAAAAATTTCGATGGCCTATAGTTCGCAAGTTATGCAATCAGTTGACAAAAGATTGTGCATGCATGTAGACATGTTAATGACCTTTATATATGCCAAGTTTCAGATGGCTACCTACTCAAACAAGCAAGCAGTAGCGGTTTGAAATTTTCACAATTTGGGCTACACGTTCGGGACGATTCGTGACCTTAGGTGACTTGCACAATTCGGGCTGAAACTAGTGCCAAATGAGAGGGTTGGGATAAACATTCAATTGACCATATGTGCAAAAAATTCTCGTTCTTTAGTTTTCGAGTTATAGCCCCTGGAAGTCGAAAACTGCACGACTTTGCCCTCGAATATCTCGACAACGGAGAAAGGAGAATTTCAGGGCATTTTCTCCCAAGAAATATATGGGAATTATCTGTAATTTAGCACAGTTTCAGAACGATTCGTGAAAGTCACCTTTTAAGAATAACTTCCACTGCAGGCCCATATATAAAAGTTTGCTCCTTTATTACTCTGCACATGGACAATTATTTGCGCTGTTATTTGCCCCAGGCATGTACCTATGTAATTACCGTTTACAGTGTAAAGATGGATGTTATCGGTCGCTGAACGTCGGAGCAGTAGGCGTTTAATGCATTTTCCCATAGGGTCCAATGCAAAATTGACACCTCATTTTCTCCATTCTCAAGAGCTTTGAGTCTCTGCAAAACATATACATGTGTAGACACAAATAAGTGAAATAGAATGAAGGCTATTTCAGCTTTAGCTTTTATTCCGTTTGGGAGCTAAAGTCGCACAAACTTTTGTTTACAAAAATTTCGATGGCCTATAGTTCGCAAGTTATGCAATCAGTTGACATAAGATTGTGCATGCATGTAGACATGTTAATGACCTTTATATATGCCAAGTTTCAGATGGCTACCTACTCAAACAAGCAAGCAGTAGCGGTTTGAAATTTTCACAATTTGGGCTACACGTTCGGGACGATTCGTGACCTTAGGTGACTTGCACAATTCGGGCTGAAACTAGTGCCAAATGAGAGGGTTGGGATAAACATTCAATTGACCATATGTGCCAAAAATTCTCGTTCTTTAGTTTTCGAGTTATAGCCCCTGGAAGTCGAAAACTGCACGACTTTGCCCTCGAATATCTCGACAACGGAGAAAGGAGAATTTCAGGGCATTTTCTCCCAAGAAATATATGGAAATTATCTGTAATTTAGCACAGTTTCAGAACGATTCGTGAAAGTCACCTTTTAAGAATAACTTCCACTGCAGGCCCATATATAAAAGTTTGCTCCTTTATTACTCTGCACATGGACAATTATTTGCGCTGTTATTTGCCCCAGGCATGTACCTATGTAATTACCGTTTACAGTGTAAAGATGGATGTTATCGGTCGCTGAACGTCGGAGCAGTAGGCGTTTAATGCATTTTCCCATAGGGTCCAATGCAAAATTGACACCTCATTTTCTCCATTCTCAAGAGCTTTGAGTCTCTGCAAAACATATACATGTGTAGACACAAATAAGTGAAATAGAATGAAGGCTATTTCAGCTTTAGCTTTTATTCCGTTTGGGAGCTAAAGTCGCACAAACTTTTGTTTACAAAAATTTCGATGGCCTATAGTTCGCAAGTTATGCAATCAGTTGACATAAGATTGTGCATGCATGTAGACATGTTAATGACCTTTATATATGCCAAGTTTCAGATGGCTACCTACTCAAACAAGCAAGCAGTAGCGGTTTGAAATTTTCACAATTTGGGCTACACGTTCGGGACGATTCGTGACCTTAGGTGACTTGCACAATTCGGGCTGAAACTAGTGCCAAATGAGAGGGTTGGGATAAACATTCAATTGACCATATGTGCCAAAAATTCTCGTTCTTTAGTTTTCGAGTTATAGCCCCTGGAAGTCAAAAACTGCACGACTTTGCCCTCGAATATCTCGACAACGGAGAAAGGAGAATTTCAGGGCATTTTCTCCCAAGAAATATATGGGAATTATCTGTAATTTAGCACAGTTTCAGAACGATTCGTGAAAGTCACCTTTTAAGAATAACTTCCACTGCAGGCCCATATATAAAAGTTTGCTCCTTTATTACTCTGCACATGGACAATTATTTGCGCTGTTATTTGCCCCAGGCATGTACCTATGTAATTACCGTTTACAGTGTAAAGATGGATGTTATCGGTCGCTGAACGTCGGAGCAGTAGGCGTTTAATGCATTTTCCCATAGGGTCCAATGCAAAATTGACACCTCATTTTCTCCATTCTCAAGAACTTTGAGTCTCTGCAAAACATATACATGTGTAGACACAAATAAGTGAAATAGAATGAAGGCTATTTCAGCTTTAGCTTTTATTCCGTTTGGGAGCTAAAGTCGCACAAACTTTTGTTTACAAAAATTTCGATGGCCTATAGTTCGCAAGTTATGCAATCAGTTGACATAAGATTGTGCATGCATGTAGACATGTTAATGACCTTTATATATGCCAAGTTTCAGATGGCTACCTACTCAAACAAGCAAGCAGTAGCGGTTTGAAATTTTCACAATTTGGGCTACACGTTCGGGACGATTCGTGACCTTAGGTGACTTGCACAATTCGGGCTGAAACTAGTGCCAAATGAGAGGGTTGGGATAAACATTCAATTGACCATATGTGCAAAAAATTCTCGTTCTTTAGTTTTCGAGTTATAGCCCCTGGAAGTCGAAAACTGCACGACTTTGCCCTCGAATATCTCGACAACGGAGAAAGGAGAATTTCAGGGCATTTTCTCCCAAGAAATATATGGGAATTATCTGTAATTTAGCACAGTTTCAGAACGATTCGTGAAAGTCACCTTTTAAGAATAACTTCCACTGCAGGCCCATATATAAAAGTTTGCTCCTTTATTACTCTGCACATGGACAATTATTTGCGCTGTTATTTGCCCCAGGCATGTACCTATGTAATTACCGTTTACAGTGTAAAGATGGATGTTATCGGTCGCTGAACGTCGGAGCAGTAGGCGTATAATGCATTTTCCCAAAGGGTCCAATGCAAAATTGACACCTCATTTTCTCCATTCTCAAGAGCTTTGAGTCTCTGCAAAACATATACATGTGTAGACACAAATAAGTGAAATAGAATGAAGGCTATTTCAGCTTTAGCTTTTATTCCGTTTGGGAGCTAAAGTCGCACAAACTTTTGTTTACAAAAATTTCGATGGCCTATAGTTCGCAAGTTATGCAATCAGTTGACAAAAGATTGTGCATGCATGTAGACATGTTAATGACCTTTATATATGCCAAGTTTCAGATGGCTACCTACTCAAACAAGCAAGCAGTAGCGGTTTGAAATTTTCACAATTTGGGCTACACGTTCGGGACGATTCGTGACCTTAGGTGACTTGCACAATTCGGGCTGAACCTAGTGCCAAATGAGAGGGTTGGGATAAACATTCAATTGACCATATGTGCCAAAAATTCTCGTTCTTTAGTTTTCGAGTTATAGCCCCTGGAAGTCGAAAACTGCACGACTTTGCCCTCGAATATCTCGACAACGGAGAAAGGAGAATTTCAGGGCATTTTCTCCCAAGAAATATATGGGAATTATCTGTAATTTAGCACAGTTTCAGAACGATTCGTGAAAGTCGCCTTTTAAGAATAACTTCCACTGCAGGCCCATATATAAAAGTTTGCTCCTTTATTACTCTGCACATGGACAATTATTTGCGCTGTTATTTGCCCCAGGCATGTACCTATGTAATTACCGTTTACAGTGTAAAGATGGATGTTATCGGTCGCTGAACGTCGGAGCAGTAGGCGTTTAATGCATTTTCCCATAGGGTCCAATGCAAAATTGACACCTCATTTTCTCCATTCTCAAGAGCTTTGAGTCTCTGCAAAACATATACATGTGTAGACACAAATAAGTGAAATAGAATGAAGGCTATTTCAGCTTTAGCTTTTATTCCGTTTGGGAGCTAAAGTCGCACAAACTTTTGTTTACAAAAATTTCGATGGCCTATAGTTCGCAAGTTATGCAATCAGTTGACATAAGATTGTGCATGCATGTAGACATGTTAATGACCTTTATATATGCCAAGTTTCAGATGGCTACCTACTCAAACAAGCAAGCAGTAGCGGTTTGAAATTTTCACAATTTGGGCTACACGTTCGGGACGATTCGTGACCTTAGGTGACTTGCACAATTCGGGCTGAAACTAGTGCCAAATGAGAGGGTTGGGATAAACATTCAATTGACCATATGTGCCAAAAATTCTCGTTCTTTAGTTTTCGAGTTATAGCCCCTGGAAGTCGAAAACTGCACGACTTTGCCCTCGAATATCTCGACAACGGAGAAAGGAGAATTTCAGGGCATTTTCTCCCAAGAAATATATGGGAATTATCTGTAATTTAGCACAGTTTCAGAACGATTCGTGAAAGTCACCTTTTAAGAATAACTTCCACTGCAGGCCCATATATAAAAGTTTGCTCCTTTATTACTCTGCACATGGACAATTATTTGCGCTGTTATTTGCCCCAGGCATGTACCTATGTAATTACCGTTTACAGTGTAAAGATGGATGTTATCGGTCGCTGAACGTCGGAGCAGTAGGCGTTTAATGCATTTTCCCATAGGGTCCAATGCAAAATTGACACCTCATTTTCTCCATTCTCAAGAGCTTTGAGTCTCTGCAAAACATATACATGTGTAGACACAAATAAGTGAAATAGAATGAAGGCTATTTCAGCTTTAGCTTTTATTCCGTTTGGGAGCTAAAGTCGCACAAACTTTTGTTTACAAAAATTTCGATGGCCTATAGTTCGCAAGTTATGCAATCAGTTGACATAAGATTGTGCATGCATGTAGACATGGTAATGACCTTTATATATGCCAAGTTTCAGATGGCTACCTACTCAAACAAGCAAGCAGTAGCGGTTTGAAATTTTCACAATTTGGGCTACACGTTCGGGACGATTCGTGACCTTAGGTGACTTGCACAATTCGGGCTGAAACTAGTGCCAAATGAGAGGGTTGGGATAAACATTCAATTGACCATATGTGCCAAAAATTCTCGTTCTTTAGTTTTCGAGTTATAGCCCCTGGAAGTCGAAAACTGCACGACTTTGCCCTCGAATATCTCGACAACGGAGAAAGGAGAATTTCAGGGCATTTTCTCCCAAGAAATATATGGGAATTATCTGTAATTTAGCACAGTTTCAGAACGATTCGTGAAAGTCACCTTTTAAGAATAACTTCCACTGCAGGCCCATATATAAAAGTTTGCTCCTTTATTACTCTGCACATGGACAATTATTTGCGCTGTTATTTGCCCCAGGCATGTACCTATGTAATTACCGTTTACAGTGTAAAGATGGATGTTATCGGTCGCTGAACGTCGGAGCAGTAGGCGTTTAATGCATTTTCCCATAGGGTCCAATGCAAAATTGACACCTCATTTTCTCCATTCTCAAGAGCTTTGAGTCTCTGCAAAACATATACATGTGTAGACACAAATAAGTGAAATAGAATGAAGGCTATTTCAGCTTTAGCTTTTATTCCGTTTGGGAGCTAAAGTCGCACAAACTTTTGTTTACAAAAATTTCGATGGCCTATAGTTCGCAAGTTATGCAATCAGTTGACATAAGATTGTGCATGCATGTAGACATGTTAATGACCTTTATATATGCCAAGTTTCAGATGGCTACCTACTCAAACAAGCAAGCAGTAGCGGTTTGAAATTTTCACAATTTGGGCTACACGTTCGGGACGATTCGTGACCTTAGGTGACTTGCACAATTCGGGCTGAAACTAGTGCCAAATGAGAGGGTTGGGATAAACATTCAATTGACCATATGTGCCAAAAATTCTCGTTCTTTAGTTTTCGAGTTATAGCCCCTGGAAGTCGAAAACTGCACGACTTTGCCCTCGAATATCTCGACAACGGAGAAAGGAGAATTTCAGGGCATTTTCTCCCAAGAAATATATGGGAATTATCTGTAATTTAGCACAGTTTCAGAACGATTCGTGAAAGTCACCTTTTAAGAATAACTTCCACTGCAGGCCCATATATAAAAGTTTGCTCCTTTATTACTCTGCACATGGACAATTATTTGCGCTGTTATTTGCCCCAGGCATGTACCTATGTAATTACCGTTTACAGTGTAAAGATGGATGTTATCGGTCGCTGAACGTCGGAGCAGTAGGCGTTTAATGCATTTCCCATAGGGTCCAATGCAAAATTGACACCTCATTTTCTCCATTCTCAAGAGCTTTGAGTCTCTGCAAAACATATACATGTGTAGACACAAATAAGTGAAATAGAATGAAGGCTATTTCAGCTTTAGCTTTTATTCCGTTTGGGAGCTAAAGTCGCACAAACTTTTGTTTACAAAAATTTCGATGGCCTATAGTTCGCAAGTTATGCAATCAGTTGACATAAGATTGTGCATGCATGTAGACATGTTAATGACCTTTATATATGCCAAGTTTCAGATGGCTACCTACTCAAACAAGCAAGCAGTAGCGGTTTGAAATTTTCACAATTTGGGCTACACGTTCGGGACGATTCGTGACCTTAGGTGACTTGCACAATTCGGGCTGAAACTAGTGCCAAATGAGAGGGTTGGGATAAACATTCAATTGACCATATGTGCCAAAAATTCTCGTTCTTTAGTTTTCGAGTTATAGCCCCTGGAAGTCGAAAACTGCACGACTTTGCCCTCGAATATCTCGACAACGGAGAAAGGAGAATTTCAGGGCATTTTCTCCCAAGAAATATATGGGAATTATCTGTAATTTAGCACAGTTTCAGAACGATTCCTGAAAGTCACCTTTTAAGAATAACTTCCACTGCAGGCCCATATATAAAAGTTTGCTCCTTTATTACTCTGCACATGGACAATTATTTGCGCTGTTATTTGCCCCAGGCATGTACCTATGTAATTACCGTTTACAGTGTAAAGATGGATGTTATCGGTCGCTGAACGTCGGAGCAGTAGGCGTTTAATGCATTTTCCCATAGGGTCCAATGCAAAATTGACACCTCATTTTCTCCATTCTCAAGAGCTTTGAGTCTCTGCAAAACATATACATGTGTAGACACAAATAAGTGAAATAGAATGAAGGCTATTTCAGCTTTAGCTTTTATTCCGTTTGGGAGCTAAAGTCGCACAAACTTTTGTTTACAAAAATTTCGATGGCCTATAGTTCGCAAGTTATGCAATCAGTTGACATAAGATTGTGCATGCATGTAGACATGTTAATGACCTTTATATATGCCAAGTTTCAGATGGCTACCTACTCAAACAAGCAAGCAGTAGCGGTTTGAAATTTTCACAATTTGGGCTACACGTTCGGGACGATTCGTGACCTTAGGTGACTTGCACAATTCGGGCTGAAACTAGTGCCAAATGAGAGGGTTGGGATAAACATTCAATTGACCATATGTGCCAAAAATTCTCGTTCTTTAGTTTTCGAGTTATAGCCCCTGGAAGTCGAAAACTGCACGACTTTGCCCTCGAATATCTCGACAACGGAGAAAGGAGAATTTCAGGGCATTTTCTCCCAAGAAATATATGGGAATTATCTGTAATTTAGCACAGTTTCAGAACGATTCGTGAAAGTCACCTTTTAAGAATAACTTCCACTGCAGGCCCATATATAAAAGTTTGCTCCTTTATTACTCTGCACATGGACAATTATTTGCGCTGTTATTTGCCCCAGGCATGTACCTATGTAATTACCGTTTACAGTGTAAAGATGGATGTTATCGGTCGCTGAACGTCGGAGCAGTAGGCGTTTAATGCATTTCCCATAAGGTCCAATGCAAAATTGACACCTCATTTTCTCCATTCTCAAGAGCTTTGAGTCTCTGCAAAACATATACATGTGTAGACACAAATAAGTGAAATAGAATGAAGGCTATTTCAGCTTTAGCTTTTATTCCGTTTGGGAGCTAAAGTCGCACAAACTTTTGTTTACAAAAATTTCGATGGCCTATAGTTCGCAAGTTATGCAATCAGTTGACATAAGATTGTGCATGCATGTAGACATGTTAATGACCTTTATATATGCCAAGTTTCAGATGGCTACCTACTCAAACAAGCAAGCAGTAGCGGTTTGAAATTTTCACAATTTGGGCTACACGTTCGGGACGATTCGTGACCTTAGGTGACTTGCACAATTCGGGCTGAAACTAGTGCCAAATGAGAGGGTTGGGATAAACATTCAATTGACCATATGTGCCAAAAATTCTCGTTCTTTAGTTTTCGAGTTATAGCCCCTGGAAGTCGAAAACTGCACGACTTTGCCCTCGAATATCTCGACAACGGAGAAAGGAGAATTTCAGGGCATTTTCTCCCAAGAAATATATGGGAATTATCTGTAATTTAGCACAGTTTCAGAACGATTCGTGAAAGTCACCTTTTAAGAATAACTTCCACTGCAGGCCCATATATAAAAGTTTGCTCCTTTATTACTCTGCACATGGACAATTATTTGCGCTGTTATTTGCCCCAGGCATGTACCTATGTAATTACCGTTTACAGTGTAAAGATGGATGTTATCGGTCGCTGAACGTCGGAGCAGTAGGCGTTTAATGCATTTTCCCATAGGGTCCAATGCAAAATTGACACCTCATTTTCTCCATTCTCAAGAGCTTTGAGTCTCTGCAAAACATATACATGTGTAGACACAAATAAGTGAAATAGAATGAAGGCTATTTCAGCTTTAGCTTTTATTCCGTTTGGGAGCTAAAGTCGCACAAACTTTTGTTTACAAAAATTTCGATGGCCTATAGTTCGCAAGTTATGCAATCAGTTGACATAAGATTGTGCATGCATGTAGACATGTTAATGACCTTTATATATGCCAAGTTTCAGATGGCTACCTACTCAAACAAGCAAGCAGTAGCGGTTTGAAATTTTCACAATTTGGGCTACACGTTCGGGACGATTCGTGACCTTAGGTGACTTGCACAATTCGGGCTGAAACTAGTGCCAAATGAGAGGGTTGGGATAAACATTCAATTGACCATATGTGCCAAAAATTCTCGTTCTTTAGTTTTCGAGTTATAGCCCCTGGAAGTCGAAAACTGCACGACTTTGCCCTCGAATATCTCGACAACGGAGAAAGGAGAATTTCAGGGCATTTTCTCCCAAGAAATATATGGGAATTATCTGTAATTTAGCACAGTTTCAGAACGATTCGTGAAAGTCACCTTTTAAGAATAACTTCCACTGCAGGCCCATATATAAAAGTTTGCTCCTTTATTACTCTGCACATGGACAATTATTTGCGCTGTTATTTGCCCCAGGCATGTACCTATGTAATTACCGTTTACAGTGTAAAGATGGATGTTATCGGTCGCTGAACGTCGGAGCAGTAGGCGTTTAATGCATTTTCCCATAGGGTCCAATGCAAAATTGACACCTCATTTTCTCCATTCTCAAGAGCTTTGAGTCTCTGCAAAACATATACATGTGTAGACACAAATAAGTGAAATAGAATGAAGGCTATTTCAGCTTTAGCTTTTATTCCGTTTGGGAGCTAAAGTCGCACAAACTTTTGTTTACAAAAATTTCGATGGCCTATAGTTCGCAAGTTATGCAATCAGTTGACATAAGATTGTGCATGCATGTAGACATGTTAATGACCTTTATATATGCCAAGTTTCAGATGGCTACCTACTCAAACAAGCAAGTAGTAGCGGTTTGAAATTTTCACAATTTGGGCTACACGTTCGGGACGATTCGTGACCTTAGGTGACTTGCACAATTCGGGCTGAAACTAGTGCCAAATGAGAGGGTTGGGATAAACATTCAATTGACCATATGTGCCAAAAATTCTCGTTCTTTAGTTTTCGAGTTATAGCCCCTGGAAGTCGAAAACTGCACGACTTTGCCCTCGAATATCTCGACAACGGAGAAAGGAGAATTTCAGGGCATTTTCTCCCAAGAAATATATGGGAATTATCTGTAATTTAGCACAGTTTCAGAACGATTCGTGAAAGTCACCTTTTAAGAATAACTTCCACTGCAGGCCCATATATAAAAGTTTGCTCCTTTATTACTCTGCACATGGACAATTATTTGCGCTGTTATTTGCCCCAGGCATGTACCTATGTAATTACCGTTTACAGTGTAAAGATGGATGTTATCGGTCGCTGAACGTCGGAGCAGTAGGCGTTTAATGCATTTTCCCATAGGGTCCAATGCAAAATTGACACCTCATTTTCTCCATTCTCAAGAGCTTTGAGTCTCTGCAAAACATATACATGTGTAGACACAAATAAGTGAAATAGAATGGAGGCTATTTCAGCTTTAGCTTTTATTCCGTTTGGGAGCTAAAGTCGCACAAACTTTTGTTTACAAAAATTTCGATGGCCTATAGTTCGCAAGTTATGCAATCAGTTGACATAAGATTGTGCATGCATGTAGACATGTTAATGACCTTTATATATGCCAAGTTTCAGATGGCTACCTACTCAAACAAGCAAGCAGTAGCGGTTTGAAATTTTCACAATTTGGGCTACACGTTCGGGACGATTCGTGACCTTAGGTGACTTGCACAATTCGGGCTGAAACTAGTGCCAAATGAGAGGGTTGGGATAAACATTCAATTGACCATATGTGCCAAAAATTCTCGTTCTTTAGTTTTCGAGTTATAGCCCCTGGAAATCGAAAACTGCACGACTTTGCCCTCGAATATCTCGACAACGGAGAAAGGAGAATTTCAGGGCATTTTCTCCCAAGAAATATATGGGAATTATCTGTAATTTAGCACAGTTTCAGAACGATTCGTGAAAGTCACCTTTTAAGAATAACTTCCACTGCAGGCCCATATATAAAAGTTTGCTCCTTTATTACTCTGCACATGGACAATTATTTGCGCTGTTATTTGCCCCAGGCATGTACCTATGTAATTACCGTTTACAGTGTAAAGATGGATGTTATCGGTCGCTGAACGTCGGAGCAGTAGGCGTTTAATGCATTTTCCCATAGGGTCCAATGCAAAATTGACACCTCATTTTCTCCATTCTCAAGAGCTTTGAGTCTCTGCAAAACATATACATGTGTAGACACAAATAAGTGAAATAGAATGAAGGCTATTTCAGCTTTAGCTTTTATTCCGTTTGGGAGCTAAAGTCGCACAAACTTTTGTTTACAAAAATTTCGATGGCCTATAGTTCGCAAGTTATGCAATCAGTTGCCATAAGATTGTGCATGCATGTAGACATGTTAATGACCTTTATATATGCCAAGTTTCAGATGGCTACCTACTCAAACAAGCAAGCAGTAGCGGTTTGAAATTTTCACAATTTGGGCTACACGTTCGGGACGATTCGTGACCTTAGGTGACTTGCACAATTCGGGCTGAAACTAGTGCCAAATGAGAGGGTTGGGATAAACATTCAATTGACCATATGTGCCAAAAATTCTCGTTCTTTAGTTTTCGAGTTATAGCCCCTGGAAGTCGAAAACTGCACGACTTTGCCCTCGAATAACTCGACAACGGAGAAAGGAGAATTTCAGGGCATTTTCTCCCAAGAAATATATGGGAATTATCTGTAATTTAGCACAGTTTCAGAACGATTCGTGAAAGTCACCTTTTAAGAATAACTTCCACTGCAGGCCCATATATAAAAGTTTGCTTCTTTATTACTCTGCACATGGACAATTATTTGCGCTGTTATTTGCCCCAGGCATGTACCTATGTAATTACCGTTTACAGTGTAAAGATGGATGTTATCGGTCGCTGAACGTCGGAGCAGTAGGCGTTTAATGCATTTTCCCATAGGGTCCAATGCAAAATTGACACCTCATTTTCTCCATTCTCAAGAGCTTTGAGTCTCTGCAAAACATATACATGTGTAGACACAAATAAGTGAAATAGAATGAAGGCTATTTCAGCTTTAGCTTTTATTCCGTTTGGGAGCTAAAGTCGCACAAACTTTTGTTTACAAAAATTTCGATGGCCTATAGTTCGCAAGTTATGCAATCAGTTGCCATAAGATTGTGCATGCATGTAGACATGTTAATGACCTTTATATATGCCAAGTTTCAGATGGCTACCTACTCAAACAAGCAAGCAGTAGCGGTTTGAAATTTTCACAATTTGGGCTACACGTTCGGGACGATTCGTGACCTTAGGTGACTTGCACAATTCGGGCTGAAACTAGTGCCAAATGAGAGGGTTGGGATAAACATTCAATTGACCATATGTGCCAAAAATTCTCGTTCTTTAGTTTTCGAGTTATAGCCCCTGGAAGTCGAAAACTGCACGACTTTGCCCTCGAATAACTCGACAACGGAGAAAGGAGAATTTCAGGGCATTTTCTCCCAAGAAATATATGGGAATTATCTGTAATTTAGCACAGTTTCAGAACGATTCGTGAAAGTCACCTTTTAAGAATAACTTCCACTGCAGGCCCATATATAAAAGTTTGCTTCTTTATTACTCTGCACATGGACAATTATTTGCGCTGTTATTTGCCCCAGGCATGTACCTATGTAATTACCGTTTACAGTGTAAAGATGGATGTTATCGGTCGCTGAACGTCGGAGCAGTAGGCGTTTAATGCATTTTCCCATAGGGTCCAATGCAAAATTGACACCTCATTTTCTCCATTCTCAAGAGCTTTGAGTCTCTGCAAAACATATACATGTGTAGACACAAATAAGTGAAATAGAATGAAGGCTATTTCAGCTTTAGCTTTTATTCCGTTTGGGAGCTAAAGTCGCACAAACTTTTGTTTACAAAAATTTCGATGGCCTATAGTTCGCAAGTTATGCAATCAGTTGCCATAAGATTGTGCATGCATGTAGACATGTTAATGACCTTTATATATGCCAAGTTTCAGATGGCTACCTACTCAAACAAGCAAGCAGTAGCGGTTTGAAATTTTCACAATTTGGGCTACACGTTCGGGACGATTCGTGACCTTAGGTGACTTGCACAATTCGGGCTGAAACTAGTGCCAAATGAGAGGGTTGGGATAAACATTCAATTGACCATATGTGCCAAAAATTCTCGTTCTTTAGTTTTCGAGTTATAGCCCCTGGAAATCGAAAACTGCACGACTTTGCCCTCGAATATCTCGACAACGGAGAAAGGAGAATTTCAGGGCATTTTCTCCCAAGAAATATATGGGAATTATCTGTAATTTAGCACAGTTTCAGAACGATTCGTGAAAGTCACCTTTTAAGAATAACTTCCACTGCAGGCCCATATATAAAAGTTTGCTCCTTTATTACTCTGCACATGGACAATTATTTGCACTGTTATTTGCCCCAGGCTTGTACCTATGTAATTACCGTTTACAGTGTAAAGATGGATGTTATCGGTCGCTGAACGTCGGAGCAGTAGGCGTTTAATGCATTTTCCCATAGGGTCCAATGCAAAATTGACACCTCATTTTCTCCATTCTCAAGAGCTTTGAGTCTCTGCAAAACATATACATGTGTAGACACAAATAAGTGAAATAGAATGAAGGCTATTTCAGCTTTAGCTTTTATTCCGTTTGGGAGCTAAAGTCGCACAAACTTTTGTTTACAAAAATTTCGATGGCCTATAGTTCGCAAGTTATGCAATCAGTTGACATAAGATTGTGCATGCATGTAGACATGTTAATGACCTTTATATATGCCGAGTTTCAGATGGCTACCTACTCAAACAAGCAAGCAGTAGCGGTTTGAAATTTTCACAATTTGGGCTACACGTTCGGGACGATTCGTGACCTTAGGTGACTTGCACAATTCGGGCTGAAACTAGTGCCAAATGAGAGGGTTGGGATAAACATTCAATTGACCATATGTGCCAAAAATTCTCGTTCTTTAGTTTTCGAGTTATAGCCCCTGGAAGTCGAAAACTGCACGACTTTGCCCTCGAATATCTCGACAACGGAGAAAGGAGAATTTCAGGGCATTTTCTCCCAAGAAATATATGGGAATTATCTGTAATTTAGCACAGTTTCAGAACGATTCGTGAAAGTCACCTTTTAAGAATAACTTCCACTGCAGGCCCATATATAAAAGTTTGCTCCTTTATTACTCTGCACATGGACAATTATTTGCGCTGTTATTTGCCCCAGGCATGTACCTATGTAATTACCGTTTACAGTGTAAAGATGGATGTTATCGGTCGCTGAACGTCGGAGCAGTAGGCGTTTAATGCATTTTCCCATAGGGTCCAATGCAAAATTGACACCTCATTTTCTCCATTCTCAAGAGCTTTGAGTCTCTGCAAAACATATACATGTGTAGACACAAATAAGTGAAATAGAATGAAGGCTATTTCAGCTTTAGCTTTTATTCCGTTTGGGAGCTAAAGTCGCACAAACTTTTGTTTACAAAAATTTCGATGGCCTATAGTTCGCAAGTTATGCAATCAGTTGACATAAGATTGTGCATGCATGTAGACATGTTAATGACCTTTATATATGCCAAGTTTCAGATGGCTACCTACTCAAACAAGCAAGCAGTAGCGGTTTGAAATTTTCACAATTTGGGCTACACGTTCGGGACGATTCGTGACCTTAGGTGACTTGCACAATTCGGGCTGAAACTAGTGCCAAATGAGAGGGTTGGGATAAACATTCAATTGACCATATGTGCCAAAAATTCTCGTTCTTTAGTTTTCGAGTTATAGCCCCTGGAAGTCGAAAACTGCACGACTTTGCCCTCGAATATCTCGACAACGGAGAAAGGAGAATTTCAGGGCATTTTCTCCCAAGAAATATATGGGAATTATCTGTAATTTAGCACAGTTTCAGAACGATTCGTGAAAGTCACCTTTTAAGAATAACTTCCACTGCAGGCCCATATATAAAAGTTTGCTCCTTTATTACTCTGCACATGGACAATTATTTGCGCTGTTATTTGCCCCAGGCTTGTACCTATGTAATTACCGTTTACAGTGTAAAGATGGATGTTATCGGTCGCTGAACGTCGGAGCAGTAGGCGTTTAATGCATTTTCCCATAGGGTCCAATGCAAAATTGACACCTCATTTTCTCCATTCTCAAGAGCTTTGAGTCTCTGCAAAACATATACATGTGTAGACACAAATAAGTGAAATAGAATGAAGGCTATTTCAGCTTTAGCTTTTATTCCGTTTGGGAGCTAAAGTCGCACAAACTTTTGTTTACAAAAATTTCGATGGCCTATAGTTCGCAAGTTATGCAATCAGTTGACATAAGATTGTGCATGCATGTAGACATGTTACTGACCTTTATATATGCCAAGTTTCAGGTGGCTACCTACTCAAACAAGCAAGCAGTAGCGGTTTGAAATTTTCACAATTTGGGCTACACGTTCGGGACGATTCGTGACCTTAGGTGACTTGCACAATTCGGGCTGAAACTAGTGCCAAATGAGAGGGTTGGGATAAACATTCAATTGACCATATGTGCCAAAAATTCTCGTTCTTTAGTTTTCGAGTTATAGCCCCTGGAAGTCGAAAACTGCACGACTTTGCCCTCGAATATCTCGACAACGGAGAAAGGAGAATTTCAGGGCATTTTCTCCCAAGAAATATATGGGAATTATCTGTAATTTAGCACAGTTTCAGAACGATTCGTGAAAGTCACCTTTTAAGAATAACTTCCACTGCAGGCCCATATATAAAAGTTTGCTCCTTTATTACTCTGCACATGGACAATTATTTGCGCTGTTATTTGCCCCAGGCATGTACCTATGTAATTACCGTTTACAGTGTAAAGATGGATGTTATCGGTCGCTGAACGTCGGAGCAGTAGGCGTTTAATGCATTTTCCCATAGGGTCCAATGCAAAATTGACACCTCATTTTCTCCATTCTCAAGAGCTTTGAGTCTCTGCAAAACATATACATGTGTAGACACAAATAAGTGAAATAGAATGAAGGCTATTTCAGCTTTAGCTTTTATTCCGTTTGGGAGCTAAAGTCGCACAAACTTTTGTTTACAAAAATTTCGATGGCCTATAGTTCGCAAGTTATGCAATCAGTTGACATAAGATTGTGCATGCATGTAGACATGTTAATGACCTTTATATATGCCAAGTTTCAGATGGCTACCTACTCAAACAAGCAAGCAGTAGCGGTTTGAAATTTTCACAATTTGGGCTACACGTTCGGGACGATTCGTGACCTTAGGTGACTTGCACAATTCGGGCTGAAACTAGTGCCAAATGAGAGGGTTGGGATAAACATTCAATTGACCATATGTGCCAAAAATTCTCGTTCTTTAGTTTTCGAGTTATAGCCCCTGGAAGTCGAAAACTGCACGACTTTGCCCTCGAATATCTCGACAACGGAGAAAGGAGAATTTCAGGGCATTTTCTCCCAAGAAATATATGGGATTTATCTGTAATTTAGCACAGTTTCAGAACGATTCGTGAAAGTCACCTTTTAAGAATAACTTCCACTGCAGGCCCATATATAAAAGTTTGCTCCTTTATTACTCTGCACATGGACAATTATTTGCGCTGTTATTTGCCCCAGGCATGTACCTATGTAATTACCGTTTTCAGTGTAAAGATGGATGTTATCGGTTGCTGAACGTCGGAGCAGTAGGCGTTTAATGCATTTTCCCATAGGGTCCAATGCAAAATTGACACCTCATTTTCTCCATTCTCAAGAGCTTTGAGTCTCTGCAAAACATATACATGTGTAGACACAAATAAGTGAAATAGAATGAAGGCTATTTCAGCTTTAGCTTTTATTCCGTTTGGGAGCTAAAGTCGCACAAACTTTTGTTTACAAAAATTTCGATGGCCTATAGTTCGCAAGTTATGCAATCAGTTGACATAAGATTGTGCATGCATGTAGACATGTTAATGACCTTTATATATGCCAAGTTTCAGATGGCTACCTACTCAAACAAGCAAGCAGTAGCGGTTTGAAATTTTCACAATTTGGGCTACACGTTCGGGACGATTCGTGACCTTAGGTGACTTGCACAATTCGGGCTGAAACTAGTGCCAAATGAGAGGGTTGGGATAAACATTCAATTGACCATATGTGCCAAAAATTCTCGTTCTTTAGTTTTCGAGTTATAGCCCCTGGAAGTCGAAAACTGCACGACTTTGCCCTCGAATATCTCGACAACGGAGAAAGGAGAATTTCAGGGCATTTTCTCCCAAGAAATATATGGGAATTATCTGTAATTTAGCACAGTTTCAGAACGATTCGTGAAAGTCACCTTTTAAGAATAACTTCCACTGCAGGCCCATATATAAAAGTTTGCTCCTTTATTACTCTGCACATGGACAATTATTTGCGCTGTTATTTGCCCCAGGCATGTACCTATGTAATTACCGTTTACAGTGTAAAGATGGATGTTATCAGTCGCTGAACGTCGGAGCAGTAGGCGTTTAATGCATTTTCCCATAGGGTCCAATGCAAAATTGACACCTCATTTTCTCCATTCTCAAGAGCTTTGAGTCTCTGCAAAACATATACATGTGTAGACACAAATAAGTGAAATAGAATGGAGGCTATTTCAGCTTTAGCTTTTATTCCGTTTGGGAGCTAAAGTCGCACAAACTTTTGTTTACAAAAATTTCGATGGCCTATAGTTCGCAAGTTATGCAATCAGTTGACATAAGATTGTGCATGCATGTAGACATGTTAATGACCTTTATATATGCCAAGTTTCAGATGGCTACCTACTCAAACAAGCAAGCAGTAGCGGTTTGAAATTTTCACAATTTGGGCTACACGTTCGGGACGATTCGTGACCTTAGGTGACTTGCACAATTCGGGCTGAAACTAATGCCAAATGAGAGGGTTGGGATAAACATTCAATTGACCATATGTGCCAAAAATTCTCGTTCTTTAGTTTTCGAGTTATAGCCCCTGGAAATCGAAAACTGCACGACTTTGCCCTCGAATATCTCGACAACGGAGAAAGGAGAATTTCAGGGCATTTTCTCCCAAGAAATATATGGGAATTATCTGTAATTTAGCACAGTTTCAGAACGATTCGTGAAAGTCACCTTTTAAGAATAACTTCCACTGCAGGCCCATATATAAAAGTTTGCTCCTTTATTACTCTGCACATGGACAATTATTTGCGCTGTTATTTGCCCCAGGCATGTACCTATGTAATTACCGTTTACAGTGTAAAGATGGATGTTATCGGTCGCTGAACGTCGGAGCAGTAGGCGTTTAATGCATTTTCCCATAGGGTCCAATGCAAAATTGACACCTCATTTTCTCCATTCTCAAGAGCTTTGAGTCTCTGCAAAACATATACATGTGTAGACACAAATAAGTGAAATAGAATGAAGGCTATTTCAGCTTTAGCTTTTATTCCGTTTGGGAGCTAAAGTCGCACAAACTTTTGTTTACAAAAATTTCGATGGCCTATAGTTCGCAAGTTATGCAATCAGTTGACATAAGATTGTGCATGCATGTAGACATGTTAATGACCTTTATATATGCCAAGTTTCAGATGGCTACCTACTCAAACAAGCAAGCAGTAGCGGTTTGAAATTTTCACAATTTGGGCTACACGTTCGGGACGATTCGTGACCTTAGGTGACTTGCACAATTCGGGCTGAAACTAGTGCCAAATGAGAGGGTTGGGATAAACATTCAATTGACCATATGTGCCAAAAATTCTCGTTCTTTAGTTTTCGAGTTATAGCCCCTGGAAGTCGAAAACTGCACGACTTTGCCCTCGAATAACTCGACAACGGAGAAAGGAGAATTTCAGGGCATTTTCTCCCAAGAAATATATGGGAATTATCTGTAATTTAGCACAGTTTCAGAACGATTCGTGAAAGTCACCTTTTAAGAATAACTTCCACTGCAGGCCCATATATAAAAGTTTGCTTCTTTATTACTCTGCACATGGACAATTATTTGCGCTGTTATTTGCCCCAGGCATGTACCTATGTAATTACCGTTTACAGTGTAAAGATGGATGTTATCGGTCGCTGAACGTCGGAGCAGTAGGCGTTTAATGCATTTTCCCATAGGGTCCAATGCAAAATTGACACCTCATTTTCTCCATTCTCAAGAGCTTTGAGTCTCTGCAAAACATATACGTGTGTAGACACAAATAAGTGAAATAGAATGAAGGCTATTTCAGCTTTAGCTTTTATTCCGTTTGGGAGCTAAAGTCGCACAAACTTTTGTTTACAAAAATTTCGATGGCCTATAGTTCGCAAGTTATGCAATCAGTTGCCATAAGATTGTGCATGCATGTAGACATGTTAATGACCTTTATATATGCCAAGTTTCAGATGGCTACCTACTCAAACAAGCAAGCAGTAGCGGTTTGAAATTTTCACAATTTGGGCTACACGTTCGGGACGATTCGTGACCTTAGGTGACTTGCACAATTCGGGCTGAAACTAGTGCCAAATGAGAGGGTTGGGATAAACATTCAATTGACCATATGTGCCAAAAATTCTCGTTCTTTAGTTTTCGAGTTATAGCCCCTGGAAATCGAAAACTGCACGACTTTGCCCTCGAATATCTCGACAACGGAGAAAGGAGAATTTCAGGGCATTTTCTCCCAAGAAATATATGGGAATTATCTGTAATTTAGCACAGTTTCAGAACGATTCGTGAAAGTCACCTTTTAAGAATAACTTCCACTGCAGGCCCATATATAAAAGTTTGCTTCTTTATTACTCTGCACATGGACAATTATTTGCGCTGTTATTTGCCCCAGGCATGTACCTATGTAATTACCGTTTACAGTGTAAAGATGGATGTTATCGGTCGCTGAACGTCGGATCAGTAGGCGTTTAATGCATTTTCCCATAGGGTCCAATGCAAAATTGACACCTCATTTTCTCCATTCTCAAGAGCTTTGAGTCTCTGCAAAACATATACGTGTGTAGACACAAATAAGTGAAATAGAATGAAGGCTATTTCAGCTTTAGCTTTTATTCCGTTTGGGAGCTAAAGTCGCACAAACTTTTGTTTACAAAAATTTCGATGGCCTATAGTTCGCAAGTTATGCAATCAGTTGCCATAAGATTGTGCATGCATGTAGACATGTTAATGACCTTTATATATGCCAAGTTTCAGATGGCTACCTACTCAAACAAGCAAGCAGTAGCGGTTTGAAATTTTCACAATTTGGGCTACACGTTCGGGACGATTCGTGACCTTAGGTGACTTGCACAATTCGGGCTGAAACTAGTGCCAAATGAGAGGGTTGGGATAAACATTCAATTGACCATATGTGCCAAAAATTCTCGTTCTTTAGTTTTCGAGTTATAGCCCCTGGAAATCGAAAACTGCACGACTTTGCCCTCGAATATCTCGACAACGGAGAAAGGAGAATTTCAGGGCATTTTCTCCCAAGAAATATATGGGAATTATCTGTAATTTAGCACAGTTTCAGAACGATTCGTGAAAGTCACCTTTTAAGAATAACTTCCACTGCAGGCCCATATATAAAAGTTTGCTCCTTTATTACTCTGCACATGGACAATTATTTGCGCTGTTATTTGCCCCAGGCTTGTACCTATGTAATTACCGTTTACAGTGTAAAGATGGATGTTATCGGTCGCTGAACGTCGGAGCAGTAGGCGTTTAATTCATTTTCCCATAGGGTCCAATGCAAAATTGACACCTCATTTTCTCCATTCTCAAGAGCTTTGAGTCTCTGCAAAACATATACATGTGTAGACACAAATAAGTGAAATAGAATGAAGGCTATTTCAGCTTTAGCTTTTATTCCGTTTGGGAGCTAAAGTCGCACAAACTTTTGTTTACAAAAATTTCGATGGCCTATAGTTCGCAAGTTATGCAATCAGTTGACATAAGATTGTGCATGCATGTAGACATGTTAATGACCTTTATATATGCCGAGTTTCAGATGGCTACCTACTCAAACAAGCAAGCAGTAGCGGTTTGAAATTTTCACAATTTGGGCTACACGTTCGGGACGATTCGTGACCTTAGGTGACTTGCACAATTCGGGCTGAAACTAGTGCCAAATGAGAGGGTTGGGATAAACATTCAATTGACCATATGTGCCAAAAATTCTCGTTCTTTAGTTTTCGAGTTATAGCCCCTGGAAGTCGAAAACTGCACGACTTTGCCCTCGAATATCTCGACAACGGAGAAAGGAGAATTTCAGGGCATTTTCTCCCAAGAAATATATGGGAATTATCTGTAATTTAGCACAGTTTCAGAACGATTCGTGAAAGTCACCTTTTAAGAATAACTTCCACTGCAGGCCCATATATAAAAGTTTGCTCCTTTATTACTCTGCACATGGACAATTATTTGCGCTGTTATTTGCCCCAGGCATGTACCTATGTAATTACCGTTTACAGTGTAAAGATGGATGTTATCGGTCGCTGAACGTCGGAGCAGTAGGCGTTTAATGCATTTTCCCATAGGGTCCAATGCAAAATTGACACCTCATTTTCTCCATTCTCAAGAGCTTTGAGTCTCTGCAAAACATATACATGTGTAGACACAAATAAGTGAAATAGAATGAAGGCTATTTCAGCTTTAGCTTTTATTCCGTTTGGGAGCTAAAGTCGCACAAACTTTTGTTTACAAAAATTTCGATGGCCTATAGTTCGCAAGTTATGCAATCAGTTGACATAAGATTGTGCATGCATGTAGACATGTTAATGACCTTTATATATGCCAAGTTTCAGATGGCTACCTACTCAAACAAGCAAGCAGTAGCGGTTTGAAATTTTCACAATTTGGGCTACACGTTCGGGACGATTCGTGACCTTAGGTGACTTGCACAATTCGGGCTGAAACTAGTGCCAAATGAGAGGGTTGGGATAAACATTCAATTGACCATATGTGCCAAAAATTCTCGTTCTTTAGTTTTCGAGTTATAGCCCCTGGAAGTCGAAAACTGCACGACTTTGCCCTCGAATATCTCGACAACGGAGAAAGGAGAATTTCAGGGCATTTTCTCCCAAGAAATATATGGGAATTATCTGTAATTTAGCACAGTTTCAGAACGATTCGTGAAAGTCACCTTTTAAGAATAACTTCCACTGCAGGCCCATATATAAAAGTTTGCTCCTTTATTACTCTGCACATGGACAATTATTTGCGCTGTTATTTGCCCCAGGCATGTACCTATGTAATTACCGTTTACAGTGTAAAGATGGATGTTATCGGTCGCTGAACGTCGGAGCAGTAGGCGTTTAATGCATTTTCCCATAGGGTCCAATGCAAAATTGACACCTCATTTTCTCCATTCTCAAGAGCTTTGAGTCTCTGCAAAACATATACATGTGTAGACACAAATAAGTGAAATAGAATGAAGGCTATTTCAGCTTTAGCTTTTATTCCGTTTGGGAGCTAAAGTCGCACAAACTTTTGTTTACAAAAATTTCGATGGCCTATAGTTCGCAAGTTATGCAATCAGTTGACATAAGATTGTGCATGCATGTAGACATGTTAATGACCTTTATATATGCCAAGTTTCAGATGGCTACCTACTCAAACAAGCAAGCAGTAGCGGTTTGAAATTTTCACAATTTGGGCTACACGTTCGGGACGATTCGTGACCTTAGGTGACTTGCACAATTCGGGCTGAAACTAGTGCAAAATGAGAGGGTTGGGATAAACATTCAATTGACCATATGTGCCAAAAATTCTCGTTCTTTAGTTTTCGAGTTATAGCCCCTGGAAGTCGAAAACTGCACGACTTTGCCCTCGAATATCTCGACAACGGAGAAAGGAGAATTTCAGGGCATTTTCTCCCAAGAAATATATGGGAATTATCTGTAATTTAGCACAGTTTCAGAACGATTCGTGAAAGTCACCTTTTAAGAATAACTTCCACTGCAGGCCCATATATAAAAGTTTGCTCCTTTATTACTCTGCACATGGACAATTATTTGCGCTGTTATTTGCCCCAGGCATGTACCTATGTAATTACCGTTTACAGTGTAAAGATGGATGTTATCGGTCGCTGAACGTCGGAGCAGTAGGCGTTTAATGCATTTTCCCATAGGGTCCAATGCAAAATTGACACCTCATTTTCTCCATTCTCAAGAGCTTTGAGTCTCCGCAAAACATATACATGTGTAGACACAAATAAGTGAAATAGAATGAAGGCTATTTCAGCTTTAGCTTTTATTCCGTTTGGGAGCTAAAGTCGCACAAACTTTTGTATACAAAAATTTCGATGGCCTATAGTTCGCAAGTTATGCAATCAGTTGACATAAGATTGTGCATGCATGTAGACATGTTAATGACCTTTACATATGCCAAGTTTCAGATGGCTACCTACTCAAACAAGCAAGCAGTAGCGGTTTGAAATTTTCACAATTTGGGCTACACGTTCGGGACGATTCGTGACCTTAGGTGACTTGCACAATTCGGGCTGAAACTAGTGCCAAATGAGAGGGTTGGGATAAACATTCAATTGACCATATGTGCCAAAAATTATCGTTCTTTAGTTTTCGAGTTATAGCCCCTGGAAGTCGAAAACTGCACGACTTTGCCCTCGAATATCTCGACAACGGAGACAGGAGAATTTCAGGGCATTTTCTCCCAAGAAATATATGGGAATTATCTGTAATTTAGCACAGTTTCAGAACGATTCGTGAAAGTCACCTTTTAAGAATAACTTCCACTGCAGGCCCATATATAAAAGTTTGCTCCTTTATTACTCTGCACATGGACAATTATTTGCGCTGTTATTTGCCCCAGGCATGTACCTATGTAATTACCGTTTACAGTGTAAAGATGGATGTTATCGGTCGCTGAACGTCGGAGCAGTAGGCGTTTAATGCATTTTCCCATAGGGTCCAATGCAAAATTGACACCTCATTTTCTCCATTCTCAAGAGCTTTGAGTCTCTGCAAAACATATACATGTGTAGACACAAATAAGTGAAATAGAATGAAGGCTATTTCAGCTTTAGCTTTTATTCCGTTTGGGAGCTAAAGTCGCACAAACTTTTGTTTACAAAAATTTCGATGGCCTATAGTTCGCAAGTTATGCAATCAGTTGACATAAGATTGTGCATGCATGTAGACATGTTAATGACCTTTATATATGCCAAGTTTCAGATGGCTACCTACTCAAACAAGCAAGCAGTAGCGGTTTGAAATTTTCACAATTTGGGCTACACGTTCGGGACGATTCGTGACCTTAGGTGACTTGCACAATTCGGGCTGAAACTAGTGCCAAATGAGAGGGTTGGGATAAACATTCAATTGACCATATGTGCCAAAAATTCTCGTTCTTTAGTTTTCGAGTTATAGCCCCTGGAAGTCGAAAACTGCACGACTTTGCCCTCGAATATCTCGACAACGGAGAAAGGAGAATTTCAGGGCATTTTCTCCCAAGAAATATATGGGAATTATCTGTAATTTAGCACAGTTTCAGAACGATTCGTGAAAGTCACCTTTTAAGAATAACTTCCACTGCAGGCCCATATATAAAAGTTTGCTCCTTTATTACTCTGCACATGGACAATTATTTGCGCTGTTATTTGCCCCAGGCATGTACCTATGTAATTACCGTTTACAGTGTAAAGATGGATGTTATCGGTCGCTGAACGTCGGAGCAGTAGGCGTTTAATGCATTTTCCCATAGGGTCCAATGCAAAATTGACACCTCATTTTCTCCATTCTCAAGAGCTTTGAGTCTCTGCAAAACATATACATGTGTAGACACAAATAAGTGAAATAGAATGAAGGCTATTTCAGCTTTAGCTTTTATTCCGTTTGGGAGCTAAAGTCGCACAAACTTTTGTTTACAAAAATTTCGATGGCCTATAGTTCGCAAGTTATGCAATCAGTTGACATAAGATTGTGCATGCATGTAGACATGTTAATGACCTTTATATATGCCAAGTTTCAGATGGCTACCTACTCAAACAAGCAAGCAGTAGCGGTTTGAAATTTTCACAATTTGGGCTACACGTTCGGGACGATTCGTGACCTTAGGTGACTTGCACAATTCGGGCTGAAACTAGTGCCAAATGAGAGGGTTGGGATAAACATTCAATTGACCATATGTGCCAAAAATTCTCGTTCTTTAGTTTTCGAGTTATAGCCCCTGGAAGTCGAAAACTGCACGACTTTGCCCTCGAATATCTCGACAACGGAGAAAGGAGAATTTCAGGGCATTTTCTCCCAAGAAATATATGGGAATTATCTGTAATTTAGCACAGTTTCAGAACGATTCGTGAAAGTCACCTTTTAAGAATAACTTCCACTGCAGGCCCATATATAAAAGTTTGCTCCTTTATTACTCTGCACATGGACAATTATTTGCGCTGTTATTTGCCCCAGGCATGTACCTATGTAATTACCGTTTACAGTGTAAAGATGGATGTTATCGGTCGCTGAACGTCGGAGCAGTAGGCGTTTAATGCATTTTCCCATAGGGTCCAATGCAAAATTGACACCTCATTTTCTCCATTCTCAAGAGCTTTGAGTCTCTGCAAAACATATACATGTGTAGACACAAATAAGTGAAATAGAATGAAGGCTATTTCAGCTTTAGCTTTTATTCCGTTTGGGAGCTAAAGTCGCACAAACTTTTGTTTACAAAAATTTCGATGGCCTATAGTTCGCAAGTTATGCAATCAGTTGACATAAGATTGTGCATGCATGTAGACATGTTAATGACCTTTATATATGCCAAGTTTCAGATGGCTACCTACTCAAACAAGCAAGCAGTAGCGGTTTGAAATTTTCACAATTTGGGCTACACGTTCGGGACGATTCGTGACCTTAGGTGACTTGCACAATTCGGGCTGAAACTAGTGCAAAATGAGAGGGTTGGGATAAACATTCAATTGACCATATGTGCCAAAAATTCTCGTTCTTTAGTTTTCGAGTTATAGCCCCTGGAAGTCGAAAACTGCACGACTTTGCCCTCGAATATCTCGACAACGGAGAAAGGAGAATTTCAGGGCATTTTCTCCCAAGAAATATATGGGAATTATCTGTAATTTAGCACAGTTTCAGAACGATTCGTGAAAGTCACCTTTTAAGAATAACTTCCACTGCAGGCCCATATATAAAAGTTTGCTCCTTTATTACTCTGCACATGGACAATTATTTGCGCTGTTATTTGCCCCAGGCATGTACCTATGTAATTACCGTTTACAGTGTAAAGATGGATGTTATCGGTCGCTGAACGTCGGAGCAGTAGGCGTTTAATGCATTTTCCCATAGGGTCCAATGCAAAATTGACACCTCATTTTCTCCATTCTCAAGAGCTTTGAGTCTCCGCAAAACATATACATGTGTAGACACAAATAAGTGAAATAGAATGAAGGCTATTTCAGCTTTAGCTTTTATTCCGTTTGGGAGCTAAAGTCGCACAAACTTTTGTATACAAAAATTTCGATGGCCTATAGTTCGCAAGTTATGCAATCAGTTGACATAAGATTGTGCATGCATGTAGACATGTTAATGACCTTTACATATGCCAAGTTTCAGATGGCTACCTACTCAAACAAGCAAGCAGTAGCGGTTTGAAATTTTCACAATTTGGGCTACACGTTCGGGACGATTCGTGACCTTAGGTGACTTGCACAATTCGGGCTGAAACTAGTGCCAAATGAGAGGGTTGGGATAAACATTCAATTGACCATATGTGCCAAAAATTATCGTTCTTTAGTTTTCGAGTTATAGCCCCTGGAAGTCGAAAACTGCACGACTTTGCCCTCGAATATCTCGACAACGGAGACAGGAGAATTTCAGGGCATTTTCTCCCAAGAAATATATGGGAATTATCTGTAATTTAGCACAGTTTCAGAACGATTCGTGAAAGTCACCTTTTAAGAATAACTTCCACTGCAGGCCCATATATAAAAGTTTGCTCCTTTATTACTCTGCACATGGACAATTATTTGCGCTGTTATTTGCCCCAGGCATGTACCTATGTAATTACCGTTTACAGTGTAAAGATGGATGTTATCGGTCGCTGAACGTCGGAGCAGTAGGCGTTTAATGCATTTTCCCATAGGGTCCAATGCAAAATTGACACCTCATTTTCTCCATTCTCAAGAGCTTTGAGTCTCTGCAAAACATATACATGTGTAGACACAAATAAGTGAAATAGAATGAAGGCTATTTCAGCTTTAGCTTTTATTCCGTTTGGGAGCTAAAGTCGCACAAACTTTTGTTTACAAAAATTTCGATGGCCTATAGTTCGCAAGTTATGCAATCAGTTGACATAAGATTGTGCATGCATGTAGACATGTTAATGACCTTTATATATGCCAAGTTTCAGATGGCTACCTACTCAAACAAGCAAGCAGTAGCGGTTTGAAATTTTCACAATTTGGGCTACACGTTCGGGACGATTCGTGACCTTAGGTGACTTGCACAATTCGGGCTGAAACTAGTGCCAAATGAGAGGGTTGGGATAAACATTCAATTGACCATATGTGCCAAAAATTCTCGTTCTTTAGTTTTCGAGTTATAGCCCCTGGAAGTCGAAAACTGCACGACTTTGCCCTCGAATATCTCGACAACGGAGAAAGGAGAATTTCAGGGCATTTTCTCCCAAGAAATATATGGGAATTATCTGTAATTTAGCACAGTTTCAGAACGATTCGTGAAAGTCACCTTTTAAGAATAACTTCCACTGCAGGCCCATATATAAAAGTTTGCTCCTTTATTACTCTGCACATGGACAATTATTTGCGCTGTTATTTGCCCCAGGCATGTACCTATGTAATTACCGTTTACAGTGTAAAGATGGATGTTATCGGTCGCTGAACGTCGGAGCAGTAGGCGTTTAATGCATTTTCCCATAGGGTCCAATGCAAAATTGACACCTCATTTTCTCCATTCTCAAGAGCTTTGAGTCTCTGCAAAACATATACATGTGTAGACACAAATAAGTGAAATAGAATGAAGGCTATTTCAGCTTTAGCTTTTATTCCGTTTGGGAGCTAAAGTCGCACAAACTTTTGTTTACAAAAATTTCGATGGCCTATAGTTCGCAAGTTATGCAATCAGTTGACATAAGATTGTGCATGCATGTAGACATGTTAATGACCTTTATATATGCCAAGTTTCAGATGGCTACCTACTCAAACAAGCAAGCAGTAGCGGTTTGAAATTTTCACAATTTGGGCTACACGTTCGGGACGATTCGTGACCTTAGGTGACTTGCACAATTCGGGCTGAAACTAGTGCCAAATGAGAGGGTTGGGATAAACATTCAATTGACCATATGTGCCAAAAATTCTCGTTCTTTAGTTTTCGAGTTATAGCCCCTGGAAGTCGAAAACTGCACGACTTTGCCCTCGAATATCTCGACAACGGAGAAAGGAGAATTTCAGGGCATTTTCTCCCAAGAAATATATGGGATTTATCTGTAATTTAGCACAGTTTCAGAACGATTCGTGAAAGTCACCTTTTAAGAATAACTTCCACTGCAGGCCCATATATAAAAGTTTGCTCCTTTATTACTCTGCACATGGACAATTATTTGCGCTGTTATTTGCCCCAGGCATGTACCTATGTAATTACCGTTTACAGTGTAAAGATGGATGTTATCGGTCGCTGAACGTCGGAGCAGTAGGCGTTTAATGCATTTTCCTATAGGGTCCAATGCAAAATTGACACCTCATTTTCTCCATTCTCAAGAGCTTTGAGTCTCTGCAAAACATATACATGTGTAGACACAAATAAGTGAAATAGAATGAAGGCTATTTCAGCTTTAGCTTTTATTCCGTTTGGGAGCTAAAGTCGCACAAACTTTTGTTTACAAAAATTTCGATGGCCTATAGTTCGCAAGTTATGCAATCAGTTGACATAGGATTGTGCACGCATGTAGACATGTTAATGACCTTTATATATGCCAAGTTTCAGATGGCTACCTACTCAAACAAGCAAGCAGTAGCGGTTTGAAATTTTCACAATTTGGGCTACACGTTCGGGACGATTCGTGACCTTAGGTGACTTGCACAATTCGGGCTGAAACTAGTGCCAAATGAGAGGGTTGGGATAAACATTCAATTGACCATATGTGCCAAAAATTCTCGTTCTTTAGTTTTCGAGTTATAGCCCCTGGAAGTCGAAAACTGCACGACTTTGCCCTCGAATATCTCGACAACGGAGAAAGGAGAATTTCAGGGCATTTTCTCCCAAGAAATATATGGGAATTATCTGTAATTTAGCACAGTTTCAGAACGATTCGTGAAAGTCACCTTTTAAGAATAACTTCCACTGCAGGCCCATATATAAAAGTTTGCTCCTTTATTACTCTGCACATGGACAATTATTTGCGCTGTTATTTGCCCCAGGCATGTACCTATGTAATTACCGTTTACAGTGTAAAGATGGATGTTATCGGTCGCTGAACGTCGGAGCAGTAGGCGTTTAATGCATTTTCCCATAGGGTCCAATGCAAAATTGACACCTCATTTTCTCCATTCTCAAGAGCTTTGAGTCTCTGCAAAACATATACATGTGTAGACACAAATAAGTGAAATAGAATGAAGGCTATTTCAGCTTTAGCTTTTATTTCGTTTGGGAGCTAAAGTCGCACAAACTTTTGTTTACAAAAATTTCGATGGCCTATAGTTCGCAAGTTATGCAATCAGTTGACATAAGATTGTGCATGCATGTAGACATGTTAATGACCTTTATATATGCCAAGTTTCAGATGGCTACCTACTCAAACAAGCAAGCAGTAGCGGTTTGAAATTTTCACAATTTGGGCTACACGTTCGGGACGATTCGTGACCTTAGGTGACTTGCACAATTCGGGCTGAAACTAGTGCCAAATGAGAGGGTTGGGATAAACATTCAATTGACCATATGTGCCAAAAATTCTCGTTCTTTAGTTTTCGAGTTATAGCCCCTGGAAGTCGAAAACTGCACGACTTTGCCCTCGAATATCTCGACAACGGAGACAGGAGAATTTCAGGGCATTTTCTCCCAAGAAATATATGGGAATTATCTGTAATTTAGCACAGTTTCAGAACGATTCGTGAAAGTCACCTTTTAAGAATAACTTCCACTGCAGGCCCATATATAAAAGTTTGCTCCTTTATTACTCTGCACATGGACAATTATTTGCGCTGTTATTTGCCCCAGGCATGTACCTATGTAATTATCGTTTACAGTGTAAAGATGGATGTTATCGGTCGCTGAACGTCGGAGCAGTAGGCGTTTAATGCATTTTCCCATAGGGTCCAATGCAAAATTGACACCTCATTTTCTCCATTCTCAAGAGCTTTGAGTCTCTGCAAAACATATACATGTGTAGACACAAATAAGTGAAATAGAATGAAGGCTATTTCAGCTTTAGCTTTTATTCCGTTTGGGAGCTAAAGTCGCACAAACTTTTGTTTACAAAAATTTCGATGGCCTATAGTTCGCAAGTTATGCAATCAGTTGACATAAGATTGTGCATGCATGTAGACATGTTAATGACCTTTATATATGCCAAGTTTCAGATGGCTACCTACTCAAACAAGCAAGCAGTAGCGGTTTGAAATTTTCACAATTTGGGCTACACGTTCGGGACGATTCGTGACCTTAGGTGACTTGCACAATTCGGGCTGAAACTAGTGCCAAATGAGAGGGTTGGGATAAACATTCAATTGACCATATGTGCCAAAAATTCTCGTTCTTTAGTTTTCGAGTTATAGCCCCTGGAAGTCGAAAACTGCACGACTTTGCCCTCGAATATCTCGACAACGGAGAAAGGAGAATTTCAGGGCATTTTCTCCCAAGAAATATATGGGATTTATCTGTAATTTAGCACAGTTTCAGAACGATTCGTGAAAGTCACCTTTTAAGAATAACTTCCACTGCAGGCCCATATATAAAAGTTTGCTCCTTTATTACTCTGCACATGGACAATTATTTGCGCTGTTATTTGCCCCAGGCATGTACCAATGTAATTACCGTTTACAGTGTAAAGATGGATGTTATCGGTCGCTGAACGTCGGAGCAGTAGGCGTTTAATGCATTTTCCCATAGGGTCCAATGCAAAATTGACACCTCATTTTCTCCATTCTCAAGAGCTTTGAGTCTCTGCAAAACATATACATGTGTAGACACAAATAAGTGAAATAGAATGAAGGCTATTTCAGCTTTAGCTTTTATTCCGTTTGGGAGCTAAAGTCGCACAAACTTTTGTTTACAAAAATTTCGATGGCCTATAGTTCGCAAGTTATGCAATCAGTTGACATAAGATTGTGCATGCATGTAGACATGTTAATGACCTTTATATATGCCAAGTTTCAGATGGCTACCTACTCAAACAAGCAAGCAGTAGCGGTTTGAAATTTTCACAATTTGGGCTACACGTTCGGGACGATTCGTGACCTTAGGTGACTTGCACAATTCGGGCTGAAACTAGTGCCAAATGAGAGGGTTGGGATAAACATTCAATTGACCATATGTGCCAAAAATTCTCGTTCTTTAGTTTTCGAGTTATAGCCCCTGGAAGTCGAAAACTGCACGACTTTGCCCTCGAATAACTCGACAACGGAGAAAGGAGAATTTCAGGGCATTTTCTCCCAAGAAATATATGGGAATTATCTGTAATTTAGCACAGTTTCAGAACGATTCATGAAAGTCACCTTTTAAGAATAACTTCCACTGCAGGCCCATATATAAAAGTTTGCTCCTTTATTACTCTGCACATGGACAATTATTTGCGCTGTTATTTGCCCCAGGCATGTACCTATGTAATTACCGTTTACAGTGTAAAGATGGATGTTATCGGTCGCTGAACGTCGGAGCAGTAGGCGTTTAATGCATTTTCCCATAGGGTCCAGTGCAAAATTGACACCTCATTTTCTCCATTCTCAAGAGCTTTGAGTCTCTGCAAAACATATACATGTGTAGACACAAATAAGTGAAATAGAATGAAGGCTATTTCAGCTTTAGCTTTTATTCCGTTTGGGAGCTAAAGTCGCACAAACTTTTGTTTACAAAAATTTCGATGGCCTATAGTTCGCAAGTTATGCAATCAGTTGACATAAGATTGTGCATGCATGTAGACATGTTAATGACCTTTATATATGCCAAGTTTCAGATGGCTACCTACTCAAACAAGCAAGCAGTAGCGGTTTGAAATTTTCACAATTTGGGCTACACGTTCGGGACGATTCGTGACCTTAGGTGACTTGCACAATTCGGGCTGAAACTAGTGCCAAATGAGAGGGTTGGGATAAACATTCAATTGACCATATGTGCCAAAAATTCTCGTTCTTTAGTTTTCGAGTTATAGCCCCTGGAAGTCGAAAACTGCACGACTTTGCCCTCGAATATCTCGACAACGGAGAAAGGAGAATTTCAGGGCATTTTCTCCCAAGAAATATATGGGAATTATCTGTAATTTAGCACAGTTTCAGAACGATTCGTGAAAGTCACCTTTTAAGAATAACTTCCACTGCAGGCCCATATATAAAAGTTTGCTCCTTTATTACTCTGCACATGGACAATTATTTGCGCTGTTATTTGCTCCAGGCATGTACCTATGTAATTACCGTTTACAGTGTAAAGATGGATGTTATCGGTCGCTGAACGTCGGAGCAGTAGGCGTTTAATGCATTTTCCCATAGGGTCCAATGCAAAATTGACACCTCATTTTCTCCATTCTCAAGAGTTTGAGTCTCTGCAAAACATATACATGTGTAGACACAAATAAGTGAAATAGAATGAAGGCTATTTCAGCTTTAGCTTTTATTCCGTTTGGGAGCTAAAGTCGCACAAACTTTTGTTTACAAAAATTTCGATGGCCTATAGTTCGCAAGTTATGCAATCAGTTGACATAAGATTGTGCATGCATGTAGACATGTTAATGACCTTTATATATGCCAAGTTTCAGATGGCTACCTACTCAAACAAGCAAGCAGTAGCGGTTTGAAATTTTCACAATTTGGGCTACACGTTCGGGACGATTCGTGACCTTAGGTGACTTGCACAATTCGGGCTGAAACTAGTGCAAAATGAGAGGGTTGGGATAAACATTCAATTGACCATATGTGCCAAAAATTCTCGTTCTTTAGTTTTCGAGTTATAGCCCCTGGAAGTCGAAAACTGCACGACTTTGCCCTCGAATATCTCGACAACGGAGAAAGGAGAATTTCAGGGCATTTTCTCCCAAGAAATATATGGGAATTATCTGTAATTTAGCACAGTTTCAGAACGATTCGTGAAAGTCACCTTTTAAGAATAACTTCCACTGCAGGCCCATATATAAAAGTTTGCTCCTTTATTACTCTGCACATGGACAATTATTTGCGCTGTTATTTGCCCCAGGCATGTACCTATGTAATTACCGTTTACAGTGTAAAGATGGATGTTATCGGTCGCTGAACGTCGGAGCAGTAGGCGTTTAATGCATTTTCCCATAGGGTCCAATGCAAAATTGACACCTCATTTTCTCCATTCTCAAGAGCTTTGAGTCTCTGCAAAACATATACATGTGTAGACACAAATAAGTGAAATAGAATGAAGGCTATTTCAGCTTTAGCTTTTATTCCGTTTGGGAGCTAAAGTCGCACAAACTTTTGTTTACAAAAATTTCGATGGCCTATAGTTCGCAAGTTATGCAATCAGTTGACATAAGATTGTGCATGCATGTAGACATGTTAATGACCTTTACATATGCCAAGTTTCAGATGGCTACCTACTCAAACAAGCAAGCAGTAGCGGTTTGAAATTTTCACAATTTGGGCTACACGTTCGGGACGATTCGTGACCTTAGGTGACTTGCACAATTCGGGCTGAAACTAGTGCCAAATGAGAGGGTTGGGATAAACATTCAATTGACCATATGTGCCAAAAATTCTCGTTCTTTAGTTTTCGAGTTATAGCCCCTGGAAGTCGAAAACTGCACGACTTTGCCCTCGAATATCTCGACAACGGAGACAGGAGAATTTCAGGGCATTTTCTCCCAAGAAATATATGGGAATTATCTGTAATTTAGCACAGTTTCAGAACGATTCGTGAAAGTCACCTTTTAAGAATAACTTCCACTGCAGGCCCATATATAAAAGTTTGCTCCTTTATTACTCTGCACATGGACAATTATTTGCGCTGTTATTTGCCCCAGGCATGTACCTATGTAATTATCGTTTACAGTGTAAAGATGGATGTTATCGGTCGCTGAACGTCGGAGCAGTAGGCGTTTAATGCATTTTCCCATAGGGTCCAATGCAAAATTGACACCTCATTTTCTCCATTCTCAAGAGCTTTGAGTCTCTGCAAAACATATACATGTGTAGACACAAATAAGTGAAATAGAATGAAGGCTATTTCAGCTTTAGCTTTTATTCCGTTTGGGAGCTAAAGTCGCACAAACTTTTGTTTACAAAAATTTCGATGGCCTATAGTTCGCAAGTTATGCAATCAGTTGACATAAGATTGTGCATGCATGTAGACATGTTAATGACCTTTACATATGCCAAGTTTCAGATGGCTACCTACTCAAACAAGCAAGCAGTAGCGGTTTGAAATTTTCACAATTTGGGCTACACGTTCGGGACGATTCGTGACCTTAGGTGACTTGCACAATTCGGGCTGAAACTAGTGCCAAATGAGAGGGTTGGGATAAACATTCAATTGACCATATGTGCCAAAAATTCTCGTTCTTTAGTTTTCGAGTTATAGCCCCTGGAAGTCGAAAACTGCACGACTTTGCCCTCGAATATCTCGACAACGGAGACAGGAGAATTTCAGGGCATTTTCTCCCAAGAAATATATGGGAATTATCTGTAATTTAGCACAGTTTCAGAACGATTCGTGAAAGTCACCTTTTAAGAATAACTTCCACTGCAGGCCCATATATAAAAGTTTGCTCCTTTATTACTCTGCACATGGACAATTATTTGCGCTGTTATTTGCCCCAGGCATGTACCTATGTAATTACCGTTTACAGTGTAAAGATGGATGTTATCGGTCGCTGAACGTCGGAGCAGTAGGCGTTTAATGCATTTTCCCATAGGGTCCAATGCAAAATTGACACCTCATTTTCTCCATTCTCAAGAGCTTTGAGTCTCTGCAAAACATATACATGTGTAGACACAAATAAGTGAAATAGAATGAAGGCTATTTCAGCTTTAGCTTTTATTCCGTTTGGGAGCTAAAGTCGCACAAACTTTTGTTTACAAAAATTTCGATGGCCTATAGTTCGCAAGTTATGCAATCAGTTGACATAAGATTGTGCATGCATGTAGACATGTTAATGACCTTTACATATGCCAAGTTTCAGATGGCTACCTACTCAAACAAGCAAGCAGTAGCGGTTTGAAATTTTCACAATTTGGGCTACACGTTCGGGACGATTCGTGTCCTTAGGTGACTTGCACAATTCGGGCTGAAACTAGTGCCAAATGAGAGGGTTGGGATAAACATTCAATTGACCATATGTGCCAAAAATTCTCGTTCTTTAGTTTTCGAGTTATAGCCCCTGGAAGTCGAAAACTGCACGACTTTGCCCTCGAATATCTCGACAACGGAGACAGGAGAATTTCAGGGCATTTTCTCCCAAGAAATATATGGGAATTATCTGTAATTTAGCACAGTTTCAGAACGATTCGTGAAAGTCACCTTTTAAGAATAACTTCCACTGCAGGCCCATATATAAAAGTTTGCTCCTTTATTACTCTGCACATGGACAATTATTTGCGCTGTTATTTGCCCCAGGCATGTACCTATGTAATTACCGTTTACAGTGTAAAGATGGATGTTATCGGTCGCTGAACGTCGGAGCAGTAGGCGTTTAATGCATTTTCCCATAGGGTCCAATGCAAAATTGACACCTCATTTTCTCCATTCTCAAGAGCTTTGAGTCTCTGCAAAACATATACATGTGTAGACACAAATAAGTGAAATAGAATGAAGGCTATTTCAGCTTTAGCTTTTATTCCGTTTGGGAGCTAAAGTCGCACAAACTTTTGTTTACAAAAAATTCGATGGCCTATAGTTCGCAAGTTATGCAATCAGTTGACATAAGATTGTGCATGCATGTAGACATGTTAATGACCTTTATATATGCCAAGTTTCAGATGGCTACCTACTCAAACAAGCAAGCAGTAGCGGTTTGAAATTTTCACAATTTGGGCTACACGTTCGGGACGATTCGTGACCTTAGGTGACTTGCACAATTCGGGCTGAAACTAGTGCCAAATGAGAGGGTTGGGATAAACATTCAATTGACCATATGTGCCAAAAATTCTCGTTCTTTAGTTTTCGAGTTATAGCCCCTGGAAGTCGAAAACTGCACGACTTTGCCCTCGAATATCTCGACAACGGAGAAAGGAGAATTTCAGGGCATTTTCTCCCAAGAAATATATGGGAATTATCTGTAATTTAGCACAGTTTCAGAACGATTCGTGAAAGTCACCTTTTAAGAATAACTTCCACTGCAGGCCCATATATAAAAGTTTGCTCCTTTATTACTCTGCACATGGACAATTATTTGCGCTGTTATTTGCCCCAGGCATGTACCTATGTAATTACCGTTTACAGTGTAAAGATGGATGTTATCGGTCGCTGAACGTCGGAGCAGTAGGCGTTTAATGCATTTTCCTATAGGGTCCAATGCAAAATTGACACCTCATTTTCTCCATTCTCAAGAGCTTTGAGTCTCTGCAAAACATATACATGTGTAGACACAAATAAGTGAAATAGAATGAAGGCTATTTCAGCTTTAGCTTTTATTCCGTTTGGGAGCTAAAGTCGCACAAACTTTTGTTTACAAAAAATTCGATGGCCTATAGTTCGCAAGTTATGCAATCAGTTGACATAAGATTGTGCATGCATGTAGACATGTTAATGACCTTTATATATGCCAAGTTTCAGATGGCTACCTACTCAAACAAGCAAGCAGTAGCGGTTTGAAATTTTCACAATTTGGGCTACACGTTCGGGACGATTCGTGACCTTAGGTGACTTGCACAATTCGGGCTGAAACTAGTGCCAAATGAGAGGGTTGGGATAAACATTCAATTGACCATATGTGCCAAAAATTCTCGTTCTTTAGTTTTCGAGTTATAGCCCCTGGAAGTCGAAAACTGCACGACTTTGCCCTCGAATATCTCGACAACGGAGAAAGGAGAATTTCAGGGCATTTTCTCCCAAGAAATATATGGGAATTATCTGTAATTTAGCACAGTTTCAGAACGATTCGTGAAAGTCACCTTTTAAGAATAACTTCCACTGCAGGCCCATATATAAAAGTTTGCTCCTTTATTACTCTGCACATGGACAATTATTTGCGCTGTTATTTGCCCCAGGCATGTACCTATGTAATTACCGTTTACAGTGTAAAGATGGATGTTATCGGTCGCTGAACGTCGGAGCAGTAGGCGTTTAATGCATTTTCCCATAGGGTCCAATGCAAAATTGACACCTCATTTTCTCCATTCTCAAGAGCTTTGAGTCTCTGCAAAACATATACATGTGTAGACACAAATAAGTGAAATAGAATGAAGGCTATTTCAGCTTTAGCTTTTATTTCGTTTGGGAGCTAAAGTCGCACAAACTTTTGTTTACAAAAATTTCGATGGCCTATAGTTCGCAAGTTATGCAATCAGTTGACATAAGATTGTGCATGCATGTAGACATGTTAATGACCTTTATATATGCCAAGTTTCAGATGGCTACCTACTCAAACAAGCAAGCAGTAGCGGTTTGAAATTTTCACAATTTGGGCTACACGTTCGGGACGATTCATGACCTTAGGTGACTTGCACAATTCGGGCTGAAACTAGTGCCAAATGAGAGGGTTGGGATAAACATTCAATTGACCATATGTGCCAAAAATTCTCGTTCTTTAGTTTTCGAGTTATAGCCCCTGGAAGTCGAAAACTGCACGACTTTGCCCTCGAATATCTCAACAACGGAGAAAGGAGAATTTCAGGGCATTTTCTCCCAAGAAATATATGGGAATTATCTGTAATTTAGCACAGTTTCAGAACGATTCGTGAAAGTCACCTTTTAAGAATAACTTCCACTGCAGGCCCATATATAAAAGTTTGCTCCTTTATTACTCTGCACATGGACAATTATTTGCGCTGTTATTTGCCCCAGGCATGTACCTATGTAATTACCGTTTACAGTGTAAAGATGGATGTTATCGGTCGCTGAACGTCGGAGCAGTAGGCGTTTAATGCATTTTCCCATAGGGTCCAATGCAAAATTGACACCTCATTTTCTCCATTCTCAAGAGCTTTGAGTCTCTGCAAAACATATACATGTGTAGACACAAATAAGTGAAATAGAATGAAGGCTATTTCAGCTTTAGCTTTTATTCCGTTTGGGAGCTAAAGTCGCACAAACTTTTGTTTACAAAAATTTCGATGGCCTATAGTTCGCAAGTTATGCAATCAGTTGACATAAGATTGTGCATGCATGTAGACATGTTAATGACCTTTATATATGCCAAGTTTCAGATGGCTACCTACTCAAACAAGCAAGCAGTAGCGGTTTGAAATTTTCACAATTTGGGCTACACGTTCGGGACGATTCGTGACCTTAGGTGACTTGCACAATTCGGGCTGAAACTAGTGCCAAATGAGAGGGTTGGGATAAACATTCAATTGACCATATGTGCCAAAAATTCTCGTTCTTTAGTTTTCGAGTTATAGCCCCTGGAAGTCGAAAACTGCACGACTTTGCCCTCGAATATCTCGACAACGGAGAAAGAAGAATTTCAGGGCATTTTCTCCCAAGAAATATATGGGAATTACCTGTAATTTAGCACAGTTTCAGAACGATTCGTGAAAGTCACCTTTTAAGAATAACTTCCACTGCAGGCCCATATATAAAAGTTTGCTCCTTTATTACTCTGCACATGGACAATTATTTGCGCTGTTATTTGCCCCAGGCATGTACCTATGTAATTACCGTTTACAGTGTAAAGATGGATGTTATCGGTCGCTGAACGTCGGAGCAGTAGGCGTTTAATGCATTTTCCCATAGGGTCCAATGCAAAATTGACACCTCATTTTCTCCATTCTCAAGAGCTTTGAGTCTCTGCAAAACATATACATGTGTAGACACAAATAAGTGAAATAGAATGAAGGCTATTTCAGCTTTAGCTTTTATTCCGTTTGGGAGCTAAAGTCGCACAAACTTTTGTTTACAAAAATTTCGATGGCCTATAGTTCGCCAGTTATGCAATCAGTTGACATAAGATTGTGCATGCATGTAGACATGTTAATGACCTTTATATATGCCAAGTTTCAGATGGCTACCTACTCAAACAAGCAAGCAGTAGCGGTTTGAAATTTTCACAATTTGGGCTACACGTTCGGGACGATTCGTGACCTTAGGTAAATTGCACAATTCGGGCTGAAACTAGTGCCAAATGAGAGGGTTGGGATAAACATTCAATTGACCATATGTGCGAAAAATTCTCGTTCTTTAGTTTTCGAGTTATAGCCCCTGGAAGTCGAAAACTGCACGACTTTGCCCTCGAATATCTCGACAACGGAGAAAGGAGAATTTCAGGGCATTTTCTCCCAAGAAATATATGGGATTTATCTGTAATTTAGCACAGTTTCAGAACGATTCGTGAAAGTCACCTTTTAAGAATAACTTCCACTGCAGGCCCATATATAAAAGTTTGCTCCTTTATTACTCTGCACATGGACAATTATTTGCGCTGTTATTTGCCCCAGGCATGTACCTATGTAATTACCGTTTACAGTGTAAAGATGGATGTTATCGGTGGCTGAACGTCGGAGCAGTAGGCGTTTAATGCATTTTCCCATAGGGTCCAATGCAAAATTGACACCTCATTTTCTCCATTCTCAAGAGCTTTGAGTCTCTGCAAAACATATACATGTGTAGACACAAATAAGTGAAATAGAATGAAGGCTATTTCAGCTTTAGCTTTTATTCCGTTTGGGAGCTAAAGTCGCACAAACTTTTGTTTACAAAAATTTCGATGGCCTATAGTTCGCAAGTTATGCAATCAGTTGACATAAGATTGTGCATGCATGTAGACATGTTAATGACCTTTATATATGCCAAGTTTCAGATGGCTACCTACTCAAACAAGCGAGCAGTAGCGGTTTGAAATTTTCACAATTTGGGCTACACGTTCGGGACGATTCGTGACCTTAGGTGACTTGCACAATTCGGGCTGAAACTAGTGCTAAATGAGAGGGTTGGGATAAACATTCAATTGACCATATGTGCCAAAAATTCTCGTTCTTTAGTTTTCGAGTTATAGCCCCTGGAAGTCGAAAACTGCACGACTTTGCCCTCGAATATCTCGACAACGGAGACAGGAGAATTTCAGGGCATTTTCTCCCAAGAAATATATGGGAATTATCTGTAATTTAGCACAGTTTCAGAACGATTCGTGATAGTCACCTTTTAAGAATAACTTCCACTGCAGGCCCATATATAAAAGTTTGCTCCTTTATTACTCTGCACATGGACAATTATTTGCGCTGTTATTTGCCCCAGGCATGTACCTATGTAATTACCGTTTACAGTGTAAAGATGGATGTTATCGGTCGCTGAACGTCGGAGCAGTAGGCGTTTAATGCATTTTCCCATAGGGTCCAATGCAAAATTGACACCTCATTTTCTCCATTCTCAAGAGCTTTGAGTCTCTGCAAAACATATACATGTGTAGACACAAATAAGTGAAATAGAATGAAGGCTATTTCAGCTTTAGCTTTTATTCCGTTTGGGAGCTAAAGTCGCACAAACTTTTGTTTACAAAAATTTCGATGGCCTATAGTTCGCAAGTTATGCAATCAGTTGACATAAGATTGTGCATGCATGTAGACATGTTAATGACCTTTATATATGCCAAGTTTCAGATGGCTACCTACTCAAACAAGCAAGCAGTAGCGGTTTGAAATTTTCACAATTTGGGCTACACGTTCGGGACGATTCGTGACCTTAGGTGACTTGCACAATTCGGGCTGAAACTAGTGCCAAATGAGAGGGTTGGGATAAACATTCAATTGACCATATGTGCCGAAAATTCTCGTTCTTTAGTTTTCGAGTTATAGCCCCTGGAAGTCGAAAACTGCACGACTTTGCCCTCGAATATCTCGACAACGGAGAAAGGAGAATTTCAGGGCATTTTCTCCCAAGAAATATATGGGAATTATCTGTAATTTAGCACAGTTTCAGAACGATTCGTGAAAGTCACCTTTTAAGAATAACTTCCACTGCAGGCCCATATATAAAAGTTTGCTCCTTTATTACTCTGCACATGGACAATTATTTGCGCTGTTATTTGCCCCAGGCATGTACCTATGTAATTACCGTTTACAGTGTAAAGATGGATGTTATCGGTCGCTGAACGTCGGAGCAGTAGGCGTTTAATGCATTTTCCCATAGGGTCCAATGCAAAATTGACACCTCATTTTCTCCATTCTCAAGAGCTTTGAGTCTCTGCAAAACATATACATGTGTAGACACAAATAAGTGAAATAGAATGAAGGCTATTTCAGCTTTAGCTTTAATTCCGTTTGGGAGCTAAAGTCGCACAAACTTTTGTTTACAAAAATTTCGATGGCCTATAGTTCGCAAGTTATGCAATCAGTTGACATAAGATTGTGCATGCATGTAGACATGTTAATGACCTTTATATATGCCAAGTTTCAGATGGCTACCTACTCAAACAAGCAAGCAGTAGCGGTTTGAAATTTTCACAATTTGGGCTACACGTTCGGGACGATTCGTGACCTTAGGTGACTTGCACAATTCGGGCTGAAACTAGTGCAAAATGAGAGGGTTGGGATAAACATTCAATTGACCATATGTGCCAAAAATTCTCGTTCTTTAGTTTTCGAGTTATAGCCCCTGGAAGTCGAAAACTGCACGACTTTGCCCTCGAATATCTCGACAACGGAGAAAGGAGAATTTCAGGGCATTTTCTCCCAAGAAATATATGGGAATTATCTGTAATTTAGCACAGTTTCAGAACGATTCGTGAAAGTCACCTTTTAAGAATAACTTCCACTGCAGGCCCATATATAAAAGTTTGCTCCTTTATTACTCTGCACATGGACAATTATTTGCGCTGTTATTTGCCCCAGGCATGTACCTATGTAATTACCGTTTACAGTGTAAAGATGGATGTTATCGGTCGCTGAACGTCAGAGCAGTAGGCGTTTAATGCATTTTCCCATAGGGTCCAATGCAAAATTGACACCTCATTTTCTCCATTCTCAAGAGCTTTGAGTCTCTGCAAAACATATACATGTGTAGACACAAATAAGTGAAATAGAATGAAGGCTATTTCAGCTTTAGCTTTTATTCCGTTTGGGAGCTAAAGTCGCACAAACTTTTGTTTACAAAAATTTCGATGGCCTATAGTTCGCAAGTTATGCAATCAGTTGACATAAGATTGTGCATGCATGTAGACATGTTAATGACCTTTACATATGCCAAGTTTCAGATGGCTACCTACTCAAACAAGCAAGCAGTAGCGGTTTGAAATTTTCACAATTTGGGCTACACGTTCGGGACGATTCGTGACCTTAGGTGACTTGCACAATTTGGGCTGAAACTAGTGCTAAATGAGAGGGTTGGGATAAACATTCAATTGACCATATGTGCCAAAAATTCTCGTTCTTTAGTTTTCGAGTTATAGCCCCTGGAAGTCGAAAACTGCACGACTTTGCCCTCGAATATCTCGACAACGGAGAAAGGAGAATTTCAGGGCATTTTCTCCCAAGAAATATATGGGAATTATCTGTAATTTAGCACAGTTTCAGAACGATTCGTGATAGTCACCTTTTAAGAATAACTTCCACTGCAGGCCCATATATAAAAGTTTGCTCCTTTATTACTCTGCACATGGACAATTATTTGCGCTGTTATTTGCCCCAGGCATGTACCTATGTAATTACCGTTTACAGTGTAAAGATGGATGTTATCGGTCGCTGAACGTCGGAGCAGTAGGCGTTTAATGCATTTTCCCATAGGGTCCAATGCAAAATTGACACCTCATTTTCTCCATTCTCAAGAGCTTTGAGTCTCTGCAAAACATATACATGTGTAGACACAAATAAGTGAAATAGAATGAAGGCTATTTCAGCTTTAGCTTTTATTCCGTTTGGGAGCTAAAGTCGCACAAACTTTTGTTTACAAAAATTTCGATGGCCTATAGTTCGCAAGTTATGCAATCAGTTGACATAAGATTGTGCATGCATGTAGACATGTTAATGACCTTTATATATGCCAAGTTTCAGATGGCTACCTACTCAAACAAGCAAGCAGTAGCGGTTTGAAATTTTCACAATTTGGGCTACACGTTCGGGACGATTCGTGACCTTAGGTGACTTGCACAATTCGGGCTGAAACTAGTGCCAAATGAGAGGGTTGGGATAAACATTCAATTGACCATATGTGCCAAAAATTCTCGTTCTTTAGTTTTCGAGTTATAGCCCCTGGAAGTCGAAAACTGCACGACTTTGCCCTCGAATATCTCGACAACGGAGAAAGGAGAATTTCAGGGCATTTTCTCCCAAGTAATATATGGGAATTATCTGTAATTTAGCACAGTTTCAGAACGATTCGTGAAAGTCACCTTTTAAGAATAACTTCCACTGCAGGCCCATATATAAAAGTTTGCTCCTTTATTACTCTGCACATGGACAATTATTTGCGCTGTTATTTGCCCCAGGCATGTACCTATGTAATTACCGTTTACAGTGTAAAGATGGATGTTATCGGTCGCTGAACGTCGGAGCAGTAGGCGTTTAATGCATTTTCCCATAGGGTCCAATGCAAAATTGACACCTCATTTTCTCCATTCTCAAGAGCTTTGAGTCTCTGCAAAACATATACATGTGTAGACACAAATAAGTGAAATAGAATGAAGGCTATTTCAGCTTTAGCTTTTATTCCGTTTGGGAGCTAAAGTCGCACAAACTTTTGTTTACAAAAATTTCGATGGCCTATAGTTCGCAAGTTATGCAATCAGTTGACATAAGATTGTGCATGCATGTAGACATGTTAATGACCTTTATATATGCCAAGTTTCAGATGGCTACCTACTCAAACAAGCAAGCAGTAGCGGTTTGAAATTTTCACAATTTGGGCTACACGTTCGGGACGATTCGTGACCTTAGGTGACTTGCACAATTCGGGCTGAAACTAGTGCCAAATGAGAGGGTTGGGATAAACATTCAATTGACCATATGTGCCAAAAATTCTCGTTCTTTAGTTTTCGAGTTATAGCCCCTGGAAGTCGAAAACTGCACGACTTTGCCCTCGAATATCTCGACAACGGAGAAAGGAGAATTTCAGGGCATTTTCTCCCAAGAAATATATGGGAATTATCTGTAATTTAGCACAGTTTCAGAACGATTCGTGAAAGTCACCTTTTAAGAATAACTTCCACTGCAGGCCCATATATAAAAGTTTGCTCCTTTATTACTCTGCACATGGACAATTATTTGCGCTGTTATTTGCCCCAGGCATGTACCTATGTAATTACCGTTTACAGTGTAAAGATGGATGTTATCGGTCGCTGAACGTCGGAGCAGTAGGCGTTTAATGCATTTTCCCATAGGGTCCAATGCAAAATTGACACCTCATTTTCTCCATTCTCAAGAGCTTTGAGTCTCTGCAAAACATATACATGTGTAGACACAAATAAGTGAAATAGAATGAAGGCTATTTCAGCTTTAGCTTTAATTCCGTTTGGGAGCTAAAGTCGCACAAACTTTTGTTTACAAAAATTTCGATGGCCTATAGTTCGCAAGTTATGCAATCAGTTGACATAAGATTGTGCATGCATGTAGACATGTTAATGACCTTTATATATGCCAAGTTTCAGATGGCTACCTACTCAAACAAGCAAGCAGTAGCGGTTTGAAATTTTCACAATTTGGGCTACACGTTCGGGACGATTCGTGACCTTAGGTGACTTGCACAATTCGGGCTGAAACTAGTGCAAAATGAGAGGGTTGGGATAAACATTCAATTGACCATATGTGCCAAAAATTCTCGTTCTTTAGTTTTCGAGTTATAGCCCCTGGAAGTCGAAAACTGCACGACTTTGCCCTCGAATATCTCGACAACGGAGAAAGGAGAATTTCAGGGCATTTTCTCCCAAGAAATATATGGGAATTATCTGTAATTTAGCACAGTTTCAGAACGATTCGTGAAAGTCACCTTTTAAGAATAACTTCCACTGCAGGCCCATATATAAAAGTTTGCTCCTTTATTACTCTGCACATGGACAATTATTTGCGCTGTTATTTGCCCCAGGCATGTACCTATGTAATTACCGTTTACAGTGTAAAGATGGATGTTATCGGTCGCTGAACGTCGGAGCAGTAGGCGTTTAATGCATTTTCCCATAGGGTCCAATGCAAAATTGACACCTCATTTTCTCCATTCTCAAGAGCTTTGAGTCTCTGCAAAACATATACATGTGTAGACACAAATAAGTGAAATAGAATGAAGGCTATTTCAGCTTTAGCTTTTATTCCGTTTGGGAGCTAAAGTCGCACAAACTTTTGTTTACAAAAATTTCGATGGCCTATAGTTCGCAAGTTATGCAATCAGTTGACATAAGATTGTGCATGCATGTAGACATGTTAATGACCTTTATATATGCCAAGTTTCAGATGGCTACCTACTCAAACAAGCCAGCAGTAGCGGTTTGAAATTTTCACAATTTGGGCTACACGTTCGGGACGATTCGTGACCTTAGGTGACTTGCACAATTCGGGCTGAAACTAGTGCCAAATGAGAGGGTTGGGATAAACATTCAATTGACCATATGTGCCAAAAATTCTCGTTCTTTAGTTTTCGAGTTATAGCCCCTGGAAGTCGAAAACTGCACGACTTTGCCCTCGAATATCTCGACAACGGAGAAAGGAGAATTTCAGGGCATTTTTTCCCAAGAAATATATGGGAATTATCTGTAATTTAGCACAGTTTCAGAACGATTCGTGAAAGTCACCTTTTAAGAATAACTTCCACTGCAGGCCCATATATAAAAGTTTGCTCCTTTATTACTCTGCACATGGACAATTATTTGCGCTGTTATTTGCCCCAGGCATGTACCTATGTAATTACCGTTTACAGTGTAAAGATGGATGTTATCGGTCGCTGAACGTCGGAGCAGTAGGCATTTAACGCATTTTCCCATAGGGTCCAATGCAAAATTGACACCTCATTTTCTCCATTCTCAAGAGCTTTGAGTCTCTGCAAAACATATACATGTGTAGACACAAATAAGTGAAATAGAATGAAGGCTATTTCAGCTTTAGCTTTTATTCCGTTTGGGAGCTAAAGTCGCACAAACTTTTGTTTACAAAAATTTCGATGGCCTATAGTTCGCAAGTTATGCAATCAGTTGACATAAGATTGCGCATGCATGTAGACATGTTAATGACCTTTATATATGCCAAGTTTCAGATGGCTACCTACTCAAACAAGCAAGCAGTAGCGGTTTGAAATTTTCACAATTTGGGCTACACGTTCGGGACGATTCGTGACCTTAGGTGACTTGCACAATTCGGGCTGAAACTAGTGCCAAATGAGAGGGTTGGGATAAACATTCAATTGACCATATGTGCCAAAAATTCTCGTTCTTTAGTTTTCGAGTTATAGCCCCTGGAAGTCGAAAACTGCACGACTTTGCCCTCGAATATCTCGACAACGGAGAAAGGAGAATTTCAGGGCATTTTCTCCCAAGAAATATATGGGAATTATCTGTAATTTAGCACAGTTTCAGAACGATTCGTGAAAGTCACCTTTTAAGAATAACTTCCACTGCAGGCCCATATATAAAAGTTTGCTCCTTTATTACTCTGCACATGGACAATTATTTGCGCTGTTATTTGCCCCAGGCATGTACCTATGTAATTACCGTTTACAGTGTAAAGATGGATGTTATCGGTCGCTGAACGTCGGAGCAGTAGGCGTTTAATGCATTTTCCCATAGGGTCCAATGCAAAATTGACACCTCATTTTCTCCATTCTCAAGAGCTTTGAGTCTCTGCAAAACATATACATGTGTAGACACAAATAAGTGAAATAGAATGAAGGCTATTTCAGCTTTAGCTTTTATTCCGTTTGGGAGCTAAAGTCGCACAAACTTTTGTTTACAAAAATTTCGATGGCCTATAGTTCGCAAGTTATGCAATCAGTTGACATAAGATTGTGCATGCATGTAGACATGTTAATGACCTTTATATATGCCAAGTTTCAGATGGCTACCTACTCAAACAAGCAAGCAGTAGCGGTTTGAAATTTTCACAATTTGGGCTACACGTTCGGGACGATTCGTGACCTTAGGTGACTTGCACAATTCGGGCTGAAACTAGTGCCAAATGAGAGGGTTGGGATAAACATTCAATTGACCATATGTGCCAAAAATTCTCGTTCTTTAGTTTTCGAGTTATAGCCCCTGGAAGTCGAAAACTGCACGACTTTGCCCTCGAATATCTCGACAACGGAGAAAGGAGAATTTCAGGGCATTTTCTCCCAAGAAATATATGGGAATTATCTGTAATTTAGCACAGTTTCAGAACGATTCGTGAAAGTCACCTTTTAAGAATAACTTCCACTGCAGGCCCATATATAAAAGTTTGCTCCTTTATTACTCTGCACATGGACGATTATTTGCGCTGTTATTTGCCCCAGGCATGTACCTATGTAATTACCGTTTACAGTGTAAAGATGGATGTTATCGGTCGCTGAACGTCGGAGCAGTAGGCGTTTAATGCATTTTCCCATAGGGTCCAATGCAAAATTGACACCTCATTTTCTCCATTCTCAAGAGCTTTGAGTCTCTGCAAAACATATACATGTGTAGACACAAATAAGTGAAATAGAATGAAGGCTATTTCAGCTTTAGCTTTTATTCCGTTTGGGAGCTAAAGTCGCACAAACTTTTGTTTACAAAAATTTCGATGGCCTATAGTTCGCAAGTTATGCAATCAGTTGACATAAGATTGTGCATGCATGTAGACATGTTAATGACCTTTATATATGCCAAGTTTCAGATGGCTACCTACTCAAACAAGCAAGCAGTAGCGGTTTGAAATTTTCACAATTTGGGCTACACGTTCGGGACGATTCGTGACCTTAGGTGACTTGCACAATTCGGGCTGAAACTAGTGCCAAATGAGAGGGTTGGGATAAACATTCAATTGACCATATGTGCCAAAAATTCTCGTTCTTTAGTTTTCGAGTTATAGCCCCTGGAAGTCGAAAACTGCACGACTTTGCCCTCGAATATCTCGACAACGGAGAAAGGAGAATTTCAGGGCATTTTCTCCCAAGAAATATATGGGAATTATCTGTAATTTAGCACAGTTTCAGAACGATTCGTGAAAGTCACCTTTTAAGAATAACTTCCACTGCAGGCCCATATATAAAAGTTTGCTCCTTTATTACTCTGCACATGGACAATTATTTGCGCTGTTATTTGCCCCAGGCATGTACCTATGTAATTACCGTTTACAGTGTAAAGATGGATGTTATCGGTCGCTGAACGTCGGAGCAGTAGGCGTTTAATGCATTTTCCCATAGGGTCCAATGCAAAATTGACACCTCATTTTCTCCATTCTCAAGAGCTTTGAGTCTCTGCAAAACATATACATGTGTAGACACAAATAAGTGAAATAGAATGAAGGCTATTTCAGCTTTAGCTTTTATTCCGTTTGGGAGCTAAAGTCGCACAAACTTTTGTTTACAAAAATTTCGATGGCCTATAGTTCGCAAGTTATGCAATCAGTTGACATAAGATTGTGCATGCATGTAGACATGTTAATGACCTTTATATATGCCAAGTTTCAGATGGCTACCTACTCAAACAAGCAAGCAGTAGCGGTTTGAAATTTTCACAATTTGGGCTACACGTTCGGGACGATTCGTGACCTTAGGTGACTTGCACAATTCGGGCTGAAACTAGTGCCAAATGAGAGGGTTGGGATAAACATTCAATTGACCATATGTGCCAAAAATTCTCGTTCTTTAGTTTTCGAGTTATAGCCCCTGGAAGTCGAAAACTGCACGACTTTGCCCTCGAATATCTCGACAACGGAGAAAGGAGAATTTCAGGGCATTTTCTCCCAAGAAATATATGGGAATTATCTGTAATTTAGCACAGTTTCAGAACGATTCGTGAAAGTCACCTTTTAAGAATAACTTCCACTGCAGGCCCATATATAAAAGTTTGCTCCTTTATTACTCTGCACATGGACAATTATTTGCGCTGTTATTTGCCCCAGGCATGTACCTATGTAATTACCGTTTACAGTGTAAAGATGGATGTTATCGGTCGCTGAACGTCGGAGCAGTAGGCGTTTAATGCATTTTCCCATAGGGTCCAATGCAAAATTGACACCTCATTTTCTCCATTCTCAAGAGCTTTGAGTCTCTGCAAAACATATACATGTGTAGACACAAATAAGTGAAATAGAATGAAGGCTATTTCAGCTTTAGCTTTTATTCCGTTTGGGAGCTAAAGTCGCACAAACTTTTGTTTACAAAAATTTCGATGGCCTATAGTTCGCAAGTTATGCAATCAGTTGACATAAGATTGTGCATGCATGTAGACATGTTAATGACCTTTATATATGCAAAGTTTCAGATGGCTACCTACTCAAACAAGCAAGCAGTAGCGGTTTGAAATTTTCACAATTTGGGCTACACGTTCGGGACGATTCGTGACCTTAGGTGACTTGCACAATTCGGGCTGAAACTAGTGCTAAATGAGAGGGTTGGGATAAACATTCAATTGACCATATGTGCCAAAAATTCTCGTTCTTTAGTTTTCGAGTTATAGCCCCTGGAAGTCGAAAACTGCACGACTTTGCCCTCGAATATCTCGACAACGGAGAAAGGAGAATTTCAGGGCATTTTCTCCCAAGAAATATATGGGAATTATCTGTAATTTAGCACAGTTTCAGAACGATTCGTGAAAGTCACCTTTTAAGAATAACTTCCACTGCAGGCCCATATATAAAAGTTTGCTCCTTTATTACTCTGCACATGGACAATTATTTGCGCTGTTATTTGCCCCAGGCATGTACCTATGTAATTACCGTTTACAGTGTAAAGATGGATGTTATCGGTCGCTGAACGTCGGAGCAGTAGGCGTTTAATGCATTTTCCCATAGGGTCCAATGCAAAATTGACACCTCATTTTCTCCATTCTCAAGAGCTTTGAGTCTCTGCAAAACATATACATGTGTAGACACAAATAAGTGAAATAGAATGAAGGCTATTTCAGCTTTAGCTTTTATTCCGTTTGGGAGCTAAAGTCGCACAAACTTTTGTTTACAAAAATTTCGATGGCCTATAGTTCGCAAGTTATGCAATCAGTTGACATAAGATTGTGCATGCATGTAGACATGTTAATGACCTTTATATATGCCAAGTTTCAGATGGCTACCTACTCAAACAAGCAAGCAGTAGCGGTTTGAAATTTTCACAATTTGGGCTACACGTTCGGGACGATTCGTGACCTTAGGTGACTTGCACAATTCGGGCTGAAACTAGTGCCAAATGAGAGGGTTGGGATAAACATTCAATTGACCATATGTGCCAAAAATTCTCGTTCTTTAGTTTTCGAGTTATAGCCCCTGGAAGTCGAAAACTGCACGACTTTGCCCTCGAATATCTCGACAACGGAGAAAGGAGAATTTCAGGGCATTTTCTCCCAAGAAATATATGGGAATTATCTGTAATTTAGCACAGTTTCAGAACGATTCGTGAAAGTCACCTTTTAAGAATAACTTCCACTGCAGGCCCATATATAAAAGTTTGCTCCTTTATTACTCTGCACATGGACAATTATTTGCGCTGTTATTTACCCCAGGCATGTACCTATGTAATTACCGTTTACAGTGTAAAGATGGATGTTATCGGTCGCTGAACGTCGGAGCAGTAGGCGTTTAATGCATTTTCCCATAGGGTCCAATGCAAAATTGACACCTCATTTTCTCCATTCTCAAGAGCTTTGAGTCTCTGCAAAACATATACATGTGTAGACACAAATAAGTGAAATAGAATGAAGGCTATTTCAGCTTTAGCTTTTATTCCGTTTGGGAGCTAAAGTCGCACAAACTTTTGTTTACAAAAAATTCGATGGCCTATAGTTCGCAAGTTATGCAATCAGTTGACATAAGATTGTGCATGCATGTAGACATGTTAATGACCTTTATATATGCCAAGTTTCAGATGGCTACCTACTCAAACAAGCAAGCAGTAGCGGTTTGAAATTTTCACAATTTGGGCTACACGTTCGGGACGATTCGTGACCTTAGGTGACTTGCACAATTCGGGCTGAAACTAGTGCCAAATGAGAGGGTTGGGATAAACATTCAATTGACCATATGTGCCAAAAATTCTCGTTCTTTAGTTTTCGAGTTATAGCCCCTGGAAGTCGAAAACTGCACGACTTTGCCCTCGAATATCTCGACAACGGAGAAAGGAGAATTTCAGGGCATTTTCTCCCAAGAAATATATGGGAATTATCTGTAATTTAGCACAGTTTCAGAACGATTCGTGAAAGTCACCTTTTAAGAATAACTTCCACTGCAGGCCCATATATAAAAGTTTGCTCCTTTATTACTCTGCACATGGACAATTATTTGCGCTGTTATTTGCCCCAGGCATGTACCTATGTAATTACCGTTTACAGTGTAAAGATGGATGTTATCGGTCGCTGAACGTCGGAGCAGTAGGCGTTTAATGCATTTTCCCATAGGGTCCAATGCAAAATTGACACCTCATTTTCTCCATTCTCAAGAGCTTTGAGTCTCTGCAAAACATATACATGTGTAGACACAAATAAGTGAAATAGAATGAAGGCTATTTCAGCTTTAGCTTTTATTCCGTTTGGGAGCTAAAGTCGCACAAACTTTTGTTTACAAAAATTTCGATGGCCTATAGTTCGCAAGTTATGCAATCAGTTGACATAAGATTGTGCATGCATGTAGACATGTTAATGACCTTTATATATGCCAAGTTTCAGATGGCTACCTACTCAAACAAGCAAGCAGTAGCGGTTTGAAATTTTCACAATTTGGGCTACACGTTCGGGACGATTCGTGACCTTAGGTGACTTGCACAATTCGGGCTGAAACTAGTGCCAAATGAGAGGGTTGGGATAAACATTCAATTGACCATATGTGCCGAAAATTCTCGTTCTTTAGTTTTCGAGTTATAGCCCCTGGAAGTCGAAAACTGCACGACTTTCCCCTCGAATATCTCGAGAACGGAGAAAGGAGAATTTCAGGGCATTTTTCCCAGGAAATATATGGGAATTATCTGTAATTTAGCACAGTTTCAGAACGATTCGTGAAAGTCACCTTTTAAGAATAACTTCCACTGCAGGCCCATATATAAAAGTTTGCTCCTTTATTACTCTGCACATGGACAATTATTTGCGCTGTTATTTGCCCCAGGCATGTACCTATGTAATTACCGTTTACAGTGTAAAGATGGATGTTATCGGTCGCTGAACGTCGGAGCAGTAGGCGTTTAATGCATTTTCCCATAGGGTCCAATGCAAAATTGACACCTCATTTTCTCCATTCTCAAGAGCTTTGAGTCTCTGCAAAACATATACATGTGTAGACACAAATAAGTGAAATAGAATGAAGGCTATTTCAGCTTTAGCTTTTATTCCGTTTGGGAGCTAAAGTCGCACAAACTTTTGTTTACAAAAATTTCGATGGCCTATAGTTCGCAAGTTATGCAATCAGTTGACATAAGATTGTGCATGCATGTAGACATGTTAATGACCTTTATATATGCAAAGTTTCAGATGGCTACCTACTCAAACAAGCAAGCAGTAGCGGTTTGAAATTTTCACAATTTGGGCTACACGTTCGGGACGATTCGTGACCTTAGGTGACTTGCACAATTCGGGCTGAAACTAGTGCCAAATGAGAGGGTTGGGATAAACATTCAATTGACCATATGTGCCAAAAATTCTCGTTCTTTAGTTTTCGAGTTATAGCCCCTGGAAGTCGAAAACTGCACGACTTTGCCCTCGAATATCTCGACAACGGAGAAAGGAGAATTTCAGGGCATTTTCTCCCAAGAAATATATGGGAATTATCTGTAATTTAGCACAGTTTCAGAACGATTCGTGAAAGTCACCTTTTAAGAATAACTTCCACTGCAGGCCCATATATAAAAGTTTGCTCCTTTATTACTCTGCACATGGACAATTATTTGCGCTGTTATTTGCCCCAGGCATGTACCTATGTAATTACCGTTTACAGTGTAAAGATGGATGTTATCGGTCGCTGAACGTCAGAGCAGTAGGCGTTTAATGCATTTTCCCATAGGGTCCAATGCAAAATTGACACCTCATTTTCTCCATTCTCAAGAGCTTTGAGTCTCTGCAAAACATATACATGTGTAGACACAAATAAGTGAAATAGAATGAAGGCTATTTCAGCTTTAGCTTTTATTCCGTTTGGGAGCTAAAGTCGCACAAACTTTTGTTTACAAAAATTTCGATGGCCTATAGTTCGCAAGTTATGCAATCAGTTGACATAAGATTGTGCATGCATGTAGACATGTTAATGACCTTTACATATGCCAAGTTTCAGATGGCTACCTACTCAAACAAGCAAGCAGTAGCGGTTTGAAATTTTCACAATTTGGGCTACACGTTCGGGACGATTCGTGACCTTAGGTGACTTGCACAATTCGGGCTGAAACTAGTGCCAAATGAGAGGGTTGGGATAAACATTCAATTGACCATATGTGCCAAAAATTCTCGTTCTTTAGTTTTCGAGTTATAGCCCCTGGAAGTCGAAAACTGCACGACTTTGCCCTCGAATATCTCGACAACGGAGACAGGAGAATTTCAGGGCATTTTCTCCCAAGAAATATATGGGAATTATCTGTAATTTAGCACAGTTTCAAAACGATTCGTGAAAGTCACCTTTTAAGAATAACTTCCACTGCAGGCCCATATATAAAAGTTTGCTCCTTTATTACTCTGCACATGGACAATTATTTGCGCTGTTATTTGCCCCAGGCATGTACCTATGTAATTACCGTTTACAGTGTAAAGATGGATGTTATCGGTCGCTGAACGTCGGAGCAGTAGGCGTTTAATGCATTTTCCCATAGGGTCCAATGCAAAATTGACACCTCATTTTCTCCATTCTCAAGAGCTTTGAGTCTCTGCAAAACATATACATGTGTAGACACAAATAAGTGAAATAGAATGAAGGCTATTTCAGCTTTAGCTTTTATTCCGTTTGGGAGCTAAAGTCGCACAAACTTTTGTTTACAAAAATTTCGATGGCCTATAGTTCGCAAGTTATGCAATCAGTTGACATAAGATTGTGCATGCATGTAGACATGTTAATGACCTTTATATATGCCAAGTTTCAGATGGCTACCTACTCAAACAAGCAAGCAGTAGCGGTTTGAAATTTTCACAATTTGGGCTACACGTTCGGGACGATTCGTGACCTTAGGTGACTTGCACAATTCGGGCTGAAACTAGTGCCAAATGAGAGGGTTGGGATAAACATTCAATTGACCATATGTGCCAAAAATTCTCGTTCTTTAGTTTTCGAGTTATAGCCCCTGGAAGTCGAAAACTGCACGACTTTGCCCTCGAATATCTCGACAACGGAGAAAGGAGAATTTCAGGGCATTTTCTCCCAAGAAATATATGGGAATTATCTGTAATTTAGCACAGTTTCAGAACGATTCGTGAAAGTCACCTTTTAAGAATAACTTCCACTGCAGGCCCATATATAAAAGTTTGCTCCTTTATTACTCTGCACATGGACAATTATTTGCGCTGTTATTTGCCCCAGGCATGTACCTATGTAATTACCGTTTACAGTGTAAAGATGGATGTTATCGGTCGCTGAACGTCGGAGCAGTAGGCGTTTAATGCATTTTCCCATAGGGTCCAATGCAAAATTGACACCTCATTTTCTCCATTCTCAAGAGCTTTGAGTCTCTGCAAAACATATACATGTGTAGACACAAATAAGTGAAATAGAATGAAGGCTATTTCAGCTTTAGCTTTTATTCCGTTTGGGAGCTAAAGTCGCACAAACTTTTGTTTACAAAAATTTCGATGGCCTATAGTTCGCAAGTTATGCAATCAGTTGACATAAGATTGTGCATGCATGTAGACATGTTAATGACCTTTATATATGCCAAGTTTCAGATGGCTACCTACTCAAACAAGCCAGCAGTAGCGGTTTGAAATTTTCACAATTTGGGCTACACGTTCGGGACGATTCGTGGCCTTAGGTGACTTGCACAATTCGGGCTGAAACTAGTGCCAAATGAGAGGGTTGGGATAAACATTCAATTGACCATATGTGCCAAAAATTCTCGTTCTTTAGTTTTCGAGTTATAGCCCCTGGAAGTCGAAAACTGCACGACTTTGCCCTCGAATATCTCGACAACGGAGAAAGGAGAATTTCAGGGCATTTTTTCCCAAGAAATATATGGGAATTATCTGTAATTTAGCACAGTTTTAAAACGATTCGTGAAAGTCACCTTTTAAGAATAACTTCCACTGCAGGCCCATATATAAAAGTTTGCTCCTTTATTACTCTGCACATGGACAATTATTTGCGCTGTTATTTGCCCCAGGCATGTACCTATGTAATTACCGTTTACAGTGTAAAGATGGATGTTATCGGTCGCTGAACGTCGGAGCAGTAGGCGTTTAACGCATTTTCCCATAGGGTCCAATGCAAAATTGACACCTCATTTTCTCCATTCTCAAGAGCTTTGAGTCTCTGCAAAACATATACATGTGTAGACACAAATAAGTGAAATAGAATGAAGGCTATTTCAGCTTTAGCTTTTATTCCGTTTGGGAGCTAAAGTCGCACAAACTTTTGTTTACAAAAATTTCGATGGCCTATAGTTCGCAAGTTATGCAATCAGTTGACATAAGATTGTGCATGCATGTAGACATGTTAATGACCTTTATATATGCCAAGTTTCAGATGGCTACCTACTCAAACAAGCCAGCAGTAGCGGTTTGAAATTTTCACAATTTGGGCTACACGTTCGGGACGATTCGTGACCTTAGGTGACTTGCACAATTCGGGCTGAAACTAGTGCCAAATGAGAGGGTTGGGATAAACATTCAATTGACCATATGTGCCAAAAATTCTCGTTCTTTAGTTTTCGAGTTATAGCCCCTGGAAGTCGAAAACTGCACGACTTTGCCCTCGAATATCTCGACAACGGAGAAAGGAGAATTTCAGGGCATTTTCTCCCAAGAAATATATGGGAATTATCTGTAATTTAGCACAGTTTCAGAACGATTCGTGAAAGTCACCTTTTAAGAATAACTTCCACTGCAGGCCCATATATAAAAGTTTGCTCCTTTATTACTCTGCACATGGACAATTATTTGCGCTGTTATTTGCCCCAGGCATGTACCTATGTAATTATCGTTTACAGTGTAAAGATGGATGTTATCGGTCGCTGAACGTCGGAGCAGTAGGCGTTTAATGCATTTTCCCATAGGGTCCAATGCAAAATTGACACCTCATTTTCTCCATTCTCAAGAGCTTTGAGTCTCTGCAAAACATATACATGTGTAGACACAAATAAGTGAAATAGAATGAAGGCTATTTCAGCTTTAGCTTTTATTCCGTTTGGGAGCCAAAGTCGCACAAACTTTTGTTTACAAAAATTTCGATGGCCTATAGTTCGCAAGTTATGCAATCAGTTGACATAAGATTGTGCATGCATGTAGACATGTTAATGACCTTTATATATGCCAAGTTTCAGATGGCTACCTACTCAAACAAGCAAGCAGTAGCGGTTTGAAATTTTCACAATTTGGGCTACACGTTCGGGACGATTCGTGACCTTAGGTGACTTGCACAATTCGGGCTGAAACTAGTGCCAAATGAGAGGGTTGGGATAAACATTCAATTGACCATATGTGCCAAAAATTCTCGTTCTTTAGTTTTCGAGTTATAGCCCCTGGAAGTCGAAAACTGCACGACTTTGCCCTCGAATATCTCGACAACGGAGAAAGGAGAATTTCAGGGCATTTTCTCCCAAGAAATATATGGGAATTATCTGTAATTTAGCACAGTTTCAGAACGATTCGTGAAAGTCACCTTTTAAGAATAACTTCCACTGCAGGCCCATATATTAAAGTTTGCTCCTTTATTACTCTGCACATGGACAATTATTTGCGCTGTTATTTGCCCCAGGCATGTACCTATGTAATTACCGTTTACAGTGTAAAGATGGATGTTATCGGTCGCTGAACGTCGGAGCAGTAGGCGTTAAATGCATTTTCCCATAGGGTCCAATGCAAAATTGACACCTCATTTTCTCCATTCTCAAGAGCTTTGAGTCTCTGCAAAACATATACATGTGTAGACACAAATAAGTGAAATAGAATGAAGGCTATTTCAGCTTTAGCTTTTATTCCGTTTGGGAGCTCAAGTCGCACAAACTTTTGTTTACAAAAATTTCGATGGCCTATAGTTCGCAAGTTATGCAATCAGTTGACATAAGATTGTGCATGCATGTAGACATGTTAATGACCTTTATATATGCCAAGTTTCAGATGGCTACCTACTCAAACAAGCAAGCAGTAGCGGTTTGAAATTTTCACAATTTGGGCTACACGTTCGGGACGATTCGTGACCTTAGGTGACTTGCACAATTCGGGCTGAAACTAGTGCCAAATGAGAGGGTTGGGATAAACATTCAATTGACCATATGTGCCAAAAATTCTCGTTCTTTAGTTTTCGAGTTATAGCCCCTGGAAGTCGAAAACTGCACGACTTTGCCCTCGAATATCTCGACAACGGAGAAAGGAGAATTTCAGGGCATTTTCTCCCAAGAAATATATGGGAATTATCTGTAATTTAGCACAGTTTCAGAACGATTCGTGAAAGTCACCTTTTAAGAATAACTTCCACTGCAGGCCCATATATAAAAGTTTGCTCCTTTATTACTCTGCACATGGACAATTATTTGCGCTGTTATTTGCCCCAGGCATGTACCTATGTAATTATCGTTTACAGTGCAAAGATGGATGTTATCGGTCGCTGAACGTCGGAGCAGTAGGCGTTTAATGCATTTTCCCATAGGGTCCAATGCAAAATTGACACCTCATTTTCTCCATTCTCAAGAGCTTTGAGTCTCTGCAAAACATATACATGTGTAGACACAAATAAGTGAAATAGAATGAAGGCTATTTCAGCTTTAGCTTTTATTCCGTTTGGGAGCTAAAGTCGCACAAACTTTTGTTTACAAAAATTTCGATGGCCTATAGTTCGCAAGTTATGCAATCAGTTGACATAAGATTGTGCATGCATGTAGACATGTTAATGACCTTTATATATGCCAAGTTTCAGATGGCTACCTACTCAAACAAGCAAGCAGTAGCGGTTTGAAATTTTCACAATTTGGGCTACACGTTCGGGACGATTCGTGACCTTAGGTGACTTGCACAATTCGGGCTGAAACTAGTGCCAAATGAGAGGGTTGGGATAAACATTCAATTGACCATATGTGCCAAAAATTCTCGTTCTTTAGTTTTCGAGTTATAGCCCCTGGAAGTCGAAAACTGCACGACTATATAAGTGTTTGCTCCTTTATTACTCTGCACATGGACAATTATTTGCGCTGTTATTTGCCCCAGGCATGTACCTATGTAATTACCGTTTACAGTGTAAAGATGGATGTTATCGGTCGCTGAACGTCGGAGCAGTAGGCGTTTAATGCATTTTCCCATAGGGTCCAATGCAAAATTGACACCTCATTTTCTCCATTCTCAAGAGCTTTGAGTCTCTGCAAAACATATACATGTGTAGACACAAATAAGTGAAATAGAATGAAGGCTATTTCAGCTTTAGCTTTTATTCCGTTTGGGAGATAAAGTCCCACAAACTTTTGTTTACAAAAATTTCGATGGCCTATAGTTCGCAAGTTATGCAATCAGTTGATATAAGATTGTGCATGCATGTAGACATGTTAATGACCTTTATATATGCCAAGTTTCAGATGGCTACCTACTCAAACAAGCAAGCAGTAGCGGTTTGAAATTTTCACAATTTGGGCTACACGTTCGGGACGATTCGTGACCTTAGGTGACTTGCACAATTCGGGCTGAAACTAGTGCCAAATGAGAGGGTTGGGATAAACATTCAATTGACCATATGTGCCAAAAATTCTCGTTCTTTAGTTTTCGAGTTATAGCCCCTGGAAGTCGAAAACTGCACGACTTTGCCCTCGAATATCTCGACAACGGAGAAAGGAGAATTTCAGGGCATTTTCTCCCAAGAAATATATGGGAATTATCTGTAATTTAGCACAGTTTCAGAACGATTCGTGAAAGTCACCTTTTAAGAATAACTTCCACTGCAGGCCCATATATAAAAGTTTGCTCCTTTATTACTCTGCACATGGACAATTATTTGCGCTGTTATTTGCCCCAGGCATGTACCTATGTAATTACCGTTTACAGTGTAAAGATGGATGTTATCGGTCGCTGAACGTCGGAGCAGTAGGCGTTTAATGCATTTTCCCATAGGGTCCAATGCAAAATTGACACCTCATTTTCTCCATTCTCAAGAGCTTTGAGTCTCTGCAAAACATATACATGTGTAGACACAAATAAGTGAAATAGAATGAAGGCTATTTCAGCTTTAGCTTTTATTCCGTTTGGGAGCTAAAGTCGCACAAACTTTTGTTTACAAAAATTTCGATGGCCTATAGTTCGCAAGTTATGCAATCAGTTGACATAAGATTGTGCATGCATGTAGACATGTTAATGACCTTTATATATGCAAAGTTTCAGATGGCTACCTACTCAAACAAGCAAGCAGTAGCGGTTTGAAATTTTCACAATTTGGGCTACACGTTCGGGACGATTCGTGACCTTAGGTGACTTGCACAATTCGGGCTGAAACTAGTGCCAAATGAGAGGGTTGGGATAAACATTCAATTGACCATATGTGCCAAAAATTCTCGTTCTTTAGTTTTCGAGTTATAGCCCCTGGAAGTCGAAAACTGCACGACTTTGCCCTCGAATATCTCGACAACGGAGAAAGGAGAATTTCAGGGCATTTTCTCCCAAGAAATATATGGGAATTATCTGTAATTTAGCACAGTTTCAGAACGATTCGTGAAAGTCACCTTTTAAGAATAACTTCCACTGCAGGCCCATATATAAAAGTTTGCTCCTTTATTACTCTGCACATGGACAATTATTTGCGCTGTTATTTGCCCCAGGCATGTACCTATGTAATTACCGTTTACAGTGTAAAGATGGATGTTATCGGTCGCTGAACGTCGGAGCAGTAGGCGTTTAATGCATTTTCCCATAGGGTCCAATGCAAAATTGACACCTCATTTTCTCCATTCTCAAGAGCTTTGAGTCTCTGCAAAACATATACATGTGTAGACACAAATAAGTGAAATAGAATGAAGGCTATTTCAGCTTTAGCTTTTATTCCGTTTGGGAGCTAAAGTCGCACAAACTTTTGTTTACAAAAATTTCGATGGCCTATAGTTCGCAAGTTATGCAATCAGTTGACATAAGATTGTGCATGCATGTAGACATGTTAATGACCTTTATATATGCCAAGTTTCAGATGGCTACCTACTCAAACAAGCAAGCAGTAGCGGTTTGAAATTTTCACAATTTGGGCTACACGTTCGGGACGATTCGTGACCTTAGGTGACTTGCACAATTCGGGCTGAAACTAGTGCCAAATGAGAGGGTTGGGATAAACATTCAATTGACCATATGTGCCAAAAATTCTCGTTCTTTAGTTTTCGAGTTATAGCCCCTGGAAGTCGAAATCTGCACGACTTTGCCCTCGAATATCTCGACAACGGAGAAAGGAGAATTTCAGGGCATTTTCTCCCAAGAAATATATGGGAATTATCTGTAATTTAGCACAGTTTCAGAACGATTCGTGAAAGTCACCTTTTAAGAATAACTTCCACTGCAGGCCCATATATAAAAGTTTGCTCCTTTATTACTCTGCACATGGACAATTATTTGCGCTGTTATTTGCCCCAGGCATGTACCTATGTAATTACCGTTTACAGTGTAAAGATGGATGTTATCGGTCGCTGAACGTCGGAGCAGTAGGCGTTTAATGCATTTTCCCATAGGGTCCAATGCAAAATTGACACCTCATTTTCTCCATTCTCAAGAGCTTTGAGTCTCTGCAAAACATATACATGTGTAGACACAAATAAGTGAAATAGAATGAAGGCTATTTCAGCTTTAGCTTTTATTCCGTTTGGGAGCTAAAGTCGCACAAACTTTTGTTTACAAAAATTTCGATGGCCTATAGTTCGCAAGTTATGCAATCAGTTGACATAAGATTGTGCATGCATGTAGACATGTTAATGACCTTTATATATGCAAAGTTTCAGATGGCTACCTACTCAAACAAGCAAGCAGTAGCGGTTTGAAATTTTCACAATTTGGGCTACACGTTCGGGACGATTCGTGACCTTAGGTGACTTGCACAATTCGGGCTGAAACTAGTGCCAAATGAGAGGGTTGGGATAAACATTCAATTGACCATATGTGCCGAAAATTCTCGTTCTTTAGTTTTCGAGTTATAGCCCCTGGAAGTCGAAAACTGCACGACTTTCCCCTCGAATATCTCGAGAACGGAGAAAGGAGAATTTCAGGGCATTTTTCCCAAGAAATATATGGGAATTATCTGTAATTTAGCACAGTTTCAGAACGATTCGTGAAAGTCACCTTTTAAGAATAACTTCCACTGCAGGCCCATATATAAAAGTTTGCTCCTTTATTACTCTGCACATGGACAATTATTTGCGCTGTTATTTGCCCCAGGCATGTACCTATGTAATTACCGTTTACAGTGTAAAGATGGATGTTATCGGTCGCTGAACGTCGGAGCAGTAGGCGTTTAATGCATTTTCCCATAGGGTCCAATGCAAAATTGACACCTCATTTTCTCCATTCTCAAGAGCTTTGAGTCTCTGCAAAACATATACATGTGTAGACACAAATAAGTGAAATAGAATGAAGGCTATTTCAGCTTTAGCTTTTATTCCGTTTGGGAGCTAAAGTCACACAAACTTTTGTTTACAAAAATTTCGATGGCCTATAGTTCGCAAGTTATGCAATCAGTTGACATAAGATTGTGCATGCATGTAGACATGTTAATGACCTTTATATATGCAAAGTTTCAGATGGCTACCTACTCAAACAAGCAAGCAGTAGCGGTTTGAAATTTTCACAATTTGGGCTACACGTTCGGGACGATTCGTGACCTTAGGTGACTTGCACAATTCGGGCTGAAACTAGTGCTAAATGAGAGGGTTGGGATAAACATTCAATTGACCATATGTGCCAAAAATTCTCGTTCTTTAGTTTTCGAGTTATAGCCCCTGGAAGTCGAAAACTGCACGACTTTGCCCTCGAATATCTCGACAACGGAGAAAGGAGAATTTCAGGGCATTTTCTCCCAAGAAATATATGGGAATTATCTGTAATTTAGCACAGTTTCAGAACGATTCGTGAAAGTCACCTTTTAAGAATAACTTCCACTGCAGGCCCATATATAAAAGTTTGCTCCTTTATTACTCTGCACATGGACAATTATTTGCGCTGTTATTTGCCCCAGGCATGTACCTATGTAATTACCGTTTACAGTGTAAAGATGGATGTTATCGGTCGCTGAACGTCGGAGCAGTAGGCGTTTAATGCATTTTCCCATAGGGTCCAATGCAAAATTGACACCTCATTTTCTCCATTCTCAAGAGCTTTGAGTCTCTGCAAAACATATACATGTGTAGACACAAATAAGTGAAATAGAATGAAGGCTATTTCAGCTTTAGGTTTTATTCCGTTTGGGAGCTAAAGTCGCACAAACTTTTGTTTACAAAAATTTCGATGGCCTATAGTTCGCAAGTTATGCAATCAGTTGACATAAGATTGTGCATGCATGTAGACATGTTAATGACCTTTATATATGCCAAGTTTCAGATGGCTACCTACTCAAACAAGCAAGCAGTAGCGGTTTGAAATTTTCACAATTTGGGCTACACGTTCGGGACGATTCGTGACCTTAGGTGACTTGCACAATTCGGGCTGAAACTAGTGCCAAATGAGAGGGTTGGGATAAACATTCAATTGACCATATGTGCCAAAAATTCTCGTTCTTTAGTTTTCGAGTTATAGCCCCTGGAAGTCGAAAACTGCACGACTTTGCCCTCGAATATCTCGACAACGGAGAAAGGAGAATTTCAGGGCATTTTCTCCCAAGACATATATGGGAATTATCTGTAATTTAGCACAGTTTCAGAACGATTCGTGAAAGTCACCTTTTAAGAATAACTTCCACTGCAGGCCCATATATAAAAGTTTGCTCCTTTATTACTCTGCACATGGACAATTATTTGCGCTGTTATTTGCCCCAGGCATGTACCTATGTAATTACCGTTTACAGTGTAAAGATGGATGTTATCGGTCGCTGAACGTCGGAGCAGTAGGCGTTTAATGCATTTTCCCATAGGGTCCAATGCAAAATTGACACCTCATTTTCTCCATTCTCAAGAGCTTTGAGTCTCTGCAAAACATATACATGTGTAGACACAAATAAGTGAAATAGAATGAAGGCTATTTCAGCTTTAGCTTTTATTCCGTTTGGGAGCTAAAGTCGCACAAACTTTTGTTTACAAAAATTTCGATGGCCTATAGTTCGCAAGTTATGCAATCAGTTGACATAAGATTGTGCATGCATGTAGACATGTTAATGACCTTTATATATGCCAAGTTTCAGATGGCTACCTACTCAAACAAGCAAGCAGTAGCGGTTTGAAATTTTCACAATTTGGGCTACACGTTCGGGACGATTCGTGACCTTAGGTGACTTGCACAATTCGGGCTGAAACTAGTGCCAAATGAGAGGGTTGGGATAAACATTCAATTGACCATATGTGCCAAAAATTCTCGTTCTTTAGTTTTCGAGTTATAGCCCCTGGAAGTCGAAAACTGCACGACTTTGCCCTCGAATATCTCGACAACGGAGAAAGGAGAATTTCAGGGCATTTTCTCCCAAGAAATATATGGGAATTATCTGTAATTTAGCACAGTTTCAGAACGATTCGTGAAAGTCACCTTTTAAGAATAACTTCCACTGCAGGCCCATATATAAAAGTTTGCTCCTTTATTACTCTGCACATGGACAATTATTTGCGCTGTTATTTGCCCCAGGCATGTACCTATGTAATTACCGTTTACAGTGTAAAGATGGATGTTATCGGTCGCTGAACGTCGGAGCAGTAGGCGTTTAATGCATTTTCCCATAGGGTCCAATGCAAAATTGACACCTCATTTTCTCCATTCTCAAGAGCTTTGAGTCTCTGCAAAACATATACATGTGTAGACACAAATAAGTGAAATAGAATGAAGGCTATTTCAGCTTTAGCTTTTATTCCGTTTGGGAGCTAAAGTCGCACAAACTTTTGTTTACAAAAATTTCGATGGCCTATAGTTCGCAAGTTATGCAATCAGTTGACATAAGATTGTGCATGCATGTAGACATGTTAATGACCTTTATATATGCCAAGTTTCAGATGGCTACCTACTCAAACAAGCAAGCAGTAGCGGTTTGAAATTTTCACAATTTGGGCTACACGTTCGGGACGATTCGTGACCTTAGGTGACTTGCACAATTCGGGCTGAAACTAGTGCCAAATGAGAGGGTTGGGATAAACATTCAATTGACCATATGTGCCAAAAATTCTCGTTCTTTAGTTTTCGAGTTATAGCCCCTGGAAGTCGAAAACTGCACGACTTTGCCCTCGAATATCTCGACAACGAAGAAAGGAGAATTTCAGGGCATTTTCTCCCAAGAAATATATGGGAATTATCTGTAATTTAGCACAGTTTCAGAACGATTCGTGAAAGTCACCTTTTAAGAATAACTTCCACTGCAGGCCCATATATAAAAGTTTGCTCCTTTATTACTCTGCACATGGACAATTATTTGCGCTGTTATTTGCCCCAGGCATGTACCTATGTAATTACCGTTTACAGTGTAAAGATGGATGTTATCGGTCGCTGAACGTCGGAGCAGTAGGCGTTTAATGCATTTTCCCATAGGGTCCAATGCAAAATTGACACTTCATTTTCTCCATTCTCAAGAGCTTTGAGTCTCTGCAAAACATATACATGTGTAGACACAAATAAGTGAAATAGAATGAAGGCTATTTCAGCTTTAGCTTTTATTCCGTTTGGGAGCTAAAGTCGCACAAACTTTTGTTTACAAAAATTTCGATGGCCTATAGTTCGCAAGTTATGCAATCAGTTGACATAAGATTGTGCATGCATGTAGACATGTTAATGACCTTTATATATGCCAAGTTTCAGATGGCTACCTACTCAAACAAGCAAGCAGTAGCGGTTTGAAATTTTCACAATTTGGGCTACACGTTCGGGACGATTCGTGACCTTAGGTGACTTGCACAATTCGGGCTGAAACTAGTGCCAAATGAGAGGGTTGGGATAAACATTCAATTGACCATATGTGCCAAAAATTCTCGTTCTTTAGTTTTCGAGTTATAGCCCCTGGAAGTCGAAAACTGCACGACTTTGCCCTCGAATATCTCGACAACGAAGAAAGGAGAATTTCAGGGCATTTTCTCCCAAGAAATATATGGGAATTATCTGTAATTTAGCACAGTTTCAGAACGATTCGTGAAAGTCACCTTTTAAGAATAACTTCCACTGCAGGCCCATATATAAAAGTTTGCTCCTTTATTACTCTGCACATGGACAATTATTTGCGCTGTTATTTGCCCCAGGCATGTACCTATGTAATTACCGTTTACAGTGTAAAGATGGATGTTATCGGTCGCTGAACGTCGGAGCAGTAGGCGTTTAATGCATTTTCCCATAGGGTCCAATGCAAAATTGACACCTCATTTTCTCCATTCTCAAGAGCTTTGAGTCTCTGCAAAACATATACATGTGTAGACACAAATAAGTGAAATAGAATGAAGGCTATTTCAGCTTTAGCTTTTATTCCGTTTGGGAGCTAAAGTCGCACAAACTTTTGTTTACAAAAAATTCGATGGCCTATAGTTCGCAAGTTATGCAATCAGTTGACATAAGATTGTGCATGCATGTAGACATGTTAATGACCTTTCTATATATACAAAGTTTCAGATGGCTACCTACTCCAACAAGCAAGCAGTAGCGGTTTGAAATTTTCACAATTTGGGCTACACGTTCGGGACGATTCGTGACCTTAGGTGACTTGCACAATTCGGGCTGAAACTAGTGCTAAATGAGAGGGTTGGGATAAACATTCAATTGACCATATGTGCCAAAAATTCTCGTTCTTTAGTTTTCGAGTTATAGCCCCTGGAAGTCGAAAACTGCACGACTTTGCCCTCGAATATCTCGACAACGGAGAAAGGAGAATTTCAGGGCATTTTCTCCCAAGAAATATATGGGAATTATCTGTAATTTAGCACAGTTTCAGAACGATTCGTGAAAGTCACCTTTTAAGAATAACTTCCACTGCAGGCCCATATATAAAAGTTTGCTCCTTTATTACTCTGCACATGGACAATTATTTGCGCTGTTATTTGCCCCAGGCATGTACCTATGTAATTACCGTTTACAGTGTAAAGATGGATGTTATCGGTCGCTGAACGTCGGAGCAGTAGGCGTTTAATGCATTTTCCCATAGGGTCCAATGCAAAATTGACACCTCATTTTCTCCATTCTCAAGAGCTTTGAGTCTCTGCAAAACATATACATGTGTAGACACAAATAAGTGAAATAGAATGAAGGCTATTTCAGCTTTAGCTTTTATTCCGTTTGGGAGCTAAAGTCGCACAAACTTTTGTTTACAAAAATTTCGATGGCCTATAGTTCGCAAGTTATGCAATCAGTTGACATAAGATTGTGCATGCATGTAGACATGTTAATGACCTTTATATATGCCAAGTTTCAGATGGCTACCTACTCAAACAAGCAAGCAGTAGCGGTTTGAAATTTTCACAATTTGGGCTACACGTTCGGGACGATTCGTGACCTTAGGTGACTTGCACAATTCGGGCTGAAACTAGTGCCAAATGAGAGGGTTGGGATAAACATTCAATTGACCATATGTGCCAAAAATTCTCGTTCTTTAGTTTTCGAGTTATAGCCCCTGGAAGTCGAAAACTGCACGACTTTGCCCTCGAATATCTCGACAACGGAGAAAGGAGAATTTCAGGGCATTTTCTCCCAAGAAATATATGGGAATTATCTGTAATTTAGCACAGTTTCAGAACGATTCGTGAAAGTCACCTTTTAAGAATAACTTCCACTGCAGGCCCATATATAAAAGTTTGCTCCTTTATTACTCTGCACATGGACAATTATTTGCGCTGTTATTTGCCCCAGGCATGTACCTATGTAATTACCGTTTACAGTGTAAAGATGGATGTTATCGGTCGCTGAACGTCGGAGCAGTAGGCGTTTAATGCATTTTCCCATAGGGTCCAATGCAAAATTGACACCTCATTTTCTCCATTCTCAAGAGCTTTGAGTCTCTGCAAAACATATACATGTGTAGACACAAATAAGTGAAATAGAATGAAGGCTATTTCAGCTTTAGCTTTTATTCCGTTTGGGAGCTAAAGTCGCACAAACTTTTGTTTACAAAAATTTCGATGGCCTATAGTTCGCAAGTTATGCAATCAGTTGACATAAGATTGTGCATGCATGTAGACATGTTAATGACCTTTATATATGCCAAGTTTCAGATGGCTACCTACTCAAACAAGCAAGCAGTAGCGGTTTGAAATTTTCACAATTTGGGCTACACGTTCGGGACGATTCGTGACCTTAGGTGACTTGCACAATTCGGGCTGAAACTAGTGCCAAATGAGAGGGTTGGGATAAACATTCAATTGACCATATGTGCCAAAAATTCTCGTTCTTTAGTTTTCGAGTTATAGCCCCTGGAAGTCGAAAACTGCACGACTTTGCCCTCGAATATCTCGACAACGGAGAAAGGAGAATTTCAGGGCATTTTCTCCCAAGAAATATATGGGAATTATCTGTAATTTAGCACAGTTTCAGAACGATTCGTGAAAGTCACCTTTTAAGAATAACTTCCACTGCAGGCCCATATATAAAAGTTTGCTCCTTTATAACTCTGCACATGGACAATTATTTGCGCTGTTATTTGCCCCAGGCATGTACCTATGTAATTACCGTTTACAGTGTAAAGATGGATGTTATCGGTCGCTGAACGTCGGAGCAGTAGGCGTTTAATGCATTTTCCCATAGGGTCCAATGCAAAATTGACACCTCATTGTCTCCATTCTCAAGAGCTTTGAGTCTCTGCAAAACATATACATGTGTAGACACAAATAAGTGAAATAGAATGAAGGCTATTTCAGCTTTAGCTTTTATTCCGTTTGGGAGCTAAAGTCGCACAAACTTTTGTTTACAAAAATTTCGATGGCCTATAGTTCGCAAGTTATGCAATCAGTTGACATAAGATTGTGCATGCATGTAGACATGTTAATGACCTTTATATATGCCAAGTTTCAGATGGCTACCTACTCAAACAAGCAAGCAGTAGCGGTTTGAAATTTTCACAATTTGGGCTACACGTTCGGGACGATTCGTGACCTTAGGTGACTTGCACAATTCGGGCTGAAACTAGTGCCAAATGAGAGGGTTGGGATAAACATTCAATTGACCATATGTGCCGAAAATTCTCGTTCTTTAGTTTTCGAGTTATAGCCCCTGGAAGTCGAAAACTGCACGACTTTCCCCTCGAATATCTCGAGAACGGAGAAAGGAGAATTTCAGGGCATTTTTCCCAAGAAATATATGGGAATTATCTGTAATTTAGCACAGTTTCAGAACGATTCGTGAAAGTCACCTTTTAAGAATAACTTCCACTGCAGGCCCATATATAAAAGTTTGCTCCTTTATTACTCTGCACATGGACAATTATTTGCGCTGTTATTTGCCCCAGGCATGTACCTATGTAATTACCGTTTACAGTGTAAAGATGGATGTTATCGGTCGCTGAACGTCGGAGCAGTAGGCGTTTAATGCATTTTCCCATAGGGTCCAATGCAAAATTGACACCTCATTTTCTCCATTCTCAAGAGCTTTGAGTCTCTGCAAAACATATACATGTGTAGACACAAATAAGTGAAATAGAATGAAGGCTATTTCAGCTTTAGCTTTTATTCCGTTTGGGAGCTAAAGTCACACAAACTTTTGTTTACAAAAATTTCGATGGCCTATAGTTCGCAAGTTATGCAATCAGTTGACATAAGATTGTGCATGCATGTAGACATGTTAATGACCTTTATATATGCCAAGTTTCAGATGGCTACCTACTCAAACAAGCAAGCAGTAGCGGCTTGAAATTTTCACAATTTGGGCTACACGTTCGGGACGATTCGTGACCTTAGGTGACTTGCACAATTCGGGCTGAAACTAGTGCTAAATGAGAGGGTTGGGATAAACATTCAATTGACCATATGTGCCAAAAATTCTCGTTCTTTAGTTTTCGAGTTATAGCCCCTGGAAGTCGAAAACTGCACGACTTTGCCCTCGAATATCTCGACAACGGAGAAAGGAGAATTTCAGGGCATTTTCTCCCAAGAAATATATGGAAATTATCTGTAATTTAGCACAGTTTCAGAACGATTCGTGAAAGTCACCTTTTAAGAATAACTTCCACTGCAGGCCCATATATAAAAGTTTGCTCCTTTATTACTCTGCACATGGACAATTTTTTGCGCTGTTATTTGCCCCAGGCATGTACCTATGTAATTACCGTTTACAGTGTAAAGATGGATGTTATCGGTCGCTGAACGTCGGAGCAGTAGGCGTTTAATGCATTTTCCCATAGGGTCCAATGCAAAATTGACACCTCATTTTCTCCATTCTCAAGAGCTTTGAGTCTCTGCAAAACATATACATGTGTAGACACAAATAAGTGAAATAGAATGAAGGCTATTTCAGCTTTAGCTTTTATTCCGTTTGGGAGCTAAAGTCGCACAAACTTTTGTTTACAAAAATTTCGATGGCCTATAGTTCGCAAGTTATGCAATCAGTTGACATAAGATTGTGCATGCATGTAGACATGTTAATGACCTTTATATATGCCAAGTTTCAGATGGCTACCTACTCAAACAAGCAAGCAGTAGCGGTTTGAAATTTTCACAATTTGGGCTACACGTTCGGGACGATTCGTGACCTTAGGTGACTTGCACAATTCGGGCTGAAACTAGTGCCAAATGAGAGGGTTGGGATAAACATTCAATTGACCATATGTGCCAAAATTCTCGTTCTTTAGTTTTCGAGTTATAGCCCCTGGAAGTCGAAAACTGCACGACTTTGCCCTCGAATATCTCGACAACGGAGAAAGGAGAATTTCAGGGCATTTTCTCCCAAGAAATATATGGGAATTATCTGTAATTTAGCACAGTTTCAGAACGATTCGTGAAAGTCACCTTTTAAGAATAACTTCCACTGCAGGCCCATATATAAAAGTTTGCTCCTTTATTACTCTGCACATGGACAATTATTTGCGCTGTTATTTGCCCCAGGCATGTACCTATGTAATTACCGTTTACAGTGTAAAGATGGATGTTATCGGTCGCTGAACGTCGGAGCAGTAGGCGTTTAATGCATTTTCCCATAGGGTCCAATGCAAAATTGACACCTCATTTTCTCCATTCTCAAGAGCTTTGAGTCTCTGCAAAACATATACATGTGTAGACACAAATAAGTGAAATAGAATGAAGGCTATTTCAGCTTTAGCTTTTATTCCGTTTGGGAGCTAAAGTCGCACAAACTTTTGTTTACAAAAATTTCGATGGCCTATAGTTCGCAAGTTATGCAATCAGTTGACATAAGATTGTGCATGCATGTAGACATGTTAATGACCTTTATATATGCCAAGTTTCAGATGGCTACCTACTCAAACAAGCAAGCAGTAGCGGTTTGAAATTTTCACAATTTGGGCTACACGTTCGGGACGATTCGTGACCTTAGGTGACTTGCACAATTCGGGCTGAAACTAGTGCCAAATGAGAGGGTTGGGATAAACATTCAATTGACCATATGTGCCAAAAATTCTCGTTCTTTAGTTTTCGAGTTATAGCCCCTGGAAGTCGAAAACTGCACGACTTTGCCCTCGAATATCTCGACAACGGAGAAAGGAGAATTTCAGGGCATTTTCTCCCAAGACATATATGGGAATTATCTGTAATTTAGCACAGTTTCAGAACGATTCGTGAAAGTCACCTTTTAAGAATAACTTCCACTGCAGGCCCATATATAAACGTTTGCTCCTTTATTACTCTGCACATGGACAATTATTTGCGCTGTTATTTGCCCCAGGCATGTACCTATGTAATTACCGTTTACAGTGTAAAGATGGATGTTATCGGTCGCTGAACGTCGGAGCAGTAGGCGTTTAATGCATTTTCCCATAGGGTCCAATGCAAAATTGACACCTCATTTTCTCCATTCTCAAGAGCTTTGAGTCTCTGCAAAACATATACATGTGTAGACACAAATAAGTGAAATAGAATGAAGGCTATTTCAGCTTTAGCTTTTATTCCGTTTGGGAGCCAAAGTCGCACAAACTTTTGTTTACAAAAATTTCGATGGCCTATAGTTCGCAAGTTATGCAATCAGTTGACATAAGATTGTGCATGCATGTAGACATGTTAATGACCTTTATATATGCCAAGTTTCAGATGGCTACCTACTCAAACAAGCAAGCAGTAGCGGTTTGAAATTTTCACAATTTGGGCTACACGTTCGGGACGATTCGTGACCTTAGGTGACTTGCACAATTCGGGCTGAAACTAGTGCCAAATGAGAGGGTTGGGATAAACATTCAATTGACCATATGTGCCAAAAATTCTCGTTCTTTAGTTTTCGAGTTATAGCCCCTGGAAGTCGAAAACTGCACGACTTTGCCCTCGAATATCTCGACAACGGAGAAAGGAGAATTTCAGGGCATTTTCTCCCAAGAAATATATGGGAATTATCTGTAATTTAGCACAGTTTCAGAACGATTCGTGAAAGTCACCTTTTAAGAATAACTTCCACTGCAGGCCCATATATAAAAGTTTGCTCCTTTATTACTCTGCACATGGACAATTATTTGCGCTGTTATTTGCCCCAGGCATGTACCTATGTAATTACCGTTTACAGTGTAAAGATGGATGTTATCGGTCGCTGAACGTCGGAGCAGTAGGCGTTTAATGCATTTTCCCATAGGGTCCAATGCAAAATTGACACCTCATTTTCTCCATTCTCAAGAGCTTTGAGTCTCTGCAAAACATATACATGTGTAGACACAAATAAGTGAAATAGAATGAAGGCTATTTCAGCTTTAGCTTTTATTCCGTTTGGGAGCTAAAGTCGCACAAACTTTTGTTTACAAAAATTTCGATGGCCTATAGTTCGCAAGTTATGCAATCAGTTGACATAAGATTGTGCATGCATGTAGACATGTTAATGACCTTTATATATGCCAAGTTTCAGATGGCTACCTACTCAAACAAGCAAGCAGTAGCGGTTTGAAATTTTCACAATTTGGGCTACACGTTCGGGACGATTCGTGACCTTAGGTGACTTGCACAATTCGGGCTGAAACTAGTGCCAAATGAGAGGGTTTGGATAAACATTCAATTGACCATATGTGCCAAAAATTCCCGTTCTTTAGTTTTCGAGTTATAGCCCCTGGAAGTCGAAAACTGCACGACTTTGCCCTCGAATATCTCGACAACGGAGAAAGGAGAATTTCAGGGCATTTTCTCCCAAGACATATATGGGAATTATCTGTAATTTAGCACAGTTTCAGAACGATTCGTGAAAGTCACCTTTTAAGAATAACTTCCACTGCAGGCCCATATATAAAAGTTTGCTCCTTTATTACTCTGCACATGGACAATTATTTGCGCTGTTATTTGCCCCAGGCATGTACCTATGTAATTACCGTTTACAGTGTAAAGATGGATGTTATCGGTCGCTGAACGTCGGAGTAGTAGGCGTTTAATGCATTTTCCCATAGGGTCCAATGCAAAATTGACACCTCATTTTCTCCATTCTCAAGAGCTTTGAGTCTCTGCAAAACATATACATGTGTAGACACAAATAAGTGAAATAGAATGAAGGCTATTTCAGCTTTAGCTTTTATTCCGTTTGGGAGCTAAAGTCGCACAAACTTTTGTTTACAAAAATTTCGATGGCCTATAGTTCGCAAGTTATGCAATCAGTTGACATAAGATTGTGCATGCATGTAGACATGTTAATGACCTTTATATATGCCAAGTTTCAGATGGCTACCTACTCAAACAAGCAAGCAGTAGCGGTTTGAAATTTTCACAATTTGGGCTACACGTTCGGGACGATTCGTGACCTTAGGTGACTTGCACAATTCGGGCTGAAACTAGTGCCAAATGAGAGGGTTGGGATAAACATTCAATTGACCATATGTGCCAAAAATTCTCGTTCTTTAGTTTTCGAGTTATAGCCCCTGGAAGTCGAAAACTGCACGACTTTGCCCTCGAATATCTCGACAACGGAGAAAGGAGAATTTCAGGGCATTTTCTCCCAAGAAATATATGGGAATTATCTGTAATTTAGCACAGTTTCAGAACGATTCGTGAAAGTCACCTTTTAAGAATAACTTCCACTGCAGGCCCATATATAAAAGTTTGCTCCTTTATTACTCTGCACATGGACAATTATTTGCGCTGTTATTTGCCCCAGGCATGTACCTATGTAATTACCGTTTACAGTGTAAAGATGGATGTTATCGGTCGCTGAACGTCGGAGCAGTAGGCGTTTAATGCATTTTCCCATAGGGTCCAATGCAAAATTGACACCTCATTTTCTCCATTCTCAAGAGCTTTGAGTCTCTGCAAAACATATACATGTGTAGACACAAATAAGTGAAATAGAATGAAGGCTATTTCAGCTTTAGCTTTTATTCCGTTTGGGAGCTAAAGTCGCACAAACTTTTGTTTACAAAAATTTCGATGGCCTATAGTTCGCAAGTTATGCAATCAGTTGACATAAGATTGTGCATGCATGTAGACATGTTAATGACCTTTATATATGCCAAGTTTCAGATGGCTACCTACTCAAACAAGCAAGCAGTAGCGGTTTGAAATTTTCACAATTTGGGCTACACGTTCGGGACGATTCGTGACCTTAGGTGACTTGCACAATTCGGGCTGAAACTAGTGCCAAATGAGAGGGTTGGGATAAACATTCAATTGACCATATGTGCCAAAAATTCTCGTTCTTTAGTTTTCGAGTTATAGCCCCTGGAAGTCGAAAACTGCACGACTTTGCCCTCGAATATCTCGACAACGGAGAAAGGAGAATTTCAGGGCATTTTCTCCCAAGAAATATATGGGAATTATCTGTAATTTAGCACAGTTTCAGAACGATTCGTGAAAGTCACCTTTTAAGAATAACTTCCACTGCAGGCCCATATATAAAAGTTTGCTCCTTTATTACTCTGCACATGGACAATTATTTGCGCTGTTATTTGCCCCAGGCATGTACCTATGTAATTACCGTTTACAGTGTAAAGATGGATGTTATCGGTCGCTGAACGTCGGAGCAGTAGGCGTTTAATGCATTTTCCCATAGGGTCCAATGCAAAATTGACACCTCATTTTCTCCATTCTCAAGAGCTTTGAGTCTCTGCAAAACATATACATGTGTAGACACAAATAAGTGAAATAGAATGAAGGCTATTTCAGCTTTAGCTTTTATTCCGTTTGGGAGCTAAAGTCGCACAAACTTTTGTTTACAAAAATTTCGATGGCCTATAGTTCGCAAATTATGCAATCAGTTGACATAAGATTGTGCATGCATGTAGACATGTTAATGACCTTTATATATGCCAAGTTTCAGATGGCTACCTACTCAAACAAGCAAGCAGTAGCGGTTTGAAATTTTCACAATTTGGGCTACACGTTCGGGACGATTCGTGACCTTAGGTGACTTGCACAATTCGGGCTGAAACTAGTGCCAAATGAGAGGGTTGGGATAAACATTCAATTGACCATATGTGCCAAAAATTCTCGTTCTTTAGTTTTCGATTTATAGCCCCTGGAAGTCGAAAACTGCACGACTTTGCCCTCGAATATCTCGACAACGGAGAAAGGAGAATTTCAGGGCATTTTCTCCCAAGAAATATATGGGAATTATCTGTAATTTAGCACAGTTTCAGAACGATTCGTGAAAGTCACCTTTTAAGAATAACTTCCACTGCAGGCCCATATATAAAAGTTTGCTCCTTTATTACTCTGCACATGGACAATTATTTGCGCTGTTATTTGCCCCAGGCATGTACCTATGTAATTACCGTTTACAGTGTAAAGATGGATGTTATCGGTCGCTGAACGTCGGAGCAGTAGGCGTTTAATGCATTTTCCCATAGGGTCCAATGCAAAATTGACACCTCATTTTCTCCATTCTCAAGAGCTTTGAGTCTCTGCAAAACATATACATGTGTAGACACAAATAAGTGAAATAGAATGAAGGCTATTTCAGCTTTAGCTTTTATTCCGTTTGGGAGCTAAAGTCGCACAAACTTTTGTTTACAAAAATTTCGATGGCCTATAGTTCGCAAGTTATGCAATCAGTTGACATAAGATTGTGCATGCATGTAGACATGTTAATGACCTTTATATATGCCAAGTTTCAGATGGCTACCTACTCAAACAAGCAAGCAGTAGCGGTTTGAAATTTTCACAATTTGGGCTACACGTTCGGGACGATTCGTGACCTTAGGTGACTTGCACAATTCGGGCTGAAACTAGTGCCAAATGAGAGGGTTGGGATAAACATTCAATTGACCATATGTGCCAAAAATTCTCGTTCTTTAGTTTTCGAGTTATAGCCCCTGGAAGTCGAAAACTGCACGACTTTGCCCTCGAATATCTCGACAACGAAGAAAGGAGAATTTCAGGGCATTTTCTCCCAAGAAATATATGGGAATTATCTGTAATTTAGCACAGTTTCAGAACGATTCGTGAAAGTCACCTTTTAAGAATAACTTCCACTGCAGGCCCATATATAAAAGTTTGCTCCTTTATTACTCTGCACATGGACAATTATTTGCGCTGTTATTTGCCCCAGGCATGTACCTATGTAATTACCGTTTACAGTGTAAAGATGGATGTTATCGGTCGCTGAACGTCGGAGCAGTAGGCGTTTAATGCATTTTCCCATAGGGTCCAATGCAAAATTGACACCTCATTTTCTCCATTCTCAAGAGCTTTGAGTCTCTGCAAAACATATACATGTGTAGACACAAATAAGTGAAATAGAATGAAGGCTATTTCAGCTTTAGCTTTTATTCCGTTTGGGAGCTAAAGTCGCACAAACTTTTGTTTACAAAAATTTCGATGGCCTATAGTTCGCAAGTTATGCAATCAGTTGACATAAGATTGTGCATGCATGTAGACATGTTAATGACCTTTATATATGCCAAGTTTCAGATGGCTACCTACTCAAACAAGCAAGCAGTAGCGGTTTGAAATTTTCACAATTTGGGCTACACGTTCGGGACGATTCGTGACCTTAGGTGACTTGCACAATTCGGGCTGAAACTAGTGCCAAATGAGAGGGTTGGGATAAACATTCAATTGACCATATGTGCCAAAAATTCTCGTTCTTTAGTTTTCGAGTTATAGCCCCTGGAAGTCGAAAACTGCACGACTTTGCCCTCGAATATCTCGACAACGAAGAAAGGAGAATTTCAGGGCATTTTCTCCCAAGAAATATATGGGAATTATCTGTAATTTAGCACAGTTTCAGAACGATTCGTGAAAGTCACCTTTTAAGAATAACTTCCACTGCAGGCCCATATATAAACGTTTGCTCCTTTATTACTCTGCACATGGACAATTATTTGCGCTGTTATTTGCCCCAGGCATGTACCTATGTAATTACCGTTTACAGTGTAAAGATGGATGTTATCGGTCGCTGAACGTCGGAGCAGTAGGCGTTTAATGCATTTTCCCATAGGGTCCAATGCAAAATTGACACCTCATTTTCTCCATTCTCAAGAGCTTTGAGTCTCTGCAAAACATATACATGTGTAGACACAAATAAGTGAAATAGAATGAAGGCTATTTCAGCTTTAGCTTTTATTCCGTTTGGGAGCCAAAGTCGCACAAACTTTTGTTTACAAAAATTTCGATGGCCTATAGTTCGCAAGTTATGCAATCAGTTGACATAAGATTGTGCATGCATGTAGACATGTTAATGACCTTTATATATGCCAAGTTTCAGATGGCTACCTACTCAAACAAGCAAGCAGTAGCGGTTTGAAATTTTCACAATTTGGGCTACACGTTCGGGACGATTCGTGACCTTAGGTGACTTGCACAATTCGGGCTGAAACTAGTGCCAAATGAGAGGGTTGGGATAAACATTCAATTGACCATATGTGCCAAAAATTCTCGTTCTTTAGTTTTCGAGTTATAGCCCCTGGAAGTCGAAAACTGCACGACTTTGCCCTCGAATATCTCGACAACGGAGAAAGGAGAATTTCAGGGCATTTTCTCCCAAGAAATATATGGGAATTATCTGTAATTTAGCACAGTTTCAGAACGATTCGTGAAAGTCACCTTTTAAGAATAACTTCCACTGCAGGCCCATATATAAAAGTTTGCTCCTTTATTACTCTGCACATGGACAATTATTTGCGCTGTTATTTGCCCCAGGCATGTACCTATGTAATTACCGTTTACAGTGTAAATATGGATGTTATCGGTCGCTGAACGTCGGAGCAGTAGGCGTTTAATGCATTTTCCCATAGGGTCCAATGCAAAATTGACACCTCATTTTCTCCATTCTCAAGAGCTTTGAGTCTCTGCAAAACATATACATGTGTAGACACAAATAAGTGAAATAGAATGAAGGCTATTTCAGCTTTAGCTTTTATTCCGTTTGGGAGCTAAAGTCGCACAAACTTTTGTTTACAAAAATTTCGATGGCCTATAGTTCGCAAGTTATGCAATCAGTTGACATAAGATTGTGCATGCATGTAGACATGTTAATGACCTTTATATATGCCAAGTTTCAGATGGCTACCTACTCAAACAAGCAAGCAGTAGCGGTTTGAAATTTTCACAATTTGGGCTACACGTTCGGGACGATTCGTGACCTTAGGTGACTTGCACAATTCGGGCTGAAACTAGTGCCAAATGAGAGGGTTTGGATAAACATTCAATTGACCATATGTGCCAAAAATTCCCGTTCTTTAGTTTTCGAGTTATAGCCCCTGGAAGTCGAAAACTGCACGACTTTGCCCTCGAATATCTCGACAACGGAGAAAGGAGAATTTCAGGGCATTTTCTCCCAAGAAATATATGGGAATTATCTGTAATTTAGCACAGTTTCAGAACGATTCGTGAAAGTCACCTTTTAAGAATAACTTCCACTGCAGGCCCATATATAAAAGTTTGCTCCTTTATTACTCTGCACATGGACAATTATTTGCGCTGTTATTTGCCCCAGGCATGTACCTATGTAATTACCGTTTACAGTGTAAAGATGGATGTTATCGGTCGCTGAACGTCGGAGCAGTAGGCGTTTAATGCATTTTCCCATAGGGTCCAATGCAAAATTGACACCTCATTTTCTCCATTCTCAAGAGCTTTGAGTCTCTGCAAAACATATACATGTGTAGACACAAATAAGTGAAATAGAATGAAGGCTATTTCAGCTTTAGCTTTTATTCCGTTTGGGAGCTAAAGTCGCACAAACTTTTGTTTACAAAAATTTCGATGGCCTATAGTTCGCAAGTTATGCAATCAGTTGACATAAGATTGTGCATGCATGTAGACATGTTAATGACCTTTATATATGCCAAGTTTCAGATGGCTACCTACTCAAACAAGCAAGCAGTAGCGGTTTGAAATTTTCACAATTTGGGCTACACGTTCGGGACGATTCGTGACCTTAGGTGACTTGCACAATTCGGGCTGAAACTAGTGCCAAATGAGAGGGTTGGGATAAACATTCAATTGACCATATGTGCCAAAAATTCTCGTTCTTTAGTTTTCGAGTTATAGCCCCTGGAAGTCGAAAACTGCACGACTTTGCCCTCGAATATCTCGACAACGGAGAAAGGAGAATTTCAGGGCATTTTCTCCCAAGAAATATATGGGAATTATCTGTAATTTAGCACAGTTTCAGAACGATTCGTGAAAGTCACCTTTTAAGAATAACTTCCACTGCAGGCCCATATATAAAAGTTTGCTCCTTTATTACTCTGCACATGGACAATTATTTGCGCTGTTATTTGCCCCAGGCATGTACCTATGTAATTACCGTTTACAGTGTAAAGATGGATGTTATCGGTCGCTGAACGTCGGAGCAGTAGGCGTTTAATGCATTTTCCCATAGGGTCCAATGCAAAATTGACACCTCATTTTCTCCATTCTCAAGAGCTTTGAGTCTCTGCAAAACATATACATGTGTAGACACAAATAAGTGAAATAGAATGAAGGCTATTTCAGCTTTAGCTTTTATTCCGTTTGGGAGCTAAAGTCGCACAAACTTTTGTTTACAAAAATTTCGATGGCCTATAGTTCGCAAGTTATGCAATCAGTTGACATAAGATTGTGCATGCATGTAGACATGTTAATGACCTTTATATATGCCAAGTTTCAGATGGCTACCTACTCAAACAAGCAAGCAGTAGCGGTTTGAAATTTTCACAATTTGGGCTACACGTTCGGGACGATTCGTGACCTTAGGTGACTTGCACAATTCGGGCTGAAACTAGTGCCAAATGAGAGGGTTGGGATAAACATTCAATTGACCATATGTGCCAAAAATTCTCGTTCTTTAGTTTTCGAGTTATAGCCCCTGGAAGTCGAAAACTGCACGACTTTGCCCTCGAATATCTCGACAACGGAGAAAGGAGAATTTCAGGGCATTTTCTCCCAAGAAATATATGGGAATTATCTGTAATTTAGCACAGTTTCAGAACGATTCGTGAAAGTCACCTTTTAAGAATAACTTCCACTGCAGGCCCATATATAAAAGTTTGCTCCTTTATTACTCTGCACATGGACAATTATTTGCGCTGTTATTTGCCCCAGGCATGTACCTATGTAATTATCGTTTACAGTGTAAAGATGGATGTTATCGGTCGCTGAACGTCGGAGCAGTAGGCGTTTAATGCATTTTCCCATAGGGTCCAATGCAAAATTGACACCTCATTTTCTCCATTCTCAAGAGCTTTGAGTCTCTGCAAAACATATACATGTGTAGACACAAATAAGTGAAATAGAATGAAGGCTATTTCAGCTTTAGCTTTTATTCCGTTTGGGAGCTAAAGTCGCACAAACTTTTGTTTACAAAAATTTCGATGGCCTATAGTTCGCAAGTTATGCAATCAGTTGACATAAGATTGTGCATGCATGTAGACATGTTAATGACCTTTATATATGCCAAGTTTCAGATGGCTACCTACTCAAACAAGCAAGCAGTAGCGGTTTGAAATTTTCACAATTTGGGCTACACGTTCGGGACGATTCGTGACCTTAGGTGACTTGCACAATTCGGGCTGAAACTAGTGCCAAATGAGAGGGTTGGGATCAACATTCAATTGACCATATGTGCCAAAAATTCTCTTTCTTTAGTTTTCGAGTTATAGCCCCTGGAAGTCGAAAACTGCACGACTTTGCCCTCGAATATCTCGACAACGGAGAAAGGAGAATTTCAGGGCATTTTCTCCCAAGAAATATATGGGAATTATCTGTAATTTAGCACAGTTTCAGAACGATTCGTGAAAGTCACCTTTTAAGAATAACTTCCACTGCAGGCCCATATATAAAAGTTTGCTCCTTTATTACTCTGCACATGGACAATTATTTGCGCTGTTATTTGCCCCAGGCATGTACCTATGTAATTATCGTTTACAGTGTAAAGATGGATGTTATCGGTCGCTGAACGTCGGAGCAGTAGGCGTTTAATGCATTTTCCCATAGGGTCCAATGCAAAATTGACACCTCATTTTCTCCATTCTCAAGAGCTTTGAGTCTCTGCAAAACATATACATGTGTAGACACAAATAAGTGAAATAGAATGAAGGCTATTTCAGCTTTAGCTTTTATTCCGTTTGGGAGCTAAAGTCGCACAAACTTTTGTTTACAAAAATTTCGATGGCCTATAGTTCGCAAGTTATGCAATCAGTTGACATAAGATTGTGCATGCATGTAGACATGTTAATGACCTTTATATATGCCAAGTTTCAGATGGCTACCTACTCAAACAAGCAAGCAGTAGCGGTTTGAAATTTTCACAATTTGGGCTACACGTTCGGGACGATTCGTGACCTTAGGTGACTTGCACAATTCGGGCTGAAACTAGTGCCAAATGAGAGGGTTGGGATAAACATTCAATTGACCATATGTGCCAAAAATTCTCGTTCTTTAGTTTTCGAGTTATAGCCCCTGGAAGTCGAAAACTGCACGACTTTGCCCTCGAATATCTCGACAACGGAGAAAGGAGAATTTCAGGGCATTTTCTCCCAAGAAATATATGGGAATTATCTGTAATTTAGCACAGTTTCAGAACGATTCGTGAAAGTCACCTTTTAAGAATAACTTCCACTGCAGGCCCATATATAAAAGTTTGCTCCTTTATTACTCTGCACATGGACAATTATTTGCGCTGTTATTTGCCCCAGGCATGTACCTATGTAATTACCGTTTACAGTGTAAAGATGGATGTTATCGGTCGCTGAACGTCGGAGCAGTAGGCGTTTAATGCATTTTCCCATAGGGTCCAATGCAAAATTGACACCTCATTTTCTCCATTCTCAAGAGCTTTGAGTCTCTGCAAAACATATACATGTGTAGACACAAATAAGTGAAATAGAATGAAGGCTATTTCAGCTTTAGCTTTTATTCCGTTTGGGAGCTCAAGTCGCACAAACTTTTGTTTACAAAAATTTCGATGGCCTATAGTTCGCAAGTTATGCAATCAGTTGACATAAGATTGTGCATGCATGTAGACATGTTAATGACCTTTATATATGCCAAGTTTCAGATGGCTACCTACTCAAACAAGCAAGCAGTAGCGGTTTGAAATTTTCACAATTTGGGCTACACGTTCGGGACGATTCGTGACCTTAGGTGACTTGCACAATTCGGGCTGAAACTAGTGCCAAATGAGAGGGTTGGGATAAACATTCAATTGACCATATGTGCCAAAAATTCTCGTTCTTTAGTTTTCGAGTTATAGCCCCTGGAAGTCGAAAACTGCACGACTTTGCCCTCGAATATCTCGACAACGGAGAAAGGAGAATTTCAGGGCATTTTCTCCCAAGAAATATATGGGAATTATCTGTAATTTAGCACAGTTTCAGAACGATTCGTGAAAGTCACCTTTTAAGAATAACTTCCACTGCAGGCCCATATATAAAAGTTTGCTCCTTTATTACTCTGCACATGGACAATTATTTGCGCTGTTATTTGCCCCAGGCATGTACCTATGTAATTATCGTTTACAGTGCAAAGATGGATGTTATCGGTCGCTGAACGTCGGAGCAGTAGGCGTTTAATGCATTTTCCCATAGGGTCCAATGCAAAATTGACACCTCATTTTCTCCATTCTCAAGAGCTTTGAGTCTCTGCAAAACATATACATGTGTAGACACAAATAAGTGAAATAGAATGAAGGCTATTTCAGCTTTAGCTTTTATTCCGTTTGGGAGCTAAAGTCGCACAAACTTTTGTTTACAAAAATTTCGATGGCCTATAGTTCGCAAGTTATGCAATCAGTTGACATAAGATTGTGCATGCATGTAGACATGTTAATGACCTTTATATATGCCAAGTTTCAGATGGCTACCTACTCAAACAAGCAAGCAGTAGCGGTTTGAAATTTTCACAATTTGGGCTACACGTTCGGGACGATTCGTGACCTTAGGTGACTTGCACAATTCGGGCTGAAACTAGTGCCAAATGAGAGGGTTGGGATAAACATTCAATTGACCATATGTGCCAAAAATTCTCGTTCTTTAGTTTTCGAGTTATAGCCCCTGGAAGTCGAAAACTGCACGACTTTGCCCTCGAATATCTCGACAACGGAGAAAGGAGAATTTCAGGGCATTTTCTCCCAAGAAATATATGGGAATTATCTGTAATTTAGCACAGTTTTAGAACGATTCGTGAAAGTCACCTTTTAAGAATAACTTCCACTGCAGGCCCATATATAAAAGTTTGCTCCTTTATTACTCTGCACATGGAAAATTATTTGCGCTGTTATTTGCCCCAGGCATGTACCTATGTAATTACCGTTTACAGTGTAAAGATGGATGTTATCGGTCGCTGAACGTCGGAGCAGTAGGCGTTTAATGCATTTTCCCATAGGGTCCAATGCAAAATTGACACCTCATTTTCTCCATTCTCAAGAGCTTTGAGTCTCTGCAAAACATATACATGTGTAGACACAAATAAGTGAAATAGAATGAAGGCTATTTCAGCTTTAGCTTTTATTCCGTTTGGGGCTAAAGTCGCACAAACTTTTGTTTACAAAAATTTCGATGGCCTATAGTTCGCAAGTTATGCAATCAGTTGACATAAGATTGTGCATGCATGTAGACATGTTAATGACCTTTATATATGCCAAGTTTCAGATGGCTACCTACTCAAACAAGCAAGCAGTAGCGGTTTGAAATTTTCACAATTTGGGCTACACGTTCGGGACGATTCGTGACCTTAGGTGACTTGCACAATTCGGGCTGAAACTAGTGCCAAATGAGAGGGTTGGGATAAACATTCAATTGACCATATGTGCCGAAAATTCTCGTTCTTTAGTTTTCGAGTTATAGCCCCTGGAAGTCGAAAACTGCACGACTTTCCCCTCGAATATCTCGACAACGGAGAAAGGAGAATTTCAGGGCATTTTTCCCAAGAAATATATGGGAATTATCTGTTATTTAGCACAGTTTCAGAACGATTCGTGAAAGTCACCTTTTAAGAATAACTTCCACTGCAGGCCCATATATAAAAGTTTGCTCCTTTATTACTCTGCACATGGACAATTATTTGCGCTGTTATTTGCCCCAGGCATGTACCTATGTAATTACCGTTTACAGTGTAAAGATGGATGTTATCGGTCGCTGAACGTCGGAGCAGTAGGCGTTTAATGCATTTTCCCATAGGGTCCAATGCAAAATTGACACCTCATTTTCTCCATTCTCAAGAGCTTTGAGTCTCTGCAAAACATATACATGTGTAGACACAAATAAGTGAAATAGAATGAAGGCTATTTCAGCTTTAGCTTTTATTCCGTTTGGGAGATAAAGTCGCACAAACTTTTGTTTACAAAAATTTCGATGGCCTATAGTTCGCAAGTTATGCAATCAGTTGATATAAGATTGTGCATGCATGTAGACATGTTAATGACCTTTATATATGCCAAGTTTCAGATGGCTACCTACTCAAACAAGCAAGCAGTAGCGGTTTGAAATTTTCACAATTTGGGCTACACGTTCGGGACGATTCGTGACCTTAGGTGACTTGCACAATTCGGGCTGAAACTAGTGCCAAATGAGAGGGTTGGGATAAACATTCAATTGACCATATGTGCCAAAAATTCTCGTTCTTTAGTTTTCGAGTTATAGCCCCTGGAAGTCGAAAACTGCACGACTTTGCCCTCGAATATCTCGACAACGGAGAAAGGAGAATTTCAGGGCATTTTCTCCCAAGAAATATATGGGAATTATCTGTAATTTAGCACAGTTTCAGAACGATTCGTGAAAGTCACCTTTTAAGAATAACTTCCACTGCAGGCCCATATATAAAAGTTTGCTCCTTTATTACTCTGCACATGGACAATTATTTGCGCTGTTATTTGCCCCAGGCATGTACCTATGTAATTACCGTTTACAGTGTAAAGATGGATGTTATCGGTCGCTGAACGTCGGAGCAGTAGGCGTTTAATGCATTTTCCCATAGGGTCCAATGCAAAATTGACACCTCATTTTCTCCATTCTCAAGAGCTTTGAGTCTCTGCAAAACATATACATGTGTAGACACAAATAAGTGAAATAGAATGAAGGCTATTTCAGCTTTAGCTTTTATTCCGTTTGGGAGCTAAAGTCGCACAAACTTTTGTTTACAAAAATTTCGATGGCCTATAGTTCGCAAGTTATGCAATCAGTTGACATAAGATTGTGCATGCATGTAGACATGTTAATGACCTTTATATATGCCAAGTTTCAGATGGCTACCTACTCAAACAAGCAAGCAGTAGCGGTTTGAAATTTTCACAATTTGGGCTACACGTTCGGGACGATTCGTGACCTTAGGTGACTTGCACAATTCGGGCTGAAACTAGTGCCAAATGAGAGGGTTGGGATAAACATTCAATTGACCATATGTGCCAAAAATTCTCGTTCTTTAGTTTTCGAGTTATAGCCCCTGGAAGTCGAAAACTGCACGACTTTCCCCTCGAATATCTCGACAACGGAGAAAGGAGAATTTCAGGGCATTTTCTCCCAAGAAATATATGGGAATTATTTGTTATTTAGCACAGTTTCAGAACGATTCGTGAAAGTCACCTTTTAAGAATAACTTCCACTGCAGGCCCATATATAAAAGTTTGCTCCTTTATTACTCTGCACATGGACAATTATTTGCGCTGTTATTTGCCCCAGGCATGTACCTATGTAATTACCGTTTACAGTGTAAAGATGGATGTTATCGGTCGCTGAACGTCGGAGCAGTAGGCGTTTAATGCATTTTCCCATAGGGTCCAATGCAAAATTGACACCTCATTTTCTCCATTCTCAAGAGCTTTGAGTCTCTGCAAAACATATACATGTGTAGACACAAATAAGTGAAATAGAATGAAGGCTATTTCAGCTTTAGCTTTTATTCCGTTTGGGAGCTAAAGTCGCACAAACTTTTGTTTACAAAAATTTCGATGGCCTATAGTTCGCAAGTTATGCAATCAGTTGATATAAGATTGTGCATGCGTGTAGACATGTTAATGACCTTTATATATGCCAAGTTTCAGATGGCTACCTACTCAAACAAGCAAGCAGTAGCGGTTTGAAATTTTCACAATTTGGGCTACACGTTCGGGACGATTCGTGACCTTAGGTGACTTGCACAATTCGGGCTGAAACTAGTGCCAAATGAGAGGGTTTGGATAAACATTCAATTGACCATATGTGCCAAAAATTCTCGTTCTTTAGTTTTCGAGTTATAGCCCCTGGAAGTCGAAAACTGCACGACTTTGCCCTCGAATATCTCGACAACGGAGAAAGGAGAATTTCAGGGCATTTTCTCCCAAGAAATATATGGGAATTATCTGTAATTTAGCACAGTTTCAGAACGATTCGTGAAAGTCACCTTTTAAGAATAACTTCCACTGCAGGCCCATATATAAAAGTTTGCTCCTTTATTACTCTGCACATGGACAATTATTTGCGCTGTTATTTGCCCCAGGCATGTACCTATGTAATTACCGTTTACAGTGTAAAGATGGATGTTATCGGTCGCTGAACGTCGGAGCAGTAGGCGTTTAATGCATTTTCCCGTAGGGTCCAATGCAAAATTGACATCTCATTTTCTCCATTCTCAAGAGCTTTGAGTCTCTGCAAAACATATACATGTGTAGACACAAATAAGTGAAATAGAATGAAGGCTATTTCAGCTTTAGCTTTTATTCCGTTTGGGAGCTAAAGTCGCACAAACTTTTGTTTACAAAAATTTCGATGGCCTATAGTTCGCAAGTTATGCAATCAGTTGACATAAGATTGTGCATGCATGTAGACATGTTAATGACCTTTATATATGCCAAGTTTCAGATGGCTACCTACTCAAACAAGCAAGCAGTAGCGGTTTGAAATTTTCACAATTTGGGCTACACGTTCGGGACGATTCGTGACCTTAGGTGACTTGCACAATTCGGGCTGAAACTAGTGCCAAATGAGAGGGTTGGGATAAACATTCAATTGACCATATGTGCCAAAAATTCTCGTTCTTTAGTTTTCGAGTTATAGCCCCTGGAAGTCGAAAACTGCACGACTTTGCCCTCGAATATCTCGACAACGGAGAAAGGAGAATTTCAGGGCATTTTCTCCCAAGAAATATATGGGAATTATCTGTAATTTAGCACAGTTTCAGAACGATTCGTGAAAGTCACCTTTTAAGAATAACTTCCACTGCAGGCCCATATATAAAAGTTTGCTCCTTTATTACTCTGCACATGGACAATTATTTGCGCTGTTATTTGCCCCAGGCATGTACCTATGTAATTACCGTTTACAGTGTAAATATGGATGTTATCGGTCGCTGAACGTCGGAGCAGTAGGTGTTTAATGCATTTTCCCATAGGGTCCAATGCAAAATTGACACCTCATTTTCTCCATTCTCAAGAGCTTTGAGTCTCTGCAAAACATATACATGTGTAGACACAAATAAGTGAAATAGAATGAAGGCTATTTCAGCTTTAGCTTTTATTCCGTTTGGGAGCTAAAGTCGCACAAACTTTTGTTTACAAAAATTTCGATGGCCTATAGTTCGCAAGTTATGCGATCAGTTGACATAAGATTGTGCATGCATGTAGACATGTTAATGACCTTTATATATGCCAAGTTTCAGATGGCTACCTACTCAAACAAGCAAGCAGTAGCGGTTTGAAATTTTCACAATTTGGGCTACACGTTCGGGACGATTCGTGACCTTAGGTGACTTGCACAATTCGGGCTGAAACTAGTGCCAAATGAGAGGGTTGGGATAAACATTCAATTGACCATATGTGCCAAAAATTCTCGTTCTTTAGTTTTCGAGTTATAGCCCCTGGAAGTCGAAAACTGCACGACTTTGCCCTCGAATATCTCGACAACGGAGAAAGGAGAATTTCAGGGCATTTTCTCCCAAGAAATATATGGGAATTATCTGTAATTTAGCACAGTTTCAGAACGATTCGTGAAAGTCACCTTTTAAGAATAACTTCCACTGCAGGCCCATATATAAAAGTTTGCTCCTTTATTACTCTGCACATGGACAATTATTTGCGCTGTTATTTGCCCCAGGCATGTACCTATGTAATTACCGTTTACAGTGTAAAGATGGATGTTATCGGTCGCTGAACGTCGGAGCAGTAGGCGTTTAATGCATTTTCCCATAGGGTCCAATGCAAAATTGACACCTCATTTTCTCCATTCTCAAGAGCTTTGAGTCTCTGCAAAACATATACATGTGTAGACACAAATAAGTGAAATAGAATGAAGGCTATTTCAGCTTTAGCTTTTATTCCGTTTGGGAGCTAAAGTCGCACAAACTTTTGTTTACAAAAATTTCGATGGCCTATAGTTCGCAAGTTATGCAATCAGTTGACATAAGATTGTGCATGCATGTAGACATGTTAATGACCTTTATATATGCCAAGTTTCAGATGGCTACCTACTCAAACAAGCAAGCAGTAGCGGTTTGAAATTTTCACAATTTGGGCTACACGTTCGGGACGATTCGTGACCTTAGGTGACTTGCACAATTCGGGCTGAAACTAGTGCCAAATGAGAGGGTTGGGATAAACATTCAATTGACCATATGTGCCAAAAATTCTCGTTCTTTAGTTTTCGAGTTATAGCCCCTGGAAGTCGAAAACTGCACGACTTTGCCCTCGAATATCTCGACAACGGAGAAAGGAGAATTTCAGGGCATTTTCTCCCAAGAAATATATGGGAATTATCTGTAATTTAGCACAGTTTCAGAACGATTCGTGAAAGTCACCTTTTAAGAATAACTTCCACTGCAGGCCCATATATAAAAGTTTGCTCCTTTATTACTCTGCACATGGACAATTATTTGCGCTGTTATTTGCCCCAGGCATGTACCTATGTAATTACCGTTTACAGTGTAAAGATGGATGTTATCGGTCGCTGAACGTCGGAGCAGTAGGCGTTTAATGCATTTTCCCATAGGGTCCAATGCAAAATTGACACCTCATTTTCTCCATTCTCAAGAGCTTTGAGTCTCTGCAAAACATATACATGTGTAGACACAAATAAGTGAAATAGAATGAAGGCTATTTCAGCTTTAGCTTTTATTCCGTTTGGGAGCTAAAGTCGCACAAACTTTTGTTTACAAAAATTTCGATGGCCTATAGTTCGCAAGTTATGCAATCAGTTGACATAAGATTGTGCATGCATGTAGACATGTTAATGACCTTTATATATGCCAAGTTTCAGATGGCTACCTACTCAAACAAGCAAGCAGTAGCGGTTTGAAATTTTCACAATTTGGGCTACACGTTCGGGACGATTCGTGACCTTAGGTGACTTGCACAATTCGGGCTGAAACTAGTGCCAAATGAGAGGGTTGGGATAAACATTCAATTGACCATATGTGCCAAAAATTCTCGTTCTTTAGTTTTCGAGTTATAGCCCCTGGAAGTCGAAAACTGCACGACTTTGCCCTCGAATATCTCGACAACGAAGAAAGGAGAATTTCAGGGCATTTTCTCCCAAGAAATATATGGGAATTATCTGTAATTTAGCACAGTTTCAGAACGATTCGTGAAAGTCACCTTTTAAGAATAACTTCCACTGCAGGCCCATATATAAAAGTTTGCTCCTTTATTACTCTGCACATGGACAATTATTTGCGCTGTTATTTGCCCCAGGCATGTACCTATGTAATTACCGTTTACAGTGTAAAGATGGATGTTATCGGTCGCTGAACGTCGGAGCAGTAGGCGTTTAATGCATTTTCCCATAGGGTCCAATGCAAAATTGACACCTCATTTTCTCCATTCTCAAGAGCTTTGAGTCTCTGCAAAAAATATACATGTGTAGACACAAATAAGTGAAATAGAATGAAGGCTATTTCAGCTTTAGCTTTTATTCCGTTTGGGAGCTAAAGTCGCACAAACTTTTGTTTACAAAAATTTCGATGGCCTATAGTTCGCAAGTTATGCAATCAGTTGACATAAGATTGTGCATGCATGTAGACATGTTAATGACCTTTATATATGCCAAGTTTCAGATGGCTACCTACTCAAACAAGCAAGCTGTAGCGGTTTGAAATTTTCACAATTTGGGCTACACGTTCGGGACGATTCGTGACCTTAGGTGACTTGCACAATTCGGGCTGAAACTAGTGCCAAATGAGAGGGTTGCGATAAACATTCAATTGACCATATGTGCCCAAAATTCTCGTTCTTTAGTTTTCGAGTTATAGCCCCTGGAAGTCGAAAACTGCACGACTTTGCCCTCGAATATCTCGACAACGGAGAAAGGAGAATTTCAGGGCATTTTCTCCCAAGAAATATATGGGAATTATCTGTAATTTAGCACAGTTTCAGAACGATTCGTGAAAGTCACCTTTTAAGAATAACTTCCACTGCAGGCCCATATATAAAAGTTTGCTCCTTTATTACTCTGCACATGGACAATTATTTGCGCTGTTATTTGCCCCAGGCATGTACCTATGTAATTACCGTTTACAGTGTAAAGATGGATGTTATCGGTCGCTGAACGTCGGAGCAGTAGGCGTTTAATGCATTTTCCCATAGGGTCCAATGCAAAATTGACACCTCATTTTCTCCATTCTCAAGAGCTTTGAGTCTCTGCAAAAAATATACATGTGTAGACACAAATAAGTGAAATAGAATGAAGGCTATTTCAGCTTTAGCTTTTATTCCGTTTGGGAGCTAAAGTCGCACAAACTTTTGTTTACAAAAATTTCGATGGCCTATAGTTCGCAAGTTATGCAATCAGTTGACATAAGATTGTGCATGCATGTAGACATGTTAATGACCTTTATATATGCCAAGTTTCAGATGGCTACCTACTCAAACAAGCAAGCAGTAGCGGTTTGAAATTTTCACAATTTGGGCTACACGTTCGGGACGATTCGTGACCTTAGGTGACTTGCACAATTCGGGCTGAAACTAGTGCCAAATGAGAGGGTTGGGATAAACATTCAATTGACCATATGTGCCAAAAATTCTCGTTCTTTAGTTTTCGAGTTATAGCCCCTGGAAGTCGAAAACTGCACGACTTTGCCCTCGAATATCTCGACAACGAAGAAAGGAGAATTTCAGGGCATTTTCTCCCAAGAAATATATGGGAATTATCTGTAATTTAGCACAGTTTCAGAACGATTCGTGAAAGTCACCTTTTAAGAATAACTTCCACTGCAGGCCCATATATAAAAGTTTGCTCCTTTATTACTCTGCACATGGACAATTATTTGCGCTGTTATTTGCCCCAGGCATGTACCTATGTAATTACCGTTTACAGTGTAAAGATGGATGTTATCGGTCGCTGAACGTCGGAGCAGTAGGCGTTTAATGCATTTTCCCATAGGGTCCAATGCAAAATTGACACCTCATTTTCTCCATTCTCAAGAGCTTTGAGTCTCTGCAAAACATATACATGTGTAGACACAAATAAGTGAAATAGAATGAAGGCTATTTCAGCTTTAGCTTTTATTCCGTTTGGGAGCTAAAGTCGCACAAACTTTTGTTTACAAAAATTTCGATGGCCTATAGTTCGCAAGTTATGCAATCAGTTGACATAAGATTGTGCATGCATGTAGACATGTTAATGACCTTTATATATGCCAAGTTTCAGATGGCTACCTACTCAAACAAGCAAGCAGTAGCGGTTTGAAATTTTCACAATTTGGGCTACACGTTCGGGACGATTCGTGACCTTAGGTGACTTGCACAATTCGGGCTGAAACTAGTGCCAAATGAGAGGGTTGGGATAAACATTCAATTGACCATATGTGCCAAAAATTCTCGTTCTTTAGTTTTCGAGTTATAGCCCCTGGAAGTCGAAAACTGCACGACTTTGCCCTCGAATATCTCGACAACGGAGAAAGGAGAATTTCAGGGCATTTTCTCCCAAGAAATATATGGGAATTATCTGTAATTTAGCACAGTTTCAGAACGATTCGTGAAAGTCACCTTTTAAGAATAACTTCCACTGCAGGCCCATATATAAAAGTTTGCTCCTTTATTACTCTGCACATGGACAATTATTTGCGCTGTTATTTGCCCCAGGCATGTACCTATGTAATTACCGTTTACAGTGTAAAGATGGATGTTATCGGTCGCTGAACGTCGGAGCAGTAGGCGTTTAATGCATTTTCCCATAGGGTCCAATGCAAAATTGACACCTCATTTTCTCCATTCTCAAGAGCTTTGAGTCTCTGCAAAACATATACATGTGTAGACACAAATAAGTGAAATAGAATGAAGGCTATTTCAGCTTTAGCTTTTATTCCGTTTGGGAGCTAAAGTCGCACAAACTTTTGTTTACAAAAATTTCGATGGCCTATAGTTCGCAAGTTATGCAATCAGTTGACATAAGATTGTGCATGCATGTAGACATGTTAATGACCTTTATATATGCCAAGTTTCAGATGGCTACCTACTCAAACAAGCAAGCAGTAGCGGTTTGAAATTTTCACAATTTGGGCTACACGTTCGGGACGATTCGTGACCTTAGGTGACTTGCACAATTCGGGCTGAAACTAGTGCAAAATGAGAGGGTTGGGATAAACATTCAATTGACCATATGTGCCAAAAATTCTCGTTCTTTAGTTTTCGAGTTATAGCCCCTGGAAGTCGAAAACTGCACGACTTTGCCCTCGAATATCTCGACAACGGAGAAAGGAGAATTTCAGGGCATTTTCTCCCAAGAAATATATGGGAATTATCTGTAATTTAGCACAGTTTCAGAACGATTCGTGAAAGTCACCTTTTAAGAATAACTTCCACTGCAGGCCCATATATAAAAGTTTGCTCCTTTATTACTCTGCACATGGACAATTATTTGCGCTGTTATTTGCCCCAGGCATGTACCTATGGAATTACCGTTTACAGTGTAAAGATGGATGTTATCGGTCGCTGAACGTCGGAGCAGTAGGCGTTTAATGCATTTTCCCATAGGGTCCAATGCAAAATTGACACCTCATTTTCTCCATTCTCAAGAGCTTTGAGTCTCTGCAAAACATATACATGTGTAGACACAAATAAGTGAAATAGAATGAAGGCTATTTCAGCTTTAGCTTTTATTCCGTTTGGGAGCTAAAGTCGCACAAACTTTTGTTTACAAAAATTTCGATGGCCTATAGTTCGCAAGTTATGCAATCAGTTGACATAAGATTGTGCATGCATGTAGACATGTTAATGACCTTTATATATGCCAAGTTTCAGATGGCTACCTACTCAAACAAGCAAGCAGTAGCGGTTTGAAATTTTCACAATTTGGGCTACACGTTCGGGACGATTCGTGACCTTAGGTGACTTGCACAATTCGGGCTGAAACTAGTGCCAAATGAGAGGGTTGGGATAAACATTCAATTGACCATATGTGCCAAAAATTCTCGTTCTTTAGTTTTCGAGTTATAGCCCCTGGAAGTCGAAAACTGCACGACTTTGCCCTCGAATATCTCGACAACGGAGAAAGGAGAATTTCAGGGCATTTTCTCCCAAGAAATATATGGGAATTATCTGTAATTTAGCACAGTTTCAGAACGATTCGTGAAAGTCACCTTTTAAGAATAACTTCCACTGCAGGCCCATATATAAAAGTTTGCTCCTTTATTACTCTGCACATGGACAATTATTTGCGCTGTTATTTGCCCCAGGCATGTACCTATGTAATTACCGTTTACAGTGTAAAGATGGATGTTATCGGTCGCTGAACGTCGGAGCAGTAGGCGTTTAATGCATTTTCCCATAGGGTCCAATGCAAAATTGACACCTCATTTTCTCCATTCTCAAGAGCTTTGAGTCTCTGCAAAACATATACATGTGTAGACACAAATAAGTGAAATAGAATGAAGGCTATTTCAGCTTTAGCTTTTATTCCGTTTGGGAGCTAAAGTCGCACAAACTTTTGTTTACAAAAATTTTGATGGCCTATAGTTCGCAAGTTATGCAATCAGTTGACATAAGATTGTGCATGCATGTAGACATGTTAATGACCTTTATATATGCCAAGTTTCAGATGGCTACCTACTCAAACAAGCAAGCAGTAGCGGTTTGAAATTTTCACAATTTGGGCTACACGTTCGGGACGATTCGTGACCTTAGGTGACTTGCACAATTCGGGCTGAAACTAGTGCCAAATGAGAGGGTTGGGATAAACATTCAATTGACCATATGTGCCAAAAATTCTCGTTCTTTAGTTTTCGAGTTATAGCCCCTGGAAGTCGAAAACTGCACGACTTTGCCCTCGAATATCTCGACAACGGAGAAAGGAGAATTTCAGGGCATTTTCTCCCAAGAAATATATGGGAATTATCTGTAATTTAGCACAGTTTCAGAACGATTCGTGAAAGTCACCTTTTAAGAATAACTTCCACTGCAGGCCCATATATAAAAGTTTGCTCCTTTATTACTCTGCACATGGACAATTATTTGCGCTGTTATTTGCCCCAGGCATGTACCTATGTAATTACCGTTTACAGTGTAAAGATGGATGTTATCGGTCGCTGAACGTCGGAGCAGTAGGCGTTTAATGCATTTTCCCATAGGGTCCAATGCAAAATTGACACCTCATTTTCTCCATTCTCAAGAGCTTTGAGTCTCTGCAAAACATATACATGTGTAGACACAAATAAGTGAAATAGAATGAAGGCTATTTCAGCTTTAGCTTTTATTCCGTTTGGGAGCTAAAGTCGCACAAACTTTTGTTTACAAAAATTTCGATGGCCTATAGTTCGCAAGTTATGCAATCAGTTGACATAAGATTGTGCATGCATGTAGACATGTTAATGACCTTTATATATGCCAAGTTTCAGATGGCTACCTACTCAAACAAGCAAGCAGTAGCGGTTTGAAATTTTCACAATTTGGGCTACACGTTCGTGACGATTCGTGACCTTAGGTGACTTGCACAATTCGGGCTGAAACCAGTGCAAAATGAGAGGGTTGGGATAAACATTCAATTGACCATATGTGCCAAAAATTCTCGTTCTTTAGTTTTCGAGTTATAGCCCCTGGAAGTCGAAAACTGCACGACTTTGCCCTCGAATATCTCGACAACGGAGAAAGGAGAATTTCAGGGCATTTTCTCCCAAGAAATATATGGCAATTATCTGTAATTTAGCACAGTTTCAGAACGATTCGTGAAAGTCACCTTTTAAGAATAACTTCCACTGCAGGCCCATATATAAAAGTTTGCTCCTTTATTACTCTGCACATGGACAATTATTTGCGCTGTTATTTGCCCCAGGCATGTACCTATGGAATTACCGTTTACAGTGTAAAGATGGATGTTATCGGTCGCTGAACGTCGGAGCAGTAGGCGTTTAATGCATTTTCCCATAGGGTCCAATGCAAAATTGACACCTCATTTTCTCCATTCTCAAGAGCTTTGAGTCTCTGCAAAACATATACATGTGTAGACACAAATAAGTGAAATAGAATGAAGGCTATTTCAGCTTTAGCTTTTATTCCGTTTGGGAGCTAAAGTCGCACAAACTTTTGTTTACAAAAATTTCGATGGCCTATAGTTCGCAAGTTATGCAATCAGTTGACATAAGATTGTGCATGCATGTAGACATGTTAATGACCTTTATATATGCCAAGTTTCAGATGGCTACCTACTCAAACAAGCAAGCAGTAGCGGTTTGAAATTTTCACAATTTGGGCTACACGTTCGGGACGATTCGTGACCTTAGGTGACTTGCACAATTCGGGCTGAAACTAGTGCCAAATGAGAGGGTTGGGATAAACATTCAATTGACCATATGTGCCAAAAATTCTCGTTCTTTAGTTTTCGAGTTATAGCCCCTGGAAGTCGAAAACTGCACGACTTTGCCCTCGAATATCTCGACAACGGAGAAAGGAGAATTTCAGGGCATTTTCTCCCAAGAAATATATGGGAATTATCTGTAATTTAGCACAGTTTCAGAACGATTCGTGAAAGTCACCTTTTAAGAATAACTTCCACTGCAGGCCCATATATAAAAGTTTGCTCCTTTATTACTCTGCACATGGACAATTATTTGCGCTGTTATTTGCCCCAGGCATGTACCTATGTAATTACCGTTTACAGTGTAAAGATGGATGTTATCGGTCGCTGAACGTCGGAGCAGTAGGCGTTTAATGCATTTTCCCATAGGGTCCAATGCAAAATTGACACCTCATTTTCTCCATTCTCAAGAGCTTTGAGTCTCTGCAAAACATATACATGTGTAGACACAAATAAGTGAAATAGAATGAAGGCTATTTCAGCTTTAGCTTTTATTCCGTTTGGGAGCTAAAGTCGCACAAACTTTTGTTTACAAAAAATTCGATGGCCTATAGTTCGCAAGTTATGCAATCAGTTGACATAAGATTGTGCATGCATGTAGACATGTTAATGACCTTTATATATGCCAAGTTTCAGATGGCTACCTACTCAAACAAGCAAGCAGTAGCGGTTTGAAATTTTCACAATTTGGGCTACACGTTCGGGACGATTCGTGACCTTAGGTGGCTTGCACAATTCGGGCTGAAACTAGTGCCAAATGAGAGGGTTGGGATAAACATTCAATTGACCATATGTGCCAAAAATTCTCGTTCTTTAGTTTTCGAGTTATAGCCCCTGGAAGTCGAAAACTGCACGACTTTGCCCTCGAATATCTCGACAACGGAGAAAGGAGAATTTCAGGGCATTTTCTCCCAAGAAATATATGGGAATTATCTGTAATTTAGCACAGTTTCAGAACGATTCGTGAAAGTCACCTTTTAAGAATAACTTCCACTGCAGGCCCATATATAAAAGTTTGCTCCTTTATTACTCTGCACATGGACAATTATTTGCGCTGTTATTTGCCCCAGGCATGTACCTATGTAATTACCGTTTACAGTGTAAAGATGGATGTTATCGGTCGCTGAACGTCGGAGCAGTAGGCGTTTAATGCATTTTCCCATAGGGTCCAATGCAAAATTGACACCTCATTTTCTCCATTCTCAAGAGCTTTGAGTCTCTGCAAAACATATACATGTGTAGACACAAATAAGTGAAATAGAATGAAGGCTATTTCAGCTTTAGCTTTTATTCCGTTTGGGAGCTAAAGTCGCACAAACTTTTGTTTACAAAAATTTCGATGGCCTATAGTTCGCAAGTTATGCAATCAGTTGACATAAGATTGTGCATGCATGTAGACATGTTAATGACCTTTATATATGCCAAGTTTCAGATGGCTACCTACTCAAACAAGCAAGCAGTAGCGGTTTGAAATTTTCACAATTTGGGCTACACGTTCGGGACGATTCGTGACCTTAGGTGACTTGCACAATTCGGGCTGAAACTAGTGCCAAATGAGAGGGTTGGGATAAACATTCAATTGACCATATGTGCCAAAAATTCTCGTTCTTTAGTTTTCGAGTTATAGCCCCTGGAAGTCGAAAACTGCACGACTTTGCCCTCGAATATCTCGACAACGGAGAAAGGAGAATTTCAGGGCATTTTCTCCCAAGAAATATATGGGAATTATCTGTAATTTAGCACAGTTTCAGAACGATTCGTGAAAGTCACCTTTTAAGAATAACTTCCACTGCAGGCCCATATATAAAAGTTTGCTCCTTTATTACTCTGCACATGGACAATTATTTGCGCTGTTATTTGCCCCAGGCATGTACCTATGTAATTACCGTTTACAGTGTAAAGATGGATGTTATCGGTCGCTGAACGTCGGAGCAGTAGGCGTTTAATGCATTTTCCCATAGGGTCCAATGCAAAATTGACACCTCATTTTCTCCATTCTCAAGAGCTTTGAGTCTCTGCAAAACATATACATGTGTAGACACAAATAAGTGAAATAGAATGAAGGCTATTTCAGCTTTAGCTTTTATTCCGTTTGGGAGCTAAAGTCGCACAAACTTTTGTTTACAAAAATTTCGATGGCCTATAGTTCGCAAGTTATGCAATCAGTTGACATAAGATTGTGCATGCATGTAGACATGTTAATGACCTTTATATATGCCAAGTTTCAGATGGCTACCTACTCAAACAAGCAAGCAGTAGCGGTTTGAAATTTTCACAATTTGGGCTACACGTTCGGGACGATTCGTGACCTTAGGTGACTTGCACAATTCGGGCTGAAACTAGTGCCAAATGAGAGGGTTGGGATAAACATTCAATTGACCATATGTGCCAAAAATTCTCGTTCTTTAGTTTTCGAGTTATAGCCCCTGGAAGTCGAAAACTGCACGACTTTGCCCTCGAATATCTCGACAACGAAGAAAGGAGAATTTCAGGGCATTTTCTCCCAAGAAATATATGGGAATTATCTGTAATTTAGCACAGTTTCAGAACGATTCGTGAAAGTCACCTTTTAAGAATAACTTCCACTGCAGGCCCATATATAAAAGTTTGCTCCTTTATTACTCTGCACATGGACAATTATTTGCGCTGTTATTTGCCCCAGGCATGTACCTATGTAATTACCGTTTACAGTGTAAAGATGGATGTTATCGGTCGCTGAACGTCGGAGCAGTAGGCGTTTAATGCATTTTCCCATAGGGTCCAATGCAAAATTGACACCTCATTTTCTCCATTCTCAAGAGCTTTGAGTCTCTGCAAAACATATACATGTGTAGACACAAATAAGTGAAATAGAATGAAGGCTATTTCAGCTTTAGCTTTTATTCCGTTTGGGAGCTAAAGTCGCACAAACTTTTGTTTACAAAAATTTCGATGGCCTATAGTTCGCAAGTTATGCAATCAGTTGACATAAGATTGTGCATGCATGTAGACATGTTAATGACCTTTATATATGCCAAGTTTCAGATGGCTACCTACTCAAACAAGCAAGCAGTAGCGGTTTGAAATTTTCACAATTTGGGCTACACGTTCGGGACGATTCGTGACCTTAGGTGACTTGCACAATTCGGGCTGAAACTAGTGCCAAATGAGAGGGTTGGGATAAACATTCAATTGACCATATGTGCCAAAAATTCTCGTTCTTTAGTTTTCGAGTTATAGCCCCTGGAAGTCGAAAACTGCACGACTTTGCCCTCGAATATCTCGACAACGGAGAAAGGAGAATTTCAGGGCATTTTCTCCCAAGAAATATATGGGAATTATCTGTAATTTAGCACAGTTTCAGAACGATTCGTGAAAGTCACCTTTTAAGAATAACTTCCACTGCAGGCCCATATATAAAAGTTTGCTCCTTTATTACTCTGCACATGGACAATTATTTGCGCTGTTATTTGCCCCAGGCATGTACCTATGTAATTACCGTTTACAGTGTAAAGATGGATGTTATCGGTCGCTGAACGTCGGAGCAGTAGGCGTTTAATGCATTTTCCCATAGGGTCCAATGCAAAATTGACACCTCATTTTCTCCATTCTCAAGAGCTTTGAGTCTCTGCAAAACATATACATGTGTAGACACAAATAAGTGAAATAGAATGAAGGCTATTTCAGCTTTAGCTTTTATTCCGTTTGGGAGCTAAAGTCGCACAAACTTTTGTTTACAAAAATTTCGATGGCCTATAGTTCGCAAGTTATGCAATCAGTTGACATAAGATTGTGCATGCATGTAGACATGTTAATCACCTTTATATATGCCAAGTTTCAGATGGCTACCTACTCAAACAAGCAAGCAGTAGCGGTTTGAAATTTTCACAATTTGGGCTACACGTTCGGGACGATTCGTGACCTTAGGTGACTTGCACAATTCGGGCTGAAACTAGTGCCAAATGAGAGGGTTGGGATAAACATTCAATTGACCATATGTGCCAAAAATTCTCGTTCTTTAGTTTTCGAGTTATAGCCCCTGGAAGTCGAAAACTGCACGACTTTGCCCTCGAATATCTCGACAACGAAGAAAGAAGAATTTCAGGGCATTTTCTCCCAAGAAATATATGGGAATTATCTGTAATTTAGCACAGTTTCAGAACGATTCGTGAAAGTCACCTTTTAAGAATAACTTCCACTGCAGGCCCATATATAAAAGTTTGCTCCTTTATTACTCTGCACATGGACAATTATTTGCGCTGTTATTTGCCCCAGGCATGTACCTATGTAATTACCGTTTACAGTGTAAAGATGGATGTTATCGGTCGCTGAACGTCGGAGCAGTAGGCGTTTAATGCATTTTCCCATAGGGTCCAATGCAAAATTGACACCTCATTTTCTCCATTCTCAAGAGCTTTGAGTCTCTGCAAAACATATACATGTGTAGACACAAATAAGTGAAATAGAATGAAGGCTATTTCAGCTTTAGCTTTTATTCCGTTTGGGAGCTAAAGTCGCACAAACTTTTGTTTACAAAAATTTCGATGGCCTATAGTTCGCAAGTTATGCAATCAGTTGACATAAGATTGTGCATGCATGTAGACATGTTAATGACCTTTATATATGCCAAGTTTCAGATGGCTACCTACTCAAACAAGCAAGCAGTAGCGGTTTGAAATTTTCACAATTTGGGCTACACGTTCGGGACGATTCGTGACCTTAGGTGACTTGCACAATTCGGGCTGAAACTAGTGCCAAATGAGAGGGTTGGGATAAACATTCAATTGACCATATGTGCCAAAAATTCTCGTTCTTTAGTTTTCGAGTTATAGCCCCTGGAAGTCGAAAACTGCACGACTTTGCCCTCGAATATCTCGACAACGGAGAAAGGAGAATTTCAGGGCATTTTCTCCCAAGAAATATATGGGAATTATCTGTAATTTAGCACAGTTTCAGAACGATTCGTGAAAGTCACCTTTTAAGAATAACTTCCACTGCAGGCCCATATATAAAAGTTTGCTCCTTTATTACTCTGCACATGGACAATTATTTGCGCTGTTATTTGCCCCAGGCATGTACCTATGTAATTACCGTTTACAGTGTAAAGATGGATGTTATCGGTCGCTGAACGTCGGAGCAGTAGGCGTTTAATGCATTTTCCCATAGGGTCCAATGCAAAATTGACACCTCATTTTCTCCATTCTCAAGAGCTTTGAGTCTCTGCAAAACATATACATGTGTAGACACAAATAAGTGAAATAGAATGAAGGCTATTTCAGCTTTAGCTTTTATTCCGTTTGGGAGCTAAAGTCGCACAAACTTTTGTTTACAAAAATTTCGATGGCCTATAGTTCGCAAGTTATGCAATCAGTTGACATAAGATTGTGCATGCATGTAGACATGTTAATGACCTTTATATATGCCAAGTTTCAGATGGCTACCTACTCAAACAAGCAAGCAGTAGCGGTTTGAAATTTTCACAATTTGGGCTACACGTTCGGGACGATTCGTGACCTTAGGTGACTTGCACAATTCGGGCTGAAACTAGTGCCAAATGAGAGGGTTGGGATAAACATTCAATTGACCATATGTGCCAAAAATTCTCGTTCTTTAGTTTTCGAGTTATAGCCCCTGGAAGTCGATAACTGCACGACTTTGCCCTCGAATATCTCGACAACGGAGAAAGGAGAATTTCAGGGCATTTTCTCCCAAGAAATATATGGAAATTATCTGTAATTTAGCACAGTTTCAGAACGATTCGTGAAAGTCACCTTTTAAGAATATCTTCCACTGCAGGCCCATATATAAAAGTTTGCTCCTTTATTACTCTGCACATGGACAATTATTTGCGCTGTTATTTGCCCCAGGCATGTACCTATGTAATTACCGTTTACAGTGTAAAGATGGATGTTATCGGTCGCTGAACGTCGGAGCAGTAGGCGTTTAATGCATTTTCCCATAGGGTCCAATGCAAAATTGACACCTCATTTTCTCCATTCTCAAGAGCTTTGAGTCTCTGCAAAACATATACATGTGTAGACACAAATAAGTGAAATAGAATGAAGGCTATTTCAGCTTTAGCTTTTATTCCGTTTGGGAGCTAAAGTCGCACAAACTTTTGTTTACAAAAAATTCGATGGCCTATAGTTCGCAAGTTATGCAATCAGTTGACATAAGATTGTGCATGCATGTAGACATGTTAATGACCTTTATATATGCCAAGTTTCAGATGGCTACCTACTCAAACAAGCAAGCAGTAGCGGTTTGAAATTTTCACAATTTGGGCTACACGTTCGGGACGATTCGTGACCTTAGGTGACTTGCACAATTCGGGCTGAAACTAGTGCCAAATGAGAGGGTTGGGATAAACATTCAATTGACCATATGTGCCAAAAATTCTCGTTCTTTAGTTTTCGAGTTATAGCCCCTGGAAGTCGAAAACTGCACGACTTTGCCCTCGAATATCTCGACAACGGAGAAAGGAGAATTTCAGGGCATTTTCTCCCAAGAAATATATGGGAATTATCTGTAATTTAGCACAGTTTCAGAACGATTCGTGAAAGTCACCTTTTAAGAATAACTTCCACTGCAGGCCCATATATAAAAGTTTGCTCCTTTATTACTCTGCACATGGACAATTATTTGCGCTGTTATTTGCCCCAGGCATGTACCTATGTAATTACCGTTTACAGTGTAAAGATGGATGTTATCGGTCGCTGAACGTCGGAGCAGTAGGCGTTTAATGCATTTTCCCATAGGGTCCAATGCAAAATTGACACCTCATTTTCTCCATTCTCAAGAGCTTTGAGTCTCTGCAAAACATATACATGTGTAGACACAAATAAGTGAAATAGAATGAAGGCTATTTCAGCTTTAGCTTTTATTCCGTTTGGGAGCTAAAGTCGCACAAACTTTTGTTTACAAAAATTTCGATGGCCTATAGTTCGCAAGTTATGCAATCAGTTGACATAAGATTGTGCATGCATGTAGACATGTTAATCAACTTTATATATGCCAAGTTTCAGATGGCTACCTACTCAAACAAGCAAGCAGTAGCGGTTTGAAATTTTCACAATTTGGGCTACACGTTCGGGACGATTCGTGACCTTAGGTGACTTGCACAATTCGGGCTGAAACTAGTGCCAAATGAGAGGGTTGGGATAAATATTCAATTGACCATATGTGCCAAAAATTCTCGTTCTTTAGTTTTCGAGTTATAGCCCCTGGAAGTCGAAAACTGCACGACTTTGCCCTCGAATATCTCGACAACGGAGAAAGGAGAATTTCAGGGCATTTTCTCCCAAGAAATATATGGGAATTATCTGTAATTTAGCACAGTTTCAGAACGATTCGTGAAAGTCACCTTTTAAGAATAACTTCCACTGCAGGCCCATATATAAAAGTTTGCTCCTTTATTACTCTGCACATGGACAATTATTTGCGCTGTTATTTGCCCCAGGCATGTACCTATGTAATTACCGTTTACAGTGTAAAGATGGATGTTATCGGTCGCTGAACGTCGGAGCAGTAGGCGTTTAATGCATTTTCCCATATTGTCCAATGCAAAATTGACACCTCATTTTCTCCATTCTCAAGAGCTTTGAGTCTCTGCAAAACATATACATGTGTAGACACAAATAAGTGAAATAGAATGAAGGCTATTTCAGCTTTAGCTTTTATTCCGTTTGGGAGCTAAAGTCGCACAAACTTTTGTTTACAAAAATTTCGATGGCCTATAGTTCGCAAGTTATGCAATCAGTTGACATAAGATTGTGCATGCATGTAGACATGTTAATGACCTTTATATATGCCAAGTTTCAGATGGCTACCTACTCAAACAAGCAAGCAGTAGCGGTTTGAAATTTTCACAATTTGGGCTACACGTTCGGGACGATTCGTGACCTTAGGTGACTTGCACAATTCGGGCTGAAACTAGTGCCAAATGAGAGGGTTGGGATAAACATTCAATTGACCATATGTGCCAAAAATTCTCGTTCTTTAGTTTTCGAGTTATAGCCCCTGGAAGTCGAAAACTGCACGACTTTGCCCTCGAATATCTCGACAACGGAGAAAGGAGAATTTCAGGGCATTTTCTCCCAAGAAATATATGTGAATTATCTGTAATTTAGCACAGTTTCAGAACGATTCGTGAAAGTCACCTTTTAAGAATAACTTCCACTGCAGGCCCATATATAAAAGTTTGCTCCTTTATTACTCTGCACATGGACAATTATTTGCGCTGTTATTTGCCCCAGGCATGTACCTATGTAATTACCGTTTACAGTGTAAAGATGGATGTTATCGGTCGCTGAACGTCGGAGCAGTAGGCGTTTAATGCATTTTCCCATAGGGTCCAATGCAAAATTGACACCTCATTTTCTCCATTCTCAAGAGCTTTGAGTCTCTGCAAAACATATACATGTGTAGACACAAATAAGTGAAATAGAATGAAGGCTATTTCAGCTTTAGCTTTTATTCCGTTTGGGAGCTAAAGTCGCACAAACTTTTGTTTACAAAAATTTCGATGGCCTATAGTTCGCAAGTTATGCAATCAGTTGACATAAGATTGTGCATGCATGTAGACATGTTAATGACCTTTATATATGCCAAGTTTCAGATGGCTACCTACTCAAACAAGCAAGCAGTAGCGGTTTGAAATTTTCACAATTTGGGCTACACGTTCGGGACGATTCGTGACCTTAGGTGACTTGCACAATTCGGGCTGAAACTAGTGCCAAATGAGAGGGTTGGGATAAACATTCAATTGACCATATGTGCCAAAAATTCTCGTTCTTTAGTTTTCGAGTTATAGCCCCTGGAAGTCGAAAACTGCACGACTTTGCCCTCGAATATCTCGACAACGGAGAAAGGAGAATTTCAGGGCATTTTCTCCCAAGAAATATATGGGAATTATCTGTAATTTAGCACAGTTTCAGAACGATTCGTGAAAGTCACCTTTTAAGAATAACTTCCACTGCAGGCCCATATATAAAAGTTTGCTCCTTTATTACTCTGCACATGGACAATTATTTGCGCTGTTATTTGCCCCAGGCATGTACCTATGTAATTACCGTTTACAGTGTAAAGATGGATGTTATCGGTCGCTGAACGTCGGAGCAGTAGGCGTTTAATGCATTTTCCCATATTGTCCAATGCAAAATTGACACCTCATTTTCTCCATTCTCAAGAGCTTTGAGTCTCTGCAAAACATATACATGTGTAGACACAAATAAGTGAAATAGAATGAAGGCTATTTCAGCTTTAGCTTTTATTCCGTTTGGGAGCTAAAGTCGCACAAACTTTTGTTTACAAAAATTTCGATGGCCTATAGTTCGCAAGTTATGCAATCAGTTGACATAAGATTGTGCATGCATGTAGACATGTTAATGACCTTTATATATGCCAAGTTTCAGATGGCTACCTACTCAAACAAGCAAGCAGTAGCGGTTTGAAATTTTCACAATTTGGGCTACACGTTCGGGACGATTCGTGACCCTAGGTGACTTGCACAATTCGGGCTGAAACTAGTGCCAAATGAGAGGGTTGGGATAAACATTCAATTGACCATATGTGCCAAAAATTCTCGTTCTTTAGTTTTCGAGTTATAGCCCCTGGAAGTCGAAAACTGCACGACTTTGCCCTCGAATATCTCGACAACGGAGAAAGGAGAATTTCAGGGCATTTTCTCCCAAGAAATATATGGGAATTATCTGTAATTTAGCACAGTTTCAGAACGATTCGTGAAAGTCACCTTTTAAGAATAACTTCCACTGCAGGCCCATATATAAAAGTTTGCTCCTTTATTACTCTGCACATGGACAATTATTTGCGCTGTTATTTGCCCCAGGCATGTACCTATGTAATTACCGTTTACAGTGTAAAGATGGATGTTATCGGTCGCTGAACGTCGGAGCAGTAGGCGTTTAATGCATTTTCCCATAGGGTCCAATGCAAAATTGACACCTCATTTTCTCCATTCTCAAGAGCTTTGAGTCTCTGCAAAACATATACATGTGTAGACACAAATAAGTGAAATAGAATGAAGGCTATTTCAGCTTTAGCTTTTATTCCGTTTGGGAGCTAAAGTCGCACAAACTTTTGTTTACAAAAATTTCGATGGCCTATAGTTCGCAAGTTATGCAATCAGTTGACATAAGATTGTGCATGCATGTAGACATGTTAATGACCTTTATATATGCCAAGTTTCAGATGGCTACCTACTCAAACAAGCAAGCAGTAGCGGTTTGAAATTTTCACAATTTGGGCTACACGTTCGGGACGATTCGTGACCTTAGGTGACTTGCACAATTCGGGCTGAAACTAGTGCCAAATGAGAGGGTTGGGATAAACATTCAATTGACCATATGTGCCAAAAATTCTCGTTCTTTAGTTTTCGAGTTATAGCCCCTGGAAGTCGAAAACTGCACGACTTTGCCCTCGAATATCTCGACAACGGAGAAAGGAGAATTTCAGGGCATTTTCTCCCAAGAAATATATGGGAATTATCTGTAATTTAGCACAGTTTCAGAACGATTCGTGAAAGTCACCTTTTAAGAATAACTTCCACTGCAGGCCCATATATAAAAGTTTGCTCCTTTATTACTCTGCACATGGACAATTATTTGCGCTGTTATTTGCCCCAGGCATGTACCTATGTAATTACCGTTTACAGTGTAAAGATGGATGTTATCGGTCGCTGAACGTCGGAGCAGTAGGCGTTTAATGCATTTTCCCATAGGGTCCAATGCAAAATTGACACCTCATTTTCTCCATTCTCAAGAGCTTTGAGTCTCTGCAAAACATATACATGTGTAGACACAAATAAGTGAAATAGAATGAAGGCTATTTCAGCTTTAGCTTTTATTCCGTTTGGGAGCTAAAGTCGCACAAACTTTTGTTTACAAAAATTTCGATGGCCTATAGTTCGCAAGTTATGCAATCAGTTGACATAAGATTGTGCATGCATGTAGACATGTTAATGACCTTTATATATGCCAAGTTTCAGATGGCTACCTACTCAAACAAGCAAGCAGTAGCGGTTTGAAATTTTCACAATTTGGGCTACACGTTCGGGACGATTCGTGACCTTAGGTGACTTGCACAATTCGGGCTGAAACTAGTGCCAAATGAGAGGGTTGGGATAAACATTCAATTGACCATATGTGCCAAAAATTCTCGTTCTTTAGTTTTCGAGTTATAGCCCCTGGAAGTCGAAAACTGCACGACTTTGCCCTCGAATATCTCGACAACGGAGAAAGGAGAATTTCAGGGCATTTTCTCCCAAGAAATATATGGGAATTATCTGTAATTTAGCACAGTTTCAGAACGATTCGTGAAGGTCACCTTTTAAGAATAACTTCCACTGCAGGCCCATATATAAAAGTTTGCTCCTTTATTACTCTGCACATGGACAATTATTTGCGCTGTTATTTGCCCCAGGCATGTACCTATGTAATTACCGTTTACAGTGTAAAGATGGATGTTATCGGTCGCTGAACGTCGGAGCAGTAGGCGTTTAATGCATTTTCCCATAGGGTCCAATGCAAAATTGACACCTCATTTTCTCCATTCTCAAGAGCTTTGAGTCTCTGCAAAACATATACATGTGTAGACACAAATAAGTGAAATAGAATGAAGGCTATTTCAGCTTTAGCTTTTATTCCGTTTGGGAGTTAAAGTCGCACAAACTTTTGTTTACAAAAATTTCGATGGCCTATAGTTCGCAAGTTATGCAATCAGTTGACATAAGATTGTGCATGCATGTAGACATGTTAATGACCTTTATATATGCCAAGTTTCAGATGGCTACCTACTCAAACAAGCAAGCAGTAGCGGTTTGAAATTTTCACAATTTGGGCTACACGTTCGGGACGATTCGTGACCTTAGGTGACTTGCACAATTCGGGCTGAAACTAGTGCCAAATGAGAGGGTTGGGATAAACATTCAATTGACCATATGTGCCAAAAATTCTCGTTCTTTAGTTTTCGAGTTATAGCCCCTGGAAGTCGAAAACTGCACGACTTTGCCCTCGAATATCTCGACAACGGAGAAAGGAGAATTTCAGGGCATTTTCTCCCAAGAAATATATGGGAATTATCTGTAATTTAGCACAGTTTCAGAACGATTCGTGAAAGTCACCTTTTAAGAATAACTTCCACTGCAGGCCCATATATAAAAGTTTGCTCCTTTATTACTCTGCACATGGACAATTATTTGCGCTGTTATTTGCCCCAGGCATGTACCTATGTAATTACCGTTTACAGTGTAAAGATGGATGTTATCGGTCGCTGAACGTCGGAGCAGTAGGCGTTTAATGCATTTTCCCATAGGGTCCAATGCAAAATTGACACCTCATTTTCTCCATTCTCAAGAGCTTTGAGTCTCTGCAAAACATATACATGTGTAGACACAAATAAGTGAAATAGAATGAAGGCTATTTCAGCTTTAGCTTTTATTCCGTTTGGGAGCTAAAGTCGCACAAACTTTTGTTTACAAAAATTTCGATGGCCTATAGTTCGCAAGTTATGCAATCAGTTGACATAAGATTGTGCATGCATGTAGACATGTTAATGACCTTTATATATGCCAAGTTTCAGATGGCTACCTACTCAAACAAGCAAGCAGTAGCGGTTTGAAATTTTCACAATTTGGGCTACACGTTCGGGACGATTCGTGACCTTAGGTGACTTGCACAATTCGGGCTGAAACTAGTGCCAAATGAGAGGGTTGGGATAAACATTCAATTGACCATATGTGCCAAAAATTCTCGTTCTTTAGTTTTCGAGTTATAGCCCCTGGAAGTCGAAAACTGCACGACTTTGCCCTCGAATATCTCGACAACGGAGAAAGGAGAATTTCAGGGCATTTTCTCCCAAGAAATATATGGGAATTATCTGTAATTTAGCACAGTTTCAGAACGATTCGTGAAAGTCACCTTTTTAGAATAACTTCCACTGCAGGCCCATATATAAAAGTTTGCTCCTTTATTACTCTGCACATGGACAATTATTTGCGCTGTTATTTGCCCCAGGCATGTACCTATGTAATTACCGTTTACAGTGTAAAGATGGATGTTATCGGTCGCTGAACGTCGGAGCAGTAGGCGTTTAATGCATTTTCCCATAGGGTCCAATGCAAAATTGACACCTCATTTTCTCCATTCTCAAGAGCTTTGAGTCTCTGCAAAACATATACATGTGTAGACACAAATAAGTGAAATAGAATGAAGGCTATTTCAGCTTTAGCTTTTATTCCGTTTGGGAGCTAAAGTCGCACAAACTTTTGTTTACAAAAATTTCGATGGCCTATAGTTCGCAAGTTATGCAATCAGTTGACATAAGATTGTGCATGCATGTAGACATGTTAATGACCTTTATATATGCCAAGTTTCAGATGGCTACCTACTCAAACAAGCAAGCAGTAGCGGTTTGAAATTTTCACAATTTGGGCTACACGTTCGGGACGATTCGTGACCTTAGGTGACTTGCACAATTCGGGCTGAAACTAGTGCCAAATGAGAGGGTTGGGATAAACATTCAATTGACCATATGTGCCAAAAATTCTCGTTCTTTAGTTTTCGAGTTATAGCCCCTGGAAGTCGAAAACTGCACGACTTTGCCCTCGAATATCTCGACAACGGAGAAAGGAGAATTTCAGGGCATTTTCTCCCAAGAAATATATGGGAATTATCTGTAATTTAGCACAGTTTCAGAACGATTCGTGAAAGTCACATTTTAAGAATAACTTCCACTGCAGGCCCATATATAAAAGTTTGCTCCTTTATTACTCTGCATATGGACAATTATTTGCGCTGTTATTTGCCCCAGGCATGTACCTATGTAATTATCGTTTACAGTGTAAAGATGGATGTTATCGGTCGCTGAACGTCGGAGCAGTAGGCGTTTAATGCATTTTCCCATAGGGTCCAATGCAAAATTGACACCTCATTTTCTCCATTCTCAAGAGCTTTGAGTCTCTGCAAAACATATACATGTGTAGACACAAATAAGTGAAATAGAATGAAGGCTATTTCAGCTTTAGCTTTTATTCCGTTTGGGAGCTAAAGTCGCACAAACTTTTGTTTACAAAAATTTCGATGGCCTATAGTTCGCAAGTTATGCAATCAGTTGACATAAGATTGTGCATGCATGTAGACATGTTAATGACCTTTATATATGCCAAGTTTCAGATGGCTACCTACTCAAACAAGCAAGCAGTAGCGGTTTGAAATTTTCACAATTTGGGCTACACGTTCGGGACGATTCGTGACCTTAGGTGACTTGCACAATTCGGGCTGAAACTAGTGCCAAATGAGAGGGTTGGGATAAACATTCAATTGACCATATGTGCCAAAAATTCTCGTTCTTTAGTTTTCGAGTTATAGCCCCTGGAAGTCGAAAACTGCACGACTTTGCCCTCGAATATCTCGACAACGGAGAAAGGAGAATTTCAGGGCATTTTCTCCCAAGAAATATATGGGAATTATCTGTAATTTAGCACAGTTTTAGAACGATTCGTGAAAGTCACCTTTTAAGAATAACTTCCACTGCAGGCCCATATATAAAAGTTTGCTCCTTTATTACTCTGCACATGGACAATTATTTGCGCTGTTATTTGCCCCAGGCATGTACCTATGTAATTACCGTTTACAGTGTAAAGATGGATGTTATCGGTCGCTGAACGTCGGAGCAGTAGGCGTTTAATGCATTTTCCCATAGGGTCCAATGCAAAATTGACACCTCATTTTCTCCATTCTCAAGAGCTTTGAGTCTCTGCAAAACATATACATGTGTAGACACAAATAAGTGAAATAGAATGAAGGCTATTTCAGCTTTAGCTTTTATTCCGTTTGGGAGCTAAAGTCGCACAAACTTTTGTTTACAAAAATTTCGATGGCCTATAGTTCGCAAGTTATGCAATCAGTTGACATAAGATTGTGCATGCATGTAGACATGTTAATGACCTTTATATATGCCAAGTTTCAGATGGCTACCTACTCAAACAAGCAAGCAGTAGCGGTTTGAAATTTTCACAATTTGGGCTACACGTTCGGGACGATTCGTGACCTTAGGTGACTTGCACAATTCGGGCTGAAACTAGTGCCAAATGAGAGGGTTGGGATAAACATTCAATTGACCATATGTGCCAAAAATTCTCGTTCTTTAGTTTTCGAGTTATAGCCCCTGGAAGTCGAAAACTGCACGACTTTGCCCTCGAATATCTCGACAACGGAGAAAGGAGAATTTCAGGGCATTTTCTCCCAAGAAATATATGGGAATTATCTGTAATTTAGCACAGTTTCAGAACGATTCGTGAAAGTCACCTTTTAAGAATAACTTCCACTGCAGGCCCATATATAAAAGTTTGCTCCTTTATTACTCTGCACATGGACAATTATTTGCGCTGTTATTTGCCCCAGGCATGTACCTATGTAATTACCGTTTACAGTGTAAAGATGGATGTTATCGGTCGCTGAACGTCGGAGCAGTAGGCGTTTAATGCATTTTCCCATAGGGTCCAATGCAAAATTGACACCTCATTTTCTCCATTCTCAAGAGCTTTGAGTCTCTGCAAAACATATACATGTGTAGACACAAATAAGTGAAATAGAATGAAGGCTATTTCAGCTTTAGCTTTTATTCCGTTTGGGAGCTAAAGTCGCACAAACTTTTGTTTACAAAAATTTCGATGGCCTATAGTTCGCAAGTTATGCAATCAGTTGACATAAGATTGTGCATGCATGTAGACATGTTAATGACCTTTATATATGCCAAGTTTCAGATGGCTACCTACTCAAACAAGCAAGCAGTAGCGGTTTGAAATTTTCACAATTTGGGCTACACGTTCGGGACGATTCGTGACCTTAGGTGACTTGCACAATTCGGGCTGAAACTAGTGCCAAATGAGAGGGTTGGGATAAACATTCAATTGACCATATGTGCCAAAAATTCTCGTTCTTTAGTTTTCGAGTTATAGCCCCTGGAAGTCGAAAACTGCACGACTTTGCCCTCGAATATCTCGACAACGGAGAAAGGAGAATTTCAGGGCATTTTCTCCCAAGAAATATATGGGAATTATCTGTAATTTAGCACAGTTTTAGAACGATTCGTGAAAGTCACCTTTTAAGAATAACTTCCACTGCAGGCCCATATATAAAAGTTTGCTCCTTTATTACTCTGCACATGGACAATTATTTGCGCTGTTATTTGCCCCAGGCATGTACCTATGTAATTACCGTTTACAGTGTAAAGATGGATGTTATCGGTCGCTGAACGTCGGAGCAGTAGGCGTTTAATGCATTTTCCCATAGGGTCCAATGCAAAATTGACACCTCATTTTCTCCATTCTCAAGAGCTTTGAGTCTCTGCAAAACATATACATGTGTAGACACAAATAAGTGAAATAGAATGAAGGCTATTTCAGCTTTAGCTTTTATTCCGTTTGGGAGCTTAAGTCGCACAAACTTTTGTTTACAAAAATTTCGATGGCCTATAGTTCGCAAGTTATGCAATCAGTTGACATAAGATTGTGCATGCATGTAGACATGTTAATGACCTTTATATATGCCAAGTTTCAGATGGCTACCTACTCAAACAAGCAAGCAGTAGCGGTTTGAAATTTTCACAATTTGGGCTACACGTTCGGGACGATTCGTGACCTTAGGTGACTTGCACAATTCGGGCTGAAACTAGTGCCAAATGAGAGGGTTGGGATAAACATTCAATTGACCATATGTGCCAAAAATTCTCGTTCTTTAGTTTTCGAGTTATAGCCCCTGGAAGTCGAAAACTGCACGACTTTGCCCTCGAATATCTCGACAACGGAGAAAGGAGAATTTCAGGGCATTTTCTCCCAAGAAATATATGGGAATTATCTGTAATTTAGCACAGTTTCAGAACGATTCGTGAAAGTCACCTTTTAAGAATAACTTCCACTGCAGGCCCATATATAAAAGTTTGCTCCTTTATTACTCTGCACATGGACAATTATTTGCGCTGTTATTTGCCCCAGGCATGTACCTATATAATTATCGTTTACAGTGTAAAGATGGATGTTATCGGTCGCTGAACGTCGGAGCAGTAGGCGTTTAATGCATTTTCCCATAGGGTCCAATGCAAAATTGACACCTCATTTTCTCCATTCTCAAGAGCTTTGAGTCTCTGCAAAACATATACATGTGTAGACACAAATAAGTGAAATAGAATGAAGGCTATTTCAGCTTTAGCTTTTATTCCGTTTGGGAGCTAAAGTCGCACAAACTTTTGTTTACAAAAATTTCGATGGCCTATAGTTCGCAAGTTATGCAATCAGTTGACATAAGATTGTGCATGCATGTAGACATGTTAATGACCTTTATATATGCCAAGTTTCAGATGGCTACCTACTCAAACAAGCAAGCAGTAGCGGTTTGAATTTTTCACAATTTGGGCTACACGTTCGGGACGATTCGTGACCTTAGGTGACTTGCACAAGTCGGGCTGAAACTAGTGCCAAATGAGAGGGTTGGGATAAACATTCAATTGACCATATGTGCCAAAAATTCTCGTTCTTTAGTTTTCGAGTTATAGCCCCTGGAAGTCGAAAACTGCACGACTTTGCCCTCGAATATCTCGACAACGGAGAAAGGAGAATTTCAGGGCATTTTCTCCCAAGAAATATATGGGAATTATCTGTAATTTAGCACAGTTTCAGAACGATTCGTGAAAGTCACCTTTTAAGAATAACTTCCACTGCAGGCCCATATATAAAAGTTTGCTCCTTTATTACTCTGCACATGGATAATTATTTGCGCTGTTATTTGCCCCAGGCATGTACCTATGTAATTACCGTTTACAGTGTAAAGATGGATGTTATCGGTCGCTGAACGTCGGAGCAGTAGGCGTTTAATGCATTTTCCCATAGGGTCCAATGCAAAATTGACACCTCATTTTCTCCATTCTCAAGAGCTTTGAGTCTCTGCAAAACATATACATGTGTAGACACAAATAAGTGAAATAGAATGAAGGCTATTTCAGCTTTAGCTTTTATTCCGTTTGGGAGCTAAAGTCGCACAAACTTTTGTTTACAAAAATTTCGATGGCCTATAGTTCGCAAGTTATGCAATCAGTTGACATAAGATTGTGCATGCATGTAGACATGTTAATGATCTTTATATATGCCAAGTTTCAGATGTCTACCTACTCAAACAAGCAAGCAGTAGCGGTTTGAATTTTTCACAATTTGGGCTACACGTTCGGGACGATTCGTGACCTTAGGTGACTTGCACAATTCGGGCTGAAACTAGTGCCAAATGAGAGGGTTGGGATAAACATTCAATTGACCATATGTGCCAAAAATTCTCGTTCTTTAGTTTTCGAGTTATAGCCCCTGGAAGTCGAAAACTGCACGACTTTGCCCTCGAATATCTCGACAACGGAGAAAGGAGAATTTCAGGGCATTTTCTCCCAAGAAATATATGGGAATTATCTGTAATTTAGCACAGTTTCAGAACGATTCGTGAAAGTCACCTTTTAAGAATAACTTCCACTGCAGGCCCATATATAAAAGTTTGCTCCTTTATTACTCTGCACATGGACAATTATTTGCGCTGTTATTTGCCCCAGGCATGTACCTATGTAATTACCGTTTACAGTGTAAAGATGGATGTTATCGGTCGCTGAACGTCGGAGCAGTAGGCGTTTAATGCATTTTCCCATAGGGTCCAATGCAAAATTGACACCTCATTTTCTCCATTCTCAAGAGCTTTGAGTCTCTGCAAAACATATACATGTGTAGACACAAATAAGTGAAATAGAATGAAGGCTATTTCAGCTTTAGCTTTTATTCCGTTTGGGAGCTAAAGTCGCACAAACTTTTGTTTACAAAAATTTCGATGGCCTATAGTTCGCAAGTTATGCAATCAGTTGACATAAGATTGTGCATGCATGTAGACATGTTAATGACCTTTATATATGCCAAGTTTCAGATGGCTACCTACTCAAACAAGCAAGCAGTAGCGGTTTGAATTTTTCACAATTTGGGCTACACGTTCGGGACGATTCGTGACCTTAGGTGACTTGCACAATTCGGGCTGAAACTAGTGCCAAATGAGAGGGTTGGGATAAACATTCAATTGACCATATGTGCCAAAAATTCTCGTTCTTTAGTTTTCGAGTTATAGCCCCTGGAAGTCGAAAACTGCACGACTTTGCCCTCGAATATCTCGACAACGGAGAAAGGAGAATTTCAGGGCATTTTCTCCCAAGAAATATATGGGAATTATCTGTAATTTAGCACAGTTTCAGAACGATTCGTGAAAGTCACCTTTTAAGAATAACTTCCACTGCAGGCCCATATATAAAAGTTTGCTCCTTTATTACTCTGCACATGGACAATTATTTGCGCTGTTATTTGCCCCAGGCATGTACCTATGTAATTACCGTTTACAGTGTAAAGATGGATGTTATCGGTCGCTGAACGTCGGAGCAGTAGGCGTTTAATGCATTTTCCCATAGGGTCCAATGCAAAATTGACACCTCATTTTCTCCATTCTCAAGAGCTTTGAGTCTCTGCAAAACATATACATGTGTAGACACAAATAAGTGAAATAGAATGAAGGCTATTTCAGCTTTAGCTTTTATTCCGTTTGGGAGCTAAAGTCGCACAAACTTTTGTTTACAAACATTTCGATGGCCTATAGTTCGCAAGTTATGCAATCAGTTGACATAAGATTGTGCATGCATGTAGACATGTTAATGACCTTTATATATGCCAAGTTTCAGATGGCTACCTACTCAAACAAGCAAGCAGTAGCGGTTTGAAATTTTCACAATTTGGGCTACACGTTCGGGACGATTCGGGACCTTAGGTGACTTGCACAATTCGGGCTGAAACTAGTGCCAAATGAGAGGGTTGGGATAAACATTCAATTGACCATATGTGCCAAAAATTCTCGTTCTTTAGTTTTCGAGTTATAGCCCCTGGAAGTCGAAAACTGCACGACTTTGCCCTCGAATATCTCGACAACGGAGAAAGGAGAATTTCAGGGCATTTTCTCCCAAGAAATATATGGGAATTATCTGTAATTTAGCACAGTTTCAGAACGATTCGTGAAAGTCACCTTTTAAGAATAACTTCCACTGCAGGCCCATATATAAAAGTTTGCTCCTTTATTACTCTGCACATGGACAATTATTTGCGCTGTTATTTGCCCCAGGCATGTACCTATGTAATTACCGTTTACAGTGTAAAGATGGATGTTATCGGTCGCTGAACGTCGGAGCAGTAGGCGTTTAATGCATTTTCCCATAGGGTCCAATGCAAAATTGACACCTCATTTTCTCCATTCTCAAGAGCTTTGAGTCTCTGCAAAACATATACATGTGTAGACACAAATAAGTGAAATAGAATGAAGGCTATTTCAGCTTTAGCTTTTATTCCGTTTGGGAGCTAAAGTCGCACAAACTTTTGTTTACAAAAATTTCGATGGCCTATAGTTCGCAAGTTATGCAATCAGTTGACATAAGATTGTGCATGCATGTAGACATGTTAATGACCTTTATATATGCCAAGTTTCAGATGGCTACCTACTCAAACAAGCAAGCAGTAGCGGTTTGAAATTTTCACAATTTGGGCTACACGTTCGGGACGATTCGTGACCTTAGGTGACTTGCACAATTCGGGCTGAAACTAGTGCCAAATGAGAGGGTTGGGATAAACATTCAATTGACCATATGTGCCAAAAATTCTCGTTCTTTAGTTTTCGAGTTATAGCCCCTGGAAGTCGAAAACTGCACGACTTTGCCCTCGAATATCTCGACAACGGAGAAAGGCGAATTTCAGGGCATTTTCTCCCAAGAAATATATGGGAATTATCTGTAATTTAGCACAGTTTCAGAACGATTCGTGAAAGTCACCTTTTAAGAATAACTTCCACTGCAGGCCCATATATAAAAGTTTGCTCCTTTATTACTCTGCACATGGACAATTATTTGCGCTGTTATTTGCCCCAGGCATGTACCTATGTAATTACCGTTTACAGTGTAAAGATGGATGTTATCGGTCGCTGAACGTCGGAGCAGTAGGCGTTTAATGCATTTTCCCATAGGGTCCAATGCAAAATTGACACCTCATTTTCTCCATTCTCAAGAGCTTTGAGTCTCTGCAAAACATATACATGTGTAGACACAAATAAGTGAAATAGAATGAAGGCTATTTCAGCTTTAGCTTTTATTCCGTTTGGGAGCTAAAGTCGCACAAACTTTTGTTTACAAAAATTTCGATGGCCTATAGTTCGCAAGTTATGCAATCAGTTGACATAAGATTGTGCATGCATGTAGACATGTTAATGACCTTTATATATGCCAAGTTTCAGATGGCTACCTACTCAAACAAGCAAGCAGTAGCGGTTTGAAATTTTCACAATTTGGGCTACACGTTCGGGACGATTCGTGACCTTAGGTGACTTGCACAATTCGGGCTGAAACTAGTGCCAAATGAGAGGGTTGGGATAAACATTCAATTGACCATATGTGCCAAAAATTCTCGTTCTTTAGTTTTCGAGTTATAGCCCCTGGAAGTCGAAAACTGCACGACTTTGCCCTCGAATATCTCGACAACGGAGAAAGGCGAATTTCAGGGCATTTTCTCCCAAGAAATATATGGGAATTATCTGTAATTTAGCACAGTTTCAGAACGATTCGTGAAAGTCACCTTTTAAGAATAACTTCCACTGCAGGCCCATATATAAAAGTTTGCTCCTTTATTACTCTGCACATGGACAATTATTTGCGCTGTTATTTGCCCCAGGCATGTACCTATGTAATTACCGTTTACAGTGTAAAGATGGATGTTATCGGTCGCTGAACGTCGGAGCAGTAGGCGTTTAATGCATTTTCCCATAGGGTCCAATGCAAAATTGACACCTCATTTTCTCCATTCTCAAGAGCTTTGAGTCTCTGCAAAACATATACATGTGTAGACACAAATAAGTGAAATAGAATGAAGGCTATTTCAGCTTTAGCTTTTATTCCGTTTGGGAGCTAAAGTCGCACAAACTTTTGTTTACAAAAATTTCGATGGCCTATAGTTCGCAAGTTATGCAATCAGTTGACATAAGATTGTGCATGCATGTAGACATGTTAATGACCTTTATATATGCCAAGTTTCAGATGGCTACCTACTCAAACAAGCAAGCAGTAGCGGTTTGAAATTTTCACAATTTGGGCTACACGTTCGGGACGATTCGTGACCTTAGGTGACTTGCACAATTCGGGCTGAAACTAGTGCCAAATGAGAGGGTTGGGATAAACATTCAATTGACCATATGTGCCAAAAATTCTCGTTCTTTAGTTTTCGAGTTATAGCCCCTGGAAGTCGAAAACTGCACGACTTTGCCCTCGAATATCTCGACAACGGAGAAAGGAGAATTTCAGGGCATTTTCTCCCAAGAAATATATGGGAATTATCTGTAATTTAGCACAGTTTCAGAACGATTCGTGAAAGTCACCTTTTAAGAATAACTTCCACTGCAGGCCCATATATAAAAGTTTGCTCCTTTATTACTCTGCACATGGACAATTATTTGCGCTGTTATTTGCCCCAGGCATGTACCTATGTAATTATCGTTTACAGTGTAAAGATGGATGTTATCGGTCGCTGAACGTCGGAGCAGTAGGCGTTTAATGCATTTTCCCATAGGGTCCAATGCAAAATTGACACCTCATTTTCTCCATTCTCAAGAGCTTTGAGTCTCTGCAAAACATATACATGTGTAGACACAAATAAGTGAAATAGAATGAAGGCTATTTCAGCTTTAGCTTTTATTCCGTTTGGGAGCTAAAGTCGCACAAACTTTTGTTTACAAAAATTTCGATGGCCTATAGTTCGCAAGTTATGCAATCAGTTGACATAAGATTGTGCATGCATGTAGACATGTTAATGACCTTTATATATGCCAAGTTTCAGATGGCTACCTACTCAAACAAGCAAGCAGTAGCGGTTTGAAATTTTCACAATTTGGGCTACACGTTCGGGACGATTCGTGACCTTAGGTGACTTGCACAATTCGGGCTGAAACTAGTGCCAAATGAGAGGGTTGGGATAAACATTCAATTGACCATATGTGCCAAAAATTCTCGTTCTTTAGTTTTCGAGTTATAGCCCCTGGAAGTCGAAAACTGCACGACTTTGCCCTCGAATATCTCGACAACGGAGAAAGGAGAATTTCAGGGCATTTTCTCCCAAGAAATATATGGGAATTATCTGTAATTTAGCACAGTTTCAGAACGATTCGTGAAAGTCACCTTTTAAGAATAACTTCCACTGCAGGCCCATATATAAAAGTTTGCTCCTTTATTACTCTGCACATGGACAATTATTTGCGCTGTTATTTGCCCCAGGCATGTACCTATGTAATTACCGTTTACAGTGTAAAGATGGATGTTATCGGTCGCTGAACGTCGGAGCAGTAGGCGTTTAATGCATTTTCCCATAGGGTCCAATGCAAAATTGACACCTCATTTTCTCCATTCTCAAGAGCTTTGAGTCTCTGCAAAACATATACATGTGTAGACACAAATAAGTGAAATAGAATGAAGGCTATTTCAGCTTTAGCTTTTATTCCGTTTTGGAGCTAAAGTCGCACAAACTTTTGTTTACAAAAATTTCGATGGCCTATAGTTCGCAAGTTATGCAATCAGTTGACATAAGATTGTGCATGCATGTAGACATGTTAATGACCTTTATATATGCCAAGTTTCAGATGGCTACCTACTCAAACAAGCAAGCAGTAGCGGTTTGAAATTTTCACAATTTGGGCTACACGTTCGGGACGATTCGTGACCTTAGGTGACTTGCACAATTCGGGCTGAAACTAGTGCCAAATGAGAGGGTTGGGATAAACATTCAATTGACCATATGTGCCAAAAATTCTCGTTCTTTAGTTTTCGAGTTATAGCCCCTGGAAGTCGAAAACTGCACGACTTTGCCCTCGAATATCTCGACAACGGAGAAAGGAGAATTTCAGGGCATTTTCTCCCAAGAAATATATGGGAATTATCTGTAATTTAGCACAGTTTCAGAACGATTCGTGAAAGTCACCTTTTAAGAATAACTTCCACTGCAGGCCCATATATAAAAGTTTGCTCCTTTATTACTCTGCACATGGACAATTATTTGCGCTGTTATTTGCCCCAGGCATGTACCTATGTAATTACCGTTTACAGTGTAAAGATGGATGTTATCGGTCGCTGAACGTCGGAGCAGTAGGCGTTTAATGCATTTTCCAATAGGGTCCAATGCAAAATTGACACCTCATTTTCTCCATTCTCAAGAGCTTTGAGTCTCTGCAAAACATATACATGTGTAGACACAAATAAGTGAAATAGAATGAAGGCTATTTCAGCTTTAGCTTTTATTCCGTTTTGGAGCTAAAGTCGCACAAACTTTTGTTTACAAAAATTTCGATGGCCTATAGTTCGCAAGTTATGCAATCAGTTGACATAAGATTGTGCATGCATGTAGACATGTTAATGACCTTTATATATGCCAAGTTTCAGATGGCTACCTACTCAAACAAGCAAGCAGTAGCGGTTTGAAATTTTCACAATTTGGGCTACACGTTCGGGACGATTCGTGACCTTAGGTGACTTGCACAATTCGGGCTGAAACTAGTGCCAAATGAGAGGGTTGGGATAAACATTCAATTGACCATATGTGCCAAAAATTCTCGTTCTTTAGTTTTCGAGTTATAGCCCCTGGAAGTCGAAAACTGCACGACTTTGCCCTCGAATATCTCGACAACGGAGAAAGGAGAATTTCAGGGCATTTTCTCCCAAGAAATATATGGGAATTATCTGTAATTTAGCACAGTTTCAGAACGATTCGTGAAAGTCACCTTTTAAGAATAACTTCCACTGCAGGCCCATATATAAAAGTTTGCTCCTTTATTACTCTGCACATGGACAATTATTTGCGCTGTTATTTGCCCCAGGCATGTACCTATGTAATTACCGTTTACAGTGTAAAGATGGATGTTATCGGTCGCTGAACGTCGGAGCAGTAGGCGTTTAATGCATTTTCCCATAGGGTCCAATGCAAAATGGACACCTCATTTTCTCCATTCTCAAGAGCTTTGAGTCTCTGCAAAACATATACATGTGTAGACACAAATAAGTGAAATAGAATGAAGGCTATTTCAGCTTTAGCTTTTATTCCGTTTGGGAGCTTAAGTCGCACAAACTTTTGTTTACAAAAATTTCGATGGCCTATAGTTCGCAAGTTATGCAATCAGTTGACATAAGATTGTGCATGCATGTAGACATGTTAATGACCTTTATATATGCCAAGTTTCAGATGGCTACCTACTCAAACAAGCAAGCAGTAGCGGTTTGAAATTTTCACAATTTGGGCTACACGTTCGGGACGATTCGTGACCTTAGGTGACTTGCACAATTCGGGCTGAAACTAGTGCCAAATGAGAGGGTTGGGATAAACATTCAATTGACCATATGTGCCAAAAATTCTCGTTCTTTAGTTTTCGAGTTATAGCCCCTGGAAGTCGAAAACTGCACGACTTTGCCCTCGAATATCTCGACAACGGAGAAAGGAGAATTTCAGGGCATTTTCTCCCAAGAAATATATGGGAATTATCTGTAATTTAGCACAGTTTCAGAACGATTCGTGAAAGTCACCTTTTAAGAATAACTTCCACTGCAGGCCCATATATAAAAGTTTGCTCCTTTATTACTCTGCACATGGACAATTATTTGCGCTGTTATTTGCCCCAGGCATGTACCTATGTAATTACCGTTTACAGTGTAAAGATGGATGTTATCGGTCGCTGAACGTCGGAGCAGTAGGCGTTTAATGCATTTTCCCATAGGGTCCAATGCAAAATTGACACCTCATTTTCTCCATTCTCAAGAGCTTTGAGTCTCTGCAAAACATATACATGTGTAGACACAAATAAGTGAAATAGAATGAAGGCTATTTCAGCTTTAGCTTTTATTCCGTTTGGGAGCTAAAGTCGCACAAACTTTTGTTTACAAAAATTTCGATGGCCTATAGTTCGCAAGTTATGCAATCAGTTGACATAAGATTGTGCATGCATGTAGACATGTTAATGACCTTTATATATGCCAAGTTTCAGATGGCTACCTACTCAAACAAGCAAGCAGTAGCGGTTTGAAATTTTCACAATTTGGGCTACACGTTCGGGACGATTCGTGACCTTAGGTGACTTGCACAATTCGGGCTGAAACTAGTGCCAAATGAGAGGGTTGGGATAAACATTCAATTGACCATATGTGCCAAAAATTCTCGTTCTTTAGTTTTCGAGTTATAGCCCCTGGAAGTCGAAAACTGCACGACTTTGCCCTCGAATATCTCGACAACGGAGAAAGGAGAATTTCAGGGCATTTTCTCCCAAGAAATATATGGGAATTATCTGTAATTTAGCACAGTTTCAGAACGATTCGTGAAAGTCACCTTTTAAGAATAACTTCCACTGCAGGCCCATATATAAAAGTTTGCTCCTTTATTACTCTGCACATGGACAATTATTTGCGCTGTTATTTGCCCCAGGCATGTACCTATGTAATTACCGTTTACAGTGTAAAGATGGATGTTATCGGTCGCTGAACGTCGGAGCAGTAGGCGTTTAATGCATTTTCCCATAGGGTCCAATGCAAAATTGACACCTCATTTTCTCCATTCTCAAGAGCTTTGAGTCTCTGCAAAACATATACATGTGTAGACACAAATAAGTGAAATAGAATGAAGGCTATTTCAGCTTTAGCTTTTATTCCGTTTGGGAGCTAAAGTCGCACAAACTTTTGTTTACAAAAATTTCGATGGCCTATAGTTCGCAAGTTATGCAATCAGTTGACATAAGATTGTGCATGCATGTAGACATGTTAATGACCTTTATATATGCCAAGTTTCAGATGGCTACCTACTCAAACAAGCAAGCAGTAGCGGTTTGAAATTTTCACAATTTGGGCTACACGTTCGGGACGATTCGTGACCTTAGGTGACTTGCACAATTCGGGCTGAAACTAGTGCCAAATGAGAGGGTTGGGATAAACATTCAATTGACCATATGTGCCAAAAATTCTCGTTCTTTAGTTTTCGAGTTATAGCCCCTGGAAGTCGAAAACTGCACGACTTTGCCCTCGAATATCTCGACAACGGAGAAAGGAGAATTTCAGGGCATTTTCTCCCAAGAAATATATGGGAATTATCTGTAATTTAGCACAGTTTCAGAACGATTCGTGAAAGTCACCTTTTAAGAATAACTTCCACTGCAGGCCCATATATAAAAGTTTGCTCCTTTATTACTCTGCACATGGACAATTATTTGCGCTGTTATTTGCCCCAGGCATGTACCTATGTAATTACCGTTTACAGTGTAAAGATGGATGTTATCGGTCGCTGAACGTCGGAGCAGTAGGCGTTTAATGCATTTTCCCATAGGGTCCAATGCAAAATTGACACCTCATTTTCTCCATTCTCAAGAGCTTTGAGTCTCTGCAAAACATATACATGTGTAGACACAAATAAGTGAAATAGAATGAAGGCTATTTCAGCTTTAGCTTTTATTCCGTTTGGGAGCTAAAGTCGCACAAACTTTTGTTTACAAAAATTTCGATGGCCTATAGTTCGCAAGTTATGCAATCAGTTGACATAAGATTGTGCATGCATGTAGACATGTTAATGACCTTTATATATGCCAAGTTTCAGATGGCTACCTACTCAAACAAGCAAGCAGTAGCGGTTTGAAATTTTCACAATTTGGGCTACACGTTCGGGACGATTCGTGACCTTAGGTGACTTGCACAATTCGGGCTGAAACTAGTGCCAAATGAGAGGGTTGGGATAAACATTCAATTGACCATATGTGCCAAAAATTCTCGTTCTTTAGTTTTCGAGTTATAGCCCCTGGAAGTCGAAAACTGCACGACTTTGCCCTCGAATATCTCGACAACGGAGAAAGGAGAATTTCAGGGCATTTTCTCCCAAGAAATATATGGGAATTATCTGTAATTTAGCACAGTTTCAGAACGATTCGTGAAAGTCACCTTTTAAGAATAACTTCCACTGCAGGCCCATTTATAAAAGTTTGCTCCTTTATTACTCTGCACATGGACAATTATTTGCGCTGTTATTTGCCCCAGGCATGTACCTATGTAATTACCGTTTACAGTGTAAAGATGGATGTTATCGGTCGCTGAAAATCGGAGCAGTAGGCGTTTAATGCATTTTCCCATAGGGTCCAATGCAAAATTGACACCTCATTTTCTCCATTCTCAAGAGCTTTGAGTCTCTGCAAAACATATACATGTGTAGACACAAATAAGTGAAATAGAATGAAGGCTATTTCAGCTTTAGCTTTTATTCCGTTTGGGAGCTAAAGTCGCACAAACTTTTGTTTACAAAAATTTCGATGGCCTATAGTTCGCAAGTTATGCAATCAGTTGACATAAGATTGTGCATGCATGTAGACATGTTAATGACCTTTATATATGCCAAGTTTCAGATGGCTACCTACTCAAACAAGCAAGCAGTAGCGGTTTGAAATTTTCACAATTTGGGCTACACGTTCGGGACGATTCGTGACCTTAGGTGACTTGCACAATTCGGGCTGAAACTAGTGCCAAATGAGAGGGTTGGGATAAACATTCAATTGACCATATGTGCCAAAAATTCTCGTTCTTTAGTTTTCGAGTTATAGCCCCTGGAAGTCGAAAACTGCACGACTTTGCCCTCGAATATCTCGACAACGGAGAAAGGAGAATTTCAGGGCATTTTCTCCCAAGAAATATATGGGAATTATCTGTAATTTAGCACAGTTTCAGAACGATTCGTGAAAGTCACCTTTTAAGAATAACTTCCACTGCAGGCCCATATATAAAAGTTTGCTCCTTTATTACTCTGCACATGGACAATTATTTGCGCTGTTATTTGCCCCAGGCATGTACCTATGTAATTACCGTTTACAGTGTAAAGATGGATGTTATCGGTCGCTGAACGTCGGAGCAGTAGGCGTTTAATGCATTTTCCCATAGGGTCCAATGCAAAATTGACACCTCATTTTCTCCATTCTCAAGAGCTTTGAGTCTCTGCAAAACATATACATGTGTAGACACAAATAAGTGAAATAGAATGAAGGCTATTTCAGCTTTAGCTTTTATTCCGTTTGGGAGCTAAAGTCGCACAAACTTTTGTTTACAAAAATTTCGATGGCCTATAGTTCGCAAGTTATGCAATCAGTTGACATAAGATTGTGCATGCATGTAGACATGTTAATGACCTTTATATATGCCAAGTTTCAGATGGCTACCTACTCAAACAAGCAAGCAGTAGCGGTTTGAAATTTTCACAATTTGGGCTACACGTTCGGGACGATTCGTGACCTTAGGTGACTTGCACAATTCGGGCTGAAACTAGTGCCAAATGAGAGGGTTGGGATAAACATTCAATTGACCATATGTGCCAAAAATTCTCGTTCTTTAGTTTTCGAGTTATAGCCCCTGGAAGTCGAAAACTGCACGACTTTGCCCTCGAATATCTCGACAACGGAGAAAGGAGAATTTCAGGGCATTTTCTCCCAAGAAATATATGGGAATTATCTGTAATTTAGCACAGTTTCAGAACGATTCGTGAAAGTCACCTTTTAAGAATAACTTCCACTGCAGGCCCATATATAAAAGTTTGCTCCTTTATTACTCTGCACATGGACAATTATTTGCGCTGTTATTTGCCCCAGGCATGTACCTATGTAATTACCGTTTACAGTGTAAAGATGGATGTTATCGGTCGCTGAACGTCGGAGCAGTAGGCGTTTAATGCATTTTCCCATAGGGTCCAATGCAAAATTGACACCTCATTTTCTCCATTCTCAAGAGCTTTGAGTCTCTGCAAAACATATACATGTGTAGACACAAATAAGTGAAATAGAATGAAGGCTATTTCAGCTTTAGCTTTTATTCCGTTTGGGAGCTAAAGTCGCACAAACTTTTGTTTACAAAAATTTCGATGGCCTATAGTTCGCAAGTTATGCAATCAGTTGACATAAGATCGTGCATGCATGTAGACATGTTAATGACCTTTATATATGCCAAGTTTCAGATGGCTACCTACTCAAACAAGCAAGCAGTAGCGGTTTGAAATTTTCACAATTTGGGCTACACGTTCGGGACGATTCGTGACCTTAGGTGACTTGCACAATTCGGGCTGAAACTAGTGCCAAATGAGAGGGTTGGGATAAACATTCAATTGACCATATGTGCCAAAAATTCTCGTTCTTTAGTTTTCGAGTTATAGCCCCTGGAAGTCGAAAACTGCACGACTTTGCCCTCGAATATCTCGACAACGGAGAAAGGAGAATTTCAGGGCATTTTCTCCCAAGAAATATATGGGAATTAGCTGTAATTTAGCACAGTTTCAGAACGATTCGTGAAAGTCACCTTTTAAGAATAACTTCCACTGCAGGCCCATATATAAAAGTTTGCTCCTTTATTACTCTGCACATGGACAATTATTTGCGCTGTTATTTGCCCCAGGTATGTACCTATGTAATTACCGTTTACAGTGTAAAGATGGATGTTATCGGTCGCTGAACGTCGGAGCAGTAGGCGTTTAATGCATTTTCCCATAGGGTCCAATGCAAAATTGACACCTCATTTTCTCCATTCTCAAGAGCTTTGAGTCTCTGCAAAACATATACATGTGTAGACACAAATAAGTGAAATAGAATGAAGGCTATTTCAGCTTTAGCTTTTATTCCGTTTGGGAGCTAAAGTCGCACAAACTTTTGTTTACAAAAATTTCGATGGCCTATAGTTCGCAAGTTATGCAATCAGTTGACATAAGATTGTGCATGCATGTAGACATGTTAATGACCTTTATATATGCCAAGTTTCAGATGGCTACCTACTCAAACAAGCAAGCAGTAGCGGTTTGAAATTTTCACAATTTGGGCTACACGTTCGGGACGATTCGTGACCTTAGGTGACTTGCACAATTCGGGCTGAAACTAGTGCCAAATGAGAGGGTTGGGATAAACATTCAATTGACCATATGTGCCAAAAATTCTCGTTCTTTAGTTTTCGAGTTATAGCCCCTGGAAGTCGAAAACTGCACGACTTTGCCCTCAAATATCTCGACAACGGAGAAAGGAGAATTTCAGGGCATTTTCTCCCAAGAAATATATGGGAATTATCTGTAATTTAGCACAGTTTCAGAACGATTCGTGAAAGTCACCTTTTAAGAATAACTTCCACTGCAGGCCCATATATAAAAGTTTGCTCCTTTATTACTCTGCACATGGACAATTATTTGCGCTGTTATTTGCCCCAGGCATGTACCTATGTAATTACCGTTTACAGTGTAAAGATGGATGTTATCGGTCGCTGAACGTCGGAGCAGTAGGCGTTTAATGCATTTTCCCATAGGGTCCAATGCAAAATTGACACCTCATTTTCTCCATTCTCAAGAGCTTTGAGTCTCTGCAAAACATATACATGTGTAGACACAAATAAGTGAAATAGAATGAAGGCTATTTCAGCTTTAGCTTTTATTCCGTTTGGGAGCTAAAGTCGCACAAACTTTTGTTTACAAAAATTTCGATGGCCTATAGTTCGCAAGTTATGCAATCAGTTGACATAAGATTGTGCATGCATGTAGACATGTTAATGACCTTTATATATGCCAAGTTTCAGATGGCTACCTACTCAAACAAGCAAGCAGTAGCGGTTTGAAATTTTCACAATTTGGGCTACACGTTCGGGACGATTCGTGACCTTAGGTGACTTGCACAATTCGGGCTGAAACTAGTGCCAAATGAGAGGGTTGGGATAAACATTCAATTGACCATATGTGCCAAAAATTCTCGTTCTTTAGTTTTCGAGTTATAGCCCCTGGAAGTCGAAAACTGCACGACTTTGCCCTCGAATATCTCGACAACGGAGAAAGGAGAATTTCAGGGCATTTTCTCCCAAGAAATATATGGGAATTATCTGTAATTTAGCACAGTTTCAGAACGATTCGTGAAAGTCACCTTTTAAGAATAACTTCCACTGCAGGCCCATATATAAAAGTTTGCTCCTTTATTACTCTGCAAAGGACAATTATTTGCGCTGTTATTTGCCCCAGGCATGTACCTATGTAATTACCGTTTACAGTGTAAAGATGGATGTTATCGGTCGCTGAACGTCGGAGCAGTAGGCGTTTAATGCATTTTCCCATAGGGTCCAATGCAAAATTGACACCTCATTTTCTCCATTCTCAAGAGCTTTGAGTCTCTGCAAAACATATACATGTGTAGACACAAATAAGTGAAATAGAATGAAGGCTATTTCAGCTTTAGCTTTTATTCCGTTTGGGAGCTAAAGTCGCACAAACTTTTGTTTACAAAAATTTCGATGGCCTATAGTTCGCAAGTTATGCAATCAGTTGACATAAGATTGTGCATGCATGTAGACATGTTAATGACCTTTATATATGCCAAGTTTCAGATGGCTACCTACTCAAACAAGCAAGCAGTAGCGGTTTGAAATTTTCACAATTTGGGCTACACGTTCGGGACGATTCGTGACCTTAGGTGACTTGCACAATTCGGGCTGAAACTAGTGCCAAATGAGAGGGTTGGGATAAACATTCAATTGACCATATGTGCCAAAAATTCTCGTTCTTTAGTTTTCGAGTTATAGCCCCTGGAAGTCGAAAACTGCACGACTTTGCCCTCGAATATCTCGACAACGGAGAAAGGAGAATTTCAGGGCATTTTCTCCCAAGAAATATATGGGAATTATCTGTAATTTAGCACAGTTTCAGAACGATTCGTGAAAGTCACCTTTTAAGAATAACTTCCACTGCAGGCCCATATATAAAAGTTTGCTCCTTTATTACTCTGCACATGGACAATTATTTGCGCTGTTATTTGCCCCAGGCATGTACCTATGTAATTACCGTTTACAGTGTAAAGATGGATGTTATCGGTCGCTGAACGTCGGAGCAGTAGGCGTTTAATGCATTTTCCCATAGGGTCCAATGCAAAATTGACACCTCATTTTCTCCATTCTCAAGAGCTTTGAGTCTCTGCAAAACATATACATGTGTAGACACAAATAAGTGAAATAGAATGAAGGCTATTTCAGCTTTAGCTTTTATTCCGTTTGGGAGCTAAAGTCGCACAAACTTTTGTTTACAAAAATTTCGATGGCCTATAGTTCGCAAGTTATGCAATCAGTTGACATAAGATTGTGCATGCATGTAGACATGTTAATGACCTTTATATATGCCAAGTTTCAGATGGCTACCTACTCAAACAAGCAAGCAGTAGCGGTTTGAAATTTTCACAATTTGGGCTACACGTTCGGGACGATTCGTGACCTTAGGTGACTTGCACAATTCGGGCTGAAACTAGTGCCAAATGAGAGGGTTGGGATAAACATTCAATTGACCATATGTGCCAAAAATTCTCGTTCTTTAGTTTTCGAGTTATAGCCCCTGGAAGTCGAAAACTGCACGACTTTGCCCTCGAATATCTCGACAACGGAGAAAGGAGAATTTCAGGGCATTTTCTCCCAAGAAATATATGGGAATTATCTGTAATTTAGCACAGTTTCAGAACGATTCGTGAAAGTCACCTTTTAAGAATAACTTCCACTGCAGGCCCATATATAAAAGTTTGCTCCTTTATTACTCTGCACATGGACAATTATTTGCGCTGTTATTTGCCCCAGGCATGTACCTATGTAATTACCGTTTACAGTGTAAAGATGGATGTTATCGGTCGCTGAACGTCGGAGCAGTAGGCGTTTAATGCATTTTCCCATAGGGTCCAATGCAAAATTGACACCTCATTTTCTCCATTCTCAAGAGCTTTGAGTCTCTGCAAAACATATACATGTGTAGACACAAATAAGTGAAATAGAATGAAGGCTATTTCAGCTTTAGCTTTTATTCCGTTTGGGAGCTAAAGTCGCACAAACTTTTGTTTACAAAAATTTCGATGGCCTATAGTTCGCAAGTTATGCAATCAGTTGACATAAGATTGTGCATGCATGTAGACATGTTAATGACCTTTATATATGCCAAGTTTCAGATGGCTACCTACTCAAACAAGCAAGCAGTAGCGGTTTGAAATTTTCACAATTTGGGCTACACGTTCGGGACGATTCGTGACCTTAGGTGACTTGCACAATTCGGGCTGAAACTAGTGCCAAATGAGAGGGTTGGGATAAACATTCAATTGACCATATGTGCCAAAAATTCTCGTTCTTTAGTTTTCGAGTTATAGCCCCTGGAAGTCGAAAACTGCACGACTTTGCCCTCGAATATCTCGACAACGGAGAAAGGAGAATTTCAGGGCATTTTCTCCCAAGAAATATATGGGAATTATCTGTAATTTAGCACAGTTTCAGAACGATTCGTGAAAGTCACCTTTTAAGAATAACTTCCACTGCAGGCCCATATATAAAAGTTTGCTCCTTTATTACTCTGCACATGGACAATTATTTGCGCTGTTATTTGCCCCAGGCATGTACCTATGTAATTACCGTTTACAGTGTAAAGATGGATGTTATCGGTCGCTGAACGTCGGAGCAGTAGGCGTTTAATGCATTTTCCCATAGGGTCCAATGCAAAATTGACACCTCATTTTCTCCATTCTCAAGAGCTTTGAGTCTCTGCAAAACATATACATGTGTAGACACAAATAAGTGAAATAGAATGAAGGCTATTTCAGCTTTAGCTTTTATTCCGTTTGGGAGTTAAAGTCGCACAAACTTTTGTTTACAAAAATTTCGATGGCCTATAGTTCGCAAGTTATGCAATCAGTTGACATAAGATTGTGCATGCATGTAGACATGTTAATGACCTTTATATATGCCAAGTTTCAGATGGCTACCTACTCAAACAAGCAAGCAGTAGCGGTTTGAAATTTTCACAATTTGGGCTACACGTTCGGGACGATTCGTGACCTTAGGTGACTTGCACAATTCGGGCTGAAACTAGTGCCAAATGAGAGGGTTGGGATAAACATTCAATTGACCATATGTGCCCAAAATTCTCGTTCTTTAGTTTTCGAGTTATAGCCCCTGGAAGTCGAAAACTGCACGACTTTGCCCTCGAATATCTCGACAACGGAGAAAGGAGAATTTCAGGGCATTTTCTCCCAAGAAATATATGGGAATTATCTGTAATTTAGCACAGTTTCAGAACGATTCGTGAAAGTCACCTTTTAAGAATAACTTCCACTGCAGGCCCATATATAAAAGTTTGCTCCTTTATTACTCTGCACATGGACAATTATTTGCGCTGTTATTTGCCCCAGGCATGTACCTATGTAATTACCGTTTACAGTGTAAAGATGGATGTTATCGGTCGCTGAACGTCGGAGCAGTAGGCGTTTAATGCATTTTCCCATAGGGTCCAATGCAAAATTGACACCTCATTTTCTCCATTCTCAAGAGCTTTGAGTCTCTGCAAAACATATACATGTGTAGACACAAATAAGTGAAATAGAATGAAGGCTATTTCAGCTTTAGCTTTTATTCCGTTTGGGAGTTAAAGTCGCACAAACTTTTGTTTACAAAAATTTCGATGGCCTATAGTTCGCAAGTTATGCAATCAGTTGCATGTAGACATGTTAATGACCTTTATATATGCCAAGTTTCAGATGGCTACCTACTCAAACAAGCAAGCAGTAGCGGTTTGAAATTTTCACAATTTGGGCTACACGTTCGGGACGATTCGTGACCTTAGGTGACTTGCACAATTCGGGCTGAAACTAGTGCCAAATGAGAGGGTTGGGATAAACATTCAATTGACCATATGTGCCAAAAATTCTCGTTCTTTAGTTTTCGAGTTATAGCCCCTGGAAGTCGAAAACTGCACGACTTTGCCCTCGAATATCTCGACAACGGAGAAAGGAGAATTTCAGGGCATTTTCTCCCAAGAAATATATGGGAATTATCTGTAATTTAGCACAGTTTCAGAACGATTCGTGAAAGTCACCTTTTAAGAATAACTTCCACTGCAGGCCCATATATAAAAGTTTGCTCCTTTATTACTCTGCACATGGACAATTATTTGCGCTGTTATTTGCCCCAGGCATGTACCTATGTAATTACCGTTTACAGTGTAAAGATGGATGTTATCGGTCGCTGAACGTCGGAGCAGTAGGCGTTTAATGCATTTTCCCATAGGGTCCAATGCAAAATTGACACCTCATTTTCTCCATTCTCAAGAGCTTTGAGTCTCTGCAAAACATATACATGTGTAGACACAAATAAGTGAAATAGAATGAAGGCTATTTCAGCTTTAGCTTTTATTCCGTTTGGGAGCTAAAGTCGCACAAACTTTTGTTTACAAACATTTCGATGGCCTATAGTTCGCAAGTTATGCAATCAGTTGACATAAGATTGTGCATGCATGTAGACATGTTAATGACCTTTATATATGCCAAGTTTCAGATGGCTACCTACTCAAACAAGCAAGCAGTAGCGGTTTGAAATTTTCACAATTTGGGCTACACGTTCGGGACGATTCGTGACCTTAGGTGACTTGCACAATTCGGGCTGAAACTAGTGCCAAATGAGAGGGTTGGGATAAACATTCAATTGACCATATGTGCCAAAAATTCTCGTTCTTTAGTTTTCGAGTTATAGCCCCTGGAAGTCGAAAACTGCACGACTTTGCCCTCGAATATCTCGACAACGGAGAAAGGAGAATTTCAGGGCATTTTCTCCCAAGAAATATATGGGAATTATCTGTAATTTAGCACAGTTTCAGAACGATTCGTGAAAGTCACCTTTTAAGAATAACTTCCACTGCAGGCCCATATATAAAAGTTTGCTCCTTTATTACTCTGCACATGGACAATTATTTGCGCTGTTATTTGCCCCAGGCATGTACCTATGTAATTACCGTTTACAGTGTAAAGATGGATGTTATCGGTCGCTGAACGTCGGAGCAGTAGGCGTTTAATGCATTTTCCCATAGGGTCCAATGCAAAATTGACACCTCATTTTCTCCATTCTCAAGAGCTTTGAGTCTCTGCAAAACATATACATGTGTAGACACAAATAAGTGAAATAGAATGAAGGCTATTTCAGCTTTAGCTTTTATTCCGTTTGGGAGTTAAAGTCGCACAAACTTTTGTTTACAAAAATTTCGATGGCCTATAGTTCGCAAGTTATGCAATCAGTTGACATAAGATTGTGCATGCATGTAGACATGTTAATGACCTTTATATATGCCAAGTTTCAGATGGCTACCTACTCAAACAAGCAAGCAGTAGCGGTTTGAAATTTTCACAATTTGGGCTACACGTTCGGGACGATTCGTGACCTTAGGTGACTTGCACAATTCGGGCTGAAACTAGTGCCAAATGAGAGGGTTGGGATAAACATTCAATTGACCATATGTGCCAAAAATTCTCGTTCTTTAGTTTTCGAGTTATAGCCCCTGGAAGTCGAAAACTGCACGACTTTGCCCTCGAATATCTCGACAACGGAGAAAGGAGAATTTCAGGGCATTTTCTCCCAAGAAATATATGGGAATTATCTGTAATTTAGCACAGTTTCAGAACGATTCGTGAAAGTCACCTTTTAAGAATAACTTCCACTGCAGGCCCATATATAAAAGTTTGCTCCTTTATTACTCTGCACATGGACAATTATTTGCGCTGTTATTTGCCCCAGGCATGTACCTATGTAATTACCGTTTACAGTGTAAAGATGGATGTTATCGGTCGCTGAACGTCGGAGCAGTAGGCGTTTAATGCATTTTCCCATAGGGTCCAATGCAAAATTGACACCTCATTTTCTCCATTCTCAAGAGCTTTGAGTCTCTGCAAAACATATACATGTGTAGACACAAATAAGTGAAATAGAATGAAGGCTATTTCAGCTTTAGCTTTTATTCCGTTTGGGAGTTAAAGTCGCACAAACTTTTGTTTACAAAAATTTCGATGGCCTATAGTTCGCAAGTTATGCAATCAGTTGCATGTAGACATGTTAATGACCTTTATATATGCCAAGTTTCAGATGGCTACCTACTCAAACAAGCAAGCAGTAGCGGTTTGAAATTTTCACAATTTGGGCTACACGTTCGGGACGATTCGTGACCTTAGGTGACTTGCACAATTCGGGCTGAAACTAGTGCCAAATGAGAGGGTTGGGATAAACATTCAATTGACCATATGTGCCAAAAATTCTCGTTCTTTAGTTTTCGAGTTATAGCCCCTGGAAGTCGAAAACTGCACGACTTTGCCCTCGAATATCTCGACAACGGAGAAAGGAGAATTTCAGGGCATTTTCTCCCAAGAAATATATGGGAATTATCTGTAATTTAGCACAGTTTCAGAACGATTCGTGAAAGTCACCTTTTAAGAATAACTTCCACTGCAGGCCCATATATAAAAGTTTGCTCCTTTATTACTCTGCACATGGACAATTATTTGCGCTGTTATTTGCCCCAGGCATGTACCTATGTAATTACCGTTTACAGTGTAAAGATGGATGTTATCGGTCGCTGAACGTCGGAGCAGTAGGCGTTTAATGCATTTTCCCATAGGGTCCAATGCAAAATTGACACCTCATTTTCTCCATTCTCAAGAGCTTTGAGTCTCTGCAAAACATATACATGTGTAGACACAAATAAGTGAAATAGAATGAAGGCTATTTCAGCTTTAGCTTTTATTCCGTTTGGGAGCTAAAGTCGCACAAACTTTTGTTTACAAAAACTTCGATGGCCTATAGTTCGCAAGTTATGCAATCAGTTGACATAAGATTGTGCATGCATGTAGACATGTTAATGACCTTTATATATACCAAGTTTCAGATGGCTACCTACTCAAACAAGCAAGCAGTAGCGGTTTGAAATTTTCACAATTTGGGCTACACGTTCGGGACGATTCGTGACCTTAGGTGACTTGCACAATTCGGGCTGAAACTAGTGCCAAATGAGAGGGTTGGGATAAACATTCAATTGACCATATGTGCCAAAAATTCTCGTTCTTTAGTTTTCGAGTTATAGCCCCTGGAAGTCGAAAACTGCACGACTTTGCCCTCGAATATCTCGACAACGGAGAAAGGAGAATTTCAGGGCATTTTCTCCCAAGAAATATATGGGAATTATCTGTAATTTAGCACAGTTTCAGAACGATTCGTGAAAGTCACCTTTTAAGAATAACTTCCACTGCAGGCCCATATATAAAAGTTTGCTCCTTTATTACTCTGCACATGGACAATTATTTGCGCTGTTATTTGCCCCAGGCATGTACCTATGTAATTACCGTTTACAGTGTAAAGATGGATGTTATCGGTCGCTGAACGTCGGAGCAGTAGGCGTTTAATGCATTTTCCCATAGGGTCCAATGCAAAATTGACACCTCATTTTCTCCATTCTCAAGAGCTTTGAGTCTCTGCAAAACATATACATGTGTAGACACAAATAAGTGAAATAGAATGAAGGCTATTTCAGCTTTAGCTTTTATTCCGTTTGGGAGTTAAAGTCGCACAAACTTTTGTTTACAAAAATTTCGATGGCCTATAGTTCGCAAGTTATGCAATCAGTTGACATAAGATTGTGCATGCATGTAGACATGTTAATGACCTTTATATATGCCAAGTTTCAGATGGCTACCTACTCAAACAAGCAAGCAGTAGCGGTTTGAAATTTTCACAATTTGGGCTACACGTTCGGGACGATTCGTGACCTTAGGTGACTTGCACAATTCGGGCTGAAACTAGTGCCAAATGAGAGGGTTGGGATAAACATTCAATTGACCATATGTGCCAAAAATTCTCGTTCTTTAGTTTTCGAGTTATAGCCCCTGGAAGTCGAAAACTGCACGACTTTGCCCTCGAATATCTCGACAACGGAGAAAGGAGAATTTCAGGGCATTTTCTCCCAAGAAATATATGGGAATTATCTGTAATTTAGCACAGTTTCAGAACGATTCGTGAAAGTCACCTTTTAAGAATAACTTCCACTGCAGGCCCATATATAAAAGTTTGCTCCTTTATTACTCTGCACATGGACAATTATTTGCGCTGTTATTTGCCCCAGGCATGTACCTATGTAATTACCGTTTACAGTGTAAAGATGGATGTTATCGGTCGCTGAACGTCGGAGCAGTAGGCGTTTAATGCATTTTCCCATAGGGTCCAATGCAAAATTGACACCTCATTTTCTCCATTCTCAAGAGCTTTGAGTCTCTGCAAAACATATACATGTGTAGACACAAATAAGTGAAATAGAATGAAGGCTATTTCAGCTTTAGCTTTTATTCCGTTTGGGAGCTAAAGTCGCACAAACTTTTGTTTACAAAAATTTCGATGACCTATAGTTCGCAAGTTATGCAATCAGTTGACATAAGATTGTGCATGCATGTAGACATGTTAATGACCTTTATATATGCCAAGTTTCAGATGGCTACCTACTCAAACAAGCAAGCAGTAGCGGTTTGAAATTTTCACAATTTGGGCTACACGTTCGGGACGATTCGTGACCTTAGGTGACTTGCACAATTCGGGCTGAAACTAGTGCCAAATGAGAGGGTTGGGATAAAAATTCAATTGACCATATGTGCCAAAAATTCTCGTTCTTTAGTTTTCGAGTTATAGCCCCTGGAAGTCGAAAACTGCACGACTTTGCCCTCGAATATCTCGACAACGGAGAAAGGAGAATTTCAGGGCATTTTCTCCCAAGAAATATATGGGAATTATCTGTAATTTAGCACAGTTTCAGAACGATTCGTGAAAGTCACCTTTTAAGAATAACTTCCACTGCAGGCCCATATATAAAAGTTTGCTCCTTTATTACTCTGCACATGGACAATTATTTGCGCTGTTATTTGCCCCAGGCATGTACCTATGTAATTACCGTTTACAGTGTAAAGATGGATGTTATCGGTCGCTGAACGTCGGAGCAGTAGGCGTTTAATGCATTTTCCCATAGGGTCCAATGCAAAATTGACACCTCATTTTCTCCATTCTCAAGAGCTTTGAGTCTCTGCAAAACATATACATGTGTAGACACAAATAAGTGAAATAGAATGAAGGCTATTTCAGCTTTAGCTTTTATTCCGTTTGGGAGCTAAAGTCGCACAAACTTTTGTTTACAAAAATTTCGATGGCCTATAGTTCGCAAGTTATGCAATCAGTTGACATAAGATTGTGCATGCATGTAGACATGTTAATGACCTTTATATATGCCAAGTTTCAGATGGCTACCTACTCAAACAAGCAAGCAGTAGCGGTTTGAAATTTTCACAATTTGGGCTACACGTTCGGGACGATTCGTGACCTTAGGTGACTTGCACAATTCGGGCTGAAACTAGTGCCAAATGAGAGGGTTGGGATAAACATTCAATTGACCATATGTGCCAAAAATTCTCGTTCTTTAGTTTTCGAGTTATAGCCCCTGGAAGTCGAAAACTGCACGACTTTGCCCTCGAATATCTCGACAACGGAGAAAGGAGAATTTCAGGGCATTTTCTCCCAAGAAATATATGGGAATTATCTGTAATTTAGCACAGTTTCAGAACGATTCGTGAAAGTCACCTTTTAAGAATAACTTCCACTGCAGGCCCATATATAAAAGTTTGCTCCTTTATTACTCTGCACATGGACAATTATTTGCGCTGTTATTTGCCCCAGGCATGTACCTATGTAATTACCGTTTACAGTGTAAAGATGGATGTTATCGGTCGCTGAACGTCGGAGCAGTAGGCGTTTAATGCATTTTCCCATAGGGTCCAATGCAAAATTGACACCTCATTTTCTCCATTCTCAAGAGCTTTGAGTCTCTGCAAAACATATACATGTGTAGACACAAATAAGTGAAATAGAATGAAGGCTATTTCAGCTTTAGCTTTTATTCCGTTTGGGAGCTAAAGTCGCACAAACTTTTGTTTACAAAAATTTCGATGGCCTATAGTTCGCAAGTTATGCAATCAGTTGACATAAGATTGTGCATGCATGTAGACATGTTAATGACCTTTATATATGCCAAGTTTCAGATGGCTACCTACTCAAACAAGCAAGCAGTAGCGGTTTGAAATTTTCACAATTTGGGCTACACGTTCGGGACGATTCGTGACCTTAGGTGACTTGCACAATTCGGGCTGAAACTAGTGCCAAATGAGAGGGTTGGGATAAACATTCAATTGACCATATGTGCCAAAAATTCTCGTTCTTTAGTTTTCGAGTTATAGCCCCTGGAAGTCGAAAACTGCACGACTTTGCCCTCGAATATCTCGACAACGGAGAAAGGAGAATTTCAGGGCATTTTCTCCCAAGAAATATATGGGAATTATCTGTAATTTAGCACAGTTTCAGAACGATTCGTGAAAGTCACCTTTTAAGAATAACTTCCACTGCAGGCCCATATATAAAAGTTTGCTCCTTTATTACTCTGCACATGGACAATTATTTGCGCTGTTATTTGCCCCAGGCATGTACCTATGTAATTACCGTTTACAGTGTAAAGATGGATGTTATCGGTCGCTGAACGTCGGAGCAGTAGGCGTTTAATGCATTTTCCCATAGGGTCCAATGCAAAATTGACACCTCATTTTCTCCATTCTCAAGAGCTTTGAGTCTCTGCAAAACATATACATGTGTAGACACAAATAAGTGAAATAGAATGAAGGCTATTTCAGCTTTAGCTTTTATTCCGTTTGGGAGCTAAAGTCGCACAAACTTTTGTTTACAAAAATTTCGATGGCCTATAGTTCGCAAGTTATGCAATCAGTTGACATAAGATTGTGCATGCATGTAGACATGTTAATGACCTTTATATATGCCAAGTTTCAGATGGCTACCTACTCAAACAAGCAAGCAGTAGCGGTTTGAAATTTTCACAATTTGGGCTACACGTTCGGGACGATTCGTGACCTTAGGTGACTTGCACAATTCGGGCTGAAACTAGTGCCAAATGAGAGGGTTGGGATAAACATTCAATTGACCATATGTGCCAAAAATTCTCGTTCTTTAGTTTTCGAGTTATAGCCCCTGGAAGTCGAAAACTGCACGACTTTGCCCTCGAATATCTCGACAACGGAGAAAGGAGAATTTCAGGGCATTTTCTCCCAAGAAATATATGGGAATTATCTGTAATTTAGCACAGTTTCAGAACGATTCGTGAAAGTCACCTTTTAAGAATAACTTCCACTGCAGGCCCATATATAAAAGTTTGCTCCTTTATTACTCTGCACATGGACAATTATTTGCGCTGTTATTTGCCCCAGGCATGTACCTATGTAATTACCGTTTACAGTGTAAAGATGGATGTTATCGGTCGCTGAACGTCGGAGCAGTAGGCGTTTAATGCATTTTCCCATAGGGTCCAATGCAAAATTGACACCTCATTTTCTCCATTCTCAAGAGCTTTGAGTCTCTGCAAAACATATACATGTGTAGACACAAATAAGTGAAATAGAATGAAGGCTATTTCAGCTTTAGCTTTTATTCCGTTTGGGAGCTAAAGTCGCACAAACTTTTGTTTACAAAAATTTCGATGGCCTATAGTTCGCAAGTTATGCAATCAGTTGACATAAGATTGTGCATGCATGTAGACATGTTAATGACCTTTATATATGCCAAGTTTCAGATGGCTACCTACTCAAACAAGCAAGCAGTAGCGGTTTGAAATTTTCACAATTTGGGCTACACGTTCGGGACGATTCGTGACCTTAGGTGACTTGCACAATTCGGGCTGAAACTAGTGCCAAATGAGAGGGTTGGGATAAACATTCAATTGACCATATGTGCCAAAAATTCTCGTTCTTTAGTTTTCGAGTTATAGCCCCTGGAAGTCGAAAACTGCACGACTTTGCCCTCGAATATCTCGACAACGGAGAAAGGAGAATTTCAGGGCATTTTCTCCCAAGAAATATATGGGAATTATCTGTAATTTAGCACAGTTTCAGAACGATTCGTGAAAGTCACCTTTTAAGAATAACTTCCACTGCAGGCCCATATATAAAAGTTTGCTCCTTTATTACTCTGCACATGGACAATTATTTGCGCTGTTATTTGCCCCAGGCATGTACCTATGTAATTACCGTTTACAGTGTAAAGATGGATGTTATCGGTCGCTGAACGTCGGAGCAGTAGGCGTTTAATGCATTTTCCCATAGGGTCCAATGCAAAATTGACACCTCATTTTCTCCATTCTCAAGAGCTTTGAGTCTCTGCAAAACATATACATGTGTAGACACAAATAAGTGAAATAGAATGAAGGCTATTTCAGCTTTAGCTTTTATTCCGTTTGGGAGCTAAAGTCGCACAAACTTTTGTTTACAAAAATTTCGATGGCCTATAGTTCGCAAGTTATGCAATCAGTTGACATAAGATTGTGCATGCATGTAGACATGTTAATGACCTTTATATATGCCAAGTTTCAGATGGCTACCTACTCAAACAAGCAAGCAGTAGCGGTTTGAAATTTTCACAATTTGGGCTACACGTTCGGGACGATTCGTGACCTTAGGTGACTTGCACAATTCGGGCTGAAACTAGTGCCAAATGAGAGGGTTGGGATAAACATTCAATTGACCATATGTGCCAAAAATTCTCGTTCTTTAGTTTTCGAGTTATAGCCCCTGGAAGTCGAAAACTGCACGACTTTGCCCTCGAATATCTCGACAACGGAGAAAGGAGAATTTCAGGGCATTTTCTCCCAAGAAATATATGGGAATTATCTGTAATTTAGCACAGTTTCAGAACGATTCGTGAAAGTCACCTTTTAAGAATAACTTCCACTGCAGGCCAATATATAAAAGTTTGCTCCTTTATTACTCTGCACATGGACAATTATTTGCGCTGTTATTTGCCCCAGGCATGTACCTATGTAATTACCGTTTACAGTGTAAAGATGGATGTTATCGGTCGCTGAACGTCGGAGCAGTAGGCGTTTAATGCATTTTCCCATAGGGTCCAATGCAAAATTGACACCTCATTTTCTCCATTCTCAAGAGCTTTGAGTCTCTGCAAAACATATACATGTGTAGACACAAATAAGTGAAATAGAATGAAGGCTATTTCAGCTTTAGCTTTTATTCCGTTTGGGAGCTAAAGTCGCACAAACTTTTGTTTACAAAAATTTCGATGGCCTATAGTTCGCAAGTTATGCAATCAGTTGACATAAGATTGTGCATGCATGTAGACATGTTAATGACCTTTATATATGCCAAGTTTCAGATGGCTACCTACTCAAACAAGCAAGCAGTAGCGGTTTGAAATTTTCACAATTTGGGCTACACGTTCGGGACGATTCGTGACCTTAGGTGACTTGCACAATTCGGGCTGAAACTAGTGCCAAATGAGAGGGTTGGGATAAACATTCAATTGACCATATGTGCCAAAAATTCTCGTTCTTTAGTTTTCGAGTTATAGCCCCTGGAAGTCGAAAACTGCACGACTTTGCCCTCGAATATCTCGACAACGGAGAAAGGAGAATTTCAGGGCATTTTCTCCCAAGAAATATATGGGAATTATCTGTAATTTAGCACAGTTTCAGAACGATTCGTGAAAGTCACCTTTTAAGAATAACTTCCACTGCAGGCCCATATATAAAAGTTTGCTCCTTTATTACTCTGCACATGGACAATTATTTGCGCTGTTATTTGCCCCAGGCATGTACCTATGTAATTACCGTTTACAGTGTAAAGATGGATGTTATCGGTCGCTGAACGTCGGAGCAGTAGGCGTTTAATGCATTTTCCCATAGGGTCCAATGCAAAATTGACACCTCATTTTCTCCATTCTCAAGAGCTTTGAGTCTCTGCAAAACATATACATGTGTAGACACAAATAAGTGAAATAGAATGAAGGCTATTTCAGCTTTAGCTTTTATTCCGTTTGGGAGCTAAAGTCGCACAAACTTTTGTTTACAAAAATTTCGATGGCCTATAGTTCGCAAGTTATGCAATCAGTTGACATAAGATTGTGCATGCATGTAGACATGTTAATGACCTTTATATATGCCAAGTTTCAGATGGCTACCTACTCAAACAAGCAAGCAGTAGCGGTTTGAAATTTTCACAATTTGGGCTACACGTTCGGGACGATTCGTGACCTTAGGTGACTTGCACAATTCGGGCTGAAACTAGTGCCAAATGAGAGGGTTGGGATAAACATTCAATTGACCATATGTGCCAAAAATTCTCGTTCTTTAGTTTTCGAGTTATAGCCCCTGGAAGTCGAAAACTGCACGACTTTGCCCTCGAATATCTCGACAACGGAGAAAGGAGAATTTCAGGGCATTTTCTCCCAAGAAATATATGGGAATTATCTGTAATTTAGCACAGTTTCAGAACGATTCGTGAAAGTCACCTTTTAAGAATAACTTCCACTGCAGGCCCATATATAAAAGTTTGCTCCTTTATTACTCTGCACATGGACAATTATTTGCGCTGTTATTTGCCCCAGGCATGTACCTATGTAATTACCGTTTACAGTGTAAAGATGGATGTTATCGGTCGCTGAACGTCGGAGCAGTAGGCGTTTAATGCATTTTCCCATAGGGTCCAATGCAAAATTGACACCTCATTTTCTCCATTCTCAAGAGCTTTGAGTCTCTGCAAAACATATACATGTGTAGACACAAATAAGTGAAATAGAATGAAGGCTATTTCAGCTTTAGCTTTTATTCCGTTTGGGAGCTAAAGTCGCACAAACTTTTGTTTACAAAAATTTCGATGGCCTATAGTTCGCAAGTTATGCAATCAGTTGACATAAGATTGTGCATGCATGTAGACATGTTAATGACCTTTATATATGCCAAGTTTCAGATGGCTACCTACTCAAACAAGCAAGCAGTAGCGGTTTGAAATTTTCACAATTTGGGCTACACGTTCGGGACGATTCGTGACCTTAGGTGACTTGCACAATTCGGGCTGAAACTAGTGCCAAATGAGAGGGTTGGGATAAACATTCAATTGACCATATGTGCCAAAAATTCTCGTTCTTTAGTTTTCGAGTTATAGCCCCTGGAAGTCGAAAACTGCACGACTTTGCCCTCGAATATCTCGACAACGGAGAAAGGAGAATTTCAGGGCATTTTCTCCCAAGAAATATATGGGAATTATCTGTAATTTAGCACAGTTTCAGAACGATTCGTGAAAGTCACCTTTTAAGAATAACTTCCACTGCAGGCCCATATATAAAAGTTTGCTCCTTTATTACTCTGCACATGGACAATTATTTGCGCTGTTATTTGCCCCAGGCATGTACCTATGTAATTACCGTTTACAGTGTAAAGATGGATGTTATCGGTCGCTGAACGTCGGAGCAGTAGGCGTTTAATGCATTTTCCCATAGGGTCCAATGCAAAATTGACACCTCATTTTCTCCATTCTCAAGAGCTTTGAGTCTCTGCAAAACATATACATGTGTAGACACAAATAAGTGAAATAGAATGAAGGCTATTTCAGCTTTAGCTTTTATTCCGTTTGGGAGCTAAAGTCGCACAAACTTTTGTTTACAAAAACTTCGATGGCCTATAGTTCGCAAGTTATGCAATCAGTTGACATAAGATTGTGCATGCATGTAGACATGTTAATGACCTTTATATATGCCAAGTTTCAGATGGCTACCTACTCAAACAAGCAAGCAGTAGCGGTTTGAAATTTTCACAATTTGGGCTACACGTTCGGGACGATTCGTGACCTTAGGTGACTTGCACAATTCGGGCTGAAACTAGTGCCAAATGAGAGGGTTGGGATAAACATTCAATTGACCATATGTGCCAAAAATTCTCGTTCTTTAGTTTTCGAGTTATAGCCCCTGGAAGTCGAAAACTGCACGACTTTGCCCTCGAATATCTCGACAACGGAGAAAGGAGAATTTCAGGGCATTTTCTCCCAAGAAATATATGGGAATTATCTGTAATTTAGCACAGTTTCAGAACGATTCGCGAAAGTCACCTTTTAAGAATAACTTCCACTGCAGGCCCATATATAAAAGTTTGCTCCTTTATTACTCTGCACATGGACAATTATTTGCGCTGTTATTTGCCCCAGGCATGTACCTATGTAATTACCGTTTACAGTGTAAAGATGGATGTTATCGGTCGCTGAACGTCGGAGCAGTAGGCGTTTAATGCATTTTCCCATAGGGTCCAATGCAAAATTGACACCTCATTTTCTCCATTCTCAAGAGCTTTGAGTCTCTGCAAAACATATACATGTGTAGACACAAATAAGTGAAATAGAATGAAGGCTATTTCAGCTTTAGCTTTTATTCCGTTTGGGAGCTAAAGTCGCACAAACTTTTGTTTACAAAAATTTCGATGGCCTATAGTTCGCAAGTTATGCAATCAGTTGACATAAGATTGTGCATGCATGTAGACATGTTAATGACCTTTATATATGCCAAGTTTCAGATGGCTACCTACTCAAACAAGCAAGCAGTAGCGGTTTGAAATTTTCACAATTTGGGCTACACGTTCGGGACGATTCGTGACCTTAGGTGACTTGCACAATTCGGGCTGAAACTAGTGCCAAATGAGAGGGTTGGGATAAACATTCAATTGACCATATGTGCCAAAAATTCTCGTTCTTTAGTTTTCGAGTTATAGCCCCTGGAAGTCGAAAACTGCACGACTTTGCCCTCGAATATCTCGACAACGGAGAAAGGAGAATTTCAGGGCATTTTCTCCCAAGAAATATATGGGAATTATCTGTAATTTAGCACAGTTTCAGAACGATTCGTGAAAGTCACCTTTTAAGAATAACTTCCACTGCAGGCCCATATATAAAAGTTTGCTCCTTTATTACTCTGCACATGGACAATTATTTGCGCTGTTATTTGCCCCAGGCATGTACCTATGTAATTACCGTTTACAGTGTAAAGATGGATGTTATCGGTCGCTGAACGTCGGAGCAGTAGGCGTTTAATGCATTTTCCCATAGGGTCCAATGCAAAATTGACACCTCATTTTCTCCATTCTCAAGAGCTTTGAGTCTCTGCAAAACATATACATGTGTAGACACAAATAAGTGAAATAGAATGAAGGCTATTTCAGCTTTAGCTTTTATTCCGTTTGGGAGCTAAAGTCGCACAAACTTTTGTTTACAAAAATTTCGATGGCCTATAGTTCGCAAGTTATGCAATCAGTTGACATAAGATTGTGCATGCATGTAGACATGTTAATGACCTTTATATATGCCAAGTTTCAGATGGCTACCTACTCAAACAAGCAAGCAGTAGCGGTTTGAAATTTTCACAATTTGGGCTACACGTTCGGGACGATTCGTGACCTTAGGTGACTTGCACAATTCGGGCTGAAACTAGTGCCAAATGAGAGGGTTGGGATAAACATTCGATTGACCATATGTGCCAAAAATTCTCGTTCTTTAGTTTTCGAGTTATAGCCCCTGGAAGTCGAAAACTGCACGACTTTGCCCTCGAATATCTCGACAACGGAGAAAGGAGAATTTCAGGGCATTTTCTCCCAAGAAATATATGGGAATTATCTGTAATTTAGCACAGTTTCAGAACGATTCGTGAAAGTCACCTTTTAAGAATAACTTCCACTGCAGGCCCATATATAAAAGTTTGCTCCTTTATTACTCTGCACATGGACAATTATTTGCGCTGTTATTTGCCCCAGGCATGTACCTATGTAATTACCGTTTACAGTGTAAAGATGGATGTTATCGGTCGCTGAACGTCGGAGCAGTAGGCGTTTAATGCATTTTCCCATAGGGTCCAATGCAAAATTGACACCTCATTTTCTCCATTCTCAAGAGCTTTGAGTCTCTGCAAAACATATACATGTGTAGACACAAATAAGTGAAATAGAATGAAGGCTATTTCAGCTTTAGCTTTTATTCCGTTTGGGAGCTAAAGTCGCACAAACTTTTGTTTACAAAAATTTCGATGGCCTATAGTTCGCAAGTTATGCAATCAGTTGACATAAGATTGTGCATGCATGTAGACATGTTAATGACCTTTATATATGCCAAGTTTCAGATGGCTACCTACTCAAACAAGCAAGCAGTAGCGGTTTGAAATTTTCACAATTTGGGCTACACGTTCGGGACGATTCGTGACCTTAGGTGACTTGCACAATTCGGGCTGAAACTAGTGCCAAATGAGAGGGTTGGGATAAACATTCAATTGACCATATGTGCCAAAAATTCTCGTTCTTTAGTTTTCGAGTTATAGCCCCTGGAAGTCGAAAACTGCACGACTTTGCCCTCGAATATCTCGACAACGGAGAAAGGAGAATTTCAGGGCATTTTCTCCCAAGAAATATATGGGAATTATCTGTAATTTAGCACAGTTTCAGAACGATTCGTGAAAGTCACCTTTTAAGAATAACTTCCACTGCAGGCCCATATATAAAAGTTTGCTCCTTTATTACTCTGCACATGGACAATTATTTGCGCTGTTATTTGCCCCAGGCATGTACCTATGTAATTACCGTTTACAGTGTAAAGATGGATGTTATCGGTCGCTGAACGTCGGAGCAGTAGGCGTTTAATGCATTTTCCCATAGGGTCCAATGCAAAATTGACACCTCATTTTCTCCATTCTCAAGAGCTTTGAGTCTCTGCAAAACATATACATGTGTAGACACAAATAAGTGAAATAGAATGAAGGCTATTTCAGCTTTAGCTTTTATTCCGTTTGGGAGCTAAAGTCGCACAAACTTTTGTTTACAAAAATTTCGATGGCCTATAGTTCGCAAGTTATGCAATCAGTTGACATAAGATTGTGCATGCATGTAGACATGTTAATGACCTTTATATATGCCAAGTTTCAGATGGCTACCTACTCAAACAAGCAAGCAGTAGCGGTTTGAAATTTTCACAATTTGGGCTACACGTTCGGGACGATTCGTGACCTTAGGTGACTTGCACAATTCGGGCTGAAACTAGTGCCAAATGAGAGGGTTGGGATAAACATTCAATTGACCATATGTGCCAAAAATTCTCGTTCTTTAGTTTTCGAGTTATAGCCCCTGGAAGTCGAAAACTGCACGACTTTGCCCTCGAATATCTCGACAACGGAGAAAGGAGAATTTCAGGGCATTTTCTCCCAAGAAATATATGGGAATTATCTGTAATTTGCACAGTTTCAGAACGATTCGTGAAAGTCACCTTTTAAGAATAACTTCCACTGCAGGCCCATATATAAAAGTTTGCTCCTTTATTACTCTGCACATGGACAATTATTTGCGCTGTTATTTGCCCCAGGCATGTACCTATGTAATTACCGTTTACAGTGTAAAGATGGATGTTATCGGTCGCTGAACGTCGGAGCAGTAGGCGTTTAATGCATTTTTCCATAGGGTCCAATGCAAAATTGACACCTCATTTTCTCCATTCTCAAGAGCTTTGAGTCTCTGCAAAACATATACATGTGTAGACACAAATAAGTGAAATAGAATGAAGGCTATTTCAGCTTTAGCTTTTATTCCGTTTGGGAGCTAAAGTCGCACAAACTTTTGTTTACAAAAATTTCGATGGCCTATAGTTCGCAAGTTATGCAATCAGTTGACATAAGATTGTGCATGCATGTAGACATGTTAATGACCTTTATATATGCCAAGTTTCAGATGGCTACCTACTCAAACAAGCAAGCAGTAGCGGTTTGAAATTTTCACAATTTGGGCTACACGTTCGGGACGATTCGTGACCTTAGGTGACTTGCACAATTCGGGCTGAAACTAGTGCCAAATGAGAGGGTTGGGATAAACATTCAATTGACCATATGTGCCAAAAATTCTCGTTCTTTAGTTTTCGAGTTATAGCCCCTGGAAGTCGAAAACTGCACGACTTTGCCCTCGAATATCTCGACAGCGGAGAAAGGAGAATTTCAGGGCATTTTCTTCCAAGAAATATATGGGAATTATCTGTAATTTAGCACAGTTTCAGAACGATTCGTGAAAGTCACCTTTTAAGAATAACTTCCACTGCAGGCCCATATATAAAAGTTTGCTCCTTTATTACTCTGCACATGGACAATTATTTGCGCTGATATTTGCCCCAGGCATGTACCTATGTAATTACCGTTTACAGTGTAAAGATGGATGTTATCGGTCGCTGAACGTCGGAGCAGTAGGCGTTTAATGCATTTTCCCATAGGGTCCAATGCAAAATTGACACCTCATTTTCTCCATTCTCAAGAGCTTTGAGTCTCTGCAAAACATATACATGTGTAGACACAAATAAGTGAAATAGAATGAAGGCTATTTCAGCTTTAGCTTTTATTCCGTTTGGGAGCTAAAGTCGCACAAACTTTTGTTTACAAAAATTTCGATGGCCTATAGTTCGCAAGTTATGCAATCAGTTGACATAAGATTGTGCATGCATGTAGACATGTTAATGACCTTTATATATGCCAAGTTTCAGATGGCTACCTACTCAAACAAGCAAGCAGTAGCGGTTTGAAATTTTCACAATTTGGGCTACACGTTCGGGACAATTCGTGACCTTAGGTGACTTGCACAATTCGGGCTGAAACTAGTGCCAAATGAGAGGGTTGGGATAAACATTCAATTGACCATATGTGCCAAAAATTCTCGTTCTTTAGTTTTCGAGTTATAGCCCCTGGAAGTCAAAAACTGCACGACTTTGCCCTCGAATATCTCGACAACGGAGAAAGGAGAATTTCAGGGCATTTTCTCCCAAGAAATATATGGGAATTATCTGTAATTTAGCACAGTTTCAGAACGATTCGTGAAAGTCACCTTTTAAGAATAACTTCCACTGCAGGCCCATATATAAAAGTTTGCTCCTTTATTACTCTGCACATGGACAATTATTTGCGCTGTTATTTGCCCCAGGCATGTACCTATGTAATTACCGTTTACAGTGTAAAGATGGATGTTATCGGTCGCTGAACGTCGGAGCAGTAGGCGTTTAATGCATTTTCCCATAGGGTCCAATGCAAAATTGACACCTCATTTTCTCCATTCTCAAGAGCTTTGAGACTCTGCAAAACATATACATGTGTAGACACAAATAAGTGAAATAGAATGAAGGCTATTTCAGCTTTAGCTTTTATTCCGTTTGGGAGCTAAAGTCGCACAAACTTTTGTTTACAAAAATTTCGATGGCCTATAGTTCGCAAGTTATGCAATCAGTTGACATAAGATTGTGCATGCATGTAGACATGTTAATGACCTTTATATATGCCAAGTTTCAGATGGCTACCTACTCAAACAAGCAAGCAGTAGCGGTTTGAAATTTTCACAATTTGGGCTACACGTTCGGGACGATTCGTGACCTTAGGTGACTTGCACAATTCGGGCTGAAACTAGTGCCAAATGAGAGGGTTGGGATAAACATTCAATTGACCATATGTGCCAAAAATTCTCGTTCTTTAGTTTTCGAGTTATAGCCCCTGGAAGTCGAAAACTGCACGACTTTGCCCTCGAATATCTCGACAACGGAGAAAGGAGAATTTCAGGGCATTTTCTCCCAAGAAATATATGGGAATTATCTGTAATTTAGCACAGTTTCAGAACGATTCGTGAAAGTCTTCTTTTAAGAATAACTTCCACTGCAGGCCCATATATAAAAGTTTGCTCCTTTATTACTCTGCACATGGACAATTATTTGCGCTGTTATTTGCCCCAGGCATGTACCTATGTAATTACCGTTTACAGTGTAAAGATGGATGTTATCGGTCGCTGAACGTCGGAGCAGTAGGCGTTTAATGCATTTTCCCATAGGGTCCAATGCAAAATTGACACCTCATTTTCTCCATTCTCAAGAGCTTTGAGACTCTGCAAAACATATACATGTGTAGACACAAATAAGTGAAATAGAATGAAGGCTATTTCAGCTTTAGCTTTTATTCCGTTTGGGAGCTAAAGTCGCACAAACTTTTGTTTACAAAAATTTCGATGGCCTATAGTTCGCAAGTTATGCAATCAGTTGACATAAGATTGTGCATGCATGTAGACATGTTAATGACCTTTATATATGCCAAGTTTCAGATGGCTACCTACTCAAACAAGCAAGCAGTAGCGGTTTGAAATTTTCACAATTTGGGCTACACGTTCGGGACGATTCGTGACCTTAGGTGACTTGCACAATTCGGGCTGAAACTAGTGCCAAATGAGAGGGTTGGGATAAACATTCAATTGACCATATGTGCCAAAAATTCTCGTTCTTTAGTTTTCGAGTTATAGCCCCTGGAAGTCGAAAGCTCCACGACTTTGCCCTCGAATATCTCGACAACGGAGAAAGGAGAATTTCAGGGCATTTTCTCCCAAGAAATATATGGGAATTATCTGTAATTTAGCACAGTTTCAGAACGATTCGTGAAAGTCACCTTTTAAGAATAACTTCCACTGCAGGCCCATATATAAAAGTTTGCTCCTTTATTACTCTGCACATGGACAATTATTTGCGCTGTTATTTGCCCCAGGCATGTACCTATGTAATTACCGTTTACAGTGTAAAGATGGATGTTATCGGTCGCTGAACGTCGGAGCAGTAGGCGTTTAATGCATTTTCCCATAGGGTCCAATGCAAAATTGACACCTCATTTTCTCCATTCTCAAGAGCTTTGAGTCTCTGCAAAACATATACATGTGTAGACACAAATAAGTGAAATAGAATGAAGGCTATTTCAGCTTTAGCTTTTATTCCGTTTGGGAGCTAAAGTCGCACAAACTTTTGTTTACAAAAATTTCGATGGCCTATAGTTCGCAAGTTATGCAATCAGTTGACATAAGATTGTGCATGCATGTAGACATGTTAATGACCTTTATATATGCCAAGTTTCAGATGGCTACCTACTCAAACAAGCAAGCAGTAGCGGTTTGAAATTTTCACAATTTGGGCTACACGTTCGGGACGATTCGTGACCTTAGGTGACTTGCACAATTCGGGCTGAAACTAGTGCTAAATGAGAGGGTTGGGATAAACATTCAATTGACCATATGTGCCAAAAATTCTCGTTCTTTAGTTTTCGAGTTATAGCCCCTGGAAGTCGAAAACTGCACGACTTTGCCCTCGAATATCTCGACAACGGAGAAAGGAGAATTTCAGGGCATTTTCTCCCAAGAAATATATGGGAATTATCTGTAATTTAGCACAGTTTCAGAACGATTCGTGAAAGTCACCTTTTAAGAATAACTTCCACTGCAGGCCCATATATAAAAGTTTGCTCCTTTATTACTCTGCACATGGACAATTATTTGCGCTGTTATTTGCCCCAGGCATGTACCTATGTAATTACCGTTTACAGTGTAAAGATGGATGTTATCGGTCGCTGAACGTCGGAGCAGTAGGCGTTTAATGCATTTTCCCATAGGGTCCAATGCAAAATTGACACCTCATTTTCTCCATTCTCAAGAGCTTTGAGTCTCTGCAAAACATATACATGTGTAGACACAAATAAGTGAAATAGAATGAAGGCTATTTCAGCTTTAGCTTTTATTCCGTTTGGGAGCTAAAGTCGCACAAACTTTTGTTTACAAAAATTTCGATGGCCTATAGTTCGCAAGTTATGCAATCAGTTGACATAAGATTGTGCATGCATGTAGACATGTTAATGACCTTTATATATGCCAAGTTTCAGATGGCTACCTACTCAAACAAGCAAGCAGTAGCGGTTTGAAATTTTCACAATTTGGGCTACACGTTCGGGACGATTCGTGACCTTAGGTGACTTGCACAATTCGGGCTGAAACTAGTGCCAAATGAGAGGGTTGGGATAAACATTCAATTGACCATATGTGCCAAAAATTCTCGTTCTTTAGTTTTCGAGTTATAGCCCCTGGAAGTCGAAAACTGCACGACTTTGCCCTCGAATATCTCGACAACGGAGAAAGGAGAATTTCAGGGCATTTTCTCCCAAGAAATATATGGGAATTATCTGTAATTTAGCACAGTTTCAGAACGATTCGTGAAAGTCACCTTTTAAGAATAACTTCCACTGCAGGCCCATATATAAAAGTTTGCTCCTTTATTACTCTGCACATGGACAATTATTTGCGCTGTTATTTGCCCCAGGCATGTACCTATGTAATTACCGTTTACAGTGTAAAGATGGATGTTATCGGTCGCTGAACGTCGGAGCAGTAGGCGTTTAATGCATTTTCCCATAGGGTCCAATGCAAAATTGACACCTCATTTTCTCCATTCTCAAGAGCTTTGAGTCTCTGCAAAACATATACATGTATAGACACAAATAAGTGAAATAGAATGAAGGCTATTTCAGCTTTAGCTTTTATTCCGTTTGGGAGCTAAAGTCGCACAAACTTTTGTTTACAAAAATTTCGATGGCCTATAGTTCGCAAGTTATGCAATCAGTTGACATAAGATTGTGCATGCATGTAGACATGTTAATGACCTTTATATATGCCAAGTTTCAGATGGCTACCTACTCAAACAAGCAAGCAGTAGCGGTTTGAAATTTTCACAATTTGGGCTACACGTTCGGGACGATTCGTGACCTTAGGTGACTTGCACAATTCGGGCTGAAACTAGTGCCAAATGAGAGGGTTGGGATAAACATTCAATTGACCATATGTGCCAAAAATTCTCGTTCTTTAGTTTTCGAGTTATAGCCCCTGGAAGTCGAAAACTGCACGACTTTGCCCTCGAATATCTCGACAACGGAGAAAGGAGAATTTCAGGGCATTTTCTCCCAAGAAATATATGGGAATTATCTGTAATTTAGCACAGTTTCAGAACGATTCGTGAAAGTCACCTTTTAAGAATAACTTCCACTGCAGGCCCATATATAAAAGTTTGCTCCTTTATTACTCTGCACATGGACAATTATTTGCGCTGTTATTTGCCCCAGGCATGTACCTATGTAATTACCGTTTACAGTGTAAAGATGGATGTTATCGGTCGCTGAACGTCGGAGCAGTAGGCGTTTAATGCATTTTCCCATAGGGTCCAATGCAAAATTGACACCTCATTTTCTCCATTCTCAAGAGCTTTGAGTCTCTGCAAAACATATACATGTGTAGACACAAATAAGTGAAATAGAATGAAGGCTATTTCAGCTTTAGCTTTTATTCCGTTTGGGAGCTAAAGTCGCACAAACTTTTGTTTACAAAAATTTCGATGGCCTATAGTTCGCAAGTTATGCAATCAGTTGACATAAGATTGTGCATGCATGTAGACATGTTAATGACCTTTATATATGCCAAGTTTCAGATGGCTACCTACTCAAACAAGCAAGCAGTAGCGGTTTGAAATTTTCACAATTTGGGCTACACGTTCGGGACGATTCGTGACCTTAGGTGACTTGCACAATTCGGGCTGAAACTAGTGCCAAATGAGAGGGTTGGGATAAACATTCAATTGACCATATGTGCCAAAAATTCTCGTTCTTTAGTTTTCGAGTTATAGCCCCTGGAAGTCGAAAACTGCACGACTTTGCCCTCGAATATCTCGACAACGGAGAAAGGAGAATTTCAGGGCATTTTCTCCCAAGAAATATATGGGAATTATCTGTAATTTAGCACAGTTTCAGAACGATTCGTGAAAGTCACCTTTTAAGAATAACTTCCACTGCAGGCCCATATATAAAAGTTTGCTCCTTTATAACTCTGCACATGGACAATTATTTGCGCTGTTATTTGCCCCAGGCATGTACCTATGTAATTACCGTTTACAGTGTAAAGATGGATGTTATCGGTCGCTGAACGTCGGAGCAGTAGGCGTTTAATGCATTTTCCCATAGGGTCCAATGCAAAATTGACACCTCATTTTCTCCATTCTCAAGAGCTTTGAGTCTCTGCAAAACATATACATGTGTAGACACAAATAAGTGAAATAGAATGAAGGCTATTTCAGCTTTAGCTTTTATTCCGTTTGGGAGCTAAAGTCGCACAAACTTTTGTTTACAAAAATTTCGATGGCCTATAGTTCGCAAGTTATGCAATCAGTTGACATAAGATTGTGCATGCATGTAGACATGTTAATGACCTTTATATATGCCAAGTTTCAGATGGCTACCTACTCAAACAAGCAAGCAGTAGCGGTTTGAAATTTTCACAATTTGGGCTACACGTTCGGGACGATTCGTGACCTTAGGTGACTTGCACAATTCGGGCTGAAACTAGTGCCAAATGAGAGGGTTGGGATAAACATTCAATTGACCATATGTGCCAAAAATTCTCGTTCTTTAGTTTTCGAGTTATAGCCCCTGGAAGTCGAAAACTGCACGACTTTGCCCTCGAATATCTCGACAACGGAGAAAGGAGAATTTCAGGGCATTTTCTCCCAAGAAATATATGGGAATTATCTGTAATTTAGCACAGTTTCAGAACGATTCGTGAAAGTCACCTTTTAAGAATAACTTCCACTGCAGGCCCATATATAAAAGTTTGCTCCTTTATTACTCTGCACATGGACAATTATTTGCGCTGTTATTTGCCCCAGGCATGTACCTATGTAATTACCGTTTACAGTGTAAAGATGGATGTTATCGGTCGCTGAACGTCGGAGCAGTAGGCGTTTAATGCATTTTCCCATAGGGTCCAATGCAAAATTGACACCTCATTTTCTCCATTCTCAAGAGCTTTGAGTCTCTGCAAAACATATACATGTGTAGACACAAATAAGTGAAATAGAATGAAGGCTATTTCAGCTTTAGCTTTTATTCCGTTTGGGAGCTAAAGTCGCACAAACTTTTGTTTACAAAAATTTCGATGGCCTATAGTTCGCAAGTTATGCAATCAGTTGACATAAGATTGTGCATGCATGTAGACATGTTAATGACCTTTATATATGCCAAGTTTCAGATGGCTACCTACTCAAACAAGCAAGCAGTAGCGGTTTGAAATTTTCACAATTTGGGCTACACGTTCGGGACGATTCGTGACCTTAGGTGTCTTGCACAATTCGGGCTGAAACTAGTGCCAAATGAGAGGGTTGGGATAAACATTCAATTGACCATATGTGCCAAACATTCTCGTTCTTTAGTTTTCGAGTTATAGCCCCTGGAAGTCGAAAACTGCACGACTTTGCCCTCGAATATCTCGACAACAGAGAAAGGAGAATTTCAGGGCATTTTCTCCCAAGAAATATATGGGAATTATCTGTAATTTAGCACAGTTTCAGAACGATTCGTGAAAGTCACCTTTTAAGAATAACTTCCACTGCAGGCCCATATATAAAAGTTTGCTCCTTTATTACTCTGCACATGGACAATTATTTGCGCTGTTATTTGCCCCAGGCATGTACCTATGTAATTACCGTTTACAGTGTAAAGATGGATGTTATCGGTCGCTGAACGTCGGAGCAGTAGGCGTTTAATGCATTTTCCCATAGGGTCCAATGCAAAATTGACACCTCATTTTCTCCATTCTCAAGAGCTTTGAGTCTCTGCAAAACATATACATGTGTAGACACAAATAAGTGAAATAGAATGAAGGCTATTTCAGCTTTAGCTTTTGTTCCGTTTGGGAGCTAAAGTCGCACAAACTTTTGTTTACAAAAATTTCGATGGCCTATAGTTCGCAAGTTATGCAATCAGTTGACATAAGATTGTGCATGCATGTAGACATGTTAATGACCTTTATATATGCCAAGTTTCAGATGGCTACCTACTCAAACAAGCAAGCAGTAGCGGTTTGAAATTTTCACAATTTGGGCTACACGTTCGGGACGATTCGTGACCTTAGGTGACTTGCACAATTCGGGCTGAAACTAGTGCCAAATGAGAGGGTTGGGATAAACATTCAATTGACCATATGTGCCAAAAATTCTCGTTCTTTAGTTTTCGAGTTATAGCCCCTGGAAGTCGAAAACTGCACGACTTTGCCCTCGAATATCTCGACAACGGAGAAAGGAGAATTTCAGGGCATTTTCTCCCAAGAAATATATGGGAATTATCTGTAATTTAGCACAGTTTCAGAACGATTCGTGAAAGTCACCTTTTAAGAATAACTTCCACTGCAGGCCCATATATAAAATTTTGCCTTTTATTACTCTGCACATGGACAATTATTTGCGCTGTTATTTGCCCCAGGCATGTACCTATGTAATTACCGTTTACAGTGTAAAGATGGATGTTACGGGTCGCTGAACGTCGGAGCAGTAGGCGTTTAATGCATTTTCCCATAGGGTCCAATGCAAAATTGACACCTCATTTTCTCCATTCTCAAGAGCTTTGAGTCTCTGCAAAACATATACATGTGTAGACACAAATAAGTGAAATAGAATGAAGGCTATTTCAGCTTTAGCTTTTATTCCGTTTGGGAGCTAAAGTCGCACAAACTTTTGTTTACAAAAATTTCGATGGCCTATAGTTCGCAAGTTATGCAATCAGTTGACATAAGATTGTGCATGCATGTAGACATGTTAATGACCTTTATATATGCCAAGTTTCAGATGGCTACCTACTCAAACAAGCAAGCAGTAGCGGTTTGAAATTTTCACAATTTGGGCTACACGTTCGGGACGATTCGTGACCTTAGGTGACTTGCACAATTCGGGCTGAAACTAGTGCCAAATGAGAGGGTTGGGATAAACATTCAATTGACCATATGTGCCAAAAATTCTCGTTCTTTAGTTTTCGAGTTATAGCCCCTGGAAGTCGAAAACTGCACGACTTTCCCCTCGAATATCTCGACAACGGAGAAAGGAGAATTTCAGGGCATTTTCTCCCAAGAAATATATGGGAATTATCTGTAATTTAGCACAGTTTCAGAACGATTCGTGAAAGTCAACTTTTAAGAATAACTTCCACTGCAGGCCCATATATAAAAGTTTGCTCCTTTATTACTCTGCACATGGACAATTATTTGCGCTGTTATTTGCCCCAGGCATGTACCTATGTAATTACCGTTTACAGTGTAAAGATGGATGTTATCGGTCGCTGAACGTCGGAGCAGTAGGCGTTTAATGCATTTTCCCATAGGGTCCAATGCAAAATTGACACCTCATTTTCTCCATTCTCAAGAGCTTTGAGTCTCTGCAAAACATATACATGTGTAGACACAAATAAGTGAAATAGAATGAAGGCTATTTCAGCTTTAGCTTTTATTCCGTTTGGGAGCTAAAGTCGCACAAACTTTTGTTTACAAAAATTTCGATGGCCTATAGTTCGCAAGTTATGCAATCAGTTGACATAAGATTGTGCATGCATGTAGACATGTTAATGACCTTTATATATGCCAAGTTTCAGATGGCTACCTACTCAAACAAGCAAGCAGTAGCGGTTTGAAATTTTCACAATTTGGGCTACACGTTCGGGACGATTCGTGACCTTAGGTGACTTGCAAAATTCGGGCTGAAACTAGTGCCAAATGAGAGGGTTGGGATAAACATTCAATTGACCATATGTGCCAAAAATTCTCGTTCTTTAGTTTTCGAGTTATAGCCCCTGGAAGTCGAAAACTGCACGACTTTGCCCTCGAATATCTCGACAACGGAGAAAGGAGAATTTCAGGGCATTTTCTCCCAAGAAATATATGGGAATTATCTGTAATTTAGCACAGTTTCAGAACGATTCGTGAAAGTCACCTTTTAAGAATAACTTCCACTGCAGGCCCATATATAAAAGTTTGCTCCTTTATTACTCTGCACATGGACAATTATTTGCGCTGTTATTTGCCCAAGGCATGTACCTATGTAATTACCATTTACAGTGTAAAGATGGATGTTATCGGTCGCTGAACGTCGGAACAGTAGGCGTTTAATGCATTTTCCCATAGGGTCCAATGCAAAATTGACACCTCATTTTCTCCATTCTCAAGAGCTTTGAGTCTCTGCAAAACATATACATGTGTAGACACAAATAAGTGAAATAGAATGAAGGCTATTTCAGCTTTAGCTTTTATTCCGTTTGGGAGCTGAAGTCGCACAAACTTTTGTTTACAAAAATTTCGATGGCCTATAGTTCGCAAGTTATGCAATCAGTTGACATAAGATTGTGCATACATGTAGACATGTTAATGACCTTTATATATGCCAAGTTTCAGATGGCTACCTACTCAAACAAGCAAGCAGTAGCGGTTTGAAATTTTCACAATTTGGGCTACCCGTTCGGGACGATTCGTGACCTTAGGTGACTTGCACAATTCGGGCTGAAACTAGTGCCAAATGAGAGGGTTGGGATAAACATTCAATTGACCATATGTGCCAAAAATTATCGTTCTTTAGTTTTCGAGTTATAGCCCCTGGAAGTCGAAAACTGCACGACTTTGCCCTCGAATATCTCGACAACGGAGAAAGGAGAATTTCAGGGCATTTTCTCTCAAGAAATATATGGGAATTATCTGTAATTTAGCACAGTTTCAGAACGATTCGTGAAAGTCACCTTTTAAGAATAACTTCCACTGCAGGCCCATATATAAAAGTTTGCTCCTTTATTACTCTGCACATGGACAATTATTTGCGCTGTTATTTGCCCCAGGCATGTACCTATGTAATTACCGTTTACAGTGTAAAGATGGATGTTATCGGTCGCTAAACGTCGGAGCAGTAGGCGTTTAATGCATTTTCCCATAGGGTCCAATGCAAAATTGACACCTCATTTTCTCCATTCTCAAGAGCTTTGAGTCTCTGCAAAACATATACATGTGTAGACACAAATAAGTGAAATAGAATGAAGGCTATTTCAGCTTTAGCTTTTATTCCGTTTGGGAGCTAAAGTCGCGCAAACTTTTGTTTACAAAAATTTCGATGGCCTATAGTTCGCAAGTTATGCAATCAGTTGACATAAGATTGTGCATGCATGTAGACATGTTAATGACCTTTATATATGCCAAGTTTCAGATGGCTACCTACTCAAACAAGCAAGCAGTAGCGGTTTGAAATTTTCACAATTTGGGCTACACGTTCGGGACGATTCGTGACCTTAGGTGACTTGCACAATTCGGGCTGAAACTAGTGCCAAATGAGAGGGTTGGGATAAACATTCAATTGACCATATGTGCCAAAAATTCTCGTTCTTTAGTTTTCGAGTTATAGCCCCTGGAAGTCGAAAACTGCACGACTTTGCCCTCGAATATCTCGACAACGGAGAGAGGAGAATTTCAGGGCATTTTCTCCCAAGAAATATATGGGAATTATCTGTAATTTAGCACAGTTTCAGAACGATTCGTGAAAGTCACCTTTTAAGAATAACTTCCACTGCAGGCCCATATATAAAAGTTTGCTCCTTTATTACTCTGCACATGGACAATTATTTGCGCTGTTATTTGCCCCAGGCATGTACCTATGTAATTACCGTTTACAGTGTAAAGATGGATGTTACGGGTCGCTGAACGTCGGAGCAGTAGGCGTTTAATGCATTTTCCCATAGGGTCCAATGCAAAATTGACACCTCATTTTCTCCATTCTCAAGAGCTTTGAGTCTCTGCAAAACATATACATGTGTAGACACAAATAAGTGAAATAGAATGAAGGCTATTTCAGCTTTAGCTTTTATTCCGTTTGGGAGCTAAAGTCGCACAAACTTTTGTTTACAAAAATTTCGATGGCCTATAGTTCGCAAGTTATGCAATCAGTTGACATAAGATTGTGCATGCATGTAGACATGTTAATGACCTTTATATATGCCAAGTTTCAGATGGCTACCTACTCAAACAAGCAAGCAGTAGCGGTTTGAAATTTTCACAATTTGGGCTACACGTTCGGGACGATTCGTGACCTTAGGTGACTTGCACAATTCGGGCTGAAACTAGTGCCAAATGAGAGGGTTGGGATAAACATTCAATTGACCATATGTGCCAAAAATTATCGTTCTTTAGTTTTCGAGTTATAGCCCCTGGAAGTCGAAAACTGCACGACTTTGCCCTCGAATATCTCGACAACGGAGAAAGGAGAATTTCAGGGCATTTTCTCCCAAGAAATATATGGGAATTATCTGTAATTTAGCACAGTTTCAGAACGATTCGTGAAAGTCACCTTTTAAGAATAACTTCCACTGCAGGCCCATATATAAAAGTTTGCTCCTTTATTACTCTGCACATGGACAATTATTTGCGCTGTTATTTGCCCCAGGCATGTACCTATGTAATTACCGTTTACAGTGTAAAGATGGATGTTATCGGTCGCTGAACGTCGGAGCAGTAGGCGTTTAATGCATTTTCCCATAGGGTCCAGTGCAAAATTGACACCTCATTTTCTCCATTCTCAAGAGCTTTGAGTCTCTGCAAAACATATACATGTGTAGACACAAATAAGTGAAATAGAATGAAGGCTATTTCAGCTTTAGCTTTTATTCCGTTTGGGAGCTAAAGTCGCACAAACTTTTGTTTACAAAAATTTCGATGGCCTATAGTTCGCAAGTTATGCAATCAGTTGACATAAGATTGTGCATGCATGTAGACATGTTAATGACCTTTATATATGCCAAGTTTCAGATGGCTACCTACTCAAACAAGCAAGCAGTAGCGGTTTGAAATTTTCACAATTTGGGCTACACGTTCGGGACGATTCGTGACCTTAGGTGTCTTGCACAATTCGGGCTGAAACTAGTGCCAAATGAGAGGGTTGGGATAAACATTCAATTGACCATATGTGCCAAAAATTCTCGTTCTTTAGTTTTCGAGTTATAGCCCCTGGAAGTCGAAAACTGCACGACTTTGCCCTCGAATATCTCGACAACGGAGAAAGGAGAATTTCAGGGCATTTTCTCCCAAGAAATATATGGGAATTATCTGTAATTTAGCACAGTTTCAGAACGATTCGTGAAAGTCACCTTTTAAGAATAACTTCCACTGCAGGCCCATATATATAAGTTTGCTCCTTTATTACTCTGCACATGGACAATTATTTGCGCTGTTATTTGCCCCAGGCATGTACCTATGTAATTACCGTTTACAGTGTAAAGATGGATGTTATCGGTCGCTGAACGTCGGAGCAGTAGGCGTTTAATGCATTTTCCCATAGGGTCCAATGCAAAATTGACACCTCATTTTCTCCATTCTCAAGAGCTTTGAGTCTCTGCAAAACATATACATGTGTAGACACAAATAAGTGAAATAGAATGAAGGCTATTTCAGCTTTAGCTTTTATTCCGTTTGGGAGCTAAAGTCGCACAAACTTTTGTTTACAAAAATTTCGATGGCCTATAGTTCGCAAGTTATGCAATCAGTTGACATAAGATTGTGCATGCATGTAGACATGTTAATGACCTTTATATATGCCAAGTTTCAGATGGCTACCTACTCAAACAAGCAAGCAGTAGCGGTTTGAAATTTTCACAATTTGGGCTACACGTTCGGGACGATTCGTGACCTTAGGTGACTTGCACAATTCGGGCTGAAACTAGTGCCAAATGAGAGGGTTGGGATAAACATTCAATTGACCATATGTGCCAAAAATTCTCGTTCTTTAGTTTTCGAGTTATAGCCCCTGGAAGTCGAAAACTGCACGACTTTGCCCTCGAATATCTCGACAACGGAGAAAGGAGAATTTCAGGGCATTTTCTCCCAAGAAATATATGGGAATTATCTGTAATTTAGCACAGTTTCAGAACGATTCGTGAAAGTCACCTTTTAAGAATAACTTCCACTGCAGGCCCATATATAAAAGTTTGCTCCTTTATTACTCTGCACATGGACAATTATTTGCGCTGTTATTTGCCCCAGGCATGTACCTATGTAATTACCGTTTACAGTGTAAAGATGGATGTTATCGGTCGCTGAACGTCGGAGCAGTAGGCGTTTAATGCATTTTCCCATAGGGTCCAATGCAAAATTGACACCTCATTTTCTCCATTCTCAAGAGCTTTGAGTCTCTGCAAAACATATACATGTGTAGACACAAATAAGTGAAATAGAATGAAGGCTATTTCAGCTTTAGCTTTTATTCCGTTTGGGAGCTAAAGTCGCACAAACTTTTGTTTACAAAAATTTCGATGGCCTATAGTTCGCAAGTTATGCAATCAGTTGACATAAGATTGTGCATGCATGTAGACATGTTAATGACCTTTATATATGCCAAGTTTCAGATGGCTACCTACTCAAACAAGCAAGCAGTAGCGGTTTGAAATTTTCACAATCTGGGCTACACGTTCGGGACGATTCGTGACCTTAGGTGACTTGCACAATTCGGGCTGAAACTAGTGCCAAATGAGAGGGTTGGGATAAACATTCAATTGACCATATGTGCCAAAAATTCTCGTTCTTTAGTTTTCGAGTTATAGCCCCTGGAAGTCGAAAACTGCACGACGTTGCCCTCGAATATCTCGACAACGGAGAAAGGAGAATTTCAGGGCATTTTCTCCCAAGAAATATATGGGAATTATCTGTAATTTAGCACAGTTTCAGAACGATTCGTGAAAGTCACCTTTTAAGAATAACTTCCACTGCAGGCCCATATATAAAAGTTTGCTCCTTTATTACTCTGCACATGGACAATTATTTGCGCTGTTATTTGCCCCAGGCATGTACCTATGTAATTACCGTTTACAGTGTAAAGATGGATGTTATCGGTCGCTGAACGTCGGAGCAGTAGGCGTTTAATGCATTTTCCCATAGGGTCCAATGCAAAATTGACACCTCATTTTCTCCATTCTCAAGAGCTTTGAGTCTCTGCAAAACATATACATGTGTAGACACAAATAAGTGAAATAGAATGAAGGCTATTTCAGCTTTAGCTTTTATTCCGTTTGGGAGCTAAAGTCGCACAAACTTTTGTTTACAAAAATTTCGATGGCCTATAGTTCGCAAGTTATGCAATCAGTTGACATAAGATTGTGCATGCATGTAGACATGTTAATGACCTTTATATATGCCAAGTTTCAGATGGCTACCTACTCAAACAAGCAAGCAGTAGCGGTTTGAAATTTTCACAATTTGGGCTACACGTTCGGGACGATTCGTGACCTTAGGTGACTTGCACAATTCGGGCTGAAACTAGTGCCAAATGAGAGGGTTTGGATAAACATTCAATTGACCATATGTGCCAAAAATTCCCGTTCTTTAGTTTTCGAGTTATAGCCCCTGGAAGTCGAAAACTGCACGACTTTGCCCTCGAATATCTCGACAACGGAGAAAGGAGAATTTCAGGGCATTTTCTCCCAAGACATATATGGGAATTATCTGTAATTTAGCACAGTTTCAGAACGATTCGTGAAAGTCACCTTTTAAGAATAACTTCCACTGCAGGCCCATATATAAAAGTTTGCTCCTTTATTACTCTGCACATGGACAATTATTTGCGCTGTTATTTGCCCCAGGCATGTACCTATGTAATTACCGTTTACAGTGTAAAGATGGATGTTATCGGTCGCTGAACGTCGGAGTAGTAGGCGTTTAATGCATTTTCCCATAGGGTCCAATGCAAAATTGACACCTCATTTTCTCCATTCTCAAGAGCTTTGAGTCTCTGCAAAACATATACATGTGTAGACACAAATAAGTGAAATAGAATGAAGGCTATTTCAGCTTTAGCTTTTATTCCGTTTGGGAGCTAAAGTCGCACAAACTTTTGTTTACAAAAATTTCGATGGCCTATAGTTCGCAAGTTATGCAATCAGTTGACATAAGATTGTGCATGCATGTAGACATGTTAATGACCTTTATATATGCCAAGTTTCAGATGGCTACCTACTCAAACAAGCAAGCAGTAGCGGTTTGAAATTTTCACAATTTGGGCTACACGTTCGGGACGATTCGTGACCTTAGGTGACTTGCACAATTCGGGCTGAAACTAGTGCCAAATGAGAGGGTTGGGATAAACATTCAATTGACCATATGTGCCAAAAATTCTCGTTCTTTAGTTTTCGAGTTATAGCCCCTGGAAGTCGAAAACTGCACGACTTTGCCCTCGAATATCTCGACAACGGAGAAAGGAGAATTTCAGGGCATTTTCTCCCAAGAAATATATGGGAATTATCTGTAATTTAGCACAGTTTCAGAACGATTCGTGAAAGTCACCTTTTAAGAATAACTTCCACTGCAGGCCCATATATAAAAGTTTGCTCCTTTATTACTCTGCACATGGACAATTATTTGCGCTGTTATTTGCCCCAGGCATGTACCTATGTAATTACCGTTTACAGTGTAAAGATGGATGTTATCGGTCGCTGAACGTCGGAGCAGTAGGCGTTTAATGCATTTTCCCATAGGGTCCAATGCAAAATTGACACCTCATTTTCTCCATTCTCAAGAGCTTTGAGTCTCTGCAAAACATATACATGTGTAGACACAAATAAGTGAAATAGAATGAAGGCTATTTCAGCTTTAGCTTTTATTCCGTTTGGGAGCTAAAGTCGCACAAACTTTTGTTTACAAAAATTTCGATGGCCTATAGTTCGCAAGTTATGCAATCAGTTGACATAAGATTGTGCATGCATGTAGACATGTTAATGACCTTTATATATGCCAAGTTTCAGATGGCTACCTACTCAAACAAGCAAGCAGTAGCGGTTTGAAATTTTCACAATTTGGGCTACACGTTCGGGACGATTCGTGACCTTAGGTGACTTGCACAATTCGGGCTGAAACTAGTGCCAAATGAGAGGGTTGGGATAAACATTCAATTGACCATATGTGCCAAAAATTCTCGTTCTTTAGTTTTCGAGTTATAGCCCCTGGAAGTCGAAAACTGCACGACTTTGCCCTCGAATATCTCGACAACGGAGAAAGGAGAATTTCAGGGCATTTTCTCCCAAGAAATATATGGGAATTATCTGTAATTTAGCACAGTTTCAGAACGATTCGTGAAAGTCACCTTTTAAGAATAACTTCCACTGCAGGCCCATATATAAAAGTTTGCTCCTTTATTACTCTGCACATGGACAATTATTTGCGCTGTTATTTGCCCCAGGCATGTACCTATGTAATTACCGTTTACAGTGTAGAGATGGATGTTATCGGTCGCTGAACGTCGGAGCAGTAGGCGTTTAATGCATTTTCCCATAGGGTCCAATGCAAAATTGACACCTCATTTTCTCCATTCTCAAGAGCTTTGAGTCTCTGCAAAACATATACATGTGTAGACACAAATAAGTGAAATAGAATGAAGGCTATTTCAGCTTTAGCTTTTATTCCGTTTGGGAGCTAAAGTCGCACAAACTTTTGTTTACAAAAATTTCGATGGCCTATAGTTCGCAAGTTATGCAATCAGTTGACATAAGATTGTGCATGCATGTAGACATGTTAATGACCTTTATATATGCCAAGTTTCAGATGGCTACCTACTCAAACAAGCAAGCAGTAGCGGTTTGAAATTTTCACAATTTGGGCTACACGTTCGGGACGATTCGTGACCTTAGGTGACTTGCACAATTCGGGCTGAAACTAGTGCCAAATGAGAGGGTTGGGATAAACATTCAATTGACCATATGTGCCAAAAATTCTCGTTCTTTAGTTTTCGAGTTATAGCCCCTGGAAGTCGAAAACTGCACGACTTTGCCCTCGAATATCTCGACAACGGAGAAAGGAGAATTTCAGGGCATTTTCTCCCAAGAAATATATGGGAATTATCTGTAATTTAGCACAGTTTCAGAACGATTCGTGAAAGTCACCTTTTAAGAATAACTTCCACTGCAGGCCCATATATAAAAGTTTGCTCCTTTATTACTCTGCACATGGACAATTATTTGCGCTGTTATTTGCCCCAGGCATGTACCTATGTAATTACCGTTTACAGTGTAAAGATGGATGTTATCGGTCGCTGAACGTCGGAGCAGTAGGCGTTTAATGCATTTTCCCATAGGGTCCAATGCAAAATTGACACCTCATTTTCTCCATTCTCAAGAGCTTTGAGTCTCTGCAAAACATATACATGTGTAGACACAAATAAGTGAAATAGAATGAAGGCTATTTCAGCTTTAGCTTTTATTCCGTTTGGGAGCTAAAGTCGCACAAACTTTTGTTTACAAAAATTTCGATGGCCTATAGTTCGCAAGTTATGCAATCAGTTGACATAAGATTGTGCATGCATGTAGACATGTTAATGACCTTTATATATGCCAAGTTTCAGATGGCTACCTACTCAAACAAGCAAGCAGTAGCGGTTTGAAATTTTCACAATTTGGGCTACACGTTCGGGACGATTCGTGACCTTAGGTGACTTGCACAATTCGGGCTGAAACTAGTGCCAAATGAGAGGGTTGGGATAAACATTCAATTGACCATATGTGCCAAAAATTCTCGTTCTTTAGTTTTCGAGTTATAGCCCCTGGAAGTCGAAAACTGCACGACTTTGCCCTCGAATATCTCGACAACGGAGAAAGGAGAATTTCAGGGCATTTTCTCCCAAGAAATATATGGGAATTATCTGTAATTTAGCACAGTTTCAGAACGATTCGTGAAAGTCACCTTTTAAGAATAACTTCCACTGCAGGCCCATATATAAAAGTTTGCTCCTTTATTACTCTGCACATGGACAATTATTTGCGCTGTTATTTGCCCCAGGCATGTACCTATGTAATTACCGTTTACAGTGTAAAGATGAATGTTATCGGTCGCTGAACGTCGGAGCAGTAGGCGTTTAATGCATTATCCCATAGGGTCCAATGCAAAATTGACACCTCATTTTCTCCATTCTCAAGAGCTTTGAGTCTCTGCAAAACATATACATGTGTAGACACAAATAAGTGAAATAGAATGAAGGCTATTTCAGCTTTAGCTTTTATTCCGTTTGGTAGCTAAAGTCGCACAAACTTATGTTTACAAAAATTTCGATGGCCTATAGTTCGCAAGTTATGCAATCAGTTGACATAAGATTGTGCATGCATGTAGACATGTTAATGACCTTTATATATGCCAAGTTTCAGATGGCTACCTACTCAAACAAGCAAGCAGTAGCGGTTTGAAATTTTCACAATTTGGGCTACACGTTCGGGACGATTCGTGACCTTAGGTGACTTGCACAATTCGGGCTGAAACTAGTGCCAAATGAGAGGGTTGGGATAAACATTCAATTGACCATATGTGCCAAAAATTCTCGTTCTTTAGTTTTCGAGTTATAGCCCCTGGAAGTCGAAAACTGCACGACTTTGCCCTCGAATATCTCGACAACGGAGAAAGGAGAATTTCAGGGCATTTTCTCCCAAGAAATATATGGGAATTATCTGTAATTTAGCACAGTTTCAGAACGATTCGTGAAAGTCACCTTTTAAGAATAACTTCCACTGCAGGCCCATATATAAAAGTTTGCTCCTTTATTACTCTGCACATGGACAATTATTTGCGCTGTTATTTGCCCCAGGCATGTACCTATGTAATTACCGTTTACAGTGTAAAGATGGATGTTATCGGTCGCTGAACGTCGGAGCAGTAGGCGTTTAATGCATTTTCCCATAGGGTCCAATGCAAAATTGACACCTCATTTTCTCCATTCTCAAGAGCTTTGAGTCTCTGCAAAACATATACATGTGTAGACACAAATAAGTGAAATAGAATGAAGGCTATTTCAGCTTTAGCTTTTATTCCGTTTGGGAGCTAAAGTCGCACAAACTTATGTTTACAAAAATTTCGATGGCCTATAGTTCGCAAGTTATGCAATCAGTTGACATAAGATTGTGCATGCATGTAGACATGTTAATGACCTTTATATATGCCAAGTTTCAGATGGCTACCTACTCAAACAAGCAAGCAGTAGCGGTTTGAAATTTTCACAATTTGGGCTACACGTTCGGGACGATTCGTGACCTTAGGTGACTTGCACAATTCGGGCTGAAACTAGTGCCAAATGAGAGGGTTGGGATAAACATTCAATTGACCATATGTGCCAAAAATTCTCGTTCTTTAGTTTTCGAGTTATAGCCCCTGGAAGTCGAAAACTGCACGACTTTGCCCTCGAATATCTCGACAACGGAGAAAGGAGAATTTCAGGGCATTTTCTCCCAAGAAATATATGGGAATTATCTGTAATTTAGCACAGTTTCAGAACGATTCGTGAAAGTCACCTTTTAAGAATAACTTCCACTGCAGGCCCATATATAAAAGTTTGCTCCTTTATTACTCTGCACATGGACAATTATTTGCGCTGTTATTTGCCCCAGGCATGTACCTATGTAATTACCGTTTACAGTGTAAAGATGGATGTTATCGGTCGCTGAACGTCGGAGCAGTAGGCGTTTAATGCATTTTCCCATAGGGTCCAATGCAAAATTGACACCTCATTTTCTCCATTCTCAAGAGCTTTGAGTCTCTGCAAAACATATACATGTGTAGACACAAATAAGTGAAATAGAATGAAGGCTATTTCAGCTTTAGCTTTTATTCCGTTTGGGAGCTAAAGTCGCACAAACTTTTGTTTACAAAAATTTCGATGGCCTATAGTTCGCAAGTTATGCAATCAGTTGACATAAGATTGTGCATGCATGTAGACATGTTAATGACCTTTATATATGCCAAGTTTCAGATGGCTACCTACTCAAACAAGCAAGCAGTAGCGGTTTGAAATTTTCACAATTTGGGCTACACGTTCGGGACGATTCGTGACCTTAGGTGACTTGCACAATTCGGGCTGAAACTAGTGCCAAATGAGAGGGTTGGGATAAACATTCAATTGACCATATGTGCCAAAAATTCTCGTTCTTTAGTTTTCGAGTTATAGCCCCTGGAAGTCGAAAACTGCACGACTTTGCCCTCGAATATCTCGACAACGGAGAAAGGAGAATTTCAGGGCATTTTCTCCCAAGAAATATATGGGAATTATCTGTAATTTAGCACAGTTTCAGAACGATTCGTGAAAGTCACCTTTTAAGAATAACTTCCACTGCAGGCCCATATATAAAAGTTTGCTCCTTTATTACTCTGCACATGGACAATTATTTGCGCTGTTATTTGCCCCAGGCATGTACCTATGTAATTACCGTTTACAGTGTAAAGATGGATGTTATCGGTCGCTGAACGTCGGAGCAGTAGGCGTTTAATGCATTTTCCCATAGGGTCCAATGCAAAATTGACACCTCATTTTCTCCATTCTCAAGAGCTTTGAGTCTCTGCAAAACATATACATGTGTAGACACAAATAAGTGAAATAGAATGAAGGCTATTTCAGCTTTAGCTTTTATTCCGTTTGGGAGCTAAAGTCGCACAAACTTATGTTTACAAAAATTTCGATGGCCTATAGTTCGCAAGTTATGCTATCAGTTGACATAAGATTGTGCATGCATGTAGACATGTTAATGACTTTTATATATGCCAAGTTTCAGATGGCTACCTACTCAAACAAGCAAGCAGTAGCGGTTTGAAATTTTCACAATTTGGGCTACACGTTCGGGACGATTCGTGACCTTAGGTGACTTGCACAATTCGGGCTGAAACTAGTGCCAAATGAGAGGGTTGGGATAAACATTCAATTGACCATATGTGCCAAAAATTCTCGTTCTTTAGTTTTCGAGTTATAGCCCCTGGAAGTCGAAAACTGCACGACTTTGCCCTCGAATATCTCGACAACGGAGAAAGGAGAATTTCAGGGCATTTTCTCCCAAGAAATATATGGGAATTATCTGTAATTTAGCACAGTTTCAGAACGATTCGTGAAAGTCACCTTTTAAGAATAACTTCCACTGCAGGCCCATATATAAAAGTTTGCTCCTTTATTACTCTGCACATGGACAATTATTTGCGCTGTTATTTGCCCCAGGCATGTACCTATGTAATTACCGTTTACAGTGTAAAGATGGATGTTATCGGTCGCTGAACGTCGGAGCAGTAGGCGTTTAATGCATTTTCCCATAGGGTCCAATGCAAAATTGACACCTCATTTTCTCCATTCTCAAGAGCTTTGAGTCTCTGCAAAACATATACATGTGTAGACACAAATAAGTGAAATAGAATGAAGGCTATTTCAGCTTTAGCTTTTATTCCGTTTGGGAGCTAAAGTCGCACAAACTTTTGTTTACAAAAATTTCGATGGCCTATAGTTCGCAAGTTATGCAATCAGTTGACATAAGATTGTGCATGCATGTAGACATGTTAATGACCTTTATATATGCCAAGTTTCAGATGGCTACCTACTCAAACAAGCAAGCAGTAGCGGTTTGAAATTTTCACAATTTGGGCTACACGTTCGGGACGATTCGTGACCTTAGGTGACTTGCACAATTCGGGCTGAAACTAGTGCCAAATGAGAGGGTTGGGATAAACATTCAATTGACCATATGTGCCAAAAATTCTCGTTCTTTAGTTTTCGAGTTATAGCCCCTGGAAGTCGAAAACTGCACGACTTTGCCCTCGAATATCTCGACAACGGAGAAAGGAGAATTTCAGGGCATTTTCTCCCAAGAAATATATGGGAATTATCTGTAATTTAGCACAGTTTCAGAACGATTCGTGAAAGTCACCTTTTAAGAATAACTTCCACTGCAGGCCCATATATAAAAGTTTGCTCCTTTATTACTCTGCACATGGACAATTATTTGCGCTGTTATTTGCCCCAGGCATGTACCTATGTAATTACCGTTTACAGTGTAAAGATGGATGTTATCGGTCGCTGAACGTCGGAGCAGTAGGCGTTTAATGCATTTTCCCATAGGGTCCAATGCAAAATTGACACCTCATTTTCTCCATTCTCAAGAGCTTTGAGTCTCTGCAAAACATATACATGTGTAGACACAAATAAGTGAAATAGAATGAAGGCTATTTCAGCTTTAGCTTTTATTCCGTTTGGGAGCTAAAGTCGCACAAACTTTTGTTTACAAAAATTTCGATGGCCTATAGTTCGCAAGTTATGCAATCAGTTGACATAAGATTGTGCATGCATGTAGACATGTTAATGACCTTTATATATGCCAAGTTTCAGATGGCTACCTACTCAAACAAGCAAGCAGTAGCGGTTTGAAATTTTCACAATTTGGGCTACACGTTCGGGACGATTCGTGACCTTAGGTGACTTGCACAATTCGGGCTGAAACTAGTGCCAAATGAGAGGGTTGGGATAAACATTCAATTGACCATATGTGCCAAAAATTCTCGTTCTTTAGTTTTCGAGTTATAGCCCCTGGAAGTCGAAAACTGCACGACTTTGCCCTCGAATATCTCGACAACGGAGAAAGGAGAATTTCAGGGCATTTTCTCCCAAGAAATATATGGGAATTATCTGTAATTTAGCACAGTTTCAGAACGATTCGTGAAAGTCACCTTTTAAGAATAACTTCCACTGCAGGCCCATATATAAAAGTTTGCTCCTTTATTACTCTGCACATGGACAATTATTTGCGCTGTTATTTGCCCCAGGCATGTACCTATGTAATTACCGTTTACAGTGTAAAGATGGATGTTATCGGTCGCTGAACGTCGGAGCAGTAGGCGTTTAATTCATTTTCCCATAGGGTCCAATGCAAAATTGACACCTCATTTTCTCCATTCTCAAGAGCTTTGAGTCTCTGCAAAACATATACATGTGTAGACACAAATAAGTGAAATAGAATGAAGGCTATTTCAGCTTTAGCTTTTATTCCGTTTGGGAGCTAAAGTCGCACAAACTTATGTTTACAAAAATTTCGATGGCCTATAGTTCGCAAGTTATGCAATCAGTTGACATAAGATTGTGCATGCATGTAGACATGTTAATGACCTTTATATATGCCAAGTTTCAGATGGCTACCTACTCAAACAAGCAAGCAGTAGCGGTTTGAAATTTTCACAATTTGGGCTACACGTTCGGGACGATTCGTGACCTTAGGTGACTTGCACAATTCGGGCTGAAACTAGTGCCAAATGAGAGGGTTGGGATAAACATTCAATTGACCATATGTGCCAAAAATTCTCGTTCTTTAGTTTTCGAGTTATAGCCCCTGGAAGTCGAAAACTGCACGACTTTGCCCTCGAATATCTCGACAACGGAGAAAGGAGAATTTCAGGGCATTTTCTCCCAAGAAATATATGGGAATTATCTGTAATTTAGCACAGTTTCAGAACGATTCGTGAAAGTCACCTTTTAAGAATAACTTCCACTGCAGGCCCATATATAAAAGTTTGCTCCTTTATTACTCTGCACATGGACAATTATTTGCGCTGTTATTTGCCCCAGGCATGTACCTATGTAATTACCGTTTACAGTGTAAAGATGGATGTTATCGGTCGCTGAACGTCGGAGCAGTAGGCGTTTAATGCATTTTCCCATAGGGTCCAATGCAAAATTGACACCTCATTTTCTCCATTCTCAAGAGCTTTGAGTCTCTGCAAAACATATACATGTGTAGACACAAATAAGTGAAATAGAATGAAGGCTATTTCAGCTTTAGCTTTTATTCCGTTTGGGAGCTAAAGTCGCACAAACTTTTGTTTACAAAAATTTCGATGGCCTATAGTTCGCAAGTTATGCAATCAGTTGACATAAGATTGTGCATGCATGTAGACATGTTAATGACTTTTATATATGCCAAGTTTCAGATGGCTACCTACTCAAACAAGCAAGCAGTAGCGGTTTGAAATTTTCACAATTTGGGCTACACGTTCGGGACGATTCGTGACCTTAGGTGACTTGCACAATTCGGGCTGAAACTAGTGCCAAATGAGAGGGTTGGGATAAACATTCAATTGACCATATGTGCCAAAAATTCTCGTTCTTTAGTTTTCGAGTTATAGCCCCTGGAAGTCGAAAACTGCACGACTTTGCCCTCGAATATCTCGACAACGGAGAAAGGAGAATTTCAGGGCATTTTCTCCCAAGAAATATATGGGAATTATCTGTAATTTAGCACAGTTTCAGAACGATTCGTGAAAGTCACCTTTTAAGAATAACTTCCACTGCAGGCCCATATATAAAAGTTTGCTCCTTTATTACTCTGCACATGGACAATTATTTGCGCTGTTATTTGCCCCAGGCATGTACCTATGTAATTACCGTTTACAGTGTAAAGATGGATGTTATCGGTCGCTGAACGTCGGAGCAGTAGGCGTTTAATGCATTTTCCCACAGGGTCCAATGCAAAATTGACACCTCATTTTCTCCATTCTCAAGAGCTTTGAGTCTCTGCAAAACATATACATGTGTAGACACAAATAAGTGAAATAGAATGAAGGCTATTTCAGCTTTAGCTTTTATTCCGTTTGGGAGCTAAAGTCGCACAAACTTTTGTTTACAAAAATTTCGATGGCCTATAGTTCGCAAGTTATGCAATCAGTTGACATAAGATTGTGCATGCATGTAGACATGTTAATGACCTTTATATATGCCAAGTTTCAGATGGCTACCTACTCAAACAAGCAAGCAGTAGCGGTTTGAAATTTTCACAATTTGGGCTACACGTTCGGGACGATTCGTGACCTTAGGTGACTTGCACAATTCGGGCTGAAACTAGTGCCAAATGAGAGGGTTGGGATAAACATTCAATTGACCATATGTGCCAAAAATTCTCGTTCTTTAGTTTTCGAGTTATAGCCCCTGGAAGTCGAAAACTGCACGACTTTGCCCTCGAATATCTCGACAACGGAGAAAGGAGAATTTCAGGGCATTTTCTCCCAAGAAATATATGGGAATTATCTGTAATTTAGCACAGTTTCAGAACGATTCGTGAAAGTCACCTTTTAAGAATAACTTCCACTGCAGGCCCATATATAAAAGTTTGCTCCTTTATTACTCTGCACATGGACAATTATTTGCGCTGTTATTTGCCCCAGGCATGTACCTATGTAATTACCGTTTACAGTGTAAAGATGGATGTTATCGGTCGCTGAACGTCGGAGCAGTAGGCGTTTAATGCATTTTCCCATAGGGTCCAATGCAAAATTGACACCTCATTTTCTCCATTCTCAAGAGCTTTGAGTCTCTGCAAAACATATACATGTGTAGACACAAATAAGTGAAATAGAATGAAGGCTATTTCAGCTTTAGCTTTTATTCCGTTTGGGAGCTAAAGTCGCACAAACTTTTGTTTACAAAAATTTCGATGGCCTATAGTTCGCAAGTTATGCAATCAGTTGACATAAGATTGTGCATGCATGTAGACATGTTAATGATCTTTATATATGCCAAGTTTCAGATGGCTACCTACTCAAACAAGCAAGCAGTAGCGGTTTGAAATTTTCACAATTTGGGCTACACGTTCGGTACGATTCGTGACCTTAGGTGACTTGCACAATTCGGGCTGAAACTAGTGCCAAATGAGAGGGTTGGGATAAACATTCAATTGACCATATGTGCCAAAAATTCTCGTTCTTTAGTTTTCGAGTTATAGCCCCTGGAAGTCGAAAACTGCACGACTTTGCCCTCGAATATCTCGACAACGGAGAAAGGAGAATTTCAGGGCATTTTCTCCCAAGAAATATATGGGAATTATCTGTAATTTAGCACAGTTTCAGAACGATTCGTGAAAGTCACCTTTTAAGAATAACTTCCACTGCAGGCCCATATATAAAAGTTTGCTCCTTTATTACTCTGCACATGGACAATTATTTGCGCTGTTATTTGCCCCAGGCATGTACCTATGTAATTACCGTTTACAGTGTAAAGATGGATGTTATCGGTCGCTGAACGTCGGAGCAGTAGGCGTTTAATGCATTTTCCCATAGGGTCCAATGCAAAATTGACACCTCATTTTCTCCATTCTCAAGAGCTTTGAGTCTCTGCAAAACATATACATGTGTAGACACAAATAAGTGAAATAGAAAGAAGGCTATTTCAGCTTTAGCTTTTATTCCGTTTGGGAGCTAAAGTCGCACAAACTTTTGTTTACAAAAATTTCGATGGCCTATAGTTCGCAAGTTATGCAATCAGTTGACATAAGATTGTGTATGCATGTAGACATGTTAATGACCTTTATATATGCCAAGTTTCAGATGGCTACCTACTCAAACAAGCAAGCAGTAGCGGTTTGAAATTTTCACAATTTGGGCTACACGTTCGGGACGATTCGTGACCTTAGGTGACTTGCACAATTCGGGCTGAAACTAGTGCCAAATGAGAGGGTTGGGATAAACATTCAATTGACCATATGTGCCAAAAATTCTCGTTCTTTAGTTTTCGAGTTATAGCCCCTGGAAGTCGAAAACTGCACGACTTTGCCCTCGAATATCTCGACAACGGAGAAAGGAGAATTTCAGGGCATTTTCTCCCAAGAAATATATGGGAATTATCTGTAATTTAGCACAGTTTCAGAACGATTCGTGAAAGTCACCTTTTAAGAATAACTTCCACTGCAGGCCCATATATAAAAGTTTGCTCCTTTATTACTCTGCACATGGACAATTATTTGCGCTGTTATTTGCCCCAGGCATGTACCTATGTAATTACCGTTTACAGTGTAAAGATGGATGTTATCGGTCGCTGAACGTCGGAGCAGTAGGCGTTTAATGCATTTTCCCATAGGGTCCAATGCAAAATTGACACCTCATTTTCTCCATTCTCAAGAGCTTTGAGTCTCTGCAAAACATATACATGTGTAGACACAAATAAGTGAAATAGAATGAAGGCTATTTCAGCTTTAGCTTTTATTCCGTTTGGGAGCTAAAGTCGCACAAACTTTTGTTTACAAAAATTTCGATGGCCTATAGTTCGCAAGTTATGCAATCAGTTGACATAAGATTGTGCATGCATGTAGACATGTTAATGACTTTTATATATGCCAAGTTTCAGATGGCTACCTACTCAAACAAGCAAGCAGTAGCGGTTTGAAATTTTCACAATTTGGGCTACACGTTCGGGACGATTCGTGACCTTAGGTGACTTGCACAATTCGGGCTGAAACTAGTGCCAAATGAGAGGGTTGGGATAAACATTCAATTGACCATATGTGCCAAAAATTCTCGTTCTTTAGTTTTCGAGTTATAGCCCCTGGAAGTCGAAAACTGCACGACTTTGCCCTCGAATATCTCGACAACGGAGAAAGGAGAATTTCAGGGCATTTTCTCCCAAGAAATATATGGGAATTATCTGTAATTTAGCACAGTTTCAGAACGATTCGTGAAAGTCACCTTTTAAGAATAACTTCCACTGCAGGCCCATATATAAAAGTTTGCTCCTTTATTACTCTGCACATGGACAATTATTTGCGCTGTTATTTGCCCCAGGCATGTACCTATGTAATTACCGTTTACAGTGTAAAGATGGATGTTATCGGTCGCTGAACGTCGGAGCAGTAGGCGTTTAATGCATTTTCCCATAGGGTCCAATGCAAAATTGACACCTCATTTTCTCCATTCTCAAGAGCTTTGAGTCTCTGCAAAACATATACATGTGTAGACACAAATAAGTGAAATAGAATGAAGGCTATTTCAGCTTTAGCTTTTATTCCGTTTGGGAGCTAAAGTCGCACAAACTTTTGTTTACAAAAATTTCGATGGCCTATAGTTCGCAAGTTATGCAATCAGTTGACATAAGATTGTGCATGCATGTAGACATGTTAATGACCTTTATATATGCCAAGTTTCAGATGGCTACCTACTCAAACAAGCAAGCAGTAGCGGTTTGAAATTTTCACAATTTGGGCTACACGTTCGGGACGATTCGTGACCTTAGGTGACTTGCACAATTCGGGCTGAAACTAGTGCCAAATGAGAGGGTTGGGATAAACATTCAATTGACCATATGTGCCAAAAATTCTCGTTCTTTAGTTTTCGAGTTATAGCCCCTGGAAGTCGAAAACTGCACGACTTTGCCCTCGAATATCTCGACAACGGAGAAAGGAGAATTTCAGGGCATTTTCTCCCAAGAAATATATGGGAATTATCTGTAATTTAGCACAGTTTCAGAACGATTCGTGAAAGTCACCTTTTAAGAATAACTTCCACTGCAGGCCCATATATAAAAGTTTGCTCCTTTATTACTCTGCACATGGACAATTATTTGCGCTGTTATTTGCCCCAGGCATGTACCTATGTAATTACCGTTTACAGTGTAAAGATGGATGTTATCGGTCGCTGAACGTCGGAGCAGTAGGCGTTTAATGCATTTTCCCATAGGGTCCAATGCAAAATTGACACCTCATTTTCTCCATTCTCAAGAGCTTTGAGTCTCTGCAAAACATATACATGTGTAGACACAAATAAGTGAAATAGAATGAAGGCTATTTCAGCTTTAGCTTTTATTCCGTTTGGGAGCTAAAGTCGCACAAACTTTTGTTTACAAAAATTTCGATGGCCTATAGTTCGCAAGTTATGCAATCAGTTGACATAAGATTGTGCATGCATGTAGACATGTTAATGACCTTTATATATGCCAAGTTTCAGATGGCTACCTACTCAAACAAGCAAGCAGTAGCGGTTTGAAATTTTCACAATTTGGGCTACACGTTCGGGACGATTCGTGACCTTAGGTGACTTGCACAATTCGGGCTGAAACTAGTGCCAAATGAGAGGGTTGGGATAAACATTCAATTGACCATATGTGCCAAAAATTCTCGTTCTTTAGTTTTCGAGTTATAGCCCCTGGAAGTCGAAAACTGCACGACTTTGCCCTCGAATATCTCGACAACGGAGAAAGGAGAATTTCAGGGCATTTTCTCCCAAGAAATATATGGGAATTATCTGTAATTTAGCACAGTTTCAGAACGATTCGTGAAAGTCACCTTTTAAGAATAACTTCCACTGCAGGCCCATATATAAAAGTTTGCTCCTTTATTACTCTGCACATGGACAATTATTTGCGCTGTTATTTGCCCCAGGCATGTACCTATGTAATTACCGTTTACAGTGTAAAGATGGATGTTATCGGTCGCTGAACGTCGGAGCAGTAGGCGTTTAATGCATTTTCCCATAGGGTCCAATGCAAAATTGACACCTCATTTTCTCCATTCTCAAGAGCTTTGAGTCTCTGCAAAACATATACATGTGTAGACACAAATAAGTGAAATAGAAAGAAGGCTATTTCAGCTTTAGCTTTTATTCCGTTTGGGAGCTAAAGTCGCACAAACTTTTGTTTACAAAAATTTCGATGGCCTATAGTTCGCAAGTTATGCAATCAGTTGACATAAGATTGTGCATGCATGTAGACATGTTAATGACCTTTATATATGCCAAGTTTCAGATGGCTACCTACTCAAACAAGCAAGCAGTAGCGGTTTGAAATTTTCACAATTTGGGCTACACGTTCGGGACGATTCGTGACCTTAGGTGACTTGCACAATTCGGGCTGAAACTAGTGCCAAATGAGAGGGTTGGGATAAACATTCAATTGACCATATGTGCCAAAAATTCTCGTTCTTTAGTTTTCGAGTTATAGCCCCTGGAAGTCGAAAACTGCACGACTTTGCCCTCGAATATCTCGACAACGGAGAAAGGAGAATTTCAGGGCATTTTCTCCCAAGAAATATATGGGAATTATCTGTAATTTAGCACAGTTTCAGAACGATTCGTGAAAGTCACCTTTTAAGAATAACTTCCACTGCAGGCCCATATATAAAAGTTTGCTCCTTTATTACTCTGCACATGGACAATTATTTGCGCTGTTATTTGCCCCAGGCATGTACCTATGTAATTACCGTTTACAGTGTAAAGATGGATGTTATCGGTCGCTGAACGTCGGAGCAGTAGGCGTTTAATGCATTTTCCCATAGGGTCCAATGCAAAATTGACACCTCATTTTCTCCATTCTCAAGAGCTTTGAGTCTCTGCAAAACATATACATGTGTAGACACAAATAAGTGAAATAGAATGAAGGCTATTTCAGCTTTAGCTTTTATTCCGTTTGGGAGCTAAAGTCGCACAAACTTTTGTTTACAAAAATTTCGATGGCCTATAGTTCGCAAGTTATGCAATCAGTTGACATAAGATTGTGCATGCATGTAGACATGTTAATGACCTTTATATATGCCAAGTTTCAGATGGCTACCTACTCAAACAAGCAAGCAGTGGCGCTTTGAAATTTTCACAATTTGGGCTACACGTTCGGGACGATTCGTGACCTTAGGTGACTTGCACAATTCGGGCTGAAACTAGTGCCAAATGAGAGGGTTGGGATAAACATTCAATTGACCATATGTGCCAAAAATTCTCGTTCTTTAGTTTTCGAGTTATAGCCCCTGGAAGTCGAAAACTGCACGACTTTGCCCTCGAATATCTCGACAACGGAGAAAGGAGAATTTCAGGGCATTTTCTCCCAAGAAATATATGGGAATTATCTGTAATTTAGCACAGTTTCAGAACGATTCGTGAAAGTCACCTTTTAAGAATAACTTCCACTGCAGGCCCATATATAAAAGTTTGCTCCATTATTACTCTGCACATGGACAATTATTTGCGCTGTTATTTGCCCCAGGCATGTACCTATGTAATTACCGTTTACAGTGTAAAGATGGATGTTATCGGTCGCTGAACGTCGGAGCAGTAGGCGTTTAATGCATTTTCCCATAGGGTCCAATGCAAAATTGACACCTCATTTTCTCCATTCTCAAGAGCTTTGAGTCTCTGCAAAACATATACATGTGTAGACACAAATAAGTGAAATAGAATGAAGGCTATTTCAGCTTTAGCTTTTATTCCGTTTGGGAGCTAAAGTCGCACAAACTTTTGTTTACAAAAATTTCGATGGCCTATAGTTCGCAAGTTATGCAATCAGTTGACATAAGATTGTGCATGCATGTAGACATGTTAATGACCTTTATATATGCCAAGTTTCAGATGGCTACCTACTCAAACAAGCAAGCAGTAGCGGTTTGAAATTTTCACAATTTGGGCTACACGTTCGGGACGATTCGTGACCTTAGGTGACTTGCACAATTCGGGCTGAAACTAGTGCCAAATGAGAGGGTTGGGATAAACATACAATTGACCATATGTGCCAAAAATTCTCGTTCTTTAGTTTTCGAGTTATAGCCCCTGGAAGTCGAAAACTGCACACTTTGCCCTCGAATATCTCGACAAACGGAGAAAGGAGAATTTCAGGGCATTTTCTCCCAAGAAATATATGGGAATTATCTGTAATTTAGCACAGTTTCAGAACGATTCGTGAAAGTCACCTTTTAAGAATAACTTCCACTGCAGGCCCATATATAAAAGTTTGCTCCTTTATTACTCTGCACATGGACAATTATTTGCGCTGTTATTTGCCCCAGGCATGTACCTATGTAATTACCGTTTACAGTGTAAAGATGGATGTTATCGGTCGCTGAACGTCGGAGCAGTAGGCGTTTAATGCATTTTCCCATAGGGTCCAATGCAAAATTGACACCTCATTTTCTCCATTCTCAAGAGCTTTGAGTCTCTGCAAAACATATACATGTGTAGACACAAATAAGTGAAATAGAATGAATGCTATTTCAGCTTTAGCTTTTATTCCGTTTGGGAGCTAAAGTCGCACAAACTTTTGTTTACAAAAATTTCGATGGCCTATAGTTCGCAAGTTATGCAATCAGTTGACATAATATTGTGCATGCATGTAGACATGTTAATGACCTTTATATATGCCAAGTTTCAGATGGCTACCTACTCAAACAAGCAAGCAGTAGCGGTTTGAAATTTTCACAATTTGGGCTACACGTTCGGGACGATTCGTGACCTTAGGTGACTTGCACAATTCGGGCTGAAACTAGTGCCAAATGAGAGGGTTGGGATAAACATTCAATTGACCATATGTGCCAAAAATTCTCGTTCTTTAGTTTTCGAGTTATAGCCCCTGGAAGTCGAAAACTGCACGACTTTGCCCTCGAATATCTCGACAACGGAGAAAGGAGAATTTCAGGGCATTTTCTCCCAAGAAATATATGGGAATTATCTGTAATTTAGCACAGTTTCAGAACGATTCGTGAAAGTCACCTTTTAAGAATATCTTCCACTGCAGGCCCATATATAAAAGTTTGCTCCTTTATTACTCTGCACATGGACAATTATTTGCGCTGTTATTTGCCCCAGGCATGTACCTATGTAATTACCGTTTACAGTGTAAAGATGGATGTTATCGGTCGCTGAACGTCGGAGCAGTAGGCGTTTAATGCATTTTCCCATAGGGTCCAATGCAAAATTGACACCTCATTTTCTCCATTCTCAAGAGCTTTGAGTCTCTGCAAAACATATACATGTGTAGACACAAATAAGTGAAATAGAATGAAGGCTATTTCAGCTTTAGCTTTTATTCCGTTTGGGAGCTAAAGTCGCACAAACTTTTGTTTACAAAAATTTCGATGGCCTATAGTTCGCAAGTTATGCAATCAGTTGACATAAGATTGTGCATGCATGTAGACATGTTAATGACCTTTATATATGCCAAGTTTCAGATGGCTACCTACTCAAACAAGCAAGCAGTAGCGGTTTGAAATTTTCACAATTTGGGCTACACGTTCGGGACGATTCGTGACCTTAGGTGACTTGCACAATTCGGGCTGAAACTAGTGCCAAATGAGAGGGTTGGGATAAACATTCAATTGACCATATGTGCCAAAAATTCTCGTTCTTTAGTTTTCGAGTTATAGCCCCTGGAAGTCGAAAACTGCACGACTTTGCCCTCGAATATCTCGACAACGGAGAAAGGAGAATTTCAGGGCATTTTCTCCCAAGAAATATATGGGAATTATCTGTAATTTAGCACAGTTTCAGAACGATTCGTGAAAGTCACCTTTTAAGAATATCTTCCACTGCAGGCCCATATATAAAAGTTTGCTCCTTTATTACTCTGCACATGGACAATTATTTGCGCTGTTATTTGCCCCAGGCATGTACCTATGTAATTACCGTTTACAGTGTAAAGATGGATGTTATCGGTCGCTGAACGTCGGAGCAGTAGGCGTTTAATGCATTTTCCCATAGGGTCCAATGCAAAATTGACACCTCATTTTCTCCATTCTCAAGAGCTTTGAGTCTCTGCAAAACATATACATGTGTAGACACAAATAAGTGAAATAGAATGAAGGCTATTTCAGCTTTAGCTTTTATTCCGTTTGGGAGCTAAAGTCGCACAAACTTTTGTTTACAAAAATTTCGATGGCCTATAGTTCGCAAGTTATGCAATCAGTTGACATAAGATTGTGCATGCATGTAGACATGTTAATGACCTTTATATATGCCAAGTTTCAGATGGCTACCTACTCAAACAAGCAAGCAGTAGCGGTTTGAAATTTTCACAATTTGGGCTACACGTTCGGGACGATTCGTGACCTTAGGTGACTTGCACAATTCGGGCTGAAACTAGTGCCAAATGAGAGGGTTGGGATAAACATTCAATTGACCATATGTGCCAAAAATTCTCGTTCTTTAGTTTTCGAGTTATAGCCCCTGGAAGTCGAAAACTGCACGACTTTGCCCTCGAATATCTCGACAACGGAGAAAGGAGAATTTCAGGGCATTTTCTCCCAAGAAATATATGGGAATTATCTGTAATTTAGCACAGTTTCAGAACGATTCGTGAAAGTCACCTTTTAAGAATAACTTCCACTGCAGGCCCATATATAAAAGTTTGCTCCTTTATTACTCTGCACATGGACAATTATTTGCGCTGTTATTTGCCCCAGGCATGTACCTATGTAATTACCGTTTACAGTGTAAAGATGGATGTTATCGGTCGCTGAACGTCGGAGCAGTAGGCGTTTAATGCATTTTCCCATAGGGTCCAATGCAAAATTGACACCTCATTTTCTCCATTCTCAAGAGCTTTGAGTCTCTGCAAAACATATACATGTGTAGACACAAATAAGTGAAATAGAATGAAGGCTATTTCAGCTTTAGCTTTTATTCCGTTTGGGAGCTAAAGTCGCACAAACTTTTGTTTACAAAAATTTCGATGGCCTATAGTTCGCAAGTTATGCAATCAGTTTACATAAGATTGTGCATGCATGTAGACATGTTAATGACCTTTATATATGCCAAGTTTCAGATGGCTACCTACTCAAACAAGCAAGCAGTAGCGGTTTGAAATTTTCACAATTTGGGCTATACGTTCGGGACGATTCGTGACCTTAGGTGACTTGCACAATTCGGGCTGAAACTAGTGCCAAATGAGAGGGTTGGGATAAACATTCAATTGACCATATGTGCCAAAAATTCTCGTTCTTTAGTTTTCGAGTTATAGCCCCTGGAAGTCGAAAACTGCACGACTTTGCCCTCAAATATCTCGACAACGGAGAAAGGAGAATTTCAGGGCATTTTCTCCCAAGAAATATATGGGAATTATCTGTAATTTAGCACAGTTTCAGAACGATTCGTGAAAGTCACCTTTTAAGAATAACTTCCACTGCAGGCCCATATATAAAAGTTTGCTCCTTTATTACTCTGCACATGGACAATTATTTGCGCTGTTATTTGCCCCAGGCATGTACCTATGTAATTACCGTTTACAGTGTAAAGATGGATGTTATCGGTCGCTGAACGTCGGAGCAGTAGGCGTTTAATGCATTTTCCCATAGGGTCCAATGCAAAATTGACACCTCATTTTCTCCATTCTCAAGAGCTTTGAGTCTCTGCAAAACATATACATGTGTAGACACAAATAAGTGAAATAGAATGAATGCTATTTCAGCTTTAGCTTTTATTCCGTTTGGGAGCTAAAGTCGCACAAACTTTTGTTTACAAAAATTTCGATGGCCTATAGTTCGCAAGTTATGCAATCAGTTGACATAATATTGTGCATGCATGTAGACATGTTAATGACCTTTATATATGCCAAGTTTCAGATGGCTACCTACTCAAACAAGCAAGCAGTAGCGGTTTGAAATTTTCACAATTTGGGCTACACGTTCGGGACGATTCGTGACCTTAGGTGACTTGCACAATTCGGGCTGAAACTAGTGCCAAATGAGAGGGTTGGGATAAACATTCAATTGACCATATGTGCCAAAAATTCTCGTTCTTTAGTTTTCGAGTTATAGCCCCTGGAAGTCGAAAACTGCACGACTTTGCCCTCGAATATCTCGACAACGGAGAAAGGAGAATTTCAGGGCATTTTCTCCCAAGAAATATATGGGAATTATCTGTAATTTTGCACAGTTTCAGAACGATTCGTGAAAGTCACCTTTTAAGAATAACTTCCACTGCAGGCCCATATATAAAAGTTTGCTCCTTTATTACTCTGCACATGGACAATTATTTGCGCTGTTATTTGCCCCAGGCATGTACCTATGTAATTACCGTTTACAGTGTAAAGATGGATGTTATCGGTCGCTGAACGTCGGAGCAGTAGGCGTTTAATGCATTTTCCCATAGGGTCCAATGCAAAATTGACACCTCATTTTCTCCATTCTCAAGAGCTTTGAGTCTCTGCAAAACATATACATGTGTAGACACAAATAAGTGAAATAGAATGAAGGCTATTTCAGCTTTAGCTTTTATTCCGTTTGGGAGCTAAAGTCGCACAAACTTTTGTTTACAAAAATTTCGATGGCCTATAGTTCGCAAGTTATGCAATCAGTTGACATAAGATTGTGCATGCATGTAGACATGTTAATGACCTTTATATATGCCAAGTTTCAGATGGCTACCTACTCAAACAAGCAAGCAGTAGCGGTTTGAAATTTTCACAATTTGGGCTACACGTTCGGGACGATTCGTGACCTTAGGTGACTTGCACAATTCGGGCTGAAACTAGTGCCAAATGAGAGGGTTGGGATAAACATTCAATTGACCATATGTGCCAAAAATTCTCGTTCTTTAGTTTTCGAGTTATAGCCCCTGGAAGTCGAAAACTGCACGACTTTGCCCTCGAATATCTCGACAACGGAGAAAGGAGAATTTCAGGGCATTTTCTCCCAAGAAATATATGGGAATTATCTGTAATTTAGCACAGTTTCAGAACGATTCGTGAAAGTCACCTTTTAAGAATAACTTCCACTGCAGGCCCATATATAAAAGTTTGCTCCTTTATTACTCTGCACATGGACAATTATTTGCGCTGTTATTTGCCCCAGGCATGTACCTATGTAATTACCGTTTACAGTGTAAAGATGGATGTTATCGGTCGCTGAACGTCGGAGCAGTAGGCGTTTAATGCATTTTCCCATAGGGTCCAATGCAAAATTGACACCTCATTTTCTCCATTCTCAAGAGCTTTGAGTCTCTGCAAAACATATACATGTGTAGACACAAATAAGTGAAATAGAATGAAGGCTATTTCAGCTTTAGCTTTTATTCCGTTTGGGAGCTAAAGTCGCACAAACTTTTGTTTACAAAAATTTCGATGGCCTATAGTTCGCAAGTTATGCAATCAGTTGACATAAGATTGTGCATGCATGTAGACATGTTAATGACCTTTATATATGCCAAGTTTCAGATGGCTACCTACTCAAACAAGCAAGCAGTAGCGGTTTGAAATTTTCACAATTTGGGCTACACGTTCGGGACGATTCGTGACCTTAGGTGACTTGCACAATTCGGGCTGAAACTAGTGCCAAATGAGAGGGTTGGGATAAACATTCATTTGACCATATGTGCCAAAAATTCTCGTTCTTTAGTTTTCGAGTTATAGCCCCTGGAAGTCGAAAACTGCACGACTTTGCCCTCGAATATCTCGACAACGGAGAAAGGAGAATTTCAGGGCATTTTCTCCCAAGAAATATATGGGAATTATCTGTAATTTAGCACAGTTTCAGAACGATTCGTGAAAGTCACCTTTTAAGAATAACTTCCACTGCAGGCCCATATATAAAATGTTTGCTCCTTTATTACTCTGCACATGGACAATTATTTGCGCTGTTATTTGCCCCAGGCATGTACCTATGTAATTACCGTTTACAGTGTAAAGATGGATGTTATCGGTCGCTGAACGTCGGATCAGTAGGCGTTTAATGCATTTTCCCATAGGGTCCAATGCAAAATTGACACCTCATTTTCTCCATTCTCAAGAGCTTTGAGTCTCTGCAAAACATATACATGTGTAGACACAAATAAGTGAAATAGAATGAAGGCTATTTCAGCTTTAGCTTTTATTCCGTTTGGGAGCTAAAGTCGCACAAACTTTTGTTTACAAAAATTTCGATGGCCTATAGTTCGCAAGTTATGCAATCAGTTGACATAAGATTGTGCATGCATGTAGACATGTTAATGACCTTTATATATGCCAAGTTTCAGATGGCTACCTACTCAAACAAGCAAGCAGTAGCGGTTTGAAATTTTCACAATTTGGGCTACACGTTCGGGACGATTCGTGACCTTAGGTGACTTGCACAATTCGGGCTGAAACTAGTGCCAAATGAGAGGGTTGGGATAAACATTCAATTGACCATATGTGCCAAAAATTCTCGTTCTTTAGTTTTCGAGTTATAGCCCCTGGAAGTCGAAAACTGCACGACTTTGCCCTCGAATATCTCGACAACGGAGAAAGGAGAATTTCAGGGCATTTTCTCCCAAGAAATATATGGGAATTATCTGTAATTTAGCACAGTTTCAGAACGATTCGTGAAAGTCACCTTTTAAGAATATCTTCCACTGCAGGCCCATATATAAAAGTTTGCTCCTTTATTACTCTGCACATGGACAATTATTTGCGCTGTTATTTGCCCCAGGCATGTACCTATGTAATTACCGTTTACAGTGTAAAGATGGATGTTATCGGTCGCTGAACGTCGGAGCAGTAGGCGTTTAATGCATTTTCCCATAGGGTCCAATGCAAAATTGACACCTCATTTTCTCCATTCTCAAGAGCTTTGAGTCTCTGCAAAACATATACATGTGTAGACACAAATAAGTGAAATAGAATGAAGGCTATTTCAGCTTTAGCTTTTATTCCGTTTGGGAGCTAAAGTCGCACAAACTTTTGTTTACAAAAATTTCGATGGCCTATAGTTCGCAAGTTATGCAATCAGTTGACATAAGATTGTGCATGCATGTAGACATGTTAATGACCTTTATATATGCCAAGTTTCAGATGGCTACCTACTCAAACAAGCAAGCAGTAGCGGTTTGAAATTTTCACAATTTGGGCTACACGTTCGGGACGATTCGTGACCTTAGGTGACTTGCACAATTCGGGCTGAAACTAGTGCCAAATGAGAGGGTTGGGATAAACATTCAATTGACCATATGTGCCAAAAATTCTCGTTCTTTAGTTTTCGAGTTATAGCCCCTGGAAGTCGAAAACTGCACGACTTTGCCCTCGAATATCTCGACAACGGAGAAAGGAGAATTTCAGGGCATTTTCTCCCAAGAAATATATGGGAATTATCTGTAATTTAGCACAGTTTCAGAACGATTCGTGAAAGTCACCTTTTAAGAATAACTTCCACTGCAGGCCCATATATAAAAGTTTGCTCCTTTATTACTCTGCACATGGACAATTATTTGCGCTGTTATTTGCCCCAGGCATGTACCTATGTAATTACCGTTTACAGTGTAAAGATGGATGTTATCGGTCGCTGAACGTCGGAGCAGTAGGCGTTTAATGCATTTTCCCATAGGGTCCAATGCAAAATTGACACCTCATTTTCTCCATTCTCAAGAGCTTTGAGTCTCTGCAAAACATATACATGTGTAGACACAAATAAGTGAAATAGAATGAAGGCTATTTCAGCTTTAGCTTTTATTCCGTTTGGGAGCTAAAGTCGCACAAACTTTTGTTTACAAAAATTTCGATGGCCTATAGTTCGCAAGTTATGCAATCAGTTGACATAAGATTGTGCATGCATGTAGACATGTTAATGACCTTTATATATGCCAAGTTTCAGATGGCTACCTACTCAAACAAGCAAGCAGTAGCGGTTTGAAATTTTCACAATTTGGGCTATACGTTCGGGACGATTCGTGACCTTAGGTGACTTGCACAATTCGGGCTGAAACTAGTGCCAAATGAGAGGGTTGGGATAAACATTCAATTGACCATATGTGCCAAAAATTCTCGTTCTTTAGTTTTCGAGTTATAGCCCCTGGAAGTCGAAAACTGCACGACTTTGCCCTCAAATATCTCGACAACGGAGAAAGGAGAATTTCAGGGCATTTTCTCCCAAGAAATATATGGGAATTATCTGTAATTTAGCACAGTTTCAGAACGATTCGTGAAAGTCACCTTTTAAGAATAACTTCCACTGCAGGCCCATATATAAAAGTTTGCTCCTTTATTACTCTGCACATGGACAATTATTTGCGCTGTTATTTGCCCCAGGCATGTACCTATGTAATTACCGTTTACAGTGTAAAGATGGATGTTATCGGTCGCTGAACGTCGGAGCAGTAGGCGTTTAATGCATTTTCCCATAGGGTCCAATGCAAAATTGACACCTCATTTTCTCCATTCTCAAGAGCTTTGAGTCTCTGCAAAACATATACATGTGTAGACACAAATAAGTGAAATAGAATGAATGCTATTTCAGCTTTAGCTTTTATTCCGTTTGGGAGCTAAAGTCGCACAAACTTTTGTTTACAAAAATTTCGATGGCCTATAGTTCGCAAGTTATGCAATCAGTTGACATAATATTGTGCATGCATGTAGACATGTTAATGACCTTTATATATGCCAAGTTTCAGATGGCTACCTACTCAAACAAGCAAGCAGTAGCGGTTTGAAATTTTCACAATTTGGGCTACACGTTCGGGACGATTCGTGACCTTAGGTGACTTGCACAATTCGGGCTGAAACTAGTGCCAAATGAGAGGGTTGGGATAAACATTCAATTGACCATATGTGCCAAAAATTCTCGTTCTTTAGTTTTCGAGTTATAGCCCCTGGAAGTCGAAAACTGCACGACTTTGCCCTCGAATATCTCGACAACGGAGAAAGGAGAATTTCAGGGCATTTTCTCCCAAGAAATATATGGGAATTATCTGTAATTTTGCACAGTTTCAGAACGATTCGTGAAAGTCACCTTTTAAGAATAACTTCCACTGCAGGCCCATATATAAAAGTTTGCTCCTTTATTACTCTGCACATGGACAATTATTTGCGCTGTTATTTGCCCCAGGCATGTACCTATGTAATTACCGTTTACAGTGTAAAGATGGATGTTATCGGTCGCTGAACGTCGGAGCAGTAGGCGTTTAATGCATTTTCCCATAGGGTCCAATGCAAAATTGACACCTCATTTTCTCCATTCTCAAGAGCTTTGAGTCTCTGCAAAACATATACATGTGTAGACACAAATAAGTGAAATAGAATGAAGGCTATTTCAGCTTTAGCTTTTATTCCGTTTGGGAGCTAAAGTCGCACAAACTTTTGTTTACAAAAATTTCGATGGCCTATAGTTCGCAAGTTATGCAATCAGTTGACATAAGATTGTGCATGCATGTAGACATGTTAATGACCTTTATATATGCCAAGTTTCAGATGGCTACCTACTCAAACAAGCAAGCAGTAGCGGTTTGAAATTTTCACAATTTGGGCTACACGTTCGGGACGATTCGTGACCTTAGGTGACTTGCACAATTCGGGCTGAAACTAGTGCCAAATGAGAGGGTTGGGATAAACATTCAATTGACCATATGTGCCAAAAATTCTCGTTCTTTAGTTTTCGAGTTATAGCCCCTGGAAGTCGAAAACTGCACGACTTTGCCCTCGAATATCTCGACAACGGAGAAAGGAGAATTTCAGGGCATTTTCTCCCAAGAAATATATGGGAATTATCTGTAATTTAGCACAGTTTCAGAACGATTCGTGTAAGTCACCTTTTAAGAATAACTTCCACTGCAGGCCCATATATAAAAGTTTGCTCCTTTATTACTCTGCACATGGACAATTATTTGCGCTGTTATTTGCCCCAGGCATGTACCTATGTAATTACCGTTTACAGTGTAAAGATGGATGTTATCGGTCGCTGAACGTCGGAGCAGTAGGCGTTTAATGCATTTTCCCATAGGGTCCAATGCAAAATTGACACCTCATTTTCTCCATTCTCAAGAGCTTTGAGTCTCTGCAAAACATATACATGTGTAGACACAAATAAGTGAAATAGAATGAAGGCTATTTCAGCTTTAGCTTTTATTCCGTTTGGGAGCTAAAGTCGCACAAACTTTTGTTTACAAAAATTTCGATGGCCTATAGTTCGCAAGTTATGCAATCAGTTGACATAAGATTGTGCATGCATGTAGACATGTTAATGACCTTTATATATGCCAAGTTTCAGATGGCTACCTACTCAAACAAGCAAGCAGTAGCGGTTTGAAATTTTCACAATTTGGGCTACACGTTCGGGACGATTCGTGACCTTAGGTGACTTGCACAATTCGGGCTGAAACTAGTGCCAAATGAGAGGGTTGGGATAAACATTCAATTGACCATATGTGCCAAAAATTCTCGTTCTTTAGTTTTCGAGTTATAGCCCCTGGAAGTCGAAAACTGCACGACTTTGCCCTCGAATATCTCGACAACGGAGAAAGGAGAATTTCAGGGCATTTTCTCCCAAGAAATATATGGGAATTATCTGTAATTTAGCACAGTTTCAGAACGATTCGTGAAAGTCACCTTTTAAGAATAACTTCCACTGCAGGCCCATATATAAAATGTTTGCTCCTTTATTACTCTGCACATGGACAATTATTTGCGCTGTTATTTGCCCCAGGCATGTACCTATGTAATTACCGTTTACAGTGTAAAGATGGATGTTATCGGTCGCTGAACGTCGGATCAGTAGGCGTTTAATGCATTTTCCCATAGGGTCCAATGCAAAATTGACACCTCATTTTCTCCATTCTCAAGAGCTTTGAGTCTCTGCAAAACATATACATGTGTAGACACAAATAAGTGAAATAGAATGAAGGCTATTTCAGCTTTAGCTTTTATTCCGTTTGGGAGCTAAAGTCGCACAAACTTTTGTTTACAAAAATTTCGATGGCCTATAGTTCGCAAGTTATGCAATCAGTTGACATAAGATTGTGCATGCATGTAGACATGTTAATGACCTTTATATATGCCAAGTTTCAGATGGCTACCTACTCAAACAAGCAAGCAGTAGCGGTTTGAAATTTTCACAATTTGGGCTACACGTTCGGGACGATTCGTGACCTTAGGTGACTTGCACAATTCGGGCTGAAACTAGTGCCAAATGAGAGGGTTGGGATAAACATTCAATTGACCATATGTGCCAAAAATTCTCGTTCTTTAGTTTTCGAGTTATAGCCCCTGGAAGTCGAAAACTGCACGACTTTGCCCTCGAATATCTCGACAACGGAGAAAGGAGAATTTCAGGGCATTTTCTCCCAAGAAATATATGGGAATTATCTGTAATTTAGCACAGTTTCAGAACGATTCGTGAAAGTCACCTTTTAAGAATAACTTCCACTGCAGGCCCATATATAAAAGTTTGCTCCTTTATTACTCTGCACATGGACAATTATTTGCGCTGTTATTTGCCCCAGGCATGTACCTATGTAATTACCGTTTACAGTGTAAAGATGGATGTTATCGGTCGCTGAACGTCGGAGCAGTAGGCGTTTAATGCATTTTCCCATAGGGTCCAATGCAAAATTGACACCTCATTTTCTCCATTCTCAAGAGCTTTGAGTCTCTGCAAAACATATACATGTGTAGACACAAATAAGTGAAATAGAATGAAGGCTATTTCAGCTTTAGCTTTTATTCCGTTTGGGAGCTAAAGTCGCACAAACTTTTGTTTACAAAAATTTCGATGGCCTATAGTTCGCAAGTTATGCAATCAGTTGACATAAGATTGTGCATGCATGTAGACATGTTAATGACCTTTATATATGCCAAGTTTCAGATGGCTACCTACTCAAACAAGCAAGCAGTAGCGGTTTGAAATTTTCACAATTTGGGCTACACGTTCGGGACGATTCGTGACCTTAGGTGACTTGCACAATTCGGGCTGAAACTAGTGCCAAATGAGAGGGTTGGGATAAACATTCAATTGACCATATGTGCCAAAAATTCTCGTTCTTTAGTTTTCGAGTTATAGCCCCTGGAAGTCGAAAACTGCACGACTTTGCCCTCGAATATCTCGACAACGGAGAAAGGAGAATTTCAGGGCATTTTCTCCCAAGAAATATATGGGAATTATCTGTAATTTAGCACAGTTTCAGAACGATTCGTGAAAGTCACCTTTTAAGAATAACTTCCACTGCAGGCCCATATATAAAAGTTTGCTCCTTTATTACTCTGCACATGGACAATTATTTGCGCTGTTATTTGCCCCAGGCATGTACCTATGTAATTACCGTTTACAGTGTAAAGATGGATGTTATCGGTCGCTGAACGTCGGAGCAGTAGGCGTTTAATGCATTTTCCCATAGGGTCCAATGCAAAATTGACACCTCATTTTCTCCATTCTCAAGAGCTTTGAGTCTCTGCAAAACATATACATGTGTAGACACAAATAAGTGAAATAGAATGAAGGCTATTTCAGCTTTAGCTTTTATTCCGTTTGGGAGCTAAAGTCGCACAAACTTTTGTTTACAAAAATTTCGATGGCCTATAGTTCGCAAGTTATGCAATCAGTTGACATAAGATTGTGCATGCATGTAGACATGTTAATGACCTTTATATATGCCAAGTTTCAGATGGCTACCTACTCAAACAAGCAAGCAGTAGCGGTTTGAAATTTTCACAATTTGGGCTACACGTTCGGGACGATTCGTGACCTTAGGTGACTTGCACAATTCGGGCTGAAACTAGTGCCAAATGAGAGGGTTGGGATAAACATTCAATTGACCATATGTGCCAAAAATTCTCGTTCTTTAGTTTTCGAGTTATAGCCCCTGGAAGTCGAAAACTGCCGACTTTGCCCTCGAATATCTCGACAACGGAGAAAGGAGAATTTCAGGGCATTTTCTCCCAAGAAATATATGGGAATTATCTGTAATTTAGCACAGTTTCAGAACGATTCGTGAAAGTCACCTTTTAAGAATAACTTCCACTGCAGGCCCATATATAAAAGTTTGCTCCTTTATTACTCTGCACATGGACAATTATTTGCGCTGTTATTTGCCCCAGGCATGAACCTATGTAATTACCGTTTACAGTGTAAAGATGGATGTTATCGGTCGCTGAACGTCGGAGCAGTAGGCGTTTAATGCATTTTCCCATAGGGTCCAATGCAAAATTGACACCTCATTTTCTCCATTCTCAAGAGCTTTGAGTCTCTGCAAAACATATACATGTGTAGACACAAATAAGTGAAATAGAATGAAGGCTATTTCAGATTTAGCTTTTATTCCGTTTGGGAGCTAAAGTCGCACAAACTTTTGTTTACAAAAATTTCGATGGCCTATAGTTCGCAAGTTATGCAATCAGTTGACATAAGATTGTGCATGCATGTAGACATGTTAATGACCTTTATATATGCCAAGTTTCAGATGGCTACCTACTCAAACAAGCAAGCAGTAGCGGTTTGAAATTTCACAATTTGGGCTACACGTTCGGGACGATTCGTGACCTTAGGTGACTTGCACAATTCGGGCTGAAACTAGTGCCAAATGAGAGGGTTGGGATAAACATTCAATTGACCATATGTGCCAAAAATTCTCGTTCTTTAGTTTTCGAGTTATAGCCCCTGGAAGTCGAAAACTGCACGACTTTGCCCTCGAATATCTCGACAACGGAGAAAGGAGAATTTCAGGGCATTTTCTCCCAAGAAATATATGGGAATTATCTGTAATTTAGCACAGTTTCAGAACGATTCGTGAAAGTCACCTTTTAAGAATAACTTCCACTGCAGGCCCATATATAAAAGTTTGCTCCTTTATTACTCTGCACATGGACAATTATTTGCGCTGTTATTTGCCCCAGGCATGTACCTATGTAATTACCGTTTACAGTGTAAAGATGGATGTTATCGGTCGCTGAACGTCGGAGCAGTAGGCGTTTAATGCATTTTCCCATAGGGTCCAATGCAAAATTGACACCTCATTTTCTCCATTCTCAAGAGCTTTGAGTCTCTGCAAAACATATACATGTGTAGACACAAATAAGTGAAATAGAATGAAGGCTATTTCAGCTTTAGCTTTTATTCCGTTTGGGAGCTAAAGTCGCACAAACTTTTGTTTACAAAAATTTCGATGGCCTATAGTTCGCAAGTTATGCAATCAGTTGACATACGATTGTGCATGCATGTAGACATGTTAATGGCCTTTATATATGCCAAGTTTCAGATGGCTACCTACTCAAACAAGCAAGCAGTAGCGGTTTGAAATTTTCACAATTTGGGCTACACGTTCGGGACGATTCGTGACCTTAGGTGACTTGCACAATTCGGGCTGAAACTAGTGCCAAATGAGAGGGTTGGGATAAACATTCAATTGACCATATGTGCCAAAAATTCTCGTTCTTTAGTTTTCGAGTTATAGCCCCTGGAAGTCGAAAACTGCACGACTTTGCCCTCGAATATCTCGACAACGGAGAAAGGAGAATTTCAGGGCATTTTCTCCCAAGAAATATATGGGAATTATCTGTAATTTAGCACAGTTTCAGAACGATTCGTGAAAGTCACCTTTTAAGAATAACTTCCACTGCAGGCCCATATATAAAAGTTTGCTCCTTTATTACTCTGCACATGGACAATTATTTGCGCTGTTATTTGCCCCAGGCATGTACCTATGTAATTACCGTTTACAGTGTAAAGATGGATGTTATCGGTCGCTGAATGTCGGAGCAGTAGGCGTTTAATGCATTTTCCCATAGGGTCCAATGCAAAATTGACACCTCATTTTCTCCATTCTCAAGAGCTTTGAGTCTCTGCAAAACATATACATGTGTAGACACAAATAAGTGAAATAGAATGAAGGCTATTTCAGCTTTAGCTTTTATTCCGTTTGGGAGCTAAAGTCGCACAAACTTTTGTTTACAAAAATTTCGATGGCCTATAGTTCGCAAGTTATGCAATCAGTTGACATAAGATTGTGCATGCATGTAGACATGTTAATGACCTTTATATATGCCAAGTTTCAGATGGCTACCTACTCAAACAAGCAAGCAGTAGCGGTTTGAAATTTTCACAATTTGGGCTACACGTTCGGGACGATTCGTGACCTTAGGTGACTTGCACAATTCGGGCTGAAACTAGTGCCAAATGAGAGGGTTGGGATAAACATTCAATTGACCATATGTGCCAAAAATTCTCGTTCTTTAGTTTTCGAGTTATAGCCCCTGGAAGTCGAAAACTGCACGACTTTGCCCTCGAATATCTCGACAACGGAGAAAGGAGAATTTCAGGGCATTTTCTCCCAAGAAATATATGGGAATTATCTGTAATTTAGCACAGTTTCAGAACGATTCGTGAAAGTCACCTTTTAAGAATAACTTCCACTGCAGGCCCATATATAAAAGTTTGCTCCTTTATTACTCTGCACATGGACAATTATTTGCGCTGTTATTTGCCCCAGGCATGTACCTATGTAATTACCGTTTACAGTGTAAAGATGGATGTTATCGGTCGCTGAACGTCGGAGCAGTAGGCGTTTAATGCATTTTCCCATAGGGTCCAATGCAAAATTGACACCTCATTTTCTCCATTCTCAAGAGCTTTGAGTCTCTGCAAAACATATACATGTGTAGACACAAATAAGTGAAATAGAATGAAGGCTATTTCAGCTTTAGCTTTTATTCCGTTTGGGAGCTAAAGTCGCACAAACTTTTGTTTACAAAAATTTCGATGGCCTATAGTTCGCAAGTTATGCAATCAGTTGACATAAGATTGTGCATGCATGTAGACATGTTAATGACCTTTATATATGCCAAGTTTCAGATGGCTACCTACTCAAACAAGCAAGCAGTAGCGGTTTGAAATTTTCACAATTTGGGCTACACGTTCGGGACGATTCGTGACCTTAGGTGACTTGCACAATTCGGGCTTAAACTAGTGCCAAATGAGAGGGTTGGGATAAACATTCAATTGACCATATGTGCCAAAAATTCTCGTTCTTTAGTTTTCGAGTTATAGCCCCTGGAAGTCGAAAACTGCCGACTTTGCCCTCGAATATCTCGACAACGGAGAAAGGAGAATTTCAGGGCATTTTCTCCCAAGAAATATATGGGAATTATCTGTAATTTAGCACAGTTTCAGAACGATTCGTGAAAGTCACCTTTTAAGAATAACTTCCACTGCAGGCCCATATATAAAAGTTTGCTCCTTTATTACTCTGCACATGGACAATTATTTACGCTGTTATTTGCCCCAGGCATGTACCTATGTAATTACCGTTTACAGTGTAAAGATGGATGTTATCGGTCGCTGAACGTCGGAGCAGTAGGCGTTTAATGCATTTTCCCATAGGGTCCAATGCAAAATTGACACCTCATTTTCTCCATTCTCAAGAGCTTTGAGTCTCTGCAAAACATATACATGTGTAGACACAAATAAGTGAAATAGAATGAAGGCTATTTCAGCTTTAGCTTTTATTCCGTTTGGGAGCTAAAGTCGCACAAACTTTTGTTTACAAAAATTTCGATGGCCTATAGTTCGCAAGTTATGCAATCAGTTGACATAAGATTGTGCATGCATGTAGACATGTTAATGACCTTTATATATGCCAAGTTTCAGATGGCTACCTACTCAAACAAGCAAGCAGTAGCGGTTTGAAATTTCACAATTTGGGCTACACGTTCGGGACGATTCGTGACCTTAGGTGACTTGCACAATTCGGGCTGAAACTAGTGCCAAATGAGAGGGTTGGGATAAACATTCAATTGACCATATGTGCCAAAAATTCTCGTTCTTTAGTTTTCGAGTTATAGCCCCTGGAAGTCGAAAACTGCACGACTTTGCCCTCGAATATCTCGACAACGGAGAAAGGAGAATTTCAGGGCATTTTCTCCCAAGAAATATATGGGAATTATCTGTAATTTAGCACAGTTTCAGAACGATTCGTGAAAGTCACCTTTTAAGAATAACTTCCACTGCAGGCCCATATATAAAAGTTTGCTCCTTTATTACTCTGCACATGGACAATTATTTGCGCTGTTATTTGCCCCAGGCATGTACCTATGTAATTACCGTTTACAGTGTAAAGATGGATGTTATCGGTCGCTGAACGTCGGAGCAGTAGGCGTTTAATGCATTTTCCCATAGGGTCCAATGCAAAATTGACACCTCATTTTCTCCATTCTCAAGAGCTTTGAGTCTCTGCAAAACATATACATGTGTAGACACAAATAAGTGAAATAGAATGAAGGCTATTTCAGATTTAGCTTTTATTCCGTTTGGGAGCTAAAGTCGCACAAACTTTTGTTTACAAAAATTTCGATGGCCTATAGTTCGCAAGTTATGCAATCAGTTGACATACGATTGTGCATGCATGTAGACATGTTAATGGCCTTTATATATGCCAAGTTTCAGATGGCTACCTACTCAAACAAGCAAGCAGTAGCGGTTTGAAATTTTCACAATTTGGGCTACACGTTCGGGACGATTCGTGACCTTAGGTGACTTGCACAATTCGGGCTGAAACTAGTGCCAAATGAGAGGGTTGGGATAAACATTCAATTGACCATATGTGCCAAAAATTCTCGTTCTTTAGTTTTCGAGTTATAGCCCCTGGAAGTCGAAAACTGCACGACTTTGCCCTCGAATATCTCGACAACGGAGAAAGGAGAATTTCAGGGCATTTTCTCCCAAGAAATATATGGGAATTATCTGTAATTTAGCACAGTTTCAGAACGATTCGTGAAAGTCACCTTTTAAGAATAACTTCCACTGCAGGCCCATATATAAAAGTTTGCTCCTTTATTACTCTGCACATGGACAATTATTTGCGCTGTTATTTGCCCCAGGCATGTACCTATGTAATTACCGTTTACAGTGTAAAGATGGATGTTATCGGTCGCTGAACGTCGGAGCAGTAGGCGTTTAATGCATTTTCCCATAGGGTCCAATGCAAAATTGACACCTCATTTTCTCCATTCTCAAGAGATTTGAGTCTCTGCAAAACATATACATGTGTAGACACAAATAAGTGAAATAGAATGAAGGCTATTTCAGCTTTAGCTTTTATTCCGTTTGGGAGCTAAAGTCGCACAAACTTTTGTTTACAAAAATTTCGATGGCCTATAGTTCGCAAGTTATGCAATCAGTTGACATAAGATTGTGCATGCATGTAGACATGTTAATGACCTTTATATATGCCAAGTTTCAGATGGCTACCTACTCAAACAAGCAAGCAGTAGCGGTTTGAAATTTTCACAATTTGGGCTACACGTTCGGGACGATTCGTGACCTTAGGTGACTTGCACAATTCGGGCTGAAACTAGTGCCAAATGAGAGGGTTGGGATAAACATTCAATTGACCATATGTGCCAAAAATTCTCGTTCTTTAGTTTTCGAGTTATAGCCCCTGGAAGTCGAAAACTGCACGACTTTGCCCTCGAATATCTCGACAACGGAGAAAGGAGAATTTCAGGGCATTTTCTCCCAAGAAATATATGGGAATTATCTGTAATTTAGCACAGTTTCAGAACGATTCGTGAAAGTCACCTTTTAAGAATAACTTCCACTGCAGGCCCATATATAAAAGTTTGCTCCTTTATTACTCTGCACATGGACAATTATTTGCGCTGTTATTTGCCCCAGGCATGTACCTATGTAATTACCGTTTACAGTGTAAAGATGGATGTTATCGGTCGCTGAACGTCGGAGCAGTAGGCGTTTAATGCATTTTCCCATAGGGTCCAATGCAAAATTGACACCTCATTTTCTCCATTCTCAAGAGCTTTGAGTCTCTGCAAAACATATACATGTGTAGACACAAATAAGTGAAATAGAATGAAGGCTATTTCAGCTTTAGCTTTTATTCCGTTTGGGAGCTAAAGTCGCACAAACTTTTGTTTACAAAAATTTCGATGGCCTATAGTTCGCAAGTTATGCAATCAGTTGACATAAGATTGTGCATGCATGTAGACATGTTAATGACCTTTATATATGCCAAGTTTCAGATGGCTACCTACTCAAACAAGCAAGCAGTAGCGGTTTGAAATTTTCACAATTTGGGCTACACGTTCGGGACGATTCGTGACCTTAGGTGACTTGCACAATTCGGGCTGAAACTAGTGCCAAATGAGAGGGTTGGGATAAACATTCAATTGACCATATGTGCCAAAAATTCTCGTTCTTTAGTTTTCGAGTTATAGCCCCTGGAAGTCGAAAACTGCACGACTTTGCCCTCGAATATCTCGACAACGGAGAAAGGAGAATTTCAGGGCATTTTCTCCCAAGAAATATATGGGAATTATCTGTAATTTAGCACAGTTTCAGAACGATTCGTGAAAGTCACCTTTTAAGAATAACTTCCACTGCAGGCCCATATATAAAAGTTTGCTCCTTTATTACTCTGCACATGGACAATTATTTGCGCTGTTATTTGCCCCAGGCATGTACCTATGTAATTACCGTTTACAGTGTAAAGATGGATGTTATCGGTCGCTGAACGTCGGAGTAGTAGGCGTTTAATGCATTTTCCCATAGGGTCCAATGCAAAATTGACACCTCATTTTCTCCATTCTCAAGAGCTTTGAGTCTCTGCAAAACATATACATGTGTAGACACAAATAAGTGAAATAGAATGAAGGCTATTTCAGCTTTAGCTTTTATTCCGTTTGGGAGCTAAAGTCGCACAAACTTTTGTTTACAAAAATTTCGATGGCCTATAGTTCGCAAGTTATGCAATCAGTTGACATAAGATTGTGCATGCATGTAGACATGTTAATGACCTTTATATATGCCAAGTTTCAGATGGCTACCTACTCAAACAAGCAAGCAGTAGCGGTTTGAAATTTTCACAATTTGGGCTACACGTTCGGGACGATTCGTGACCTTAGGTGACTTGCACAATTCGGGCTGAAACTAGTGCCAAATGAGAGGGTTGGGATAAACATTCAATTGACCATATGTGCCAAAAATTCTCGTTCTTTAGTTTTCGAGTTATAGCCCCTGGAAGTCGAAAACTGCACGACTTTGCCCTCGAATATCTCGACAACGGAGAAAGGAGAATTTCAGGGCATTTTCTCCCAAGAAATATATGGGAATTATCTGTAATTTAGCACAGTTTCAGAACGATTCGTGAAAGTCACCTTTTAAGAATAACTTCCACTGCAGGCCCATATATAAAAGTTTGCTCCTTTATTACTCTGCACATGGACAATTATTTGCGCTGTTATTTGCCCCAGGCATGTACCTATGTAATTACCGTTTACAGTGTAAAGATGGATGTTATCGGTCGCTGAACGTCGGAGCAGTAGGCGTTTAATGCATTTTCCCATAGGGTCCAATGCAAAATTGACACCTCATTTTCTCCATTCTCAAGAGCTTTGAGTCTCTGCAAAACATATACATGTGTAGACACAAATAAGTGAAATAGAATGAAGGCTATTTCAGCTTTAGCTTTTATTCCGTTTGGGAGCTAAAGTCGCACAAACTTTTGTTTACAAAAATTTCGATGGCCTATAGTTCGCAAGTTATGCAATCAGTTGACATAAGATTGTGCATGCATGTAGACATGTTAATGACCTTTATATATGCCAAGTTTCAGATGGCTACCTACTCAAACAAGCAAGCAGTAGCGGTTTGAAATTTTCACAATTTGGGCTACACGTTCGGGACGATTCGTGACCTTAGGTGACTTGCACAATTCGGGCTGAAACTAGTGCCAAATGAGAGGGTTGGGATAAACATTCAATTGACCATATGTGCCAAAAATTCTCGTTCTTTAGTTTTCGAGTTATAGCCCCTGGAAGTCGAAAACTGCACGACTTTGCCCTCGAATATCTCGACAACGGAGAAAGGAGAATTTCAGGGCATTTTCTCCCAAGAAATATATGGGAATTATCTGTAATTTAGCACAGTTTCAGAACGATTCGTGAAAGTCACCTTTTAAGAATAACTTCCACTGCAGGCCCATATATAAAAGTTTGCTCCTTTATTACTCTGCACATGGACAATTATTTGCGCTGTTATTTGCCCCAGGCATGTACCTATGTAATTACCGTTTACAGTGTAAAGATGGATGTTATCGGTCGCTGAACGTCGGAGCAGTAGGCGTTTAATGCATTTTCCCATAGGGTCCAATGCAAAATTGACACCTCATTTTCTCCATTCTCAAGAGCTTTGAGTCTCTGCAAAACATATACATGTGTAGACACAAATAAGTGAAATAGAATGAAGGCTATTTCAGCTTTAGCTTTTATTCCGTTTGGGAGCTAAAGTCGCACAAACTTTTGTTTACAAAAATTTCGATGGCCTATAGTTCGCAAGTTATGCAATCAGTTGACATAAGATTGTGCATGCATGTAGACATGTTAATGACCTTTATATATGCCAAGTTTCAGATGGCTACCTACTCAAACAAGCAAGCAGTAGCGGTTTGAAATTTTCACAATTTGGGCTACACGTTCGGGACGATTCGTGACCTTAGGTGACTTGCACAATTCGGGCTGAAACTAGTGCCAAATGAGAGGGTTGGGATAAACATTCAATTGACCATATGTGCCAAAAATTCTCGTTCTTTAGTTTTCGAGTTATAGCCCCTGGAAGTCGAAAACTGCACGACTTTGCCCTCGAATATCTCGACAACGGAGAAAGGAGAATTTCAGGGCATTTTCTCCCAAGAAATATATGGGAATTATCTGTAATTTAGCACAGTTTCAGAACGATTCGTGAAAGTCACCTTTTAAGAATAACTTCCACTGCAGGCCCATATATAAAAGTTTGCTCCTTTATTACTCTGCACATGGACAATTATTTGCGCTGTTATTTGCCCCAGGCATGTACCTATGTAATTACCGTTTACAGTGTAAAGATGGATGTTATCGGTCGCTGAACGTCGGAGCAGTAGGCGTTTAATGCATTTTCCCATAGGGTCCAATGCAAAATTGACACCTCATTTTCTCCATTCTCAAGAGTTTTGAGTCTCTGCAAAACATATACATGTGTAGACACAAATAAGTGAAATAGAATGAAGGCTATTTCAGCTTTAGCTTTTATTCCGTTTGGGAGCTAAAGTCGCACAAACTTTTGTTTACAAAAATTTCGATGGCCTATAGTTCGCAAGTTATGCAATCAGTTGACATAAGATTGTGCATGCATGTAGACATGTTAATGACCTTTATATATGCCAAGTTTCAGATGGCTACCTACTCAAACAAGCAAGCAGTAGCGGTTTGAAATTTTCACAATTTGGGCTACACGTTCGGGACGATTCGTGACCTTAGGTGACTTGCACAATTCGGGCTGAAACTAGTGCCAAATGAGAGGGTTGGGATAAACATTCAATTGACCATATGTGCCAAAAATTCTCGTTCTTTAGTTTTCGAGTTATAGCCCCTGGAAGTCGAAAACTGCACGACTTTGCCCTCGAATATCTCGACAACGGAGAAAGGAGAATTTCAGGGCATTTTCTCCCAAGAAATATATGGGAATTATCTGTAATTTAGCACAGTTTCAGAACGATTCGTGAAAGTCACCTTTTAAGAATAACTTCCACTGCAGGCCCATATATAAAAGTTTGCTCCTTTATTACTCTGCACATGGACAATTATTTGCGCTGTTATTTGCCCCAGGCATGTACCTATGTAATTACCGTTTACAGTGTAAAGATGGATGTTATCGGTCGCTGAACGTCGGAGCAGTAGACGTTTAATGCATTTTCCCATAGGGTCCAATGCAAAATTGACACCTCATTTTCTCCATTCTCAAGAGCTTTGAGTCTCTGCAAAACATATACATGTGTAGACACAAATAAGTGAAATAGAATGAAGGCTATTTCAGCTTTAGCTTTTATTCCGTTTGGGAGCTAAAGTCGCACAAACTTTTGTTTACAAAAATTTCGATGGCCTATAGTTCGCAAGTTATGCAATCAGTTGACATAAGATTGTGCATGCATGTAGACATGTTAATGACCTTTATATATGCCAAGTTTCAGATGGCTACCTACTCAAACAAGCAAGCAGTAGCGGTTTGAAATTTTCACAATTTGGGCTACACGTTCGGGACGATTCGTGACCTTAGGTGACTTGCACAATTCGGGCTGAAACTAGTGCCAAATGAGAGGATTGGGATAAACATTCAATTGACCATATGTGCCAAAAATTCTCGTTCTTTAATTTTCGAGTTATAGCCCCTGGAAGTCGAAAACTGCACGACTTTGCCCTCGAATATCTCGACAACGGAGAAAGGAGAATTTCAGGGCATTTTCTCCCAAGAAATATATGGGAATTATCTGTAATTTAGCACAGTTTCAGAAGGATTCGTGAAAGTCACCTTTTAAGAATAACTTCCACTGCAGGCCCATATATAAAAGTTTGCTCCTTTATTACTCTGCACATGGACAATTATTTGCGCTGTTATTTGCCCCAGGCATGTACCTATGTAATTACCGTTTACAGTGTAAAGATGGATGTTATCGGTCGCTGAACGTCGGAGCAGTAGGCGTTTAATGCATTTTCCCATAGGGTCCAATGCAAAATTGACACCTCATTTTCTCCATTCTCAAGAGCTTTGAGTCTCTGCAAAACATGTACATGTGTAGACACAAATAAGTGAAATAGAATGAAGGCTATTTCAGCTTTAGCTTTTATTCCGTTTGGGAGCTAAAGTCGCACAAACTTTTGTTTACAAAAATTTCGATGGCCTATAGTTCGCAAGTTATGCAATCAGTTGACATAAGATTGTGCATGCATGTAGACATGTTAATGACCTTTATATATGCCAAGTTTCAGATGGCTACCTACTCAAACAAGCAAGCAGTAGCGGTTTGAAATTTTCACAATTTGGGCTACACGTTCGGGACGATTCGTGACCTTAGGTGACTTGCACAATTCGGGCTGAAACTAGTGCCAAATGAGAGGGTTGGGATAAACATTCAATTGACCATATGTGCCAAAAATTCTCGTCCTTTAGTTTTCGAGTTATAGCCCCTGGAAGTCGAAAACTGCACGACTTTGCCCTCGAATATCTCGACAACGGAGAAAGGAGAATTTCAGGGCATTTTCTCCCAAGAAATATATGGGAATTATCTGTAATTTAGCACAGTTTCAGAACGATTCGTGAAAGTCACCTTTTAAGAATAACTTCCACTGCAGGCCCATATATAAAAGTTTGCTCCTTTATTACTTTGCACATGGACAATTATTTGCGCTGTTATTTGCCCCAGGCATGTACCTATGTAATTACCGTTTACAGTGTAAAGATGGATGTTATCGGTCGCTGAACGTCGGAGCAGTAGGCGTTTAATGCATTTTCCCATAGGGTCCAATGCAAAATTGACACCTCATTTTCTCCATTCTCAAGAGCTTTGAGTCTCTGCAAAACATATACATGTGTAGACACAAATAAGTGAAATAGAATGAAGGCTATTTCAGCTTTAGCTTTTATTCCGTTTGGGAGCTAAAGTCGCACAAACTTTTGTTTACAAAAATTTCGATGGCCTATAGTTCGCAAGTTATGCAATCAGTTGACATAAGATTGTGCATGCATGTAGACATGTTAATGACCTTTATATATGCCAAGTTTCAGATGGCTACCTACTCAAACAAGCAAGCAGTAGCGGTTTGAAATTTTCACAATTTGGGCTACACGTTCGGGACGATTCGTGACCTTAGGTGACTTGCACAATTCGGGCTGAAACTAGTGCCAAATGAGAGGGTTGGGATAAACATTCAATTGACCATATGTGCCAAAAATTCTCGTTCTTTAGTTTTCGAGTTATAGCCCCTGGAAGTCGAAAACTGCACGACTTTGCCCTCGAATATCTCGACAACGGAGAAAGGAGAATTTCAGGGCATTTTCTCCCAAGAAATATATGGGAATTATCTGTAATTTAGCACAGTTTCAGAAGGATTCGTGAAAGTCACCTTTTAAGAATAACTTCCACTGCAGGCCCATATATAAAAGTTTGCTCCTTTATTACTCTGCACATGGACAATTATTTGCGCTGTTATTTGCCCCAGGCATGTACCTATGTAATTACCGTTTACAGTGTAAAGATGGATGTTATCGGTCGCTGAACGTCGGAGCAGTAGGCGTTTAATGCATTTTCCCATAGGGTCCAATGCAAAATTGACACCTCATTTTCTCCATTCTCAAGAGCTTTGAGTCTCTGCAAAACATATACATGTGTAGACACAAATAAGTGAAATAGAATGAAGGCTATTTCAGCTTTAGCTTTTATTCCGTTTGGGAGCTAAAGTCGCACAAACTTTTGTTTACAAAAATTTCGATGGCCTATAGTTCGCAAGTTATGCAATCAGTTGACATAAGATTGTGCATGCATGTAGACATGTTAATGACCTTTATATATGCCAAGTTTCAGATGGCTACCTACTCAAACAAGCAAGCAGTAGCGGTTTGAAATTTTCACAATTTGGGCTACACGTTCGGGACGATTCGTGACCTTAGGTGACTTGCACAATTCGGGCTGAAACTAGTGCCAAATGAGAGGGTTGGGATAAACATTCAATTGACCATATGTGCCAAAAATTCTCGTTCTTTAGTTTTCGAGTTATAGCCCCTGGAAGTCGAAAACTGCACGACTTTGCCCTCGAATATCTCGACAACGGAGAAAGGAGAATTTCAGGGCATTTTCTCCCAAGAAATATATAGTGGGGCAGATATGTAACAAATTTTGGCCGAATTGTGCACTTTTTGATAAAAGCATGAAATTTGGTACATAGTTAGATTGGACCAAAATATGAATTTTTAGGGTGGATGCCAAGCTGAATTTTGCCTATTTCGGCGGCCATCTTGATTTTTCAAAATGGCGTCTGCCTTAAAGGTAAGTTTCATACTGATCAGAGCCCATTACATTTTATATACTCTTTGAGCTGATAAAAGTTCCCCTGTCATATGGAGGAACTCTAGAGAGTAGTGTTTGCAGAAGTTTCTATTAAAATTGTGTTGGTTTATACCTGTAAACCCTCTGATTATGGGTTAAGCCCACATGTGTAAATTACATATTTATATTTCCATAGAACCATATAATTTGAATGCAGAAACATTTCGTTTTGTTTCTGTCAGCCTTTCACCATTTTTTCCTTTCTTCAAATAGTGGAATAATTACAGTCTGCATGATTTTTTTTATCATTTTCAACTACTGGAGGTAACGTAAATAACATTTAGTCATAAAAGTCCAATATTATACCACTTTTGAACTTTCTTCACTGTGTCTCAAAAATATTATAAATATGACATTCTTTCAGTTCTTAAGAAACGTTGCTTCTTGAGACCTCTGACACTTTAATAGTTAGGTTAAAGGTGACATGAAGTGGGTTTTATACGTTACGAAAAATAGGATACTGCAAACTAATGATGTTTCTAGACATGAAAAGCTCTGAGGACGTTCACTCTTTTCTGGCATTTATTACCTAAATTATCATTATTAATAACGTACTTGCCTAACTACTTAACTGTTTTGTCATCCTTTTAATGATACTAGCATACATGATATTTATTATAAAAATGATTAAAAAAGTTAAATCAAATAAAAGAACAGAGACATCACTGTAGAGAAAATAAAGCCCTGCCGTTGTAGGACAGCACTTTATGTAGAAGTAAAGTCAAGAGATAAGCAGTCAACAGTCAGTCTTATAAAAATAGCGCCCCAGAAGCGTTAATTTAGTAGTATAAGAGCGTCTAGTATGACATGTAATCTACAAAACATACAAGAGCATTATCTTACAGTGTTTATTGAAAAGATGTAGCATATTACATGCAACAAAAGAAAGACAGTTGATAAGAGAAATATAAAAAGACATTTGAAGATTTTGGGAACAGAATGTTACATGTAAACTTGGGTTGCAGAGCACATTTACTTTAGTTAAGGTTCTATGGGTAGTATACGTTACACAAGAAATGCCATTTCTCAACAAAAACCATCATATAAAATAAGAAAAATTACTGCATAATGTCAAAATACTACAAGTTTTACAACACAGCCTTACGTTGTCTATTTTGTAATGCTCCTACCTCTGATGCCTTAAGCAGGACTTTGGGAATAAAATATCGAAACAGGAACTGAAAGCTAATGATACAAGGAGTTGAGTAATAGGCTATGTGGATATTTGAAGCTGCTTTCGATAAAATCTTTCTTTTACGACAATCTTCATTCTATGACGCAGTTTTGTTTTATTATTTTTTCTTACCTTATCAATGCTTATATATTCAACAGTTTCTTGAGGAGTGCTTAAATATGGGAACTTCAGTTGTTGTTATTGACAAATATTTTATTTTTACAAGTAATAATAATCTGCAGTGTCCCAACTGCACAAAATGCAATGGCAAATGAAAAAAAAGACTACATGTATTAATCAACATCAGTGTTACTACTTAGGGATTTCAAGGCAAATCTCAGTTCCTCATCTCCTACATGAACCTGCAGTATGACTAGAAATTAAACGAGAACAAACATAACAAGTAATGTATACAACCATTTTATTGGGCAATTTACTAATTAGTCACACCTTATATGTAGTAAAACGTTATGTATAGGGCAGAAACAAATAAAATAAGTTATACCTATACATATCAGGGACTAACCAAATTAAATGTTATTCTAATTAATCTTTTTGCCTAGTTTGTTGTAATCATTTCGGGAAAGGGGTAGGGGAGGTGGGGGTGGGGAGTAAATAATTTACTGATGATGAAGTCCCGCTGCTTATGAACAGTGTTCTCAATACAACTTGACAATATAAAAGAATATACTAATACAATAAATAATTTATTAAAAGTTGTTTGAAAGTAATTATGCTGTTGTAATATTTTAGGTGTTGATAATAGTAAGCCGTAATATGCGAAGATGGTGGTGCAAAATTACCTGATCAGGAAAGATTATGTCTTTTTATAGTGACAGTTATACTTCGTGAACAGAAGATGATGGGAAAGCTCTAATTTCCATGTCTCACAATAAAGATTTTCACTTTTTTCGTTTTCCTTACAGTAATATGCGGCAGTATAAATGACGAGAGCTACATGTATACGAACAGATAACGTTTATTACCACTCAGGTACACATTTAACGTGATATTCAACCTTAACCCTAATCAAAATATTTACTTGTCGAATGTGTCATTAAAAGGTTATTATAGTGAGTCTGCTGCAAAACTATGTTTTAAAAGAGTTAGAGCCAGAGTATGCCATTTGTAAAGATCTTTGTTTTTCCTGCTGTACTACAGGAAATATTGAAAATCTACGTATACTACATGTATCTGAATATCTGAATATAGTTTACAGGTTAACACTTAAAGCATTGAAAGCCTAGCTGCAGTCTGAAACTGACTCTTTACAACAGTTTGCAATTCTAATTATCTGACACCACTAAAAATTGTACACGAACTACAATTGTGTTACTCAACGTTACCACTAAACCTACCTTCAGATACATGTTTAAATCATATAATTATGGTTAAAAACATACAACGATGGTTTTCCAATATAGTGGCATATGCTTCTGGTTACTTAAGATGAAATACAGATCAAACTGAGGATACACTAGTTACCATTTACACGTGTATCTATTTCTCGAAGTCATTCTTCAAAATTGTATGGACTCTTACAAAAATGTTTCGTTCTAGATTCAAGTAATTTTTCAGTGCTGTATTGACTAATTCAAAAGGAGCCAATCTGTTCTCTCTAATATGTGCATAGTTTGAAAATGAAAAATAGTGTTAGTTCAGTAAGGACCACATTTATCAACCATCAATTTTGGTTTATTTAGATTATTGTTGTTTGTTAGTACCTTTGCTAGTGTTATGTACGTTACACATCGAATATGAATCTTTTTCCTTTTAAAGCCTTATATAACTTTGTGCATTAAAATAAACTCAAATACATTTAAGGATTAAACTATGTTTTTTGCTTCTTTTATAAATTATGAGTTAGGCAAAATGATTTATTATGTAGACTATTTAGCAACAAGAAAAAATTACAAGTAAAAGAATTGCTATCGTCATCCAGTTAATAAGTTACATTCACTAGAAAAAGAATTAAATCTGCAAAACAATGATCTTTTGAAAGGTTTTGTTCACCAGGTGGTGAGGAATTATGATTCACTGTATTCCATTTCTATACTTACAAACATGTAATTATCGATTAGTGTCATGTCTACGCCCAGGGGCATAGATCAGAAATGCCGAATAACAGACAAGTTTGAGAAAATCATGGCGAAAATTCAGCTTAACATGTTCAGAAACACAAAACTGGTCTTTCTAATGATTTCCGATTCTGTTTATCATAAAATGCAGTATCAGTGGCGGCCATTTTGAAATTCAAGATGGCCGCCATAAATGGGATTTTCCGGCTTGGCATCCACCCTGAAACTGCTTAGAATAGCTTTGTCTAGCATTGTGCCAAATTTCATGCTTTTATCAAAAAGTGCACAATTATTTCACATATCTGCCCAGCTAATATGGGAATTATCTGTAATTTAGCACAGTTTCAGAACGATTCGTGAAAGTCACCTTTTAAGAATAACTTCCACTGCAGGCCCATATATAAAAGTTTGCTCCTTTATTACTCTGCACATGGACAATTATTTGCGCTGTTATTTGCCCCAGGCATGTACCTATGTAATTACCGTTTACAGTGTAAAGATGGATGTTATCGGTCGCTGAACGTCGGAGCAGTAGGCGTTTAATGCATTTTCCCATAGGGTCCAATGCAAAATTGACACCTCATTTTCTCCATTCTCAAGAGCTTTGAGTCTCTGCAAAACATATACATGTGTAGACACAAATAAGTGAAATAGAATGAAGGCTATTTCAGCTTTAGCTTTTATTCCGTTTGGGAGCTAAAGTCGCACAAACTTTTGTTTACAAAAATTTCGATGGCCTATAGTTCGCAAGTTATGCAATCAGTTGACATAAGATTGTGCATGCATGTAGACATGTTAATGACCTTTATATATGCCAAGTTTCAGATGGCTACCTACTCAAACAAGCAAGCAGTAGCGGTTTGAAATTTTCACAATTTGGGCTACACGTTCGGGACGATTCGTGACCTTAGGTGACTTGCACAATTCGGGCTGAAACTAGTGCCAAATGAGAGGGTTGGGATAAACATTCAATTGACCATATGTGCCAAAAATTCTCGTTCTTTAGTTTTCGAGTTATAGCCCCTGGAAGTCGAAAACTGCACGACTTTGCCCTCGAATATCTCGACAACGGAGAAAGGAGAATTTCAGGGCATTTTCTCCCAAGAAATATATGGGAATTATCTGTAATTTAGCACAGTTTCAGAACGATTCGTGAAAGTCACCTTTTAAGAATAACTTCCACTGCAGGCCCATATATAAAAGTTTGCTCCTTTATAACTCTGCACATGGACAATTATTTGCGCTGTTATTTGCCCCAGGCATGTACCTATGTAATTACCGTTTACAGTGTAAAGATGGATGTTATCGGTCGCTGAACGTCGGAGCAGTAGGCGTTTAATGCATTTTCCCATAGGGTCCAATGCAAAATTGACACCTCATTTTCTCCATTCTCAAGAGCTTTGAGTCTCTGCAAAACATATACATGTGTAGACACAAATAAGTGAAATAGAATGAAGGCTATTTCAGCTTTAGCTTTTATTCCGTTTGGGAGCTAAAGTCGCACAAACTTTTGTTTACAAAAATTTCGATGGCCTATAGTTCGCAAGTTATGCAATCAGTTGACATAAGATTGTGCATGCATGTAGACATGTTAATGACCTTTATATATGCCAAGTTTCAGATGGCTACCTACTCAAACAAGCAAGCAGTAGCGGTTTGAAATTTTCACAATTTGGGCTACACGTTCGGGACAATTCGTGACCTTAGGTGACTTGCACAATTCGGGCTGAAACTAGTGCCAAATGAGAGGGTTGGGATAAACATTCAATTGACCATATGTGCCAAAAATTCTCGTTCTTTAGTTTTCGAGTTATAGCCCCTGGAAGTCGAAAACTGCACTACTTTGCCCTCGAATATCTCGACAACGGAGAAAGGAGAATTTCAGGGCATTTTCTCCCAAGAAATATATGGGAATTATCTGTAATTTAGCACAGTTTCAGAACGATTCGTGAAAGTCACCTTTTAAGAATAACTTCCACTGCAGGCCCATATATAAAAGTTTGCTCCTTTATTACTCTGCACATGGACAATTATTTGCGCTGTTATTTGCCCCAGGCATGTACCTATGTAATTACCGTTTACAGTGTAAAGATGGATGTTATCGGTCGCTGAACGTCGGAGCAGTAGGCGTTTAATGCATTTTCCCATAGGGTCCAATGCAAAATTGACACCTCATTTTCTCCATTCTCAAGAGCTTTGAGTCTCTGCAAAACATATACATGTGTAGACACAAATAAGTGAAATAGAATGAAGGCTATTTCAGCTTTAGCTTTTATTCCGTTTGGGAGCTAAAGTCGCACAAACTTTTGTTTACAAAAATTTCGATGGCCTATAGTTCGCAAGTTATGCAATCAGTTGACATAAGATTGTGCATGCATGTAGACATGTTAATGACCTTTATATATGCCAAGTTTCAGATGGCTACCTACTCAAACAAGCAAGCAGTAGCGGTTTGAAATTTTCACAATTTGGGCTACACGTTCGGGACGATTCGTGACCTTAGGTGACTTGCACAATTCGGGCTGAAACTAGTGCCAAATGAGAGGGTTGGGATAAACATTCAATTGACCATATGTGCCAAAAATTCTCGTTCTTTAGTTTTCGAGTTATAGCCCCTGGAAGTCGAAAACTGCACGACTTTGCCCTCGAATATCTCGACAACGGAGAAAGGAGAATTTCAGGGCATTTTCTCCCAAGAAATATATGGGAATTATCTGTAATTTAGCACAGTTTCAGAACGATTCGTGAAAGTCACCTTTTAAGAATAACTTCCACTGCAGGCCCATATATAAAAGTTTGCTCCTTTATTACTCTGCACATGGACAATTATTTGCGCTGTTATTTGCCCCAGGCATGTACCTATGTAATTACCGTTTACAGTGTAAAGATGGATGTTATCGGTCGCTGAACGTCGGAGCAGTAGGCGTTTAATGCATTTTCCCATAGGGTCCAATGCAAAATTGACACCTCATTTTCTCCATTCTCAAGAGCTTTGAGTCTCTGCAAAACATATACATGTGTAGACACAAATAAGTGAAATAGAATGAAGGCTATTTCAGCTTTAGCTTTTATTCCGTTTGGGAGCTAAAGTCGCACAAACTTTTGTTTACAAAAATTTCGATGGCCTATAGTTCGCAAGTTATGCAATCAGTTGACATAAGATTGTGCATGCATGTAGACATGTTAATGACCTTTATATATGCCAAGTTTCAGATGGCTACCTACTCAAACAAGCAAGCAGTAGCGGTTTGAAATTTTCACAATTTGGGCTACACGTTCGGGACGATTCGTGACCTTAGGTGACTTGCACAATTCGGGCTGAAACTAGTGCCAAATGAGAGGGTTGGGATAAACATTCAATTGACCATATGTGCCAAAAATTCTCGTTCTTTAGTTTTCGAGTTATAGCCCCTGGAAGTCGAAAACTGCACGACTTTGCCCTCGAATATCTCGACAACGGAGAAAGGAGAATTTCAGGGCATTTTCTCCCAAGAAATATATGGGAATTATCTGTAATTTAGCACAGTTTCAGAACGATTCGTGAAAGTCACCTTTTAAGAATAACTTCCACTGCAGGCCCATATATAAAAGTTTGCTCCTTTATTACTCTGCACATGGACAATTATTTGCGCTGTTATTTGCCCCAGGCATGTACCTATGTAATTACCGTTTACAGTGTAAAGATGGATGTTATCGGTCGCTGAACGTCGGAGCAGTAGGCGTTTAATGCATTTTCCCATAGGGTCCAATGCAAAATTGACACCTCATTTTCTCCATTCTCAAGAGCTTTGAGTCTCTGCAAAACATATACATGTGTAGACACAAATAAGTGAAATAGAATGAAGGCTATTTCAGCTTTAGCTTTTATTCCGTTTGGGAGCTAAAGTCGCACAAACTTTTGTTTACAAAAATTTCGATGGCCTATAGTTCGCAAGTTATGCAATCAGTTGACATAAGATTGTGCATGCATGTAGACATGTTAATGACCTTTATATATGCCAAGTTTCAGATGGCTACCTACTCAAACAAGCAAGCAGTAGCGGTTTGAAATTTTCACAATTTGGGCTACACGTTCGGGACGATTCGTGACCTTAGGTGACTTGCACAATTCGGGCTGAAACTAGTGCCAAATGAGAGGGTTGGGATAAACATTCAATTGACCATATGTGCCAAAAATTCTCGTTCTTTAGTTTTCGAGTTATAGCCCCTGGAAGTCGAAAACTGCACGACTTTGCCCTCGAATATCTCGACAACGGAGAAAGGAGAATTTCAGGGCATTTTCTCCCAAGAAATATATGGGAATTATCTGTAATTTAGCACAGTTTCAGAACGATTCGTGAAAGTCACCTTTTAAGAATAACTTCCACTGCAGGCCCATATATAAAAGTTTGCTCCTTTATAACTCTGCACATGGACAATTATTTGCGCTGTTATTTGCCCCAGGCATGTACCTATGTAATTACCGTTTACAGTGTAAAGATGGATGTTATCGGTCGCTGAACGTCGGAGCAGTAGGCGTTTAATGCATTTTCCCATAGGGTCCAATGCAAAATTGACACCTCATTTTCTCCATTCTCAAGAGCTTTGAGTCTCTGCAAAACATATACATGTGTAGACACAAATAAGTGAAATAGAATGAAGGCTATTTCAGCTTTAGCTTTTATTCCGTTTGGGAGCTAAAGTCGCACAAACTTTTGTTTACAAAAATTTCGATGGCCTATAGTTCGCAAGTTATGCAATCAGTTGACATAAGATTGTGCATGCATGTAGACATGTTAATGACCTTTATATATGCCAAGTTTCAGATGGCTACCTACTCAAACAAGCAAGCAGTAGCGGTTTGAAATTTTCACAATTTGGACTACACGTTCGGGACGATTCGTGACCTTAGGTGACTTGCACAATTCGGGCTGAAACTAGTGCCAAATGAGAGGGTTGGGATAAACATTCAATTGACCATATGTGCCAAAAATTCTCGTTCTTTAGTTTTCGAGTTATAGCCCCTGGAAGTCGAAAACTGCACGACTTTGCCCTCGAATATCTCGACAACGGAGAAAGGAGAATTTCAGGGCATTTTCTCCCAAGAAATATATGGGAATTATCTGTAATTTAGCACAGTTTCAGAACGATTCGTGAAAGTCACCTTTTAAGAATAACTTCCACTGCAGGCCCATATATAAAAGTTTGCTCCTTTATTACTCTGCACATGGACAATTATTTGCGCTGTTATTTGCCCCAGGCATGTACCTATGTAATTACCGTTTACAGTGTAAAGATGGATGTTATCGGTCGCTGAACGTCGGAGCAGTAGGCGTTTAATGCATTTTCCCATAGGGTCCAATGCAAAATTGACACCTCATTTTCTCCATTCTCAAGAGCTTTGAGTCTCTGCAAAACATATACATGTGTAGACACAAATAAGTGAAATAGAATGAAGGCTATTTCAGCTTTAGCTTTTATTCCGTTTGGGAGCTAAAGTCGCACAAACTTTTGTTTACAAAAATTTCGATGGCCTATAGTTCGCAAGTTATGCAATCAGTTGACATAAGATTGTGCATGCATGTAGACATGTTAATGACCTTTATATATGCCAAGTTTCAGATGGCTACCTACTCAAACAAGCAAGCAGTAGCGGTTTGAAATTTTCACAATTTGGGCTACACGTTCGGGACGATTCGTGACCTTAGGTGACTTGCACAATTCGGGCTGAAACTAGTGCCAAATGAGAGGGTTGGGATAAACATTCAATTGACCATATGTGCCAAAAATTCTCGTTCTTTAGTTTTCGAGTTATAGCCCCTGGAAGTCGAAAACTGCACGACTTTGCCCTCGAATATCTCGACAACGGAGAAAGGAGAATTTCAGGGCATTTTCTCCCAAGAAATATATGGGAATTATCTGTAATTTAGCACAGTTTCAGAACGATTCGTGAAAGTCACCTTTTAAGAATAACTTCCACTGCAGGCCCATATATAAAAGTTTGCTCCTTTATCACTCTGCACATGGACAATTATTTGCGCTGTTATTTGCCCCAGGCATGTACCTATGTAATTACCGTTTACAGTGTAAAGATGGATGTTATCGGTCGCTGAACGTCGGAGCAGTAGGCGTTTAATGCATTTTCCCATAGGGTCCAATGCAAAATTGACACCTCATTTTCTCCATTCTCAAGAGCTTTGAGTCTCTGCAAAACATATACATGTGTAGACACAAATAAGTGAAATAGAATGAAGGCTATTTCAGCTTTAGCTTTTATTCCGTTTGGGAGCTAAAGTCGCACAAACTTTTGTTTACAAAAATTTCGATGGCCTATAGTTCGCAAGTTATGCAATCAGTTGACATAAGATTGTGCATGCATGTAGACATGTTAATGACCTTTATATATGCCAAGTTTCAGATGGCTACCTACTCAAACAAGCAAGCAGAAGCTGTTTGAAATTTTCACAATTTGGGATACACGTTCGGGACGATTCGTGACCTTAGGTGACTTGCACAATTCGGGCTGAAACTAGTGCCAAATGAGAGGGTTGGGATAAACATTCAATTGACCATATGTGCCAAAAATTCTCGTTCTTTAGTTTTCGAGTTATAGCCCCTGGAAGTCGAAAACTGCACGACTTTGCCCTCGAATATCTCGACAACGGAGAAAGGAGAATTTCAGGGCATTTTCTCCCAAGAAATATATGGGAATTATCTGTAATTTAGCACAGTTTCAGAACGATTCGTGAAAGTCACCTTTTAAGAATAACTTCCACTGCAGGCCCATATATAAAAGTTTGCTCCTTTATTACTCTGCACATGGACAATTATTTGCGCTGTTATTTGCCCCAGGCATGTACCTATGTAATTACCGTTTACAGTGTAAAGATGGATGTTATCGGTCGCTGAACGTCGGAGCAGTAGGCGTCTAATGCATTTTCCCATAGGGTCCAATGCAAAATTGACACCTCATTTTCTCCATTCTCAAGAGCTTTGAGTCTCTGCAAAACATATACATGTGTAGACACAAATAAGTGAAATAGAATGAAGGCTATTTCAGCTTTAGCTTTTATTCCGTTTGGGAGCTAAAGTCGCACAAACTTTTGTTTACAAAAATTTCGATGGCCTATAGTTCGCAAGTTATGCAATCAGTTGACATAAGATTGTGCATGCATGTAGACATGTTAATGACCTTTATATATGCCAAGTTTCAGATGGCTACCTACTCAAACAAGCAAGCAGTAGCGGTTTGAAATTTTCACAATTTGGGCTACACGTTCGGGACGATTCGTGACCTTAGGTGACTTGCACAATTCGGGCTGAAACTAGTGCCAAATGAGAGGGTTGGGATAAACATTCAATTGACCATATGTGCCAAAAATTCTCGTTCTTTAGTTTTCGAGTTATAGCCCCTGGAAGTCGAAAACTGCACGACTTTGCCCTCGAATATCTCGACAACGGAGAAAGGAGAATTTCAGGGCATTTTCTTCCAAGAAATATATGGGAATTATCTGTAATTTAGCACAGTTTCAGAACGATTCGTGAAAGTCACCTTTTAAGAATAACTTCCACTGCAGGCCCATATATAAAAGTTTGCTCCTTTATTACTCTGCACATGGACAATTATTTGCGCTGTTATTTGCCCCAGGCATGTACCTATGTAATTACCGTTTACAGTGTAAAGATGGATGTTATCGGTCGCTGAACGTCGGAGCAGTAGGCGTTTAATGCATTTTCCCATAGGGTCCAATGCAAAATTGACACCTCATTTTCTCCATTCTCAAGAGCTTTGAGTCTCTGCAAAACATATACATGTGTAGACACAAATAAGTGAAATAGAATGAAGGCTATTTCAGCTTTAGCTTTTATTCCGTTTGGGAGCTAAAGTCGCACAAACTTTTGTTTACAAAAATTTCGATGGCCTATAGTTCGAAAGTTATGCAATCAGTTGACATAAGATTGTGCATGCATGTAGACATGTTAATGACCTTTATATATGCCAAGTTTCAGATGGCTACCTACTCAAACAAGCAAGCAGAAGCTGTTTGAAATTTTCACAATTTGGGCTACACGTTCGGGACGATTCGTGACCTTAGGTGACTTGCACAATTCGGGCTGAAACTAGTGCCAAATGAGAGGGTTGGGATAAACATTCAATTGACCATATGTGCCAAAAATTCTCGTTCTTTAGTTTTCGAGTTATAGCCCCTGGAAGTCGAACACTGCACGACTTTGCCCTCGAATATCTCGACAACGGAGAAAGGAGAATTTCAGGGCATTTTCTCCCAAGAAATATATGGGAATTATCTGTAATTTAGCACAGTTTCAGAACGATTCGTGAAAGTCACCTTTTAAGAATAACTTCCACTGCAGGCCCATATATTAAAGTTTGCTCCTTTATTACTCTGCACATGGACAATTATTTGCGCTGTTATTTGCCCCAGGCATGTACCTATGTAATTACCGTTTACAGTGTAAAGATGGATGTTATCGGTCGCTGAACGTCGGAGCAGTAGGCGTTTAATGCATTTTCCCATAGGGTCCAATGCAAAATTGACACCTCATTTTCTCTATTCTCAAGAGCTTTGAGTCTCTGCAAAACATATACATGTGTAGACACAAATAAGTGAAATAGAATGAAGGCTATTTCAGCTTTAGCTTTTATTCCGTTTGGGAGCTAAAGTCGCACAAACTTTTGTTTACAAAAATTTCGATGGCCTATAGTTCGCAAGTTATGCAATCAGTTGACATAAGATTGTGCATGCATGTAAACATGTTAATGACCTTTATATATGCCAAGTTTCAGATGGCTACCTACTCAAACAAGCAAGCAGTAGCGGTTTGAAATTTTCACAATTTGGGCTACACGTTCGGGACGATTCGTGACCTTAGGTGACTTGCACAATTCGGGCTGAAACTAGTGCCAAATGAGAGGGTTGGGATAAACATTCAATTGACCATATGTGCCAAAAATTCTCGTTCTTTAGTTTTCGAGTTATAGCCCCTGGAAGTCGAAAACTGCACGACTTTGCCCTCGAATATCTCGACAACGGAGAAAGGAGAATTTCAGGGCATTTTCTCCCAAGAAATATATGGGAATTATCTGTAATTTAGCATAGTTTCAGAACGATTCGTGAAAGTCACCTTTTAAGAATAACTTCCACTGCAGGCCCATATATAAAAGTTTGCTCCTTTATTACTCTGCACATGGACAATCATTTGCGCTGTTATTTGCCCCAGGCATGTACCTATGTAATTACCGTTTACAGTGTAAAGATGGATGTTATCGGTCGCTGAACGTCGGAGCAGTAGGCGTTTACTGCATTTTCCCATAGGGTCCAATGCAAAATTGACACCTCATTTTCTCCATTCTCAAGAGCTTTGAGTCTCTGCAAAACATATACATGTGTAGACACAAATAAGTGAAATAGAATGAAGGCTATTTCAGCTTTAGCTTTTATTCCGTTTGGGAGCTAAAGTCGCACAAACTTTTGTTTACAAAAATTTCGATGGCCTATAGTTCGCAAGTTATGCAATCAGTTGACATAAGATTGTGCATGCATGTAGACATGTTAATGACTTTTATATATGCCAAGTTTCAGATGGCTACCTACTCAAACAAGCAAGCAGTAGCGGTTTGAAATTTTCACAATTTGGGCTACACGTTCGGGACGATTCGTGACCTTAGGTGACTTGCACAATTCGGGCTGAAACTAGTGCCAAATGAGAGGGTTGGGATAAACATTCAATTGACCATATGTGCCAAAAATTCTCGTTCTTTAGTTTTCGAGTTATAGCCCCTGGAAGTCGAAAACTGCACGACTTTGCCCTCGAATATCTCGACAACGGAGAAAGGAGAATTTCAGGGCATTTTCTCCCAAGAAATATATGGGAATTATCTGTAATTTAGCACAGTTTCAGAACGATTCGTGAAAGTCACCTTTTAAGAATAACTTCCACTGCAGGCCCATATATAAAAGTTTGCTCCTTTATTACTCTGCACATGGACAATTATTTGCGCTGTTATTTGCCCCAGGCATGTACCTATGTAATTACCGTTTACAGTGTAAAGATGGATGTTATCGGTCGCTGAACGTCGGAGCAGTAGGCGTTTAATGCATTTTCCCATAGGGTCCAATGCAAAATTGACACCTCATTCTCTCCATTCTCAAGAGCTTTGAGTCTCTGCAAAACATATACATGTGTAGACACAAATAAGTGAAATAGAATGAAGGCTATTTCAGCTTTAGCTTTTATTCCGTTTGGGAGCTAAAGTCGCACAAACTTTTGTTTACAAAAATTTCGATGGCCTATAGTTCGCAAGTTATGCAATCAGTTGACATAAGATTGTGCATGCATGTAGACATGTTAATGACCTTTATATATGCCAAGTTTCAGATGGCTACCTACTCAAACAAGCAAGCAGTAGCGGTTTGAATTTTTCACAATTTGGGCTACACGTTCGGGACGATTCGTGACCTTAGGTGACTTGCACAATTCGGGCTGAAACTAGTGCCAAATGAGAGGGTTGGGATAAACATTTAATTGACCATATGTGCCAAAAATTCTCGTTCTTTAGTTTTCGAGTTATAGCCCCTGGAAGTCGAAAACTGCACGACTTTGCCCTCGAATATCTCGACAACAGAGAAAGGAGAATTTCAGGGCATTTTCTCCCAAGAAATATATGGGAATTATCTGTAATTTAGCACAGTTTCAGAACGATTCGTGAAAGTCACCTTTTAAGAATAACTTCCACTGCAGGCCCATATATAAAAGTTTGCTCCTTTATTACTCTGCACATGGACAATTATTTGCGCTGTTATTTGCCCCAGTATCGGTCGCTGAACGTCGGAGCAGTAGGCGTTTAATGCATTTTCCCATAGGGTCCAATGCAAAATTGACACCTCATTTTCTCCATTCTCAAGAGCTTTGAGTCTCTGCAAAACATATACATGTGTAGACACAAATAAGTGAAATAGAATGAAGGCTATTTCAGCTTTAGCTTTTATTCCGTTTGGGAGCTAAAGTCGCACAAACTTTTGTTTACAAAAATTTCGATGGCCTATAGTTCGCAAGTTATGCAATCAGTTGACATAAGATTGTGCATGCATGTAGACATGTTAATGACCTTTATATATGCCAAGTTTCAGATGGCTACCTACTCAAACAAGCAAGCAGTAGCGGTTTGAAATTTTCACAATTTGGGCTACACGTTCGGGACGATTCGTGACCTTAGGTGACTTGCACAATTCGGGCTGAAACTAGTGCCAAATGAGAGGGTTGGGATAAACATTCAATTGACCATATGTGCCAAAAATTCTCGTTCTTTAGTTTTCGAGTTATAGCCCCTGGAAGTCGAAAACTGCACGACTTTGCCCTCGAATATCTCGACAACGGAGAAAGGAGAATTTCAGGGCATTTTCTCCCAAGAAATATATGGGAATTATCTGTAATTTAGCACAGTTTCAGAACGATTCGTGAAAGTCACCTTTTAAGAATAACTTCCACTGCAGGCCCATATATAAAAGTTTGCTCCTTTATTACTCTGCACATGGACAATTATTTGCGCTGTTATTTGCCCCAGGCATGTACCTATGTAATTGCCGTTTACAGTGTAAAGATGGATGTTATCGGTCGCTGAACGTCGGAGCAGTAGGCGTTTAATGCATTTTCCCATAGGGTCCAATGCAAAATTGACACCTCATTTTCTCCATTCTCAAGAGCTTTGAGTCTCTGCAAAACATATACATGTGTAGACACAAATAAGTGAAATAGAATGAAGGCTATTTCAGCTTTAGCTTTTATTCCGTTTGGGAGCTAAAGTCGCACAAACTTTTGTTTACAAAAATTTCGATGGCCTATAGTTCGCAAGTTATGCAATCAGTTGACATAAGATTGTGCATGCATGTAGACATGTTAATGACCTTTATATATGCCAAGTTTCAGATGGCTACCTACTCAAACAAGCAAGCAGTAGCGGTTTGAAATTTTCACAATTTGGGCTACACGTTCGGGACGATTCGTGACCTTAGGTGACTTGCACAATTCGGGCTGAAACTAGTGCCAAATGAGAGGGTTGGGATAAACATTCAATTGACCATATGTGCCAAAAATTCTCGTTCTTTAGTTTTCGAGTTATAGCCCCTGGAAGTCGAAAACTGCACGACTTTGCCCTCGAATATCTCGACAACGGAGAAAGGAGAATTTCAGGGCATTTTCTCTCAAGAAATATATGGGAATTATCTGTAATTTAGCACAGTTTCAGAACGATTCGTGAAAGTCACCTTTTAAGAATAACTTCCACTGCAGGCCCATATATAAAAGTTTGCTCCTTTATTACTCTGCACATGGACAATTATTTGCGCTGTTATTTGCCCCAGGCATGTACCTATGTAATTACCGTTTACAGTGTAAAGATGGATGTTATCGGTCGCTGAACGTCGGAGCAGTAGGCGTTTAATGCATTTTCCCATAGGGTCCAATGCAAAATTGACACCTCATTTTCTCCATTCTCAAGAGCTTTGAGTCTCTGCAAAACATATACATGTGTAGACACAAATAAGTGAAATAGAATGAAGGCTATTTCAGCTTTAGCTTTTATTCCGTTTGGGAGCTAAAGTCGCACAAACTTTTGTTTACAAAAATTTCGATGGCCTATAGTTCGCAAGTTATGCAATCAGTTGACATAAGATTGTGCATGCATGTAGACATGTTAATGACCTTTATATATGCCAAGTTTCAGATGGCTACCTACTCAAACAAGCAAGCAGTAGCGGTTTGAATTTTTCACAATTTGGGCTACACGTTCGGGACGATTCGTGACCTTAGGTGACTTGCACAATTCGGGCTGAAACTAGTGCCAAATGAGAGGGTTGGGATAAACATTCAATTGACCATATGTGCCAAAAATTCTCGTTCTTTAGTTTTCGAGTTATAGCCCCTGGAAGTCGAAAACTGCACGACTTTGCCCTCGAATATCTCGACAACGGAGAAAGGAGAATTTCAGGGCATTTTCTCCCAAGAAATATATGGGAATTATCTGTAATTTAGCACAGTTTCAGAACGATTCGTGAAAGTCACCTTTTAAGAATAACTTCCACTGCAGGCCCATATATAAAAGTTTGCTCCTTTATTACTCTGCACATGGACAATTATTTGCGCTGTTATTTGCCCCAGGCATGTACCTATGTAATTACCGTTTACAGTGTAAAGATGGATGTTATCGGTCGCTGAACGTCGGAGCAGTAGGCGTTTAATGCATTTTCCCATAGGGTCCAATGCAAAATTGACACCTCATTTTCTCCATTCTCAAGAGCTTTGAGTCTCTGCAAAACATATACATGTGTAGACACAAATAAGTGAAATAGAATGAAGGCTATTTCAGCTTTAGCTTTTATTCCGTTTGGGAGCTAAAGTCGCACAAACTTTTGTTTACAAAAATTTCGATGGCCTATAGTTCGCAAGTTATGCAATCAGTTGACATAAGATTGTGCATGCATGTAGACATGTTAATGACCTTTATATATGCCAAGTTTCAGATGGCTACCTACTCAAACAAGCAAGCAGTAGCGGTTTGAAATTTTCACAATTTGGGCTACACGTTCGGGACGATTCGTGACCTTAGGTGACTTGCACAATTCGGGCTGAAACTAGTGCCAAATGAGAGGGTTGGGATAAACATTCAATTGACCATATGTGCCAAAAATTCTCGTTCTTTAGTTTTCGAGTTATAGCCCCTGGAAGTCGAAAACTGCACGACTTTGCCCTCGAATATCTCGACAACGGAGAAAGGAGAATTTCAGGGCATTTTCTCCCAAGAAATATATGGGAATTATCTGTAATTTAGCACAGTTTCAGAACGATTCGTGAAAGTCACCTTTTAAGAATAACTTCCACTGCAGGCCCATATATAAAAGTTTGCTCCTTTATTACTCTGCACATGGACAATTATTTGCGCTGTTATTTGCCCCAGGCATGTACCTATGTAATTACCGTTTACAGTGTAAAGATGGATGTTATCGGTCGCTGAACGTCGGAGCAGTAGGCGTTTAATGCATTTTCCCATAGGGTCCAATGCAAAATTGACACCTCATTTTCTCCATTCTCAAGAGCTTTGAGTCTCTGCAAAACATATACATGGGTAGACACAAATAAGTGAAATAGAATGAAGGCTATTTCAGCTTTAGCTTTTATTCCGTTTGGGAGCTAAAGTCGCACAAACTTTTGTTTACAAAAATTTCGATGGCCTATAGTTCGCAAGTTATGCAATCAGTTGACATAAGATTGTGCATGCATGTAGACATGTTAATGACCTTTATATATGCCAAGTTTCAGATGGCTACCTACTCAAACAAGCAAGCAGTAGCGGTTTGAAATTTTCACAATTTGGGCTACACGTTCGGGACGATTCGTGACCTTAGGTGACTTGCACAATTCGGGCTGAAACTAGTGCCAAATGAGAGGGTTGGGATAAACATTCAATTGACCATATGTGCCAAAAATTCTCGTTCTTTAGTTTTCGAGTTATAGCCCCTGGAAGTCGAAAACTGCACGACTTTGCCCTCGAATATCTCGACAACGGAGAAAGGAGAATTTCAGGGCATTTTCTCCCAAGAAATATATGGGAATTATCTGTAATTTAGCACAGTTTCAGAACGATTCGTGAAAGTCACCTTTTAAGAATAACTTCCACTGCAGGCCCATATATAAAAGTTTGCTCCTTTATTACTCTGCACATGGACAATTATTTGCGCTGTTATTTGCCCCAGGCATGTACCTATGTAATTACCGTTTACAGTGTAAAGATGGATGTTATCGGTCGCTGAACGTCGGAGCAGTAGGCGTTTAATGCATTTTCCCATAGGGTCCAATGCAAAATTGACACCTCATTTTCTCCATTCTCAAGAGCTTTGAGTCTCTGCAAAACATATACATGTGTAGACACAAATAAGTGAAATAGAATGAAGGCTATTTCAGCTTTAGCTTTTATTCCGTTTGGGAGCTAAAGTCGCACAAACTTTTGTTTACAAAAATTTCGATGGCCTATAGTTCGCAAGTTATGCAATCAGTTGACATAAGATTGTGCATGCATGTAGACATGTTAATGACCTTTATATATGCCAAGTTTCAGATGGCTACCTACTCAAACAAGCAAGCAGTAGCGGTTTGAAATTTTCACAATTTGGGCTACACGTTCGGGACGATTCGTGACCTTAGGTGACTTGCACAATTCGGGCTGAAACTAGTGCCAAATGAGAGGGTTGGGATAAACATTCAATTGACCATATGTGCCAAAAATTCTCGTTCTTTAGTTTTCGAGTTATAGCCCCTGGAAGTCGAAAACTGCACGACTTTGCCCTCGAATATCTCGACAACGGAGAAAGGAGAATTTCAGGGCATTTTCTCCCAAGAAATATATGGGAATTATCTGTAATTTAGCACAGTTTCAGAACGATTCGTGAAAGTCACCTTTTAAGAATAACTTCCACTGCAGGCCCATATATAAAAGTTTGCTCCTTTATTACTCTGCACATGGACAATTATTTGCGCTGTTATTTGCCCCAGGCATGTACCTATGTAATTACCGTTTACAGTGTAAAGATGGATGTTATCGGTCGCTGAACGTCGGAGCAGTAGGCGTTTAATGCATTTTCCCATAGGGTCCAATGCAAAATTGACACCTCATTTTCTCCATTCTCAAGAGCTTTGAGTCTCTGCAAAACATATACATGTGTAGACACAAATAAGTGAAATAGAATGAAGGCTATTTCAGCTTTAGCTTTTATTCCGTTTGGGAGCTAAAGTCGCACAAACTTTTGTTTACAAAAATTTCGATGGCATATAGTTCGCAAGTTATGCAATCAGTTGACATAAGATTGTGCATGCATGTAGACATGTTAATGACCTTTATATATGCCAAGTTTCAGATGGCTACCTACTCAAACAAGCAAGCAGTAGCGGTTTGAAATTTTCACAATTTGGGCTACACGTTCGGGACGATTCGTGACCTTAGGTGACTTGCACAATTCGGGCTGAAACTAGTGCCAAATGAGAGGGTTGGGATAAACATTCAATTGACCATATGTGCCAAAAATTCTCGTTCTTTAGTTTTCGAGTTATAGCCCCTGGAAGTCGAAAACTGCACGACTTTGCCCTCGAATATCTCGACAACGGAGAAAGGAGAATTTCAGGGCATTTTCTCCCAAGAAATATATGGGAATTATCTGTAATTTAGCACAGTTTCAGAACGATTCGTGAAAGTCACCTTTTAAGAATAACTTCCACTGCAGGCCCATATATAAAAGTTTGCTCCTTTATTACTCTGCACATGGACAATTATTTGCGCTGTTATTTGCCCCAGGCATGTACCTATGTAATTACCGTTTACAGTGTAAAGATGGATGTTATCGGTCGCTGAACGTCGGAGCAGTAGGCGTTTAATGCATTTTCCCATAGGGTCCAATGCAAAATTGACACCTCATTTTCTCCATTCTCAAGAGCTTTGAGTCTCTGCAAAACATATACATGTGTAGACACAAATAAGTGAAATAGAATGAAGGCTATTTCAGCTTTAGCTTTTATTCCGTTTGGGAGCTAAAGTCGCACAAACTTTTGTTTACAAAAATTTCGATGGCCTATAGTTCGCAAGTTATGCAATCAGTTGACATAAGATTGTGCATGCATGTAGACATGTTAATGACCTTTATATATGCCAAGTTTCAGATGGCTACCTACTCAAACAAGCAAGCAGTAGCGGTTTGAAATTTTCACAATTTGGGCTACACGTTCGGGACGATTCGTGACCTTAGGTGACTTGCACAATTCGGGCTGAAACTAGTGCCAAATGAGAGGGTTGGGATAAACATTCAATTGACCATATGTGCCAAAAATTCTCGTTCTTTAGTTTTCGAGTTATAGCCCCTGGAAGTCGAAAACTGCACGACTTTGCCCTCGAATATCTCGACAACGGAGAAAGGAGAATTTCAGGGCATTTTCTCCCAAGAAATATATGGGAATTATCTGTAATTTAGCACAGTTTCAGAACGATTCGTGAAAGTCACCTTTTAAGAATAACTTCCACTGCAGGCCCATATATAAAAGTTTGCTCCTTTATTACTCTGCACATGGACAATTATTTGCGCTGTTATTTGCCCCAGGCATGTACCTATGTAATTACCGTTTACAGTGTAAAGATGGATGTTATCGGTCGCTGAACGTCGGAGCAGTAGGCGTTTAATGCATTTTCCCATAGGGTCCAATGCAAAATTGACACCTCATTTTCTCCATTCTCAAGAGCTTTGAGTCTCTGCAAAACATATACATGTGTAGACACAAATAAGTGAAATAGAATGAAGGCTATTTCAGCTTTAGCTTTTATTCCGTTTGGGAGCTAAAGTCGCACAAACTTTTGTTTACAAAAATTTCGATGGCCTATAGTTCGCAAGTTATGCAATCAGTTGACATAAGATTGTGCATGCATGTAGACATGTTAATGACCTTTATATATGCCAAGTTTCAGATGGCTACCTACTCAAACAAGCAAGCAGTAGCGGTTTGAAATTTTCACAATTTGGGCTACACGTTCGGGACGATTCGTGACCTTAGGTGACTTGCACAATTCGGGCTGAAACTAGTGCCAAATGAGAGGGTTGGGATAAACATTCAATTGACCATATGTGCCAAAAATTCTCGTTCTTTAGTTTTCGAGTTATAGCCCCTGGAAGTCGAAAACTGCACGACTTTGCCCTCGAATATCTCGACAACGGAGAAAGGAGAATTTCAGGGCATTTTCTCCCAAGAAATATATGGGAATTATCTGTAATTTAGCACAGTTTCAGAACGATTCGTGAAAGTCACCTTTTAAGAATAACTTCCACTGCAGGCCCATATATAAAAGTTTGCTCCTTTATTACTCTGCACATGGACAATTATTTGCGCTGTTATTTGCCCCAGGCATGTACCTATGTAATTACCGTTTACAGTGTAAAGATGGATGTTATCGGTCGCTGAACGTCGGAGCAGTAGACGTTTAATGCATTTTCCCATAGGGTCCAATGCAAAATTGACACCTCATTTTCTCCATTCTCAAGAGCTTTGAGTCTCTGCAAAACATATACATGTGTAGACACAAATAAGTGAAATAGAATGAAGGCTATTTCAGCTTTAGCTTTTATTCCGTTTGGGAGCTAAAGTCGCACAAACTTTTGTTTACAAAAATTTCGATGGCCTATAGTTCGCAAGTTATGCAATCAGTTGACATAAGATTGTGCATGCATGTAGACATGTTAATGACCTTTATATATGCCAAGTTTCAGATGGCTACCTACTCAAACAAGCAAGCAGTAGCGGTTTGAAATTTTCACAATTTGGGCTACACGTTCGGGACGATTCGTGACCTTAGGTGACTTGCACAATTCGGGCTGAAACTAGTGCCAAATGAGAGGGTTGGGATAAACATTCAATTGACCATATGTGCCAAAAATTCTCGTTCTTTAATTTTCGAGTTATAGCCCCTGGAAGTCGAAAACTGCACGACTTTGCCCTCGAATATCTCGACAACGGAGAAAGGAGAATTTCAGGGCATTTTCTCCCAAGAAATATATGGGAATTATCTGTAATTTAGCACAGTTTCAGAACGATTCGTGAAAGTCACCTTTTAAGAATAACTTCCACTGCAGGCCCATATATAAAAGTTTGCTCCTTTATTACTCTGCACATGGACAATTATTTGCGCTGTTATTTGCCCCAGGCATGTACCTATGTAATTACCGTTTACAGTGTAAAGATGGATGTTATCGGTCGCTGAACGTCGGAGCAGTAGGCGTTTAATGCATTTTCCCATAGGGTCCAATGCAAAATTGACACCTCATTTTCTCCATTCTCAAGAGTTTGAGTCTCTGCAAAACATATACATGTGTAGACACAAATAAGTGAAATAGAATGAAGGCTATTTCAGCTTTAGCTTTTATTCCGTTTGGGAGCTAAAGTCGCACAAACTTTTGTTTACAAAAATTTCGATGGCCTATAGTTCGCAAGTTATGCAATCAGTTGACATAAGATTGTGCATGCATGTAGACATGTTAATGACCTTTATATATGCCAAGTTTCAGATGGCTACCTACTCAAACAAGCAAGCAGTAGCGGTTTGAAATTTTCACAATTTGGGCTACACGTTCGGGACGATTCGTGACCTTAGGTGACTTGCACAATTCGGGCTGAAACTAGTGCCAAATGAGAGGGTTGGGATAAACATTCAATTGACCATATGTGCCAAAAATTCTCGTTCTTTAGTTTTCGAGTTATAGCCCCTGGAAGTCGAAAACTGCACGACTTTGCCCTCGAATATCTCGACAACGGAGAAAGGAGAATTTCAGGGCATTTTCTCCCAAGAAATATATGGGAATTATCTGTAATTTAGCACAGTTTCAGAACGATTCGTGAAAGTCACCTTTTAAGAATAACTTCCACTGCAGGCCCATATATAAAAGTTTGCTCCTTTATTACTCTGCACATGGACAATTATTTGCGCTGTTATTTGCCCCAGGCATGTACCTATGTAATTACCGTTTACAGTGTAAAGATGGATGTTATCGGTCGCTGAACGTCGGAGCAGTAGGCGTTTAATGCATTTTCCCATAGGGTCCAATGCAAAATTGACACCTCATTTTCTCCATTCTCAAGAGCTTTGAGTCTCTGCAAAACATATACATGTGTAGACACAAATAAGTGAAATAGAATGAAGGCTATTTCAGCTTTAGCTTTTATTCCGTTTGGGAGCTAAAGTCGCACAAACTTTTGTTTACAAAAATTTCGATGGCCTATAGTTCGCAAGTTATGCAATCAGTTGACATAAGATTGTGCATGCATGTAGACATGTTAATGACCTTTATATATGCCAAGTTTCAGATGGCTACCTACTCAAACAAGCAAGCAGTAGCGGTTTGAAATTTTCACAATTTGGGCTACACGTTCGGGACGATTCGTGACCTTAGGTGACTTGCACAATTCGGGCTGAAACTAGTGCCAAATGAGAGGGTTGGGATAAACATTCAATTGACCATATGTGCCAAAAATTCTCGTTCTTTAGTTTTCGAGTTATAGCCCCTGGAAGTCGAAAACTGCACGACTTTGCCCTCGAATATCTCGACAACGGAGAAAGGAGAATTTCAGGGCATTTTCTCCCAAGAAATATATGGGAATTATCTGTAATTTAGCACAGTTTCAGAACGATTCGTGAAAGTCACCTTTTAAGAATAACTTCCACTGCAGGCCCATATATAAAAGTTTGCTCCTTTATTACTCTGCACATGGACAATTATTTGCGCTGTTATTTGCCCCAGGCATGTACCTATGTAATTACCGTTTACAGTGTAAAGATGGATGTTATCGGTCGCTGAACGTCGGAGCAGTAGGCGTTTAATGCATTTTCCCATAGGGTCCAATGCAAAATTGACACCTCATTTTCTCCATTCTCAAGAGCTTTGAATCTCTGCAAAACATATACATGTGTAGACACAAATAAGTGAAATAGAATGAAGGCTATTTCAGCTTTAGCTTTTATTCCGTTTGGGAGCTAAAGTCGCACAAACTTTTGTTTACAAAAACTTCGATGGCCTATAGTTCGCAAGTTATGCAATCAGTTGACATAAGATTGTGCATGCATGTAGACATGTTAATGACCTTTATATATGCCAAGTTTCAGATGGCTACCTACTCAAACAAGCAAGCAGTAGCGGTTTGAAATTTTCACAATTTGGGCTACACGTTCGGGACGATTCGTGACCTTAGGTGACTTGCACAATTCGGGCTGAAACTAGTGCCAAATGAGAGGGTTGGGATAAACATTCAATTGACCATATGTGCCAAAAATTCTCGTTCTTTAGTTTTCGAGTTATAGCCCCTGGAAGTCGAAAACTGCACGACTTTGCCCTCGAATATCTCGACAACGGAGAAAGGAGAATTTCAGGGCATTTTCTCCCAAGAAATATATGGGAATTATCTGTAATTTAGCACAGTTTCAGAACGATTCGTGAAAGTCACCTTTTAAGAATAACTTCCACTGCAGGCCCATATATAAAAGTTTGCTCCTTTATTACTCTGCACATGGACAATTATTTGCGCTGTTATTTGCCCCAGGCATGTACCTATGTAATTACCGTTTACAGTGTAAAGATGGATGTTATCGGTCGCTGAACGTCGGAGCAGTAGACGTTTAATGCATTTTCCCATAGGGTCCAATGCAAAATTGACACCTCATTTTCTCCATTCTCAAGAGCTTTGAGTCTCTGCAAAACATATACATGTGTAGACACAAATAAGTGAAATAGAATGAAGGCTATTTCAGCTTTAGCTTTTATTCCGTTTGGGAGCTAAAGTCGCACAAACTTTTGTTTACAAAAATTTCGATGGCCTATAGTTCGCAAGTTATGCAATCAGTTGACATAAGATTGTGCATGCATGTAGACATGTTAATGACCTTTATATATGCCAAGTTTCAGATGGCTACCTACTCAAACAAGCAAGCAGTAGCGGTTTGAAATTTTCACAATTTGGGCTACACGTTCGGGACGATTCGTGACCTTAGGTGACTTGCACAATTCGGGCTGAAACTAGTGCCAAATGAGAGGGTTGGGATAAACATTCAATTGACCATATGTGCCAAAAATTCTCGTTCTTTAATTTTCGAGTTATAGCCCCTGGAAGTCGAAAACTGCACGACTTTGCCCTCGAATATCTCGACAACGGAGAAAGGAGAATTTCAGGGCATTTTCTCCCAAGAAATATATGGGAATTATCTGTAATTTAGCACAGTTTCAGAACGATTCGTGAAAGTCACCTTTTAAGAATAACTTCCACTGCAGGCCCATATATAAAAGTTTGCTCCTTTATTACTCTGCACATGGACAATTATTTGCGCTGTTATTTGCCCCAGGCATGTACCTATGTAATTACCGTTTACAGTGTAAAGATGGATGTTATCGGTCGCTGAACGTCGGAGCAGTAGGCGTTTAATGCATTTTCCCATAGGGTCCAATGCAAAATTGACACCTCATTTTCTCCATTCTCAAGAGTTTGAGTCTCTGCAAAACATATACATGTGTAGACACAAATAAGTGAAATAGAATGAAGGCTATTTCAGCTTTAGCTTTTATTCCGTTTGGGAGCTAAAGTCGCACAAACTTTTGTTTACAAAAATTTCGATGGCCTATAGTTCGCAAGTTATGCAATCAGTTGACATAAGATTGTGCATGCATGTAGACATGTTAATGACCTTTATATATGCCAAGTTTCAGATGGCTACCTACTCAAACAAGCAAGCAGTAGCGGTTTGAAATTTTCACAATTTGGGCTACACGTTCGGGACGATTCGTGACCTTAGGTGACTTGCACAATTCGGGCTGAAACTAGTGCCAAATGAGAGGGTTGGGATAAACATTCAATTGACCATATGTGCCAAAAATTCTCGTTCTTTAGTTTTCGAGTTATAGCCCCTGGAAGTCGAAAACTGCACGACTTTGCCCTCGAATATCTCGACAACGGAGAAAGGAGAATTTCAGGGCATTTTCTCCCAAGAAATATATGGGAATTATCTGTAATTTAGCACAGTTTCAGAACGATTCGTGAAAGTCACCTTTTAAGAATAACTTCCACTGCAGGCCCATATATAAAAGTTTGCTCCTTTATTACTCTGCACATGGACAATTATTTGCGCTGTTATTTGCCCCAGGCATGTACCTATGTAATTACCGTTTACAGTGTAAAGATGGATGTTATCGGTCGCTGAACGTCGGAGCAGTAGGCGTTTAATGCATTTTCCCATAGGGTCCAATGCAAAATTGACACCTCATTTTCTCCATTCTCAAGAGCTTTGAGTCTCTGCAAAACATATACATGTGTAGACACAAATAAGTGAAATAGAATGAAGGCTATTTCAGCTTTAGCTTTTATTCCGTTTGGGAGCTAAAGTCGCACAAACTTTTGTTTACAAAAATTTCGATGGCCTATAGTTCGCAAGTTATGCAATCAGTTGACATAAGATTGTGCATGCATGTAGACATGTTAATGACCTTTATATATGCCAAGTTTCAGATGGCTACCTACTCAAACAAGCAAGCAGTAGCGGTTTGAAATTTTCACAATTTGGGCTACACGTTCGGGACGATTCGTGACCTTAGGTGACTTGCACAATTCGGGCTGAAACTAGTGCCAAATGAGAGGGTTGGGATAAACATTCAATTGACCATATGTGCCAAAAATTCTCGTTCTTTAGTTTTCGAGTTATAGCCCCTGGAAGTCGAAAACTGCACGACTTTGCCCTCGAATATCTCGACAACGGAGAAAGGAGAATTTCAGGGCATTTTCTCCCAAGAAATATATGGGAATTATCTGTAATTTAGCACAGTTTCAGAACGATTCGTGAAAGTCACCTTTTAAGAATAACTTCCACTGCAGGCCCATATATAAAAGTTTGCTCCTTTATTACTCTGCACATGGATAATTATTTGCGCTGTTATTTGCCCCAGGCATGTACCTATGTAATTACCGTTTACAGTGTAAAGATGGATGTTATCGGTCGCTGAACGTCGGAGCAGTAGGCGTTTAATGCATTTTCCCATAGGGTCCAATGCAAAATTGACACCTCATTTTCTCCATTCTCAAGAGCTTTGAGTCTCTGCAAAACATATACATGTGTAGACACAAATAAGTGAAATAGAATGAAGGCTATTTCAGCTTTAGCTTTTATTCCGTTTGGGAGCTAAAGTCGCACAAACTTTTTTTACAAAAATTTCGATGGCCTATAGTTCGCAAGTTATGCAATCAGTTGACATAAGATTGTGCATGCATGTAGACATGTTAATGACCTTTATATATGCCAAGTTTCAGATGGCTACCTACTCAAACAAGCAAGCAGTAGCGGTTTGAAATTTTCACAATTTGGGCTACACGTTCGGGACGATTCGTGACCTTAGGTGACTTGCACAATTCGGGCTGAAACTAGTGCCAAATGAGAGGGTTGGGATAAACATTCAATTGACCATATGTGCCAAAAATTCTCGTTCTTTAGTTTTCGAGTTATAGCCCCTGGAAGTCGAAAACTGCACGACTTTGCCCTCGAATATCTCGACAACGGAGAAAGGAGAATTTCAGGGCATTTTCTCCCAAGAAATATATGGGAATTATCTGTAATTTAGCACAGTTTCAGAACGATTCGTGAAAGTCACCTTTTAAGAATAACTTCCACTGCAGGCCCATATATAAAAGTTTGCTCCTTTATTACTCTGCACATGGATAATTATTTGCGCTGTTATTTGCCCCAGGCATGTACCTATGTAATTACCGTTTACAGTGTAAAGATGGATGTTATCGGTCGCTGAACGTCGGAGCAGTAGGCGTTTAATGCATTTTCCCATAGGGTCCAATGCAAAATTGACACCTCATTTTCTCCATTCTCAAGAGCTTTGAGTCTCTGCAAAACATATACATGTGTAGACACAAATAAGTGAAATAGAATGAAGGCTATTTCAGCTTTAGCTTTTATTCCGTTTGGGAGCTAAAGTCGCACAAACTTTTTTTACAAAAATTTCGATGGCCTATAGTTCGCAAGTTATGCAATCAGTTGACATAAGATTGTGCATGCATGTAGACATGTTAATGACCTTTATATATGCCAAGTTTCAGATGGCTACCTACTCAAACAAGCAAGCAGTAGCGGTTTGAAATTTTCACAATTTGGGCTACACGTTCGGGACGATTCGTGACCTTAGGTGACTTGCACAATTCGGGCTGAAACTAGTGCCAAATGAGAGGGTTGGGATAAACATTCAATTGACCATATGTGCCAAAAATTCTCGTTCTTTAGTTTTCGAGTTATAGCCCCTGGAAGTCGAAAACTGCACGACTTTGCCCTCGAATATCTCGACAACGGAGAAAGGAGAATTTCAGGGCATTTTCTCCCAAGAAATATATGGGAATTATCTGTAATTTAGCACAGTTTCAGAACGATTCGTGAAAGTCACCTTTTAAGAATAACTTCCACTGCAGGCCCATATATAAAAGTTTGCTCCTTTATTACTCTGCACATGGACAATTATTTGCGCTGTTATTTGCCCCAGGCATGTACCTATGTAATTACCGTTTACAGTGTAAAGATGGATGTTATCGGTCGCTGAACGTCGGAGCAGTAGGCGTTTAATGCATTTTCCCATAGGGTCCAATGCAAAATTGACACCTCATTTTCTCCATTCTCAAGAGCTTTGAGTCTCTGCAAAACATATACATGTGTAGACACAAATAAGTGAAATAGAATGAAGGCTATTTCAGCTTTAGCTTTTATTCCGTTTGGGAGCTAAAGTCGCACAAACTTTTGTTTACAAAAATTTCGATGGCCTATAGTTCGCAAGTTATGCAATCAGTTGACATAAGATTGTGCATGCATGTAGACATGTTAATGACCTTTATATATGACAAGTTTCAGATGGCTACCTACTCAAACAAGCAAGCAGTAGCGGTTTGAAATTTTCACAATTTGGGCTACACGTTCGGGACGATTCGTGACCTTAGGTGACTTGCACAATTCGGGCTGAAACTAGTGCCAAATGAGAGGGTTGGGATAAACATTCAATACACCATATGTGCCAAAAATTCTCGTTCTTTAGTTTTCGAGTTATAGCCCCTGGAAGTCGAAAACTGCACGACTTTGCCCTCGAATATCTCGACAACGGAGAAAGGAGAATTTCAGGGCATTTTCTCCCAAGAAATATATGGGAATTTTCTGTAATTTAGCACAGTTTCAGAACGATTCGTGAAAGTCACCTTTTAAGAATAACTTCCACTGCAGGCCCATATATAAAAGTTTGCTCCTTTATTACTCTGCACATGGACAATTATTTGCGCTGTTATTTGCCCCAGGCAGGTACCTATGTAATTACCGTTTACAGTGTAAAGATGGATGTTATCGGTCGCTGAACGTCGGAGCAGTAGGCGTTTAATGCATTTTCCCATAGGGTCCAATGCAAAATTGACACCTCATTTTCTCCATTCTCAAGAGCTTTGAGTCTCTGCAAAACATATACATGTGTAGACACAAATAAGTGAAATAGAATGAAGGCTATTTCAGCTTTAGCTTTTATTCCGTTTGGGAGCTAAAGTCGCACAAACTTTTGTTTACAAAAATTTCGATGGCCTATAGTTCGCAAGTTATGCAATCAGTTGACATAAGATTGTGCATGCATGTAGACATGTTAATGACCTTTATATATGCCAAGTTTCAGATGGCTACCTACTCAAACAAGCAAGCAGTAGCGGTTTGAAATTTTCACAATTTGGGCTACACGTTCGGGACGATTCGTGACCTTAGGTGACTTGCACAATTCGGGCTGAAACTAGTGCCAAATGAGAGGGTTGGGATAAACATTCAATTGACCATATGTGCCAAAAATTCTCGTTCTTTAGTTTTCGAGTTATAGCCCCTGGAAGTCGAAAACTGCACGACTTTGCCCTCGAATATCTCGACAACGGAGAAAGGAGAATTTCAGGGCATTTTCTCCCAAGAAATATATGGGAATTATCTGTAATTTAGCACAGTTTCAGAACGATTCGTGAAAGTCACCTTTTAAGAATAACTTCCACTGCAGGCCCATATATAAAAGTTTGCTCCTTTATTACTCTGCACATGGACAATTATTTGCGCTGTTATTTGCCCCAGGCATGTACCTATGTTATTACCGTTTACAGTGTAAAGATGGATGTTATCGGTCGCTGAACGTCGGAGCAGTAGGCGTTTAATGCATTTTCCCATAGGGTCCAATGCAAAATTGACACCTCATTTTCTCCATTCTCAAGAGCTTTGAGTCTCTGCAAAACATATACATGTGTAGACACAAATAAGTGAAATAGAATGAAGGCTATTTCAGCTTTAGCTTTTATTCCGTTTGGGAGCTAAAGTCGCACAAACTTTTGTTTACAAAAATTTCGATGGCCTATAGTTCGCAAGTTATGCAATCAGTTGACATAAGATTGTGCATGCATGTAGACATGTTAATGACCTTTATATATGCCAAGTTTCAGATGGCTACCTACTCAAACAAGCAAGCAGTAGCGGTTTGAAATTTTCACAATTTGGGCTACACGTTCGGGACGATTCGTGACCTTAGGTGACTTGCACAATTCGGGCTGAAACTAGTGCCAAATGAGAGGGTTGGGATAAACATTCAATTGACCATATGTGCCAAAAATTCTCGTTCTTTAGTTTTCGAGTTATAGCCCCTGGAAGTCGAAAACTGCACGACTTTGCCCTCGAATATCTCGACAACGGAGAAAGGAGAATTTCAGGGCATTTTCTCCCAAGAAATATATGGGAATTATCTGTAATTTAGCACAGTTTCAGAACGATTCGTGAAAGTCACCTTTTAAGAATAACTTCCACTGCAGGCCCATATATAAAAGTTTGCTCCTTTATTACTCTGCACATGGACAATTATTTGCGCTGTTATTTGCCCCAGGCATGTACCTATGTAATTACCGTTTACAGTGTAAAGATGGATGTTATCGGTCGCTGAACGTCGGAGCAGTAGGCGTTTAATGCATTTTCCCATAGGGTCCAATGCAAAATTGACACCTCATTTTCTCCATTCTCAAGAGCTTTGAGTCTCTGCAAAACATATACATGTGTAGACACAAATAAGTGAAATAGAATGAAGGCTATTTCAGCTTTAGCTTTTATTCCGTTTGGGAGCTAAAGTCGCACAAACTTTTGTTTACAAAAATTTCGATGGCCTATAGTTCGCAAGTTATGCAATCAGTTGACATAAGATTGTGCATGCATGTAGACATGTTAATGACCTTTATATATGCCAAGTTTCAGATGGCTACCTACTCAAACAAGCAAGCAGTAGCGGTTTGAAATTTTCACAATTTGGGCTACACGTTCGGGACGATTCGTGACCTTAGGTGACTTGCACAATTCGGGCTGAAACTAGTGCCAAATGAGAGGGTTGGGATAAACATTCAATTGACCATATGTGCCAAAAATTCTCGTTCTTTAGTTTTCGAGTTATAGCCCCTGGAAGTCGAAAACTGCACTACTTTGCCCTCGAATATCTCGACAACGGAGAAAGGAGAATTTCAGGGCATTTTCTCCCAAGAAATATATGGGAATTATCTGTAATTTAGCACAGTTTCAGAACGATTCGTGAAAGTCACCTTTTAAGAATAACTTCCACTGCAGGCCCATATATAAAAGTTTGCTCCTTTATTACTCTGCACATGGACAATTATTTGCGCTGTTATTTGCCCCAGGCATGTACCTATGTAATTACCGTTTACAGTGTAAAGATGGATGTTATCGGTCGCTGAACGTCGGAGCAGTAGGCGTTTAATGCATTTTCCCATAGGGTCCAATGCAAAATTGACACCTCATTTTCTCCATTCTCAAGAGCTTTGAGTCTCTGCAAAACATATACATGTGTAGACACAAATAAGTGAAATAGAATGAAGGCTATTTCAGCTTTAGCTTTTATTCCGTTTGGGAGCTAAAGTCGCACAAACTTTTGTTTATAAAAATTTCGATGGCCTATAGTTCGCAAGTTATGCAATCAGTTGACATAAGATTGTGCATGCATGTAGACATGTTAATGACCTTTATATATGCCAAGTTTCAGATGGCTACCTACTCAAACAAGCAAGCAGTAGCGGTTTGAAATTTTCACAATTTGGGCTACACGTTCGGGACGATTCGTGACCTTAGGTGACTTGCACAATTCGGGCTGAAACTAGTGCCAAATGAGAGGGTTGGGATAAACATTCAATTGACCATATGTGCCAAAAATTCTCGTTCTTTAGTTTTCGAGTTATAGCCCCTGGAAGTCGAAAACTGCACGACTTTGCCCTCGAATATCTCGACAACGGAGAAAGGAGAATTTCAGGGCATTTTCTCCCAAGAAATATATGGGAATTATCTGTAATTTAGCACAGTTTCAGAACGATTCGTGAAAGTCACCTTTTAAGAATAACTTCCACTGCAGGCCCATATATAAAAGTTTGCTCCTTTATTACTCTGCACATGGACAATTATTTGCGCTGTTATTTGCCCCAGGCATGTACCTATGTAATTACCGTTTACAGTGTAAAGATGGATGTTATCGGTCGCTGAACGTCGGAGCAGTAGGCGTTTAATGCATTTTCCCATAGGGTCCAATGCAAAATTGACACCTCATTTTCTCCATTCTCAAGAGCTTTGAGTCTCTGCAAAACATATACATGTGTAGACACAAATAAGTGAAATAGAATGAAGGCTATTTCAGCTTTAGCTTTTATTCCGTTTGGGAGCTAAAGTCGCACAAACTTTTGTTTACAAAAATTTCGATGGCCTATAGTTCGCAAGTTATGCAATCAGTTGACATAAGATTGTGCATGCATGTAGACATGTTAATGACCTTTATATATGCCAAGTTTCAGATGGCTACCTACTCAAACAAGCAAGCAGTAGCGGTTTGAAATTTTCACAATTTGGGCTACACGTTCGGGACGATTCGTGACCTTAGGTGACTTGCACAATTCGGGCTGAAACTAGTGCCAAATGAGAGGGTTGGGATAAACATTCAATTGACCATATGTGCCAAAAATTCTCGTTCTTTAGTTTTCGAGTTATAGCCCCTGGAAGTCGAAAACTGCACGACTTTGCCCTCGAATATCTCGACAACGGAGAAAGGAGAATTTCAGGGCATTTTCTCCCAAGAAATATATGGGAATTATCTGTAATTTAGCACAGTTTCAGAACGATTCGTGAAAGTCACCTTTTAAGAATAACTTCCACTGCAGGCCCATATATAAAAGTTTGCTCCTTTATTACTCTGCACATGGACAATTATTTGCGCTCTTATTTGCCCCAGGCATGTACCTATGTAATTACCGTTTACAGTGTAAAGATGGATGTTATCGGTCGCTGAACGTCGGAGCAGTAGGCGTTTAATGCATTTTCCCATAGGGTCCAATGCAAAATTGACACCTCATTTTCTCCATTCTCAAGAGCTTTGAGTCTCTGCAAAACATATACATGTGTAGACACAAATAAGTGAAATAGAATGAAGGCTATTTCAGCTTTAGCTTTTATTCCGTTTGGGAGCTAAAGTCGCACAAACTTTTGTTTACAAAAATTTCGATGGCCTATAGTTCGCAAGTTATGCAATCAGTTGACATAAGATTGTGCATGCATGTAGACATGTTAATGACCTTTATATATGCCAAGTTTCAGATGGCTACCTACTCAAACAAGCAAGCAGTAGCGGTTTGAAATTTTCACAATTTGGGCTACACGTTCGGGACGATTCGTGACCTTAGGTGACTTGCACAATTCGGGCTGAAACTAGTGCCAAATGAGAGGGTTGGGATAAACATTCAATTGACCATATGTGCCAAAAATTCTCGTTCTTTAGTTTTCGAGTTATAGCCCCTGGAAGTCGAAAACTGCACGACTTTGCCCTCGAATATCTCGACAACGGAGAAAGGAGAATTTCAGGGCATTTTCTCCCAAGAAATATATGGGAATTATCTGTAATTTAGCACAGTTTCAGAACGATTCGTGAAAGTCACCTTTTAAGAATAACTTCCACTGCAGGCCCATATATAAAAGTTTGCTCCTTTATAACTCTGCACATGGACAATTATTTGCGCTGTTATTTGCCCCAGGCATGTACCTATGTAATTACCGTTTACAGTGTAAAGATGGATGTTATCGGTCGCTGAACGTCGGAGCAGTAGGCGTTTAATGCATTTTCCCATAGGGTCCAATGCAAAATTGACACCTCATTTTCTCCATTCTCAAGAGCTTTGAGTCTCTGCAAAACATATACATGTGTAGACACAAATAAGTGAAATAGAATGAAGGCTATTTCAGCTTTAGCTTTTATTCCGTTTGGGAGCTAAAGTCGCACAAACTTTTGTTTACAAAAATTTCGATGGCCTATAGTTCGCAAGTTATGCAATCAGTTGACATAAGATTGTGCATGCATGTAGACATGTTAATGACCTTTATATATGCCAAGTTTCAGATGGCTACCTACTCAAACAAGCAAGCAGTAGCGGTTTGAAATTTTCACAATTTGGGCTACACGTTCGGGACGATTCGTGACCTTAGGTGACTTGCACAATTCGGGCTGAAACTAGTGCCAAATGAGAGGGTTGGGATAAACATTCAATTGACCATATGTGCCAAAAATTCTCGTTCTTTAGTTTTCGAGTTATAGCCCCTGGAAGTCGAAAACTGCACGACTTTGCCCTCGAATATCTCGACAACGGAGAAAGGAGAATTTCAGGGCATTTTCTCCCAAGAAATATATGGGAATTATCTGTAATTTAGCACAGTTTCAGAACGATTCGTGAAAGTCACCTTTTAAGAATAACTTCCACTGCAGGCCCATATATAAAAGTTTGCTCCTTTATTACTCTGCACATGGACAATTATTTGCGCTCTTATTTGCCCCAGGCATGTACCTATGTAATTACCGTTTACAGTGTAAAGATGGATGTTATCGGTCGCTGAACGTCGGAGCAGTAGGCGTTTAATGCATTTTCCCATAGGGTCCAATGCAAAATTGACACCTCATTTTCTCCATTCTCAAGAGCTTTGAGTCTCTGCAAAACATATACATGTGTAGACACAAATAAGTGAAATAGAATGAAGGCTATTTCAGCTTTAGCTTTTATTCCGTTTGGGAGCTAAAGTCGCACAAACTTTTGTTTACAAAAATTTCGATGGCCTATAGTTCGCAAGTTATGCAATCAGTTGACATAAGATTGTGCATGCATGTAGACATGTTAATGACCTTTATATATGCCAAGTTTCAGATGGCTACCTACTCAAACAAGCAAGCAGTAGCGGTTTGAAATTTTCACAATTTGGGCTACACGTTCGGGACGATTCGTGACCTTAGGTGACTTGCACAATTCGGGCTGAAACTAGTGCCAAATGAGAGGGTTGGGATAAACATTCAATTGACCATATGTGCCAAAAATTCTCGTTCTTTAGTTTTCGAGTTATAGCCCCTGGAAGTCGAAAACTGCACGACTTTGCCCTCGAATATCTCGACAACGGAGAAAGGAGAATTTCAGGGCATTTTCTCCCAAGAAATATATGGGAATTATCTGTAATTTAGCACAGTTTCAGAGCGATTCGTGAAAGTCACCTTTTAAGAATAACTTCCACTGCAGGCCCATATATAAAAGTTTGCTCCTTTATTACTCTGCACATGGACAATTATTTGCGCTGTTATTTGCCCCAGGCATGTACCTATGTAATTACCGTTTACAGTGTAAAGATGGATGTTATCGGTCGCTGAACGTCGGAGCAGTAGGCGTTTAATGCATTTTCCCATAGGGTCCAATGCAAAATTGACACCTCATTTTCTCCATTCTCAAGAGCTTTGAGTCTCTGCAAAACATATACATGTGTAGACACAAATAAGTGAAATAGAATGAAGGCTATTTCAGCTTTAGCTTTTATTCCGTTTGGGAGCTAAAGTCGCACAAACTTTTGTTTACAAAAATTTCGATGGCCTATAGTTCGCAAGTTATGCAATCAGTTGACATAAGATTGTGCATGCATGTAGACATGTTAATGACCTTTATATATGCCAAGTTTCAGATGGCTACCTACTCAAACAAGCAAGCAGTAGCGGTTTGAAATTTTCACAATTTGGGCTATCCGTTCGGGACGATTCGTGACCTTAGGTGACTTGCACAATTCGGGCTGAAACTAGTGCCAAATGGGAGGGTTGGGATAAACATTCAATTGACCATATGTGCCAAAAATTCTCGTTCTTTAGTTTTCGAGTTATAGCCCCTGGAAGTCGAAAACTGCACGACTTTGCCCTCGAATATCTCGACAACGGAGAAAGGAGAATTTCAGGGCATTTTCTCCCAAGAAATATATGGGAATTATCTGTAATTTAGCACAGTTTCAGAACGATTCGTGAAAGTCACCTTTTAAGAATAACTTCCACTGCAGGCCCATATATAAAAGTTTGCTCCTTTATTACTCTGCACATGGACAATTATTTGCGCTGTTATTTGCCCCAGGCATGTACCTATGTAATTACCGTTTACAGTGTAAAGATGGATGTTATCGGTCGCTGAACGTCGGAGCAGTAGGCGTTTAATGCATTTTCCCATAGGGTCCAATGCAAAATTGACACCTCATTTTCTCCATTCTCAAGAGCTTTGAGTCTCTGCAAAACATATACATGTGTAGACACAAATAAGTGAAATAGAATGAAGGCTATTTCAGCTTTAGCTTTTATTCCGTTTGGGAGCTAAAGTCGCACAAACTTTTGTTTACAAAAATTTCGATGGCCTATAGTTCGCAAGTTATGCAATCAGTTGACATAAGATTGTGCATGCATGTAGACATGTTAATGACCTTTATATATGCCAAGTTTCAGATGGCTACCTACTCAAACAAGCAAGCAGTAGCGGTTTGAAATTTTCACAATTTGGGCTACACGTTCGGGACGATTCGTGACCTTAGGTGACTTGCACAATTCGGGCTGAAACTAGTGCCAAATGAGAGGGTTGGGATAAACATTCAATTGACCATATGTGCCAAAAATTCTCGTTCTTTAGTTTTCGAGTTATAGCCCCTGGAAGTCGAAAACTGCACGACTTTGCCCTCGAATATCTCGACAACGGAGAAAGGAGAATTTCAGGGCATTTTCTCCCAAGAAATATATGGGAATTATCTGTAATTTAGCACAGTTTCAGAACGATTCGTGAAAGTCACCTTTTAAGAATAACTTCCACTGCAGGCCCATATATAAAAGTTTGCTCCTTTATTACTCTGCACATGGACAATTATTTGCGCTGTTATTTGCCCCAGGCATGTACCTATGTAATTACCGTTTACAGTGTAAAGATGGATGTTATCGGTCGCTGAACGTCGGAGCAGTAGGCGTTTAATGCATTTTCCCATAGGGTCCAATGCAAAATTGACACCTCATTTTCTCCATTCTCAAGAGCTTTGAGTCTCTGCAAAACATATACATGTGTAGACACAAATAAGTGAAATAGAATGAAGGCTATTTCAGCTTTAGCTTTTATTCCGTTTGGGAGCTAAAGTCGCACAAACTTTTGTTTACAAAAATTTCGATGGCCTATAGTTCGCAAGTTATGCAATCAGTTGACATAAGATTGTGCATGCATGTAGACATGTTAATGACCTTTATATATGCCAAGTTTCAGATGGCTACCTACTCAAACAAGCAAGCAGTAGCGGTTTGAAATTTTCACAATTTGGGCTACACGTTCGGGACGATTCGTGACCTTAGGTGACTTGCACAATTCGGGCTGAAACTAGTGCCAAATGAGAGGGTTGGGATAAACATTCAATTGACCATATGTGCCAAAAATTCTCGTTCTTTAGTTTTCGAGTTATAGCCCCTGGAAGTCGAAAACTGCACGACTTTGCCCTCGAATATCTCGACAACGGAGAAAGGAGAATTTCAGGGCATTTTCTCCCAAGAAATATATGGGAATTATCTGTAATTTAGCACAGTTTCAGAACGATTCGTGAAAGTCACCTTTTAAGAATAACTTCCACTGCAGGCCCATATATAAAAGTTTGCTCCTTTATTACTCTGCACATGGACAATTATTTGCGCTGTTATTTGCCCCAGGCATGTACCTATGTAATTACCGTTTACAGTGTAAAGATGGATGTTATCGGTCGCTGAACGTCGGAGCAGTAGGCGTTTAATGCATTTTCCCATAGGGTCCAATGCAAAATTGACACCTCATTTTCTCCATTCTCAAGAGCTTTGAGTCTCTGCAAAACATATACATGTGTAGACACAAATAAGTGAAATAGAATGAAGGCTATTTCAGCTTTAGCTTTTATTCCGTTTGGGAGCTAAAGTCGCACAAACTTTTGTTTACAAAAATTTCGATGGCCTATAGTTCGCAAGTTATGCAATCAGTTGACATAAGATTGTGCATGCATGTAGACATGTTAATGACCTTTATATATGCCAAGTTTCAGATGGCTACCTACTCAAACAAGCAAGCAGTAGCGGTTTGAAATTTTCACAATTTGGGCTACACGTTCGGGACGATTCGTGACCTTAGGTGACTTGCACAATTCGGGCTGAAACTAGTGCCAAATGAGAGGGTTGGGATAAACATTCAATTGACCATATGTGCCAAAAATTCTCGTTCTTTAGTTTTCGAGTTATAGCCCCTGGAAGTCGAAAACTGCCGACTTTGCCCTCGAATATCTCGACAACGGAGAAAGGAGAATTTCAGGGCATTTTCTCCCAAGAAATATATGGGAATTATCTGTAATTTAGCACAGTTTCAGAACGATTCGTGAAAGTCACCTTTTAAGAATAACTTCCACTGCAGGCCCATATATAAAAGTTTGCTCCTTTATTACTCTGCACATGGACAATTATTTGCGCTGTTATTTGCCCCAGGCATGAACCTATGTAATTACCGTTTACAGTGTAAAGATGGATGTTATCGGTCGCTGAACGTCGGAGCAGTAGGCGTTTAATGCATTTTCCCATAGGGTCCAATGCAAAATTGACACCTCATTTTCTCCATTCTCAAGAGCTTTGAGTCTCTGCAAAACATATACATGTGTAGACACAAATAAGTGAAATAGAATGAAGGCTATTTCAGCTTTAGCTTTTATTCCGTTTGGGAGCTAAAGTCGCACAAACTTTTGTTTACAAAAATTTCGATGGCCTATAGTTCGCAAGTTATGCAATCAGTTGACATAAGATTGTGCATGCATGTAGACATGTTAATGACCTTTATATATGCCAAGTTTCAGATGGCTACCTACTCAAACAAGCAAGCAGTAGCGGTTTGAAATTTCACAATTTGGGCTACACGTTCGGGACGATTCGTGACCTTAGGTGACTTGCACAATTCGGGCTGAAACTAGTGCCAAATGAGAGGGTTGGGATAAACATTCAATTGACCATATGTGCCAAAAATTCTCGTTCTTTAGTTTTCGAGTTATAGCCCCTGGAAGTCGAAAACTGCACGACTTTGCCCTCGAATATCTCGACAACGGAGAAAGGAGAATTTCAGGGCATTTTCTCCCAAGAAATATATGGGAATTATCTGTAATTTAGCACAGTTTCAGAACGATTCGTGAAAGTCACCTTTTAAGAATAACTTCCACTGCAGGCCCATATATAAAAGTTTGCTCCTTTATTACTCTGCACATGGACAATTATTTGCGCTGTTATTTGCCCCAGGCATGTACCTATGTAATTACCGTTTACAGTGTAAAGATGGATGTTATCGGTCGCTGAACGTCGGAGCAGTAGGCGTTTAATGCATTTTCCCATAGGGTCCAATGCAAAATTGACACCTCATTTTCTCCATTCTCAAGAGCTTTGAGTCTCTGCAAAACATATACATGTGTAGACACAAATAAGTGAAATAGAATGAAGGCTATTTCAGCTTTAGCTTTTATTCCGTTTGGGAGCTAAAGTCGCACAAACTTTTGTTTACAAAAATTTCGATGGCCTATAGTTCGCAAGTTATGCAATCAGTTGACATACGATTGTGCATGCATGTAGACATGTTAATGGCCTTTATATATGCCAAGTTTCAGATGGCTACCTACTCAAACAAGCAAGCAGTAGCGGTTTGAAATTTTCACAATTTGGGCTACACGTTCGGGACGATTCGTGACCTTAGGTGACTTGCACAATTCGGGCTGAAACTAGTGCCAAATGAGAGGGTTGGGATAAACATTCAATTGACCATATGTGCCAAAAATTCTCGTTCTTTAGTTTTCGAGTTATAGCCCCTGGAAGTCGAAAACTGCACGACTTTGCCCTCGAATATCTCGACAACGGAGAAAGGAGAATTTCAGGGCATTTTCTCCCAAGAAATATATGGGAATTATCTGTAATTTAGCACAGTTTCAGAACGATTCGTGAAAGTCACCTTTTAAGAATAACTTCCACTGCAGGCCCATATATAAAAGTTTGCTCCTTTATTACTCTGCACATGGACAATTATTTGCGCTGTTATTTGCCCCAGGCATGTACCTATGTAATTACCGTTTACAGTGTAAAGATGGATGTTATCGGTCGCTGAATGTCGGAGCAGTAGGCGTTTAATGCATTTTCCCATAGGGTCCAATGCAAAATTGACACCTCATTTTCTCCATTCTCAAGAGCTTTGAGTCTCTGCAAAACATATACATGTGTAGACACAAATAAGTGAAATAGAATGAAGGCTATTTCAGCTTTAGCTTTTATTCCGTTTGGGAGCTAAAGTCGCACAAACTTTTGTTTACAAAAATTTCGATGGCCTATAGTTCGCAAGTTATGCAATCAGTTGACATAAGATTGTGCATGCATGTAGACATGTTAATGACCTTTATATATGCCAAGTTTCAGATGGCTACCTACTCAAACAAGCAAGCAGTAGCGGTTTGAAATTTTCACAATTTGGGCTACACGTTCGGGACGATTCGTGACCTTAGGTGACTTGCACAATTCGGGCTGAAACTAGTGCCAAATGAGAGGGTTGGGATAAACATTCAATTGACCATATGTGCCAAAAATTCTCGTTCTTTAGTTTTCGAGTTATAGCCCCTGGAAGTCGAAAACTGCACGACTTTGCCCTCGAATATCTCGACAACGGAGAAAGGAGAATTTCAGGGCATTTTCTCCCAAGAAATATATGGGAATTATCTGTAATTTAGCACAGTTTCAGAACGATTCGTGAAAGTCACCTTTTAAGAATAACTTCCACTGCAGGCCCATATATAAAAGTTTGCTCCTTTATTACTCTGCACATGGACAATTATTTGCGCTGTTATTTGCCCCAGGCATGTACCTATGTAATTACCGTTTACAGTGTAAAGATGGATGTTATCGGTCGCTGAACGTCGGAGCAGTAGGCGTTTAATGCATTTTCCCATAGGGTCCAATGCAAAATTGACACCTCATTTTCTCCATTCTCAAGAGCTTTGAGTCTCTGCAAAACATATACATGTGTAGACACAAATAAGTGAAATAGAATGAAGGCTATTTCAGCTTTAGCTTTTATTCCGTTTGGGAGCTAAAGTCGCACAAACTTTTGTTTACAAAAATTTCGATGGCCTATAGTTCGCAAGTTATGCAATCAGTTGACATAAGATTGTGCATGCATGTAGACATGTTAATGACCTTTATATATGCCAAGTTTCAGATGGCTACCTACTCAAACAAGCAAGCAGTAGCGGTTTGAAATTTTCACAATTTGGGCTACACGTTCGGGACGATTCGTGACCTTAGGTGACTTGCACAATTCGGGCTTAAACTAGTGCCAAATGAGAGGGTTGGGATAAACATTCAATTGACCATATGTGCCAAAAATTCTCGTTCTTTAGTTTTCGAGTTATAGCCCCTGGAAGTCGAAAACTGCCGACTTTGCCCTCGAATATCTCGACAACGGAGAAAGGAGAATTTCAGGGCATTTTCTCCCAAGAAATATATGGGAATTATCTGTAATTTAGCACAGTTTCAGAACGATTCGTGAAAGTCACCTTTTAAGAATAACTTCCACTGCAGGCCCATATATAAAAGTTTGCTCCTTTATTACTCTGCACATGGACAATTATTTGCGCTGTTATTTGCCCCAGGCATGTACCTATGTAATTACCGTTTACAGTGTAAAGATGGATGTTATCGGTCGCTGAACGTCGGAGCAGTAGGCGTTTAATGCATTTTCCCATAGGGTCCAATGCAAAATTGACACCTCATTTTCTCCATTCTCAAGAGCTTTGAGTCTCTGCAAAACATATACATGTGTAGACACAAATAAGTGAAATAGAATGAAGGCTATTTCAGCTTTAGCTTTTATTCCGTTTGGGAGCTAAAGTCGCACAAACTTTTGTTTACAAAAATTTCGATGGCCTATAGTTCGCAAGTTATGCAATCAGTTGACATAAGATTGTGCATGCATGTAGACATGTTAATGACCTTTATATATGCCAAGTTTCAGATGGCTACCTACTCAAACAAGCAAGCAGTAGCGGTTTGAAATTTCACAATTTGGGCTACACGTTCGGGACGATTCGTGACCTTAGGTGACTTGCACAATTCGGGCTGAAACTAGTGCCAAATGAGAGGGTTGGGATAAACATTCAATTGACCATATGTGCCAAAAATTCTCGTTCTTTAGTTTTCGAGTTATAGCCCCTGGAAGTCGAAAACTGCACGACTTTGCCCTCGAATATCTCGACAACGGAGAAAGGAGAATTTCAGGGCATTTTCTCCCAAGAAATATATGGGAATTATCTGTAATTTAGCACAGTTTCAGAACGATTCGTGAAAGTCACCTTTTAAGAATAACTTCCACTGCAGGCCCATATATAAAAGTTTGCTCCTTTATTACTCTGCACATGGACAATTATTTGCGCTGTTATTTGCCCCAGGCATGTACCTATGTAATTACCGTTTACAGTGTAAAGATGGATGTTATCGGTCGCTGAACGTCGGAGCAGTAGGCGTTTAATGCATTTTCCCATAGGGTCCAATGCAAAATTGACACCTCATTTTCTCCATTCTCAAGAGCTTTGAGTCTCTGCAAAACATATACATGTGTAGACACAAATAAGTGAAATAGAATGAAGGCTATTTCAGATTTAGCTTTTATTCCGTTTGGGAGCTAAAGTCGCACAAACTTTTGTTTACAAAAATTTCGATGGCCTATAGTTCGCAAGTTATGCAATCAGTTGACATACGATTGTGCATGCATGTAGACATGTTAATGGCCTTTATATATGCCAAGTTTCAGATGGCTACCTACTCAAACAAGCAAGCAGTAGCGGTTTGAAATTTTCACAATTTGGGCTACACGTTCGGGACGATTCGTGACCTTAGGTGACTTGCACAATTCGGGCTGAAACTAGTGCCAAATGAGAGGGTTGGGATAAACATTCAATTGACCATATGTGCCAAAAATTCTCGTTCTTTAGTTTTCGAGTTATAGCCCCTGGAAGTCGAAAACTGCACGACTTTGCCCTCGAATATCTCGACAACGGAGAAAGGAGAATTTCAGGGCATTTTCTCCCAAGAAATATATGGGAATTATCTGTAATTTAGCACAGTTTCAGAACGATTCGTGAAAGTCACCTTTTAAGAATAACTTCCACTGCAGGCCCATATATAAAAGTTTGCTCCTTTATTACTCTGCACATGGACAATTATTTGCGCTGTTATTTGCCCCAGGCATGTACCTATGTAATTACCGTTTACAGTGTAAAGATGGATGTTATCGGTCGCTGAACGTCGGAGCAGTAGGCGTTTAATGCATTTTCCCATAGGGTCCAATGCAAAATTGACACCTCATTTTCTCCATTCTCAAGAGCTTTGAGTCTCTGCAAAACATATACATGTGTAGACACAAATAAGTGAAATAGAATGAAGGCTATTTCAGCTTTAGCTTTTATTCCGTTTGGGAGCTAAAGTCGCACAAACTTTTGTTTACAAAAATTTCGATGGCCTATAGTTCGCAAGTTATGCAATCAGTTGACATAAGATTGTGCATGCATGTAGACATGTTAATGACCTTTATATATGCCAAGTTTCAGATGGCTACCTACTCAAACAAGCAAGCAGTAGCGGTTTGAAATTTTCACAATTTGGGCTACACGTTCGGGACGATTCGTGACCTTAGGTGACTTGCACAATTCGGGCTTAAACTAGTGCCAAATGAGAGGGTTGGGATAAACATTCAATTGACCATATGTGCCAAAAATTCTCGTTCTTTAGTTTTCGAGTTATAGCCCCTGGAAGTCGAAAACTGCCGACTTTGCCCTCGAATATCTCGACAACGGAGAAAGGAGAATTTCAGGGCATTTTCTCCCAAGAAGTATATGGGAATTATCTGTAATTTAGCACAGTTTCAGAACGATTCGTGAAAGTCACCTTTTAAGAATAACTTCCACTGCAGGCCCATATATAAAAGTTTGCTCCTTTATTACTCTGCACATGGACAATTATTTGCGCTGTTATTTGCCCCAGGCATGTACCTATGTAATTACCGTTTACAGTGTAAAGATGGATGTTATCGGTCGCTGAACGTCGGAGCAGTAGGCGTTTAATGCATTTTCCCATAGGGTCCAATGCAAAATTGACACCTCATTTTCTCCATTCTCAAGAGCTTTGAGTCTCTGCAAAACATATACATGTGTAGACACAAATAAGTGAAATAGAATGAAGGCTATTTCAGCTTTAGCTTTTATTCCGTTTGGGAGCTAAAGTCGCACAAACTTTTGTTTACAAAAATTTCGATGGCCTATAGTTCGCAAGTTATGCAATCAGTTGACATAAGATTGTGCATGCATGTAGACATGTTAATGACCTTTATATATGCCAAGTTTCAGATGGCTACCTACTCAAACAAGCAAGCAGTAGCGGTTTGAAATTTCACAATTTGGGCTACACGTTCGGGACGATTCGTGACCTTAGGTGACTTGCACAATTCGGGCTGAAACTAGTGCCAAATGAGAGGGTTGGGATAAACATTCAATTGACCATATGTGCCAAAAATTCTCGTTCTTTAGTTTTCGAGTTATAGCCCCTGGAAGTCGAAAACTGCACGACTTTGCCCTCGAATATCTCGACAACGGAGAAAGGAGAATTTCAGGGCATTTTCTCCCAAGAAATATATGGGAATTATCTGTAATTTAGCACAGTTTCAGAACGATTCGTGAAAGTCACCTTTTAAGAATAACTTCCACTGCAGGCCCATATATAAAAGTTTGCTCCTTTATTACTCTGCACATGGACAATTATTTGCGCTGTTATTTGCCCCAGGCATGTACCTATGTAATTACCGTTTACAGTGTAAAGATGGATGTTATCGGTCGCTGAACGTCGGAGCAGTAGGCGTTTAATGCATTTTCCCATAGGGTCCAATGCAAAATTGACACCTCATTTTCTCCATTCTCAAGAGCTTTGAGTCTCTGCAAAACATATACATGTGTAGACACAAATAAGTGAAATAGAATGAAGGCTATTTCAGATTTAGCTTTTATTCCGTTTGGGAGCTAAAGTCGCACAAACTTTTGTTTACAAAAATTTCGATGGCCTATAGTTCGCAAGTTATGCAATCAGTTGACATACGATTGTGCATGCATGTAGACATGTTAATGGCCTTTATATATGCCAAGTTTCAGATGGCTACCTACTCAAACAAGCAAGCAGTAGCGGTTTGAAATTTTCACAATTTGGGCTACACGTTCGGGACGATTCGTGACCTTAGGTGACTTGCACAATTCGGGCTGAAACTAGTGCCAAATGAGAGGGTTGGGATAAACATTCAATTGACCATATGTGCCAAAAATTCTCGTTCTTTAGTTTTCGAGTTATAGCCCCTGGAAGTCGAAAACTGCACGACTTTGCCCTCGAATATCTCGACAACGGAGAAAGGAGAATTTCAGGGCATTTTCTCCCAAGAAATATATGGGAATTATCTGTAATTTAGCACAGTTTCAGAACGATTCGTGAAAGTCACCTTTTAAGAATAACTTCCACTGCAGGCCCATATATAAAAGTTTGCTCCTTTATTACTCTGCACATGGACAATTATTTGCGCTGTTATTTGCCCCAGGCATGTACCTATGTAATTACCGTTTACAGTGTAAAGATGGATGTTATCGGTCGCTGAACGTCGGAGCAGTAGGCGTTTAATGCATTTTCCCATAGGGTCCAATGCAAAATTGACACCTCATTTTCTCCATTCTCAAGAGCTTTGAGTCTCTGCAAAACATATACATGTGTAGACACAAATAAGTGAAATAGAATGAAGGCTATTTCAGCTTTAGCTTTTATTCCGTTTGGGAGCTAAAGTCGCACAAACTTTTGTTTACAAAAATTTCGATGGCCTATAGTTCGCAAGTTATGCAATCAGTTGACATAAGATTGTGCATGCATGTAGACATGTTAATGACCTTTATATATGCCAAGTTTCAGATGGCTACCTACTCAAACAAGCAAGCAGTAGCGGTTTGAAATTTTCACAATTTGGGCTACACGTTCGGGACGATTCGTGACCTTAGGTGACTTGCACAATTCGGGCTGAAACTAGTGCCAAATGAGAGGGTTGGGATAAACATTCAATTGACCATATGTGCCAAAAATTCTCGTTCTTTAGTTTTCGAGTTATAGCCCCTGGAAGTCGAAAACTGCACGACTTTGCCCTCGAATATCTCGACAACGGAGAAAGGAGAATTTCAGGGCATTTTCTCCCAAGAAATATATGGGAATTATCTGTAATTTAGCACAGTTTCAGAACGATTCGTGAAAGTCACCTTTTAAGAATAACTTCCACTGCAGGCCCATATATAAAAGTTTGCTCCTTTATTACTCTGCACATGGACAATTATTTGCGCTGTTATTTGCCCCAGGCATGTACCTATGTAATTACCGTTTACAGTGTAAAGATGGATGTTATCGGTCGCTGAACGTCGGAGCAGTAGGCGTTTAATGCATTTTCCCATAGGGTCCAATGCAAAATTGACACCTCATTTTCTCCATTCTCAAGAGCTTTGAGTCTCTGCAAAACATATACATGTGTAGACACAAATAAGTGAAATAGAATGAAGGCTATTTCAGCTTTAGCTTTTATTCCGTTTGGGAGCTAAAGTCGCACAAACTTTTGTTTACAAAAATTTCGATGGCCTATAGTTCGCAAGTTATGCAATCAGTTGACATAAGATTGTGCATGCATGTAGACATGTTAATGACCTTTATATATGCCAAGTTTCAGATGGCTACCTACTCAAACAAGCAAGCAGTAGCGGTTTGAAATTTTCACAATTTGGGCTACACGTTCGGGACGATTCGTGACCTTAGGTGACTTGCACAATTCGGGCTGAAACTAGTGCCAAATGAGAGGGTTGGGATAAACATTCAATTGACCATATGTGCCAAAAAATTCTCGTTCTTTAGTTTTCGAGTTATAGCCCCTGGAAGTCGAAAACTGCACGACTTTGCCCTCGAATATCTCGACAACGGAGAAAGGAGAATTTCAGGGCATTTTCTCCCAAGAAATATATGGGAATTATCTGTAATTTAGCACAGTTTCAGAACGATTCGTGAAAGTCACCTTTTAAGAATAACTTCCACTGCAGGCCCATATATAAAAGTTTGCTCCTTTATTACTCTGCACATGGACAATTATTTGCGCTGTTATTTGCCCCAGGCATGTACCTATGTAATTACCGTTTACAGTGTAAAGATGGATGTTATCGGTCGCTGAACGTCGGAGCAGTAGGCGTTTAATGCATTTTCCCATAGGGTCCAATGCAAAATTGACACCTCATTTTCTCCATTCTCAAGAGCTTTGAGTCTCTGCAAAACATATACATGTGTAGACACAAATAAGTGAAATAGAATGAAGGCTATTTCAGCTTTAGCTTTTATTCCGTTTGGGAGCTAAAGTCGCACAAACTTTTGTTTACAAAAATTTCGATGGCCTATAGTTCGCAAGTTATGCAATCAGTTGACATAAGATTGTGCATGCATGTAGACATGTTAATGACCTTTATATATGCCAAGTTTCAGATGGCTACCTACTCAAACAAGCAAGCAGTAGCGGTTTGAAATTTTCACAATTTGGGCTACACGTTCGGGACGATTCGTGACCTTAGGTGACTTGCACAATTCGGGCTGAAACTAGTGCCAAATGAGAGGGTTGGGATAAACATTCAATTGACCATATGTGCCAAAAATTCTCGTTCTTTAGTTTTCGAGTTATAGCCCCTGGAAGTCGAAAACTGCACGACTTTGCCCTCGAATATCTCGACAACGGAGAAAGGAGAATTTCAGGGCATTTTCTCCCAAGAAATATATGGGAATTATCTGTAATTTAGCACAGTTTCAGAACGATTCGTGAAAGTCACCTTTTAAGAATAACTTCCACTGCAGGCCCATATATAAAAGTTTGCTCCTTTATTACTCTGCACATGGACAATTATTTGCGCTGTTATTTGCCCCAGGCATGTACCTATGTAATTACCGTTTACAGTGTAAAGATGGATGTTATCGGTCGCTGAACGTCGGAGCAGTAGGCGTTTAATGCATTTTCCCATAGGGTCCAATGCAAAATTGACACCTCATTTTCTCCATTCTCAAGAGCTTTGAGTCTCTGCAAAACATATACATGTGTAGACACAAATAAGTGAAATAGAATGAAGGCTATTTCAGCTTTAGCTTTTATTCCGTTTGGGAGCTAAAGTCGCACAAACTTTTGTTTACAAAAATTTCGATGGCCTATAGTTCGCAAGTTATGCAATCAGTTGACATAAGATTGTGCATGCATGTAGACATGTTAATGACCTTTATATATGCCAAGTTTCAGATGGCTACCTACTCAAACAAGCAAGCAGTAGCGGTTTGAAATTTTCACAATTTGGGCTACACGTTCGGGACGATTCGTGACCTTAGGTGACTTGCACAATTCGGGCTGAAACTAGTGCCAAATGAGAGGGTTGGGATAAACATTCAATTGACCATATGTGCCAAAAATTCTCGTTCTTTAGTTTTCGAGTTATAGCCCCTGGAAGTCGAAAACTGCACGACTTTGCCCTCGAATATCTCGACAACGGAGAAAGGAGAATTTCAGGGCATTTTCTCCCAAGAAATATATGGGAATTATCTGTAATTTAGCACAGTTTCAGAACGATTCGTGAAAGTCACCTTTTAAGAATAACTTCCACTGCAGGCCCATATATAAAAGTTTGCTCCTTTATTACTCTGCACATGGACAATTATTTGCGCTGTTATTTGCCCCAGGCATGTACCTATGTAATTACCGTTTACAGTGTAAAGATGGATGTTATCGGTCGCTGAACGTCGGAGCAGTAGGCGTTTAATGCATTTTCCCATAGGGTCCAATGCAAAATTGACACCTCATTTTCTCCATTCTCAAGAGTTTTGAGTCTCTGCAAAACATATACATGTGTAGACACAAATAAGTGAAATAGAATGAAGGCTATTTCAGCTTTAGCTTTTATTCCGTTTGGGAGCTAAAGTCGCACAAACTTTTGTTTACAAAAATTTCGATGGCCTATAGTTCGCAAGTTATGCAATCAGTTGACATAAGATTGTGCATGCATGTAGACATGTTAATGACCTTTATATATGCCAAGTTTCAGATGGCTACCTACTCAAACAAGCAAGCAGTAGCGGTTTGAAATTTTCACAATTTGGGCTACACGTTCGGGACGATTCGTGACCTTAGGTGACTTGCACAATTCGGGCTGAAACTAGTGCCAAATGAGAGGGTTGGGATAAACATTCAATTGACCATATGTGCCAAAAATTCTCGTTCTTTAGTTTTCGAGTTATAGCCCCTGGAAGTCGAAAACTGCACGACTTTGCCCTCGAATATCTCGACAACGGAGAAAGGAGAATTTCAGGGCATTTTCTCCCAAGAAATATATGGGAATTATCTGTAATTTAGCACAGTTTCAGAACGATTCGTGAAAGTCACCTTTTAAGAATAACTTCCACTGCAGGCCCATATATAAAAGTTTGCTCCTTTATTACTCTGCACATGGACAATTATTTGCGCTGTTATTTGCCCCAGGCATGTACCTATGTAATTACCGTTTACAGTGTAAAGATGGATGTTATCGGTCGCTGAACGTCGGAGCAGTAGACGTTTAATGCATTTTCCCATAGGGTCCAATGCAAAATTGACACCTCATTTTCTCCATTCTCAAGAGCTTTGAGTCTCTGCAAAACATATACATGTGTAGACACAAATAAGTGAAATAGAATGAAGGCTATTTCAGCTTTAGCTTTTATTCCGTTTGGGAGCTAAAGTCGCACAAACTTTTGTTTACAAAAATTTCGATGGCCTATAGTTCGCAAGTTATGCAATCAGTTGACATAAGATTGTGCATGCATGTAGACATGTTAATGACCTTTATATATGCCAAGTTTCAGATGGCTACCTACTCAAACAAGCAAGCAGTAGCGGTTTGAAATTTTCACAATTTGGGCTACACGTTCGGGACGATTCGTGACCTTAGGTGACTTGCACAATTCGGGCTGAAACTAGTGCCAAATGAGAGGATTGGGATAAACATTCAATTGACCATATGTGCCAAAAATTCTCGTTCTTTAATTTTCGAGTTATAGCCCCTGGAAGTCGAAAACTGCACGACTTTGCCCTCGAATATCTCGACAACGGAGAAAGGAGAATTTCAGGGCATTTTCTCCCAAGAAATATATGGGAATTATCTGTAATTTAGCACAGTTTCAGAACGATTCGTGAAAGTCACCTTTTAAGAATAACTTCCACTGCAGGCCCATATATAAAAGTTTGCTCCTTTATTACTCTGCACATGGACAATTATTTGCGCTGTTATTTGCCCCAGGCATGTACCTATGTAATTACCGTTTACAGTGTAAAGATGGATGTTATCGGTCGCTGAACGTCGGAGCAGTAGGCGTTTAATGCATTTTCCCATAGGGTCCAATGCAAAATTGACACCTCATTTTCTCCATTCTCAAGAGCTTTGAGTCTCTGCAAAACATGTACATGTGTAGACACAAATAAGTGAAATAGAATGAAGGCTATTTCAGCTTTAGCTTTTATTCCGTTTGGGAGCTAAAGTCGCACAAACTTTTGTTTACAAAAATTTCGATGGCCTATAGTTCGCAAGTTATGCAATCAGTTGACATAAGATTGTGCATGCATGTAGACATGTTAATGACCTTTATATATGCCAAGTTTCAGATGGCTACCTACTCAAACAAGCAAGCAGTAGCGGTTTGAAATTTTCACAATTTGGGCTACACGTTCGGGACGATTCGTGACCTTAGGTGACTTGCACAATTCGGGCTGAAACTAGTGCCAAATGAGAGGGTTGGGATAAACATTCAATTGACCATATGTGCCAAAAATTCTCGTCCTTTAGTTTTCGAGTTATAGCCCCTGGAAGTCGAAAACTGCACGACTTTGCCCTCGAATATCTCGACAACGGAGAAAGGAGAATTTCAGGGCATTTTCTCCCAAGAAATATATGGGAATTATCTGTAATTTAGCACAGTTTCAGAACGATTCGTGAAAGTCACCTTTTAAGAATAACTTCCACTGCAGGCCCATATATAAAAGTTTGCTCCTTTATTACTTTGCACATGGACAATTATTTGCGCTGTTATTTGCCCCAGGCATGTACCTATGTAATTACCGTTTACAGTGTAAAGATGGATGTTATCGGTCGCTGAACGTCGGAGCAGTAGGCGTTTAATGCATTTTCCCATAGGGTCCAATGCAAAATTGACACCTCATTTTCTCCATTCTCAAGAGCTTTGAGTCTCTGCAAAACATATACATGTGTAGACACAAATAAGTGAAATAGAATGAAGGCTATTTCAGCTTTAGCTTTTATTCCGTTTGGGAGCTAAAGTCGCACAAACTTTTGTTTACAAAAATTTCGATGGCCTATAGTTCGCAAGTTATGCAATCAGTTGACATAAGATTGTGCATGCATGTAGACATATTAATGACCTTTATATATGCCAAGTTTCAGATGGCTACCTACTCAAACAAGCAAGCAGTAGCGGTTTGAAATTTTCACAATTTGGGCTACACGTTCGGGACGATTCGTGACCTTAGGTGACTTGCACAATTCGGGCTGAAACTAGTGCCAAATGAGAGGGTTGGGATAAACATTCAATTGACCATATGTGCCAAAAATTCTCGTTCTTTAGTTTTCGAGTTATAGCCCCTGGAAGTCGAAAACTGCACGACTTTGCCCTCGAATATCTCGACAACGGAGAAAGGAGAATTTCAGGGCATTTTCTCCCAAGAAATATATGGGAATTATCTGTAATTTAGCACAGTTTCAGAACGATTCGTGAAAGTCACCTTTTAAGAATAACTTCCACTGCAGGCCCATATATAAAAGTTTGCTCCTTTATTACTCTGCACATGGACAATTATTTGCGCTGTTATTTGCCCCAGGCATGTACCTATGTAATTACCGTTTACAGTGTAAAGATGGATGTTATCGGTCGCTGAACGTCGGAGCAGTAGGCGTTTAATGCATTTTCCCATAGGGTCCAATGCAAAATTGACACCTCATTTTCTCCATTCTCAAGAGCTTTGAGTCTCTGCAAAACATATACATGTGTAGACACAAATAAGTGAAATAGAATGAAGGCTATTTCAGCTTTAGCTTTTATTCCGTTTGGGAGCTAAAGTCGCACAAACTTTTGTTTACAAAAATTTCGATGGCCTATAGTTCGCAAGTTATGCAATCAGTTGACATAAGATTGTGCATGCATGTAGACATGTTAATGACCTTTATATATGCCAAGTTTCAGATGGCTACCTACTCAAACAAGCAAGCAGTAGCGGTTTGAAATTTTCACAATTTGGGCTACACGTTCGGGACGATTCGTGACCTTAGGTGACTTGCACAATTCGGGCTGAAACTAGTGCCAAATGAGAGGGTTGGGATAAACATTCAATTGACCATATGTGCCAAAAATTCTCGTTCTTTAGTTTTCGAGTTATAGCCCCTGGAAGTCGAAAACTGCACGACTTTGCCCTCGAATATCTCGACAACGGAGAAAGGAGAATTTCAGGGCATTTTCTCCCAAGAAATATATAGTGGGGCAGATATGTAACAAATTTTGGCCGAATTGTGCACTTTTTGATAAAAGCATGAAATTTGGTACATAGTTAGATTGGACCAAAATATGAATTTTTAGGGTGGATGCCAAGCTGAATTTTGCCTATTTCGGCGGCCATCTTGATTTTTCAAAATGGCGTCTGCCTTAAAGGTAAGTTTCATACTGATCAGAGCCCATTACATTTTATATACTCTTTGAGCTGATAAAAGTTCCCCTGTCATATGGAGGAACTCTAGAGAGTAGTGTTTGCAGAAGTTTCTATTAAAATTGTGTTGGTTTATACCTGTAAACCCTCTGATTATGGGTTAAGCCCACATGTGTAAATTACATATTTATATTTCCATAGAACCATATAATTTGAATGCAGAAACATTTCGTTTTGTTTCTGTCAGCCTTTCACCATTTTTTCCTTTCTTCAAATAGTGGAATAATTACAGTCTGCATGATTTTTTTTATCATTTTCAACTACTGGAGGTAACGTAAATAACATTTAGTCATAAAAGTCCAATATTATACCACTTTTGAACTTTCTTCACTGTGTCTCAAAAATATTATAAATATGACATTCTTTCAGTTCTTAAGAAACGTTGCTTCTTGAGACCTCTGACACTTTAATAGTTAGGTTAAAGGTGACATGAAGTGGGTTTTATACGTTACGAAAAATAGGATACTGCAAACTAATGATGTTTCTAGACATGAAAAGCTCTGAGGACGTTCACTCTTTTCTGGCATTTATTACCTAAATTATCATTATTAATAACGTACTTGCCTAACTACTTAACTGTTTTGTCATCCTTTTAATGATACTAGCATACATGATATTTATTATAAAAATGATTAAAAAAGTTAAATCAAATAAAAGAACAGAGACATCACTGTAGAGAAAATAAAGCCCTGCCGTTGTAGGACAGCACTTTATGTAGAAGTAAAGTCAAGAGATAAGCAGTCAACAGTCAGTCTTATAAAAATAGCGCCCCAGAAGCGTTAATTTAGTAGTATAAGAGCGTCTAGTATGACATGTAATCTACAAAACATACAAGAGCATTATCTTACAGTGTTTATTGAAAAGATGTAGCATATTACATGCAAACAAAAGAAAGACAGTTGATAAGAGAAATATAAAAAGACATTTGAAGATTTTGGGAACAGAATGTTACATGTAAACTTGGGTTGCAGAGCACATTTACTTTAGTTAAGGTTCTATGGGTAGTATACGTTACACAAGAAATGCCATTTCTCAACAAAAACCATCATATAAAATAAGAAAAATTACTGCATAATGTCAAAATACTACAAGTTTTACAACACAGCCTTACGTTGTCTATTTTGTAATGCTCCTACCTCTGATGCCTTAAGCAGGACTTTGGGAATAAAATATCGAAACAGGAACTGAAAGCTAATGATACAAGGAGTTGAGTAATAGGCTATGTGGATATTTGAAGCTGCTTTCGATAAAATCTTTCTTTTACGACAATCTTCATTCTATGACGCAGTTTTGTTTTATTATTTTTTCTTACCTTATCAATGCTTATATATTCAACAGTTTCTTGAGGAGTGCTTAAATATGGGAACTTCAGTTGTTGTTATTGACAAATATTTTATTTTTACAAGTAATAATAATCTGCAGTGTCCCAACTGCACAAAATGCAATGGCAAATGAAAAAAAAGACTACATGTATTAATCAACATCAGTGTTACTACTTAGGGATTTCAAGGCAAATCTCAGTTCCTCATCTCCTACATGAACCTGCAGTATGACTAGAAATTAAACGAGAACAAACATAACAAGTAATGTATACAACCATTTTATTGGGCAATTTACTAATTAGTCACACCTTATATGTAGTAAAACGTTATGTATAGGGCAGAAACAAATAAAATAAGTTATACCTATACATATCAGGGACTAACCAAATTAAATGTTATTCTAATTAATCTTTTTGCCTAGTTTGTTGTAATCATTTCGGGAAAGGGGTAGGGGAGGTGGGGGTGGGGAGTAAATAATTTACTGATGATGAAGTCCCGCTGCTTATGAACAGTGTTCTCAATACAACTTGACAATATAAAAGAATATACTAATACAATAAATAATTTATTAAAAGTTGTTTGAAAGTAATTATGCTGTTGTAATATTTTAGGTGTTGATAATAGTAAGCCGTAATATGCGAAGATGGTGGTGCAAAATTACCTGATCAGGAAAGATTATGTCTTTTTATAGTGACAGTTATACTTCGTGAACAGAAGATGATGGGAAAGCTCTAATTTCCATGTCTCACAATAAAGATTTTCACTTTTTTCGTTTTCCTTACAGTAATATGCGGCAGTATAAATGACGAGAGCTACATGTATACGAACAGATAACGTTTATTACCACTCAGGTACACATTTAACGTGATATTCAACCTTAACCCTAATCAAAATATTTACTTGTCGAATGTGTCATTAAAAGGTTATTATAGTGAGTCTGCTGCAAAACTATGTTTTAAAAGAGTTAGAGCCAGAGTATGCCATTTGTAAAGATCTTTGTTTTTCCTGCTGTACTACAGGAAATATTGAAAATCTACGTATACTACATGTATCTGAATATCTGAATATAGTTTACAGGTTAACACTTAAAGCATTGAAAGCCTAGCTGCAGTCTGAAACTGACTCTTTACAACAGTTTGCAATTCTAATTATCTGACACCACTAAAAATTGTACACGAACTACAATTGTGTTACTCAACGTTACCACTAAACCTACCTTCAGATACATGTTTAAATCATATAATTATGGTTAAAAACATACAACGATGGTTTTCCAATATAGTGGCATATGCTTCTGGTTACTTAAGATGAAATACAGATCAAACTGAGGATACACTAGTTACCATTTACACGTGTATCTATTTCTCGAAGTCATTCTTCAAAATTGTATGGACTCTTACAAAAATGTTTCGTTCTAGATTCAAGTAATTTTTCAGTGCTGTATTGACTAATTCAAAAGGAGCCAATCTGTTCTCTCTAATATGTGCATAGTTTGAAAATGAAAAATAGTGTTAGTTCAGTAAGGACCACATTTATCAACCATCAATTTTGGTTTATTTAGATTATTGTTGTTTGTTAGTACCTTTGCTAGTGTTATGTACGTTACACATCGAATATGAATCTTTTTCCTTTTAAAGCCTTATATAACTTTGTGCATTAAAATAAACTCAAATACATTTAAGGATTAAACTATGTTTTTTGCTTCTTTTATAAATTATGAGTTAGGCAAAATGATTTATTATGTAGACTATTTAGCAACAAGAAAAAATTACAAGTAAAAGAATTGCTATCGTCATCCAGTTAATAAGTTACATTCACTAGAAAAAGAATTAAATCTGCAAAACAATGATCTTTTGAAAGGTTTTGTTCACCAGGTGGTGAGGAATTATGATTCACTGTATTCCATTTCTATACTTACAAACATGTAATTATCGATTAGTGTCATGTCTACGCCCAGGGGCATAGATCAGAAATGCCGAATAACAGACAAGTTTGAGAAAATCATGGCGAAAATTCAGCTTAACATGTTCAGAAACACAAAACTGGTCTTTCTAATGATTTCCGATTCTGTTTATCATAAAATGCAGTATCAGTGGCGGCCATTTTGAAATTCAAGATGGCCGCCATAAATGGGATTTTCCGGCTTGGCATCCACCCTGAAACTGCTTAGAATAGCTTTGTCTAGCATTGTGCCAAATTTCATGCTTTTATCAAAAAGTGCACAATTATTTCACATATCTGCCCAGCTAATATGGGAATTATCTGTAATTTAGCACAGTTTCAGAACGATTCGTGAAAGTCACCTTTTAAGAATAACTTCCACTGCAGGCCCATATATAAAAGTTTGCTCCTTTATTACTCTGCACATGGACAATTATTTGCGCTGTTATTTGCCCCAGGCATGTACCTATGTAATTACCGTTTACAGTGTAAAGATGGATGTTATCGGTCGCTGAACGTCGGAGCAGTAGGCGTTTAATGCATTTTCCCATAGGGTCCAATGCAAAATTGACACCTCATTTTCTCCATTCTCAAGAGCTTTGAGTCTCTGCAAAACATATACATGTGTAGACACAAATAAGTGAAATAGAATGAAGGCTATTTCAGCTTTAGCTTTTATTCCGTTTGGGAGCTAAAGTCGCACAAACTTTTGTTTACAAAAATTTCGATGGCCTATAGTTCGCAAGTTATGCAATCAGTTGACATAAGATTGTGCATGCATGTAGACATGTTAATGACCTTTATATATGCCAAGTTTCAGATGGCTACCTACTCAAACAAGCAAGCAGTAGCGGTTTGAAATTTTCACAATTTGGGCTACACGTTCGGGACGATTCGTGACCTTAGGTGACTTGCACAATTCGGGCTGAAACTAGTGCCAAATGAGAGGGTTGGGATAAACATTCAATTGACCATATGTGCCAAAAATTCTCGTTCTTTAGTTTTCGAGTTATAGCCCCTGGAAGTCGAAAACTGCACGACTTTGCCCTCGAATATCTCGACAACGGAGAAAGGAGAATTTCAGGGCATTTTCTCCCAAGAAATATATGGGAATTATCTGTAATTTAGCACAGTTTCAGAACGATTCGTGAAAGTCACCTTTTAAGAATAACTTCCACTGCAGGCCCATATATAAAAGTTTGCTCCTTTATAACTCTGCACATGGACAATTATTTGCGCTGTTATTTGCCCCAGGCATGTACCTATGTAATTACCGTTTACAGTGTAAAGATGGATGTTATCGGTCGCTGAACGTCGGAGCAGTAGGCGTTTAATGCATTTTCCCATAGGGTCCAATGCAAAATTGACACCTCATTTTCTCCATTCTCAAGAGCTTTGAGTCTCTGCAAAACATATACATGTGTAGACACAAATAAGTGAAATAGAATGAAGGCTATTTCAGCTTTAGCTTTTATTCCGTTTGGGAGCTAAAGTCGCACAAACTTTTGTTTACAAAAATTTCGATGGCCTATAGTTCGCAAGTTATGCAATCAGTTGACATAAGATTGTGCATGCATGTAGACATGTTAATGACCTTTATATATGCCAAGTTTCAGATGGCTACCTACTCAAACAAGCAAGCAGTAGCGGTTTGAAATTTTCACAATTTGGGCTACACGTTCGGGACAATTCGTGACCTTAGGTGACTTGCACAATTCGGGCTGAAACTAGTGCCAAATGAGAGGGTTGGGATAAACATTCAATTGACCATATGTGCCAAAAATTCTCGTTCTTTAGTTTTCGAGTTATAGCCCCTGGAAGTCGAAAACTGCACTACTTTGCCCTCGAATATCTCGACAACGGAGAAAGGAGAATTTCAGGGCATTTTCTCCCAAGAAATATATGGGAATTATCTGTAATTTAGCACAGTTTCAGAACGATTCGTGAAAGTCACCTTTTAAGAATAACTTCCACTGCAGGCCCATATATAAAAGTTTGCTCCTTTATTACTCTGCACATGGACAATTATTTGCGCTGTTATTTGCCCCAGGCATGTACCTATGTAATTACCGTTTACAGTGTAAAGATGGATGTTATCGGTCGCTGAACGTCGGAGCAGTAGGCGTTTAATGCATTTTCCCATAGGGTCCAATGCAAAATTGACACCTCATTTTCTCCATTCTCAAGAGCTTTGAGTCTCTGCAAAACATATACATGTGTAGACACAAATAAGTGAAATAGAATGAAGGCTATTTCAGCTTTAGCTTTTATTCCGTTTGGGAGCTAAAGTCGCACAAACTTTTGTTTACAAAAATTTCGATGGCCTATAGTTCGCAAGTTATGCAATCAGTTGACATAAGATTGTGCATGCATGTAGACATGTTAATGACCTTTATATATGCCAAGTTTCAGATGGCTACCTACTCAAACAAGCAAGCAGTAGCGGTTTGAAATTTTCACAATTTGGGCTACACGTTCGGGACGATTCGTGACCTTAGGTGACTTGCACAATTCGGGCTGAAACTAGTGCCAAATGAGAGGGTTGGGATAAACATTCAATTGACCATATGTGCCAAAAATTCTCGTTCTTTAGTTTTCGAGTTATAGCCCCTGGAAGTCGAAAACTGCACGACTTTGCCCTCGAATATCTCGACAACGGAGAAAGGAGAATTTCAGGGCATTTTCTCCCAAGAAATATATGGGAATTATCTGTAATTTAGCACAGTTTCAGAACGATTCGTGAAAGTCACCTTTTAAGAATAACTTCCACTGCAGGCCCATATATAAAAGTTTGCTCCTTTATTACTCTGCACATGGACAATTATTTGCGCTGTTATTTGCCCCAGGCATGTACCTATGTAATTACCGTTTACAGTGTAAAGATGGATGTTATCGGTCGCTGAACGTCGGAGCAGTAGGCGTTTAATGCATTTTCCCATAGGGTCCAATGCAAAATTGACACCTCATTTTCTCCATTCTCAAGAGCTTTGAGTCTCTGCAAAACATATACATGTGTAGACACAAATAAGTGAAATAGAATGAAGGCTATTTCAGCTTTAGCTTTTATTCCGTTTGGGAGCTAAAGTCGCACAAACTTTTGTTTACAAAAATTTCGATGGCCTATAGTTCGCAAGTTATGCAATCAGTTGACATAAGATTGTGCATGCATGTAGACATGTTAATGACCTTTATATATGCCAAGTTTCAGATGGCTACCTACTCAAACAAGCAAGCAGTAGCGGTTTGAAATTTTCACAATTTGGGCTACACGTTCGGGACGATTCGTGACCTTAGGTGACTTGCACAATTCGGGCTGAAACTAGTGCCAAATGAGAGGGTTGGGATAAACATTCAATTGACCATATGTGCCAAAAATTCTCGTTCTTTAGTTTTCGAGTTATAGCCCCTGGAAGTCGAAAACTGCACGACTTTGCCCTCGAATATCTCGACAACGGAGAAAGGAGAATTTCAGGGCATTTTCTCCCAAGAAATATATGGGAATTATCTGTAATTTAGCACAGTTTCAGAACGATTCGTGAAAGTCACCTTTTAAGAATAACTTCCACTGCAGGCCCATATATAAAAGTTTGCTCCTTTATTACTCTGCACATGGACAATTATTTGCGCTGTTATTTGCCCCAGGCATGTACCTATGTAATTACCGTTTACAGTGTAAAGATGGATGTTATCGGTCGCTGAACGTCGGAGCAGTAGGCGTTTAATGCATTTTCCCATAGGGTCCAATGCAAAATTGACACCTCATTTTCTCCATTCTCAAGAGCTTTGAGTCTCTGCAAAACATATACATGTGTAGACACAAATAAGTGAAATAGAATGAAGGCTATTTCAGCTTTAGCTTTTATTCCGTTTGGGAGCTAAAGTCGCACAAACTTTTGTTTACAAAAATTTCGATGGCCTATAGTTCGCAAGTTATGCAATCAGTTGACATAAGATTGTGCATGCATGTAGACATGTTAATGACCTTTATATATGCCAAGTTTCAGATGGCTACCTACTCAAACAAGCAAGCAGTAGCGGTTTGAAATTTTCACAATTTGGGCTACACGTTCGGGACGATTCGTGACCTTAGGTGACTTGCACAATTCGGGCTGAAACTAGTGCCAAATGAGAGGGTTGGGATAAACATTCAATTGACCATATGTGCCAAAAATTCTCGTTCTTTAGTTTTCGAGTTATAGCCCCTGGAAGTCGAAAACTGCACGACTTTGCCCTCGAATATCTCGACAACGGAGAAAGGAGAATTTCAGGGCATTTTCTCCCAAGAAATATATGGGAATTATCTGTAATTTAGCACAGTTTCAGAACGATTCGTGAAAGTCACCTTTTAAGAATAACTTCCACTGCAGGCCCATATATAAAAGTTTGCTCCTTTATAACTCTGCACATGGACAATTATTTGCGCTGTTATTTGCCCCAGGCATGTACCTATGTAATTACCGTTTACAGTGTAAAGATGGATGTTATCGGTCGCTGAACGTCGGAGCAGTAGGCGTTTAATGCATTTTCCCATAGGGTCCAATGCAAAATTGACACCTCATTTTCTCCATTCTCAAGAGCTTTGAGTCTCTGCAAAACATATACATGTGTAGACACAAATAAGTGAAATAGAATGAAGGCTATTTCAGCTTTAGCTTTTATTCCGTTTGGGAGCTAAAGTCGCACAAACTTTTGTTTACAAAAATTTCGATGGCCTATAGTTCGCAAGTTATGCAATCAGTTGACATAAGATTGTGCATGCATGTAGACATGTTAATGACCTTTATATATGCCAAGTTTCAGATGGCTACCTACTCAAACAAGCAAGCAGTAGCGGTTTGAAATTTTCACAATTTGGGCTACACGTTCGGGACGATTCGTGACCTTAGGTGACTTGCACAATTCGGGCTGAAACTAGTGCCAAATGAGAGGGTTGGGATAAACATTCAATTGACCATATGTGCCAAAAATTCTCGTTCTTTAGTTTTCGAGTTATAGCCCCTGGAAGTCGAAAACTGCACGACTTTGCCCTCGAATATCTCGACAACGGAGAAAGGAGAATTTCAGGGCATTTTCTCCCAAGAAATATATGGGAATTATCTGTAATTTAGCACAGTTTCAGAACGATTCGTGAAAGTCACCTTTTAAGAATAACTTCCACTGCAGGCCCATATATAAAAGTTTGCTCCTTTATTACTCTGCACATGGACAATTATTTGCGCTGTTATTTGCCCCAGGCATGTACCTATGTAATTACCGTTTACAGTGTAAAGATGGATGTTATCGGTCGCTGAACGTCGGAGCAGTAGGCGTTTAATGCATTTTCCCATAGGGTCCAATGCAAAATTGACACCTCATTTTCTCCATTCTCAAGAGCTTTGAGTCTCTGCAAAACATATACATGTGTAGACACAAATAAGTGAAATAGAATGAAGGCTATTTCAGCTTTAGCTTTTATTCCGTTTGGGAGCTAAAGTCGCACAAACTTTTGTTTACAAAAATTTCGATGGCCTATAGTTCGCAAGTTATGCAATCAGTTGACATAAGATTGTGCATGCATGTAGACATGTTAATGACCTTTATATATGCCAAGTTTCAGATGGCTACCTACTCAAACAAGCAAGCAGTAGCGGTTTGAAATTTTCACAATTTGGACTACACGTTCGGGACGATTCGTGACCTTAGGTGACTTGCACAATTCGGGCTGAAACTAGTGCCAAATGAGAGGGTTGGGATAAACATTCAATTGACCATATGTGCCAAAAATTCTCGTTCTTTAGTTTTCGAGTTATAGCCCCTGGAAGTCGAAAACTGCACGACTTTGCCCTCGAATATCTCGACAACGGAGAAAGGAGAATTTCAGGGCATTTTCTCCCAAGAAATATATGGGAATTATCTGTAATTTAGCACAGTTTCAGAACGATTCGTGAAAGTCACCTTTTAAGAATAACTTCCACTGCAGGCCCATATATAAAAGTTTGCTCCTTTATTACTCTGCACATGGACAATTATTTGCGCTGTTATTTGCCCCAGGCATGTACCTATGTAATTACCGTTTACAGTGTAAAGATGGATGTTATCGGTCGCTGAACGTCGGAGCAGTAGGCGTTTAATGCATTTTCCCATAGGGTCCAATGCAAAATTGACACCTCATTTTCTCCATTCTCAAGAGCTTTGAGTCTCTGCAAAACATATACATGTGTAGACACAAATAAGTGAAATAGAATGAAGGCTATTTCAGCTTTAGCTTTTATTCCGTTTGGGAGCTAAAGTCGCACAAACTTTTGTTTACAAAAATTTCGATGGCCTATAGTTCGCAAGTTATGCAATCAGTTGACATAAGATTGTGCATGCATGTAGACATGTTAATGACCTTTATATATGCCAAGTTTCAGATGGCTACCTACTCAAACAAGCAAGCAGTAGCGGTTTGAAATTTTCACAATTTGGGCTACACGTTCGGGACGATTCGTGACCTTAGGTGACTTGCACAATTCGGGCTGAAACTAGTGCCAAATGAGAGGGTTGGGATAAACATTCAATTGACCATATGTGCCAAAAATTCTCGTTCTTTAGTTTTCGAGTTATAGCCCCTGGAAGTCGAAAACTGCACGACTTTGCCCTCGAATATCTCGACAACGGAGAAAGGAGAATTTCAGGGCATTTTCTCCCAAGAAATATATGGGAATTATCTGTAATTTAGCACAGTTTCAGAACGATTCGTGAAAGTCACCTTTTAAGAATAACTTCCACTGCAGGCCCATATATAAAAGTTTGCTCCTTTATCACTCTGCACATGGACAATTATTTGCGCTGTTATTTGCCCCAGGCATGTACCTATGTAATTACCGTTTACAGTGTAAAGATGGATGTTATCGGTCGCTGAACGTCGGAGCAGTAGGCGTTTAATGCATTTTCCCATAGGGTCCAATGCAAAATTGACACCTCATTTTCTCCATTCTCAAGAGCTTTGAGTCTCTGCAAAACATATACATGTGTAGACACAAATAAGTGAAATAGAATGAAGGCTATTTCAGCTTTAGCTTTTATTCCGTTTGGGAGCTAAAGTCGCACAAACTTTTGTTTACAAAAATTTCGATGGCCTATAGTTCGCAAGTTATGCAATCAGTTGACATAAGATTGTGCATGCATGTAGACATGTTAATGACCTTTATATATGCCAAGTTTCAGATGGCTACCTACTCAAACAAGCAAGCAGAAGCTGTTTGAAATTTTCACAATTTGGGATACACGTTCGGGACGATTCGTGACCTTAGGTGACTTGCACAATTCGGGCTGAAACTAGTGCCAAATGAGAGGGTTGGGATAAACATTCAATTGACCATATGTGCCAAAAATTCTCGTTCTTTAGTTTTCGAGTTATAGCCCCTGGAAGTCGAAAACTGCACGACTTTGCCCTCGAATATCTCGACAACGGAGAAAGGAGAATTTCAGGGCATTTTCTCCCAAGAAATATATGGGAATTATCTGTAATTTAGCACAGTTTCAGAACGATTCGTGAAAGTCACCTTTTAAGAATAACTTCCACTGCAGGCCCATATATAAAAGTTTGCTCCTTTATTACTCTGCACATGGACAATTATTTGCGCTGTTATTTGCCCCAGGCATGTACCTATGTAATTACCGTTTACAGTGTAAAGATGGATGTTATCGGTCGCTGAACGTCGGAGCAGTAGGCGTCTAATGCATTTTCCCATAGGGTCCAATGCAAAATTGACACCTCATTTTCTCCATTCTCAAGAGCTTTGAGTCTCTGCAAAACATATACATGTGTAGACACAAATAAGTGAAATAGAATGAAGGCTATTTCAGCTTTAGCTTTTATTCCGTTTGGGAGCTAAAGTCGCACAAACTTTTGTTTACAAAAATTTCGATGGCCTATAGTTCGCAAGTTATGCAATCAGTTGACATAAGATTGTGCATGCATGTAGACATGTTAATGACCTTTATATATGCCAAGTTTCAGATGGCTACCTACTCAAACAAGCAAGCAGTAGCGGTTTGAAATTTTCACAATTTGGGCTACACGTTCGGGACGATTCGTGACCTTAGGTGACTTGCACAATTCGGGCTGAAACTAGTGCCAAATGAGAGGGTTGGGATAAACATTCAATTGACCATATGTGCCAAAAATTCTCGTTCTTTAGTTTTCGAGTTATAGCCCCTGGAAGTCGAAAACTGCACGACTTTGCCCTCGAATATCTCGACAACGGAGAAAGGAGAATTTCAGGGCATTTTCTTCCAAGAAATATATGGGAATTATCTGTAATTTAGCACAGTTTCAGAACGATTCGTGAAAGTCACCTTTTAAGAATAACTTCCACTGCAGGCCCATATATAAAAGTTTGCTCCTTTATTACTCTGCACATGGACAATTATTTGCGCTGTTATTTGCCCCAGGCATGTACCTATGTAATTACCGTTTACAGTGTAAAGATGGATGTTATCGGTCGCTGAACGTCGGAGCAGTAGGCGTTTAATGCATTTTCCCATAGGGTCCAATGCAAAATTGACACCTCATTTTCTCCATTCTCAAGAGCTTTGAGTCTCTGCAAAACATATACATGTGTAGACACAAATAAGTGAAATAGAATGAAGGCTATTTCAGCTTTAGCTTTTATTCCGTTTGGGAGCTAAAGTCGCACAAACTTTTGTTTACAAAAATTTCGATGGCCTATAGTTCGAAAGTTATGCAATCAGTTGACATAAGATTGTGCATGCATGTAGACATGTTAATGACCTTTATATATGCCAAGTTTCAGATGGCTACCTACTCAAACAAGCAAGCAGAAGCTGTTTGAAATTTTCACAATTTGGGCTACACGTTCGGGACGATTCGTGACCTTAGGTGACTTGCACAATTCGGGCTGAAACTAGTGCCAAATGAGAGGGTTGGGATAAACATTCAATTGACCATATGTGCCAAAAATTCTCGTTCTTTAGTTTTCGAGTTATAGCCCCTGGAAGTCGAAAACTGCACGACTTTGCCCTCGAATATCTCGACAACGGAGAAAGGAGAATTTCAGGGCATTTTCTCCCAAGAAATATATGGGAATTATCTGTAATTTAGCACAGTTTCAGAACGATTCGTGAAAGTCACCTTTTAAGAATAACTTCCACTGCAGGCCCATATATAAAAGTTTGCTCCTTTATTACTCTGCACATGGACAATTATTTGCGCTGTTATTTGCCCCAGGCATGTACCTATGTAATTACCGTTTACAGTGTAAAGATGGATGTTATCGGTCGCTGAACGTCGGAGCAGTAGGCGTTTAATGCATTTTCCCATAGGGTCCAATGCAAAATTGACACCTCATTCTCTCCATTCTCAAGAGCTTTGAGTCTCTGCAAAACATATACATGTGTAGACACAAATAAGTGAAATAGAATGAAGGCTATTTCAGCTTTAGCTTTTATTCCGTTTGGGAGCTAAAGTCGCACAAACTTTTGTTTACAAAAATTTCGATGGCCTATAGTTCGCAAGTTATGCAATCAGTTGACATAAGATTGTGCATGCATGTAAACATGTTAATGACCTTTATATATGCCAAGTTTCAGATGGCTACCTACTCAAACAAGCAAGCAGTAGCGGTTTGAAATTTTCACAATTTGGGCTACACGTTCGGGACGATTCGTGACCTTAGGTGACTTGCACAATTCGGGCTGAAACTAGTGCCAAATGAGAGGGTTGGGATAAACATTCAATTGACCATATGTGCCAAAAATTCTCGTTCTTTAGTTTTCGAGTTATAGCCCCTGGAAGTCGAAAACTGCACGACTTTGCCCTCGAATATCTCGACAACGGAGAAAGGAGAATTTCAGGGCATTTTCTCCCAAGAAATATATGGGAATTATCTGTAATTTAGCATAGTTTCAGAACGATTCGTGAAAGTCACCTTTTAAGAATAACTTCCACTGCAGGCCCATATATAAAAGTTTGCTCCTTTATTACTCTGCACATGGACAATCATTTGCGCTGTTATTTGCCCCAGGCATGTACCTATGTAATTACCGTTTACAGTGTAAAGATGGATGTTATCGGTCGCTGAACGTCGGAGCAGTAGGCGTTTACTGCATTTTCCCATAGGGTCCAATGCAAAATTGACACCTCATTTTCTCCATTCTCAAGAGCTTTGAGTCTCTGCAAAACATATACATGTGTAGACACAAATAAGTGAAATAGAATGAAGGCTATTTCAGCTTTAGCTTTTATTCCGTTTGGGAGCTAAAGTCGCACAAACTTTTGTTTACAAAAATTTCGATGGCCTATAGTTCGCAAGTTATGCAATCAGTTGACATAAGATTGTGCATGCATGTAGACATGTTAATGACTTTTATATATGCCAAGTTTCAGATGGCTACCTACTCAAACAAGCAAGCAGTAGCGGTTTGAAATTTTCACAATTTGGGCTACACGTTCGGGACGATTCGTGACCTTAGGTGACTTGCACAATTCGGGCTGAAACTAGTGCCAAATGAGAGGGTTGGGATAAACATTCAATTGACCATATGTGCCAAAAATTCTCGTTCTTTAGTTTTCGAGTTATAGCCCCTGGAAGTCGAAAACTGCACGACTTTGCCCTCGAATATCTCGACAACGGAGAAAGGAGAATTTCAGGGCATTTTCTCCCAAGAAATATATGGGAATTATCTGTAATTTAGCACAGTTTCAGAACGATTCGTGAAAGTCACCTTTTAAGAATAACTTCCACTGCAGGCCCATATATAAAAGTTTGCTCCTTTATTACTCTGCACATGGACAATTATTTGCGCTGTTATTTGCCCCAGGCATGTACCTATGTAATTACCGTTTACAGTGTAAAGATGGATGTTATCGGTCGCTGAACGTCGGAGCAGTAGGCGTTTAATGCATTTTCCCATAGGGTCCAATGCAAAATTGACACCTCATTCTCTCCATTCTCAAGAGCTTTGAGTCTCTGCAAAACATATACATGTGTAGACACAAATAAGTGAAATAGAATGAAGGCTATTTCAGCTTTAGCTTTTATTCCGTTTGGGAGCTAAAGTCGCACAAACTTTTGTTTACAAAAATTTCGATGGCCTATAGTTCGCAAGTTATGCAATCAGTTGACATAAGATTGTGCATGCATGTAAACATGTTAATGACCTTTATATATGCCAAGTTTCAGATGGCTACCTACTCAAACAAGCAAGCAGTAGCGGTTTGAAATTTTCACAATTTGGGCTACACGTTCGGGACGATTCGTGACCTTAGGTGACTTGCACAATTCGGGCTGAAACTAGTGCCAAATGAGAGGGTTGGGATAAACATTCAATTGACCATATGTGCCAAAAATTCTCGTTCTTTAGTTTTCGAGTTATAGCCCCTGGAAGTCGAAAACTGCACGACTTTGCCCTCGAATATCTCGACAACGGAGAAAGGAGAATTTCAGGGCATTTTCTCCCAAGAAATATATGGGAATTATCTGTAATTTAGCATAGTTTCAGAACGATTCGTGAAAGTCACCTTTTAAGAATAACTTCCACTGCAGGCCCATATATAAAAGTTTGCTCCTTTATTACTCTGCACATGGACAATCATTTGCGCTGTTATTTGCCCCAGGCATGTACCTATGTAATTACCGTTTACAGTGTAAAGATGGATGTTATCGGTCGCTGAACGTCGGAGCAGTAGGCGTTTACTGCATTTTCCCATAGGGTCCAATGCAAAATTGACACCTCATTTTCTCCATTCTCAAGAGCTTTGAGTCTCTGCAAAACATATACATGTGTAGACACAAATAAGTGAAATAGAATGAAGGCTATTTCAGCTTTAGCTTTTATTCCGTTTGGGAGCTAAAGTCGCACAAACTTTTGTTTACAAAAATTTCGATGGCCTATAGTTCGCAAGTTATGCAATCAGTTGACATAAGATTGTGCATGCATGTAGACATGTTAATGACTTTTATATATGCCAAGTTTCAGATGGCTACCTACTCAAACAAGCAAGCAGTAGCGGTTTGAAATTTTCACAATTTGGGCTACACGTTCGGGACGATTCGTGACCTTAGGTGACTTGCACAATTCGGGCTGAAACTAGTGCCAAATGAGAGGGTTGGGATAAACATTCAATTGACCATATGTGCCAAAAATTCTCGTTCTTTAGTTTTCGAGTTATAGCCCCTGGAAGTCGAAAACTGCACGACTTTGCCCTCGAATATCTCGACAACGGAGAAAGGAGAATTTCAGGGCATTTTCTCCCAAGAAATATATGGGAATTATCTGTAATTTAGCACAGTTTCAGAACGATTCGTGAAAGTCACCTTTTAAGAATAACTTCCACTGCAGGCCCATATATAAAAGTTTGCTCCTTTATTACTCTGCACATGGACAATTATTTGCGCTGTTATTTGCCCCAGGCATGTACCTATGTAATTACCGTTTACAGTGTAAAGATGGATGTTATCGGTCGCTGAACGTCGGAGCAGTAGGCGTTTAATGCATTTTCCCATAGGGTCCAATGCAAAATTGACACCTCATTCTCTCCATTCTCAAGAGCTTTGAGTCTCTGCAAAACATATACATGTGTAGACACAAATAAGTGAAATAGAATGAAGGCTATTTCAGCTTTAGCTTTTATTCCGTTTGGGAGCTAAAGTCGCACAAACTTTTGTTTACAAAAATTTCGATGGCCTATAGTTCGCAAGTTATGCAATCAGTTGACATAAGATTGTGCATGCATGTAGACATGTTAATGACCTTTATATATGCCAAGTTTCAGATGGCTACCTACTCAAACAAGCAAGCAGTAGCGGTTTGAATTTTTCACAATTTGGGCTACACGTTCGGGACGATTCGTGACCTTAGGTGACTTGCACAATTCGGGCTGAAACTAGTGCCAAATGAGAGGGTTGGGATAAACATTTAATTGACCATATGTGCCAAAAATTCTCGTTCTTTAGTTTTCGAGTTATAGCCCCTGGAAGTCGAAAACTGCACGACTTTGCCCTCGAATATCTCGACAACAGAGAAAGGAGAATTTCAGGGCATTTTCTCCCAAGAAATATATGGGAATTATCTGTAATTTAGCACAGTTTCAGAACGATTCGTGAAAGTCACCTTTTAAGAATAACTTCCACTGCAGGCCCATATATAAAAGTTTGCTCCTTTATTACTCTGCACATGGACAATTATTTGCGCTGTTATTTGCCCCAGTATCGGTCGCTGAACGTCGGAGCAGTAGGCGTTTAATGCATTTTCCCATAGGGTCCAATGCAAAATTGACACCTCATTTTCTCCATTCTCAAGAGCTTTGAGTCTCTGCAAAACATATACATGTGTAGACACAAATAAGTGAAATAGAATGAAGGCTATTTCAGCTTTAGCTTTTATTCCGTTTGGGAGCTAAAGTCGCACAAACTTTTGTTTACAAAAATTTCGATGGCCTATAGTTCGCAAGTTATGCAATCAGTTGACATAAGATTGTGCATGCATGTAGACATGTTAATGACCTTTATATATGCCAAGTTTCAGATGGCTACCTACTCAAACAAGCAAGCAGTAGCGGTTTGAAATTTTCACAATTTGGGCTACACGTTCGGGACGATTCGTGACCTTAGGTGACTTGCACAATTCGGGCTGAAACTAGTGCCAAATGAGAGGGTTGGGATAAACATTCAATTGACCATATGTGCCAAAAATTCTCGTTCTTTAGTTTTCGAGTTATAGCCCCTGGAAGTCGAAAACTGCACGACTTTGCCCTCGAATATCTCGACAACGGAGAAAGGAGAATTTCAGGGCATTTTCTCCCAAGAAATATATGGGAATTATCTGTAATTTAGCACAGTTTCAGAACGATTCGTGAAAGTCACCTTTTAAGAATAACTTCCACTGCAGGCCCATATATAAAAGTTTGCTCCTTTATTACTCTGCACATGGACAATTATTTGCGCTGTTATTTGCCCCAGGCATGTACCTATGTAATTGCCGTTTACAGTGTAAAGATGGATGTTATCGGTCGCTGAACGTCGGAGCAGTAGGCGTTTAATGCATTTTCCCATAGGGTCCAATGCAAAATTGACACCTCATTTTCTCCATTCTCAAGAGCTTTGAGTCTCTGCAAAACATATACATGTGTAGACACAAATAAGTGAAATAGAATGAAGGCTATTTCAGCTTTAGCTTTTATTCCGTTTGGGAGCTAAAGTCGCACAAACTTTTGTTTACAAAAATTTCGATGGCCTATAGTTCGCAAGTTATGCAATCAGTTGACATAAGATTGTGCATGCATGTAGACATGTTAATGACCTTTATATATGCCAAGTTTCAGATGGCTACCTACTCAAACAAGCAAGCAGTAGCGGTTTGAAATTTTCACAATTTGGGCTACACGTTCGGGACGATTCGTGACCTTAGGTGACTTGCACAATTCGGGCTGAAACTAGTGCCAAATGAGAGGGTTGGGATAAACATTCAATTGACCATATGTGCCAAAAATTCTCGTTCTTTAGTTTTCGAGTTATAGCCCCTGGAAGTCGAAAACTGCACGACTTTGCCCTCGAATATCTCGACAACGGAGAAAGGAGAATTTCAGGGCATTTTCTCTCAAGAAATATATGGGAATTATCTGTAATTTAGCACAGTTTCAGAACGATTCGTGAAAGTCACCTTTTAAGAATAACTTCCACTGCAGGCCCATATATAAAAGTTTGCTCCTTTATTACTCTGCACATGGACAATTATTTGCGCTGTTATTTGCCCCAGGCATGTACCTATGTAATTACCGTTTACAGTGTAAAGATGGATGTTATCGGTCGCTGAACGTCGGAGCAGTAGGCGTTTAATGCATTTTCCCATAGGGTCCAATGCAAAATTGACACCTCATTTTCTCCATTCTCAAGAGCTTTGAGTCTCTGCAAAACATATACATGTGTAGACACAAATAAGTGAAATAGAATGAAGGCTATTTCAGCTTTAGCTTTTATTCCGTTTGGGAGCTAAAGTCGCACAAACTTTTGTTTACAAAAATTTCGATGGCCTATAGTTCGCAAGTTATGCAATCAGTTGACATAAGATTGTGCATGCATGTAGACATGTTAATGACCTTTATATATGCCAAGTTTCAGATGGCTACCTACTCAAACAAGCAAGCAGTAGCGGTTTGAATTTTTCACAATTTGGGCTACACGTTCGGGACGATTCGTGACCTTAGGTGACTTGCACAATTCGGGCTGAAACTAGTGCCAAATGAGAGGGTTGGGATAAACATTCAATTGACCATATGTGCCAAAAATTCTCGTTCTTTAGTTTTCGAGTTATAGCCCCTGGAAGTCGAAAACTGCACGACTTTGCCCTCGAATATCTCGACAACGGAGAAAGGAGAATTTCAGGGCATTTTCTCCCAAGAAATATATGGGAATTATCTGTAATTTAGCACAGTTTCAGAACGATTCGTGAAAGTCACCTTTTAAGAATAACTTCCACTGCAGGCCCATATATAAAAGTTTGCTCCTTTATTACTCTGCACATGGACAATTATTTGCGCTGTTATTTGCCCCAGGCATGTACCTATGTAATTACCGTTTACAGTGTAAAGATGGATGTTATCGGTCGCTGAACGTCGGAGCAGTAGGCGTTTAATGCATTTTCCCATAGGGTCCAATGCAAAATTGACACCTCATTTTCTCCATTCTCAAGAGCTTTGAGTCTCTGCAAAACATATACATGTGTAGACACAAATAAGTGAAATAGAATGAAGGCTATTTCAGCTTTAGCTTTTATTCCGTTTGGGAGCTAAAGTCGCACAAACTTTTGTTTACAAAAATTTCGATGGCCTATAGTTCGCAAGTTATGCAATCAGTTGACATAAGATTGTGCATGCATGTAGACATGTTAATGACCTTTATATATGCCAAGTTTCAGATGGCTACCTACTCAAACAAGCAAGCAGTAGCGGTTTGAAATTTTCACAATTTGGGCTACACGTTCGGGACGATTCGTGACCTTAGGTGACTTGCACAATTCGGGCTGAAACTAGTGCCAAATGAGAGGGTTGGGATAAACATTCAATTGACCATATGTGCCAAAAATTCTCGTTCTTTAGTTTTCGAGTTATAGCCCCTGGAAGTCGAAAACTGCACGACTTTGCCCTCGAATATCTCGACAACGGAGAAAGGAGAATTTCAGGGCATTTTCTCCCAAGAAATATATGGGAATTATCTGTAATTTAGCACAGTTTCAGAACGATTCGTGAAAGTCACCTTTTAAGAATAACTTCCACTGCAGGCCCATATATAAAAGTTTGCTCCTTTATTACTCTGCACATGGACAATTATTTGCGCTGTTATTTGCCCCAGGCATGTACCTATGTAATTACCGTTTACAGTGTAAAGATGGATGTTATCGGTCGCTGAACGTCGGAGCAGTAGGCGTTTAATGCATTTTCCCATAGGGTCCAATGCAAAATTGACACCTCATTTTCTCCATTCTCAAGAGCTTTGAGTCTCTGCAAAACATATACATGTGTAGACACAAATAAGTGAAATAGAATGAAGGCTATTTCAGCTTTAGCTTTTATTCCGTTTGGGAGCTAAAGTCGCACAAACTTTTGTTTACAAAAATTTCGATGGCCTATAGTTCGCAAGTTATGCAATCAGTTGACATAAGATTGTGCATGCATGTAGACATGTTAATGACCTTTATATATGCCAAGTTTCAGATGGCTACCTACTCAAACAAGCAAGCAGTAGCGGTTTGAAATTTTCACAATTTGGGCTACACGTTCGGGACGATTCGTGACCTTAGGTGACTTGCACAATTCGGGCTGAAACTAGTGCCAAATGAGAGGGTTGGGATAAACATTCAATTGACCATATGTGCCAAAAATTCTCGTTCTTTAGTTTTCGAGTTATAGCCCCTGGAAGTCGAAAACTGCACGACTTTGCCCTCGAATATCTCGACAACGGAGAAAGGAGAATTTCAGGGCATTTTCTCCCAAGAAATATATGGGAATTATCTGTAATTTAGCACAGTTTCAGAACGATTCGTGAAAGTCACCTTTTAAGAATAACTTCCACTGCAGGCCCATATATAAAAGTTTGCTCCTTTATTACTCTGCACATGGACAATTATTTGCGCTGTTATTTGCCCCAGGCATGTACCTATGTAATTACCGTTTACAGTGTAAAGATGGATGTTATCGGTCGCTGAACGTCGGAGCAGTAGGCGTTTAATGCATTTTCCCATAGGGTCCAATGCAAAATTGACACCTCATTTTCTCCATTCTCAAGAGCTTTGAGTCTCTGCAAAACATATACATGTGTAGACACAAATAAGTGAAATAGAATGAAGGCTATTTCAGCTTTAGCTTTTATTCCGTTTGGGAGCTAAAGTCGCACAAACTTTTGTTTACAAAAATTTCGATGGCCTATAGTTCGCAAGTTATGCAATCAGTTGACATAAGATTGTGCATGCATGTAGACATGTTAATGACCTTTATATATGCCAAGTTTCAGATGGCTACCTACTCAAACAAGCAAGCAGTAGCGGTTTGAAATTTTCACAATTTGGGCTACACGTTCGGGACGATTCGTGACCTTAGGTGACTTGCACAATTCGGGCTGAAACTAGTGCCAAATGAGAGGGTTGGGATAAACATTCAATTGACCATATGTGCCAAAAATTCTCGTTCTTTAGTTTTCGAGTTATAGCCCCTGGAAGTCGAAAACTGCACGACTTTGCCCTCGAATATCTCGACAACGGAGAAAGGAGAATTTCAGGGCATTTTCTCCCAAGAAATATATGGGAATTATCTGTAATTTAGCACAGTTTCAGAACGATTCGTGAAAGTCACCTTTTAAGAATAACTTCCACTGCAGGCCCATATATAAAAGTTTGCTCCTTTATTACTCTGCACATGGACAATTATTTGCGCTGTTATTTGCCCCAGGCATGTACCTATGTAATTACCGTTTACAGTGTAAAGATGGATGTTATCGGTCGCTGAACGTCGGAGCAGTAGGCGTTTAATGCATTTTCCCATAGGGTCCAATGCAAAATTGACACCTCATTTTCTCCATTCTCAAGAGCTTTGAGTCTCTGCAAAACATATACATGTGTAGACACAAATAAGTGAAATAGAATGAAGGCTATTTCAGCTTTAGCTTTTATTCCGTTTGGGAGCTAAAGTCGCACAAACTTTTGTTTACAAAAATTTCGATGGCATATAGTTCGCAAGTTATGCAATCAGTTGACATAAGATTGTGCATGCATGTAGACATGTTAATGACCTTTATATATGCCAAGTTTCAGATGGCTACCTACTCAAACAAGCAAGCAGTAGCGGTTTGAAATTTTCACAATTTGGGCTACACGTTCGGGACGATTCGTGACCTTAGGTGACTTGCACAATTCGGGCTGAAACTAGTGCCAAATGAGAGGGTTGGGATAAACATTCAATTGACCATATGTGCCAAAAATTCTCGTTCTTTAGTTTTCGAGTTATAGCCCCTGGAAGTCGAAAACTGCACGACTTTGCCCTCGAATATCTCGACAACGGAGAAAGGAGAATTTCAGGGCATTTTCTCCCAAGAAATATATGGGAATTATCTGTAATTTAGCACAGTTTCAGAACGATTCGTGAAAGTCACCTTTTAAGAATAACTTCCACTGCAGGCCCATATATAAAAGTTTGCTCCTTTATTACTCTGCACATGGACAATTATTTGCGCTGTTATTTGCCCCAGGCATGTACCTATGTAATTACCGTTTACAGTGTAAAGATGGATGTTATCGGTCGCTGAACGTCGGAGCAGTAGGCGTTTAATGCATTTTCCCATAGGGTCCAATGCAAAATTGACACCTCATTTTCTCCATTCTCAAGAGCTTTGAGTCTCTGCAAAACATATACATGTGTAGACACAAATAAGTGAAATAGAATGAAGGCTATTTCAGCTTTAGCTTTTATTCCGTTTGGGAGCTAAAGTCGCACAAACTTTTGTTTACAAAAATTTCGATGGCCTATAGTTCGCAAGTTATGCAATCAGTTGACATAAGATTGTGCATGCATGTAGACATGTTAATGACCTTTATATATGCCAAGTTTCAGATGGCTACCTACTCAAACAAGCAAGCAGTAGCGGTTTGAAATTTTCACAATTTGGGCTACACGTTCGGGACGATTCGTGACCTTAGGTGACTTGCACAATTCGGGCTGAAACTAGTGCCAAATGAGAGGGTTGGGATAAACATTCAATTGACCATATGTGCCAAAAATTCTCGTTCTTTAGTTTTCGAGTTATAGCCCCTGGAAGTCGAAAACTGCACGACTTTGCCCTCGAATATCTCGACAACGGAGAAAGGAGAATTTCAGGGCATTTTCTCCCAAGAAATATATGGGAATTATCTGTAATTTAGCACAGTTTCAGAACGATTCGTGAAAGTCACCTTTTAAGAATAACTTCCACTGCAGGCCCATATATAAAAGTTTGCTCCTTTATTACTCTGCACATGGACAATTATTTGCGCTGTTATTTGCCCCAGGCATGTACCTATGTAATTACCGTTTACAGTGTAAAGATGGATGTTATCGGTCGCTGAACGTCGGAGCAGTAGGCGTTTAATGCATTTTCCCATAGGGTCCAATGCAAAATTGACACCTCATTTTCTCCATTCTCAAGAGCTTTGAGTCTCTGCAAAACATATACATGTGTAGACACAAATAAGTGAAATAGAATGAAGGCTATTTCAGCTTTAGCTTTTATTCCGTTTGGGAGCTAAAGTCGCACAAACTTTTGTTTACAAAAATTTCGATGGCCTATAGTTCGCAAGTTATGCAATCAGTTGACATAAGATTGTGCATGCATGTAGACATGTTAATGACCTTTATATATGCCAAGTTTCAGATGGCTACCTACTCAAACAAGCAAGCAGTAGCGGTTTGAAATTTTCACAATTTGGGCTACACGTTCGGGACGATTCGTGACCTTAGGTGACTTGCACAATTCGGGCTGAAACTAGTGCCAAATGAGAGGGTTGGGATAAACATTCAATTGACCATATGTGCCAAAAATTCTCGTTCTTTAGTTTTCGAGTTATAGCCCCTGGAAGTCGAAAACTGCACGACTTTGCCCTCGAATATCTCGACAACGGAGAAAGGAGAATTTCAGGGCATTTTCTCCCAAGAAATATATGGGAATTATCTGTAATTTAGCACAGTTTCAGAACGATTCGTGAAAGTCACCTTTTAAGAATAACTTCCACTGCAGGCCCATATATAAAAGTTTGCTCCTTTATTACTCTGCACATGGACAATTATTTGCGCTGTTATTTGCCCCAGGCATGTACCTATGTAATTACCGTTTACAGTGTAAAGATGGATGTTATCGGTCGCTGAACGTCGGAGCAGTAGACGTTTAATGCATTTTCCCATAGGGTCCAATGCAAAATTGACACCTCATTTTCTCCATTCTCAAGAGCTTTGAGTCTCTGCAAAACATATACATGTGTAGACACAAATAAGTGAAATAGAATGAAGGCTATTTCAGCTTTAGCTTTTATTCCGTTTGGGAGCTAAAGTCGCACAAACTTTTGTTTACAAAAATTTCGATGGCCTATAGTTCGCAAGTTATGCAATCAGTTGACATAAGATTGTGCATGCATGTAGACATGTTAATGACCTTTATATATGCCAAGTTTCAGATGGCTACCTACTCAAACAAGCAAGCAGTAGCGGTTTGAAATTTTCACAATTTGGGCTACACGTTCGGGACGATTCGTGACCTTAGGTGACTTGCACAATTCGGGCTGAAACTAGTGCCAAATGAGAGGGTTGGGATAAACATTCAATTGACCATATGTGCCAAAAATTCTCGTTCTTTAATTTTCGAGTTATAGCCCCTGGAAGTCGAAAACTGCACGACTTTGCCCTCGAATATCTCGACAACGGAGAAAGGAGAATTTCAGGGCATTTTCTCCCAAGAAATATATGGGAATTATCTGTAATTTAGCACAGTTTCAGAACGATTCGTGAAAGTCACCTTTTAAGAATAACTTCCACTGCAGGCCCATATATAAAAGTTTGCTCCTTTATTACTCTGCACATGGACAATTATTTGCGCTGTTATTTGCCCCAGGCATGTACCTATGTAATTACCGTTTACAGTGTAAAGATGGATGTTATCGGTCGCTGAACGTCGGAGCAGTAGGCGTTTAATGCATTTTCCCATAGGGTCCAATGCAAAATTGACACCTCATTTTCTCCATTCTCAAGAGTTTGAGTCTCTGCAAAACATATACATGTGTAGACACAAATAAGTGAAATAGAATGAAGGCTATTTCAGCTTTAGCTTTTATTCCGTTTGGGAGCTAAAGTCGCACAAACTTTTGTTTACAAAAATTTCGATGGCCTATAGTTCGCAAGTTATGCAATCAGTTGACATAAGATTGTGCATGCATGTAGACATGTTAATGACCTTTATATATGCCAAGTTTCAGATGGCTACCTACTCAAACAAGCAAGCAGTAGCGGTTTGAAATTTTCACAATTTGGGCTACACGTTCGGGACGATTCGTGACCTTAGGTGACTTGCACAATTCGGGCTGAAACTAGTGCCAAATGAGAGGGTTGGGATAAACATTCAATTGACCATATGTGCCAAAAATTCTCGTTCTTTAGTTTTCGAGTTATAGCCCCTGGAAGTCGAAAACTGCACGACTTTGCCCTCGAATATCTCGACAACGGAGAAAGGAGAATTTCAGGGCATTTTCTCCCAAGAAATATATGGGAATTATCTGTAATTTAGCACAGTTTCAGAACGATTCGTGAAAGTCACCTTTTAAGAATAACTTCCACTGCAGGCCCATATATAAAAGTTTGCTCCTTTATTACTCTGCACATGGACAATTATTTGCGCTGTTATTTGCCCCAGGCATGTACCTATGTAATTACCGTTTACAGTGTAAAGATGGATGTTATCGGTCGCTGAACGTCGGAGCAGTAGGCGTTTAATGCATTTTCCCATAGGGTCCAATGCAAAATTGACACCTCATTTTCTCCATTCTCAAGAGCTTTGAGTCTCTGCAAAACATATACATGTGTAGACACAAATAAGTGAAATAGAATGAAGGCTATTTCAGCTTTAGCTTTTATTCCGTTTGGGAGCTAAAGTCGCACAAACTTTTGTTTACAAAAATTTCGATGGCCTATAGTTCGCAAGTTATGCAATCAGTTGACATAAGATTGTGCATGCATGTAGACATGTTAATGACCTTTATATATGCCAAGTTTCAGATGGCTACCTACTCAAACAAGCAAGCAGTAGCGGTTTGAAATTTTCACAATTTGGGCTACACGTTCGGGACGATTCGTGACCTTAGGTGACTTGCACAATTCGGGCTGAAACTAGTGCCAAATGAGAGGGTTGGGATAAACATTCAATTGACCATATGTGCCAAAAATTCTCGTTCTTTAGTTTTCGAGTTATAGCCCCTGGAAGTCGAAAACTGCACGACTTTGCCCTCGAATATCTCGACAACGGAGAAAGGAGAATTTCAGGGCATTTTCTCCCAAGAAATATATGGGAATTATCTGTAATTTAGCACAGTTTCAGAACGATTCGTGAAAGTCACCTTTTAAGAATAACTTCCACTGCAGGCCCATATATAAAAGTTTGCTCCTTTATTACTCTGCACATGGACAATTATTTGCGCTGTTATTTGCCCCAGGCATGTACCTATGTAATTACCGTTTACAGTGTAAAGATGGATGTTATCGGTCGCTGAACGTCGGAGCAGTAGGCGTTTAATGCATTTTCCCATAGGGTCCAATGCAAAATTGACACCTCATTTTCTCCATTCTCAAGAGCTTTGAGTCTCTGCAAAACATATACATGTGTAGACACAAATAAGTGAAATAGAATGAAGGCTATTTCAGCTTTAGCTTTTATTCCGTTTGGGAGCTAAAGTCGCACAAACTTTTGTTTACAAAAACTTCGATGGCCTATAGTTCGCAAGTTATGCAATCAGTTGACATAAGATTGTGCATGCATGTAGACATGTTAATGACCTTTATATATGCCAAGTTTCAGATGGCTACCTACTCAAACAAGCAAGCAGTAGCGGTTTGAAATTTTCACAATTTGGGCTACACGTTCGGGACGATTCGTGACCTTAGGTGACTTGCACAATTCGGGCTGAAACTAGTGCCAAATGAGAGGGTTGGGATAAACATTCAATTGACCATATGTGCCAAAAATTCTCGTTCTTTAGTTTTCGAGTTATAGCCCCTGGAAGTCGAAAACTGCACGACTTTGCCCTCGAATATCTCGACAACGGAGAAAGGAGAATTTCAGGGCATTTTCTCCCAAGAAATATATGGGAATTATCTGTAATTTAGCACAGTTTCAGAACGATTCGTGAAAGTCACCTTTTAAGAATAACTTCCACTGCAGGCCCATATATAAAAGTTTGCTCCTTTATTACTCTGCACATGGACAATTATTTGCGCTGTTATTTGCCCCAGGCATGTACCTATGTAATTACCGTTTACAGTGTAAAGATGGATGTTATCGGTCGCTGAACGTCGGAGCAGTAGACGTTTAATGCATTTTCCCATAGGGTCCAATGCAAAATTGACACCTCATTTTCTCCATTCTCAAGAGCTTTGAGTCTCTGCAAAACATATACATGTGTAGACACAATAGAATGAAGGCTATTTCAGCTTTAGCTTTTATTCCGTTTGGGAGCTAAAGTCGCACAAACTTTTGTTTACAAAAATTTCGATGGCCTATAGTTCGCAAGTTATGCAATCAGTTGACATAAGATTGTGCATGCATGTAGACATGTTAATGACCTTTATATATGCCAAGTTTCAGATGGCTACCTACTCAAACAAGCAAGCAGTAGCGGTTTGAAATTTTCACAATTTGGGCTACACGTTCGGGACGATTCGTGACCTTAGGTGACTTGCACAATTCGGGCTGAAACTAGTGCCAAATGAGAGGGTTGGGATAAACATTCAATTGACCATATGTGCCAAAAATTCTCGTTCTTTAATTTTCGAGTTATAGCCCCTGGAAGTCGAAAACTGCACGACTTTGCCCTCGAATATCTCGACAACGGAGAAAGGAGAATTTCAGGGCATTTTCTCCCAAGAAATATATGGGAATTATCTGTAATTTAGCACAGTTTCAGAACGATTCGTGAAAGTCACCTTTTAAGAATAACTTCCACTGCAGGCCCATATATAAAAGTTTGCTCCTTTATTACTCTGCACATGGACAATTATTTGCGCTGTTATTTGCCCCAGGCATGTACCTATGTAATTACCGTTTACAGTGTAAAGATGGATGTTATCGGTCGCTGAACGTCGGAGCAGTAGGCGTTTAATGCATTTTCCCATAGGGTCCAATGCAAAATTGACACCTCATTTTCTCCATTCTCAAGAGTTTGAGTCTCTGCAAAACATATACATGTGTAGACACAAATAAGTGAAATAGAATGAAGGCTATTTCAGCTTTAGCTTTTATTCCGTTTGGGAGCTAAAGTCGCACAAACTTTTGTTTACAAAAATTTCGATGGCCTATAGTTCGCAAGTTATGCAATCAGTTGACATAAGATTGTGCATGCATGTAGACATGTTAATGACCTTTATATATGCCAAGTTTCAGATGGCTACCTACTCAAACAAGCAAGCAGTAGCGGTTTGAAATTTTCACAATTTGGGCTACACGTTCGGGACGATTCGTGACCTTAGGTGACTTGCACAATTCGGGCTGAAACTAGTGCCAAATGAGAGGGTTGGGATAAACATTCAATTGACCATATGTGCCAAAAATTCTCGTTCTTTAGTTTTCGAGTTATAGCCCCTGGAAGTCGAAAACTGCACGACTTTGCCCTCGAATATCTCGACAACGGAGAAAGGAGAATTTCAGGGCATTTTCTCCCAAGAAATATATGGGAATTATCTGTAATTTAGCACAGTTTCAGAACGATTCGTGAAAGTCACCTTTTAAGAATAACTTCCACTGCAGGCCCATATATAAAAGTTTGCTCCTTTATTACTCTGCACATGGACAATTATTTGCGCTGTTATTTGCCCCAGGCATGTACCTATGTAATTACCGTTTACAGTGTAAAGATGGATGTTATCGGTCGCTGAACGTCGGAGCAGTAGGCGTTTAATGCATTTTCCCATAGGGTCCAATGCAAAATTGACACCTCATTTTCTCCATTCTCAAGAGCTTTGAGTCTCTGCAAAACATATACATGTGTAGACACAAATAAGTGAAATAGAATGAAGGCTATTTCAGCTTTAGCTTTTATTCCGTTTGGGAGCTAAAGTCGCACAAACTTTTGTTTACAAAAATTTCGATGGCCTATAGTTCGCAAGTTATGCAATCAGTTGACATAAGATTGTGCATGCATGTAGACATGTTAATGACCTTTATATATGCCAAGTTTCAGATGGCTACCTACTCAAACAAGCAAGCAGTAGCGGTTTGAAATTTTCACAATTTGGGCTACACGTTCGGGACGATTCGTGACCTTAGGTGACTTGCACAATTCGGGCTGAAACTAGTGCCAAATGAGAGGGTTGGGATAAACATTCAATTGACCATATGTGCCAAAAATTCTCGTTCTTTAGTTTTCGAGTTATAGCCCCTGGAAGTCGAAAACTGCACGACTTTGCCCTCGAATATCTCGACAACGGAGAAAGGAGAATTTCAGGGCATTTTCTCCCAAGAAATATATGGGAATTATCTGTAATTTAGCACAGTTTCAGAACGATTCGTGAAAGTCACCTTTTAAGAATAACTTCCACTGCAGGCCCATATATAAAAGTTTGCTCCTTTATTACTCTGCACATGGATAATTATTTGCGCTGTTATTTGCCCCAGGCATGTACCTATGTAATTACCGTTTACAGTGTAAAGATGGATGTTATCGGTCGCTGAACGTCGGAGCAGTAGGCGTTTAATGCATTTTCCCATAGGGTCCAATGCAAAATTGACACCTCATTTTCTCCATTCTCAAGAGCTTTGAGTCTCTGCAAAACATATACATGTGTAGACACAAATAAGTGAAATAGAATGAAGGCTATTTCAGCTTTAGCTTTTATTCCGTTTGGGAGCTAAAGTCGCACAAACTTTTTTTACAAAAATTTCGATGGCCTATAGTTCGCAAGTTATGCAATCAGTTGACATAAGATTGTGCATGCATGTAGACATGTTAATGACCTTTATATATGCCAAGTTTCAGATGGCTACCTACTCAAACAAGCAAGCAGTAGCGGTTTGAAATTTTCACAATTTGGGCTACACGTTCGGGACGATTCGTGACCTTAGGTGACTTGCACAATTCGGGCTGAAACTAGTGCCAAATGAGAGGGTTGGGATAAACATTCAATTGACCATATGTGCCAAAAATTCTCGTTCTTTAGTTTTCGAGTTATAGCCCCTGGAAGTCGAAAACTGCACGACTTTGCCCTCGAATATCTCGACAACGGAGAAAGGAGAATTTCAGGGCATTTTCTCCCAAGAAATATATGGGAATTATCTGTAATTTAGCACAGTTTCAGAACGATTCGTGAAAGTCACCTTTTAAGAATAACTTCCACTGCAGGCCCATATATAAAAGTTTGCTCCTTTATTACTCTGCACATGGACAATTATTTGCGCTGTTATTTGCCCCAGGCATGTACCTATGTAATTACCGTTTACAGTGTAAAGATGGATGTTATCGGTCGCTGAACGTCGGAGCAGTAGGCGTTTAATGCATTTTCCCATAGGGTCCAATGCAAAATTGACACCTCATTTTCTCCATTCTCAAGAGCTTTGAGTCTCTGCAAAACATATACATGTGTAGACACAAATAAGTGAAATAGAATGAAGGCTATTTCAGCTTTAGCTTTTATTCCGTTTGGGAGCTAAAGTCGCACAAACTTTTGTTTACAAAAATTTCGATGGCCTATAGTTCGCAAGTTATGCAATCAGTTGACATAAGATTGTGCATGCATGTAGACATGTTAATGACCTTTATATATGACAAGTTTCAGATGGCTACCTACTCAAACAAGCAAGCAGTAGCGGTTTGAAATTTTCACAATTTGGGCTACACGTTCGGGACGATTCGTGACCTTAGGTGACTTGCACAATTCGGGCTGAAACTAGTGCCAAATGAGAGGGTTGGGATAAACATTCAATTGACCATATGTGCCAAAAATTCTCGTTCTTTAGTTTTCGAGTTATAGCCCCTGGAAGTCGAAAACTGCACGACTTTGCCCTCGAATATCTCGACAACGGAGAAAGGAGAATTTCAGGGCATTTTCTCCCAAGAAATATATGGGAATTTTCTGTAATTTAGCACAGTTTCAGAACGATTCGTGAAAGTCACCTTTTAAGAATAACTTCCACTGCAGGCCCATATATAAAAGTTTGCTCCTTTATTACTCTGCACATGGACAATTATTTGCGCTGTTATTTGCCCCAGGCAGGTACCTATGTAATTACCGTTTACAGTGTAAAGATGGATGTTATCGGTCGCTGAACGTCGGAGCAGTAGGCGTTTAATGCATTTTCCCATAGGGTCCAATGCAAAATTGACACCTCATTTTCTCCATTCTCAAGAGCTTTGAGTCTCTGCAAAACATATACATGTGTAGACACAAATAAGTGAAATAGAATGAAGGCTATTTCAGCTTTAGCTTTTATTCCGTTTGGGAGCTAAAGTCGCACAAACTTTTGTTTACAAAAATTTCGATGGCCTATAGTTCGCAAGTTATGCAATCAGTTGACATAAGATTGTGCATGCATGTAGACATGTTAATGACCTTTATATATGCCAAGTTTCAGATGGCTACCTACTCAAACAAGCAAGCAGTAGCGGTTTGAAATTTTCACAATTTGGGCTACACGTTCGGGACGATTCGTGACCTTAGGTGACTTGCACAATTCGGGCTGAAACTAGTGCCAAATGAGAGGGTTGGGATAAACATTCAATTGACCATATGTGCCAAAAATTCTCGTTCTTTAGTTTTCGAGTTATAGCCCCTGGAAGTCGAAAACTGCACGACTTTGCCCTCGAATATCTCGACAACGGAGAAAGGAGAATTTCAGGGCATTTTCTCCCAAGAAATATATGGGAATTATCTGTAATTTAGCACAGTTTCAGAACGATTCGTGAAAGTCACCTTTTAAGAATAACTTCCACTGCAGGCCCATATATAAAAGTTTGCTCCTTTATTACTCTGCACATGGACAATTATTTGCGCTGTTATTTGCCCCAGGCATGTACCTATGTTATTACCGTTTACAGTGTAAAGATGGATGTTATCGGTCGCTGAACGTCGGAGCAGTAGGCGTTTAATGCATTTTCCCATAGGGTCCAATGCAAAATTGACACCTCATTTTCTCCATTCTCAAGAGCTTTGAGTCTCTGCAAAACATATACATGTGTAGACACAAATAAGTGAAATAGAATGAAGGCTATTTCAGCTTTAGCTTTTATTCCGTTTGGGAGCTAAAGTCGCACAAACTTTTGTTTACAAAAATTTCGATGGCCTATAGTTCGCAAGTTATGCAATCAGTTGACATAAGATTGTGCATGCATGTAGACATGTTAATGACCTTTATATATGCCAAGTTTCAGATGGCTACCTACTCAAACAAGCAAGCAGTAGCGGTTTGAAATTTTCACAATTTGGGCTACACGTTCGGGACGATTCGTGACCTTAGGTGACTTGCACAATTCGGGCTGAAACTAGTGCCAAATGAGAGGGTTGGGATAAACATTCAATTGACCATATGTGCCAAAAATTCTCGTTCTTTAGTTTTCGAGTTATAGCCCCTGGAAGTCGAAAACTGCACGACTTTGCCCTCGAATATCTCGACAACGGAGAAAGGAGAATTTCAGGGCATTTTCTCCCAAGAAATATATGGGAATTATCTGTAATTTAGCACAGTTTCAGAACGATTCGTGAAAGTCACCTTTTAAGAATAACTTCCACTGCAGGCCCATATATAAAAGTTTGCTCCTTTATTACTCTGCACATGGACAATTATTTGCGCTGTTATTTGCCCCAGGCATGTACCTATGTAATTACCGTTTACAGTGTAAAGATGGATGTTATCGGTCGCTGAACGTCGGAGCAGTAGGCGTTTAATGCATTTTCCCATAGGGTCCAATGCAAAATTGACACCTCATTTTCTCCATTCTCAAGAGCTTTGAGTCTCTGCAAAACATATACATGTGTAGACACAAATAAGTGAAATAGAATGAAGGCTATTTCAGCTTTAGCTTTTATTCCGTTTGGGAGCTAAAGTCGCACAAACTTTTGTTTACAAAAATTTCGATGGCCTATAGTTCGCAAGTTATGCAATCAGTTGACATAAGATTGTGCATGCATGTAGACATGTTAATGACCTTTATATATGCCAAGTTTCAGATGGCTACCTACTCAAACAAGCAAGCAGTAGCGGTTTGAAATTTTCACAATTTGGGCTACACGTTCGGGACGATTCGTGACCTTAGGTGACTTGCACAATTCGGGCTGAAACTAGTGCCAAATGAGAGGGTTGGGATAAACATTCAATTGACCATATGTGCCAAAAATTCTCGTTCTTTAGTTTTCGAGTTATAGCCCCTGGAAGTCGAAAACTGCACTACTTTGCCCTCGAATATCTCGACAACGGAGAAAGGAGAATTTCAGGGCATTTTCTCCCAAGAAATATATGGGAATTATCTGTAATTTAGCACAGTTTCAGAACGATTCGTGAAAGTCACCTTTTAAGAATAACTTCCACTGCAGGCCCATATATAAAAGTTTGCTCCTTTATTACTCTGCACATGGACAATTATTTGCGCTGTTATTTGCCCCAGGCATGTACCTATGTAATTACCGTTTACAGTGTAAAGATGGATGTTATCGGTCGCTGAACGTCGGAGCAGTAGGCGTTTAATGCATTTTCCCATAGGGTCCAATGCAAAATTGACACCTCATTTTCTCCATTCTCAAGAGCTTTGAGTCTCTGCAAAACATATACATGTGTAGACACAAATAAGTGAAATAGAATGAAGGCTATTTCAGCTTTAGCTTTTATTCCGTTTGGGAGCTAAAGTCGCACAAACTTTTGTTTATAAAAATTTCGATGGCCTATAGTTCGCAAGTTATGCAATCAGTTGACATAAGATTGTGCATGCATGTAGACATGTTAATGACCTTTATATATGCCAAGTTTCAGATGGCTACCTACTCAAACAAGCAAGCAGTAGCGGTTTGAAATTTTCACAATTTGGGCTACACGTTCGGGACGATTCGTGACCTTAGGTGACTTGCACAATTCGGGCTGAAACTAGTGCCAAATGAGAGGGTTGGGATAAACATTCAATTGACCATATGTGCCAAAAATTCTCGTTCTTTAGTTTTCGAGTTATAGCCCCTGGAAGTCGAAAACTGCACGACTTTGCCCTCGAATATCTCGACAACGGAGAAAGGAGAATTTCAGGGCATTTTCTCCCAAGAAATATATGGGAATTATCTGTAATTTAGCACAGTTTCAGAACGATTCGTGAAAGTCACCTTTTAAGAATAACTTCCACTGCAGGCCCATATATAAAAGTTTGCTCCTTTATTACTCTGCACATGGACAATTATTTGCGCTGTTATTTGCCCCAGGCATGTACCTATGTAATTACCGTTTACAGTGTAAAGATGGATGTTATCGGTCGCTGAACGTCGGAGCAGTAGGCGTTTAATGCATTTTCCCATAGGGTCCAATGCAAAATTGACACCTCATTTTCTCCATTCTCAAGAGCTTTGAGTCTCTGCAAAACATATACATGTGTAGACACAAATAAGTGAAATAGAATGAAGGCTATTTCAGCTTTAGCTTTTATTCCGTTTGGGAGCTAAAGTCGCACAAACTTTTGTTTACAAAAATTTCGATGGCCTATAGTTCGCAAGTTATGCAATCAGTTGACATAAGATTGTGCATGCATGTAGACATGTTAATGACCTTTATATATGCCAAGTTTCAGATGGCTACCTACTCAAACAAGCAAGCAGTAGCGGTTTGAAATTTTCACAATTTGGGCTACACGTTCGGGACGATTCGTGACCTTAGGTGACTTGCACAATTCGGGCTGAAACTAGTGCCAAATGAGAGGGTTGGGATAAACATTCAATTGACCATATGTGCCAAAAATTCTCGTTCTTTAGTTTTCGAGTTATAGCCCCTGGAAGTCGAAAACTGCACGACTTTGCCCTCGAATATCTCGACAACGGAGAAAGGAGAATTTCAGGGCATTTTCTCCCAAGAAATATATGGGAATTATCTGTAATTTAGCACAGTTTCAGAACGATTCGTGAAAGTCACCTTTTAAGAATAACTTCCACTGCAGGCCCATATATAAAAGTTTGCTCCTTTATTACTCTGCACATGGACAATTATTTGCGCTCTTATTTGCCCCAGGCATGTACCTATGTAATTACCGTTTACAGTGTAAAGATGGATGTTATCGGTCGCTGAACGTCGGAGCAGTAGGCGTTTAATGCATTTTCCCATAGGGTCCAATGCAAAATTGACACCTCATTTTCTCCATTCTCAAGAGCTTTGAGTCTCTGCAAAACATATACATGTGTAGACACAAATAAGTGAAATAGAATGAAGGCTATTTCAGCTTTAGCTTTTATTCCGTTTGGGAGCTAAAGTCGCACAAACTTTTGTTTACAAAAATTTCGATGGCCTATAGTTCGCAAGTTATGCAATCAGTTGACATAAGATTGTGCATGCATGTAGACATGTTAATGACCTTTATATATGCCAAGTTTCAGATGGCTACCTACTCAAACAAGCAAGCAGTAGCGGTTTGAAATTTTCACAATTTGGGCTACACGTTCGGGACGATTCGTGACCTTAGGTGACTTGCACAATTCGGGCTGAAACTAGTGCCAAATGAGAGGGTTGGGATAAACATTCAATTGACCATATGTGCCAAAAATTCTCGTTCTTTAGTTTTCGAGTTATAGCCCCTGGAAGTCGAAAACTGCACGACTTTGCCCTCGAATATCTCGACAACGGAGAAAGGAGAATTTCAGGGCATTTTCTCCCAAGAAATATATGGGAATTATCTGTAATTTAGCACAGTTTCAGAACGATTCGTGAAAGTCACCTTTTAAGAATAACTTCCACTGCAGGCCCATATATAAAAGTTTGCTCCTTTATAACTCTGCACATGGACAATTATTTGCGCTGTTATTTGCCCCAGGCATGTACCTATGTAATTACCGTTTACAGTGTAAAGATGGATGTTATCGGTCGCTGAACGTCGGAGCAGTAGGCGTTTAATGCATTTTCCCATAGGGTCCAATGCAAAATTGACACCTCATTTTCTCCATTCTCAAGAGCTTTGAGTCTCTGCAAAACATATACATGTGTAGACACAAATAAGTGAAATAGAATGAAGGCTATTTCAGCTTTAGCTTTTATTCCGTTTGGGAGCTAAAGTCGCACAAACTTTTGTTTACAAAAATTTCGATGGCCTATAGTTCGCAAGTTATGCAATCAGTTGACATAAGATTGTGCATGCATGTAGACATGTTAATGACCTTTATATATGCCAAGTTTCAGATGGCTACCTACTCAAACAAGCAAGCAGTAGCGGTTTGAAATTTTCACAATTTGGGCTACACGTTCGGGACGATTCGTGACCTTAGGTGACTTGCACAATTCGGGCTGAAACTAGTGCCAAATGAGAGGGTTGGGATAAACATTCAATTGACCATATGTGCCAAAAATTCTCGTTCTTTAGTTTTCGAGTTATAGCCCCTGGAAGTCGAAAACTGCACGACTTTGCCCTCGAATATCTCGACAACGGAGAAAGGAGAATTTCAGGGCATTTTCTCCCAAGAAATATATGGGAATTATCTGTAATTTAGCACAGTTTCAGAACGATTCGTGAAAGTCACCTTTTAAGAATAACTTCCACTGCAGGCCCATATATAAAAGTTTGCTCCTTTATTACTCTGCACATGGACAATTATTTGCGCTCTTATTTGCCCCAGGCATGTACCTATGTAATTACCGTTTACAGTGTAAAGATGGATGTTATCGGTCGCTGAACATCGGAGCAGTAGGCGTTTAATGCATTTTCCCATAGGGTCCAATGCAAAATTGACACCTCATTTTCTCCATTCTCAAGAGCTTTGAGTCTCTGCAAAACATATACATGTGTAGACACAAATAAGTGAAATAGAATGAAGGCTATTTCAGCTTTAGCTTTTATTCCGTTTGGGAGCTAAAGTCGCACAAACTTTTGTTTACAAAAATTTCGATGGCCTATAGTTCGCAAGTTATGCAATCAGTTGACATAAGATTGTGCATGCATGTAGACATGTTAATGACCTTTATATATGCCAAGTTTCAGATGGCTACCTACTCAAACAAGCAAGCAGTAGCGGTTTGAAATTTTCACAATTTGGGCTACACGTTCGGGACGATTCGTGACCTTAGGTGACTTGCACAATTCGGGCTGAAACTAGTGCCAAATGAGAGGGTTGGGATAAACATTCAATTGACCATATGTGCCAAAAATTCTCGTTCTTTAGTTTTCGAGTTATAGCCCCTGGAAGTCGAAAACTGCACGACTTTGCCCTCGAATATCTCGACAACGGAGAAAGGAGAATTTCAGGGCATTTTCTCCCAAGAAATATATGGGAATTATCTGTAATTTAGCACAGTTTCAGAGCGATTCGTGAAAGTCACCTTTTAAGAATAACTTCCACTGCAGGCCCATATATAAAAGTTTGCTCCTTTATTACTCTGCACATGGACAATTATTTGCGCTGTTATTTGCCCCAGGCATGTACCTATGTAATTACCGTTTACAGTGTAAAGATGGATGTTATCGGTCGCTGAACGTCGGAGCAGTAGGCGTTTAATGCATTTTCCCATAGGGTCCAATGCAAAATTGACACCTCATTTTCTCCATTCTCAAGAGCTTTGAGTCTCTGCAAAACATATACATGTGTAGACACAAATAAGTGAAATAGAATGAAGGCTATTTCAGCTTTAGCTTTTATTCCGTTTGGGAGCTAAAGTCGCACAAACTTTTGTTTACAAAAATTTCGATGGCCTATAGTTCGCAAGTTATGCAATCAGTTGACATAAGATTGTGCATGCATGTAGACATGTTAATGACCTTTATATATGCCAAGTTTCAGATGGCTACCTACTCAAACAAGCAAGCAGTAGCGGTTTGAAATTTTCACAATTTGGGCTATCCGTTCGGGACGATTCGTGACCTTAGGTGACTTGCACAATTCGGGCTGAAACTAGTGCCAAATGGGAGGGTTGGGATAAACATTCAATTGACCATATGTGCCAAAAATTCTCGTTCTTTAGTTTTCGAGTTATAGCCCCTGGAAGTCGAAAACTGCACGACTTTGCCCTCGAATATCTCGACAACGGAGAAAGGAGAATTTCAGGGCATTTTCTCCCAAGAAATATATGGGAATTATCTGTAATTTAGCACAGTTTCAGAACGATTCGTGAAAGTCACCTTTTAAGAATAACTTCCACTGCAGGCCCATATATAAAAGTTTGCTCCTTTATTACTCTGCACATGGACAATTATTTGCGCTGTTATTTGCCCCAGGCATGTACCTATGTAATTACCGTTTACAGTGTAAAGATGGATGTTATCGGTCGCTGAACGTCGGAGCAGTAGGCGTTTAATGCATTTTCCCATAGGGTCCAATGCAAAATTGACACCTCATTTTCTCCATTCTCAAGAGCTTTGAGTCTCTGCAAAACATATACATGTGTAGACACAAATAAGTGAAATAGAATGAAGGCTATTTCAGCTTTAGCTTTTATTCCGTTTGGGAGCTAAAGTCGCACAAACTTTTGTTTACAAAAATTTCGATGGCCTATAGTTCGCAAGTTATGCAATCAGTTGACATAAGATTGTGCATGCATGTAGACATGTTAATGACCTTTATATATGCCAAGTTTCAGATGGCTACCTACTCAAACAAGCAAGCAGTAGCGGTTTGAAATTTTCACAATTTGGGCTACACGTTCGGGACGATTCGTGACCTTAGGTGACTTGCACAATTCGGGCTGAAACTAGTGCCAAATGAGAGGGTTGGGATAAACATTCAATTGACCATATGTGCCAAAAATTCTCGTTCTTTAGTTTTCGAGTTATAGCCCCTGGAAGTCGAAAACTGCACGACTTTGCCCTCGAATATCTCGACAACGGAGAAAGGAGAATTTCAGGGCATTTTCTCCCAAGAAATATATGGGAATTATCTGTAATTTAGCACAGTTTCAGAACGATTCGTGAAAGTCACCTTTTAAGAATAACTTCCACTGCAGGCCCATATATAAAAGTTTGCTCCTTTATAACTCTGCACATGGACAATTATTTGCGCTGTTATTTGCCCCAGGCATGTACCTATGTAATTACCGTTTACAGTGTAAAGATGGATGTTATCGGTCGCTGAACGTCGGAGCAGTAGGCGTTTAATGCATTTTCCCATAGGGTCCAATGCAAAATTGACACCTCATTTTCTCCATTCTCAAGAGCTTTGAGTCTCTGCAAAACATATACATGTGTAGACACAAATAAGTGAAATAGAATGAAGGCTATTTCAGCTTTAGCTTTTATTCCGTTTGGGAGCTAAAGTCGCACAAACTTTTGTTTACAAAAATTTCGATGGCCTATAGTTCGCAAGTTATGCAATCAGTTGACATAAGATTGTGCATGCATGTAGACATGTTAATGACCTTTATATATGCCAAGTTTCAGATGGCTACCTACTCAAACAAGCAAGCAGTAGCGGTTTGAAATTTTCACAATTTGGGCTACACGTTCGGGACGATTCGTGACCTTAGGTGACTTGCACAATTCGGGCTGAAACTAGTGCCAAATGAGAGGGTTGGGATAAACATTCAATTGACCATATGTGCCAAAAATTCTCGTTCTTTAGTTTTCGAGTTATAGCCCCTGGAAGTCGAAAACTGCACGACTTTGCCCTCGAATATCTCGACAACGGAGAAAGGAGAATTTCAGGGCATTTTCTCCCAAGAAATATATGGGAATTATCTGTAATTTAGCACAGTTTCAGAACGATTCGTGAAAGTCACCTTTTAAGAATAACTTCCACTGCAGGCCCATATATAAAAGTTTGCTCCTTTATTACTCTGCACATGGACAATTATTTGCGCTGTTATTTGCCCCAGGCATGTACCTATGTAATTACCGTTTACAGTGTAAAGATGGATGTTATCGGTCGCTGAACGTCGGAGCAGTAGGCGTTTAATGCATTTTCCCATAGGGTCCAATGCAAAATTGACACCTCATTTTCTCCATTCTCAAGAGCTTTGAGTCTCTGCAAAACATATACATGTGTAGACACAAATAAGTGAAATAGAATGAAGGCTATTTCAGCTTTAGCTTTTATTCCGTTTGGGAGCTAAAGTCGCATAAACTTTTGTTTACAAAAATTTCGATGGCCTATAGTTCGCAAGTTATGCAATCAGTTGACATAAGATTGTGCATGCATGTAGACATGTTAATGACCTTTATATATGCCAAGTTTCAGATGGCTACCTACTCAAACAAGCAAGCAGTAGCGGTTTGAAATTTTCACAATTTGGGCTACACGTTCGGGACGATTCGTGACCTTAGGTGACTTGCACAATTCGGGCTGAAACTAGTGCCAAATGAGAGGGTTGGGATAAACATTCAATTGACCATATGTGCCAAAAATTCTCGTTCTTTAGTTTTCGAGTTATAGCCCCTGGAAGTCGAAAACTGCACGGCTTTGCCCTCGAATATCTCGACAACGGAGAAAGGAGAATGTCAGGGCATTTTCTCCCAAGAAATATATGGGAATTATCTGTAATTTAGCACAGTTTCAGAACGATTCGTGAAAGTCACCTTTTAAGAATAACTTCCACTGCAGGCCCATATATAAAAGTTTGCTCCTTTATTACTCTGCACATGGACAATTATTTGCGCTGTTATTTGCCCCAGGCATGTACCTATGTAATTACCGTTTACAGTGTAAAGATGGATGTTATCGGTCGCTGAACATCGGAGCAGTAGGCGTTTAATGCATTTTCCCATAGGGTCCAATGCAAAATTGACACCTCATTTTCTCCATTCTCAAGAGCTTTGAGTCTCTGCAAAACATATACATGTGTAGACACAAATAAGTGAAATAGAATGAAGGCTATTTCAGCTTTAGCTTTTATTCCGTTTGGGAGCTAAAGTCGCACAAACTTTTGTTTACAAAAATTTCGATGGCCTATAGTTCGCAAGTTATGCAATCAGTTGACATAAGATTGTGCATGCATGTAGACATGTTAATGACCTTTATATATGCCAAGTTTCAGATGGCTACCTACTCAAACAAGCAAGCAGTAGCGGTTTGAAATTTTCACAATTTGGGCTACACGTTCGGGACGATTCGTGACCTTAGGTGACTTGCACAATTCGGGCTGAAACTAGTGCCAAATGAGAGGGTTGGGATAAACATTCAATTGACCATATGTGCCAAAAATTCTCGTTCTTTAGTTTTCGAGTTATAGCCCCTGGAAGTCGAAAACTGCACGACTTTGCCCTCGAATATCTCGACAACGGAGAAAGGAGAATTTCAGGGCATTTTCTCCCAAGAAATATATGGGAATTATCTGTAATTTAGCACAGTTTCAGAACGATTCGTGAAAGTCACCTTTTAAGAATAACTTCCACTGCAGGCCCATATATAAAAGTTTGCTCCTTTATTACTCTGCACATGGACAATTATTTGCGCTGTTATTTGCCCCAGGCATGTACCTATGTAATTACCGTTTACAGTGTAAAGATGGATGTTATCGGTCGCTGAACGTCGGAGCAGTAGGCGTTTAATGCATTTTCCCATAGGGTCCAATGCAAAATCGACACCTCATTTTCTCCATTCTCAAGAGCTTTGAGTCTCTGCAAAACATATACATGTGTAGACACAAATAAGTGAAATAGAATGAAGGCTATTTCAGCTTTAGCTTTTATTCCGTTTGGGAGCTAAAGTCGCACAAACTTTTGTTTACAAAAATTTCGATGGCCTATAGTTCGCAAGTTATGCAATCAGTTGACATAAGATTGTGCATGCATGTAGACATGTTAATGACCTTTATATATGCCAAGTTTCAGATGGCTACCTACTCAAACAAGCAAGCAGTAGCGGTTTGAAATTTTCACAATTTGGGCTACACGTTCGGGACGATTCGTGACCTTAGGTGACTTGCACAATTCGGGCTGAAACTAGTGCCAAATGAGAGGGTTGGGATAAACATTCAATTGACCATATGTGCCAAAAATTCTCGTTCTTTAGTTTTCGAGTTATAGCCCCTGGAAGTCGAAAACTGCACGACTTTGCCCTCGAATATCTCGACAACGGAGAAAGGAGAATGTCAGGGCATTTTCTCCCAAGAAATATATGGGAATTATCTGTAATTTAGCACAGTTTCAGAACGATTCGTGAAAGTCACCTTTTAAGAATAACTTCCACTGCAGGCCCATATATAAAAGTTTGCTCCTTTATTACTCTGCACATGGACAATTATTTGCGCTGTTATTTGCCCCAGGCATGTACCTATGTAATTACCGTTTACAGTGTAAAGATGGATGTTATCGGTCGCTGAACATCGGAGCAGTAGGCGTTTTATGCATTTTCCCATAGGGTCCAATGCAAAATTGACACCTCATTTTCTCCATTCTCAAGAGCTTTGAGTCTCTGCAAAACATATACATGTGTAGACACAAATAAGTGAAATAGAATGAAGGCTATTTCAGCTTTAGCTTTTATTCCGTTTGGGAGCTAAAGTCGCACAAACTTTTGTTTACAAAAATTTCGATGGCCTATAGTTCGCAAGTTATGCAATCAGTTGACATAAGATTGTGCATGCATGTAGACATGTTAATGACCTTTATATATGCTAAGTTTCAGATGGCTACCTACTCAAACAAGCAAGCAGTAGCGGTTTGAAATTTTCACAATTTGGGCTACACGTTCGGAACGATTCGTGACCTTAGGTGACTTGCACAATTCGGGCTGAAACTAGTGCCAAATGAGAGGGTTGGGATAAACATTCAATTGACCATATGTGCCAAAAATTCTCGTTCTTTAGTTTTCGAGTTATAGCCCCTGGAAGTCGAAAACTGCACGACTTTGCCCTCGAATATCTCGACAACGGAGAAAGGAGAATTTCAGGGCATTTTCTCCCAAGAAATATATGGGAATTATCTGTAATTTAGCACAGTTTCAGAACGATTCGTGAAAGTCACCTTTTAAGAATAACTTCCACTGCAGGCCCATATATAAAAGTTTGCTCCTTTATTACTCTGCACATGGACAATTATTTGCGCTGTTATTTGCCCCAGGCATGTACCTATGTAATTACCGTTTACAGTGTAAAGATGGATGTTATCGGTCGCTGAACGTCGGAGCAGTAGGCGTTTAATGCATTTTCCCATAGGGTCCAATGCAAAATTGACACCTCATTTTCTCCATTCTCAAGAGCTTTGAGTCTCTGCAAAACATATACATGTGTAGACACAAATAAGTGAAATAGAATGAAGGCTATTTCAGCTTTAGCTTTTATTCCGTTTGGGAGCTAAAGTCGCACAAACTTTTGTTTACAAAAATTTCGATGGCCTATAGTTCGCAAGTTATGCAATCAGTTGACATAAGATTGTGCATGCATGTAGACATGTTAATGACCTTTATATATGACAAGTTTCAGATGGCTACCTACTCAAACAAGCAAGCAGTAGCGGTTTGAAATTTTCACAATTTGGGCTACACGTTCGGGACGATTCGTGACCTTAGGTGACTTGCACAATTCGGGCTGAAACTAGTGCCAAATGAGAGGGTTGGGATAAACATTCAATTGACCATATGTGCCAAAAATTCTCGTTCTTTAGTTTTCGAGTTATAGCCCCTGGAAGTCGAAAACTGCACGACTTTGCCCTCGAATATCTCGACAACGGAGAAAGGAGAATTTCAGGGCATTTTCTCCCAAGAAATATATGGGAATTATCTGTAATTTAGCACAGTTTCAGAACGATTCGTGAAAGTCACCTTTTAAGAATAACTTCCACTGCAGGCCCATATATAAAAGTTTGCTCCTTTATTACTCTGCACATGGACAATTATTTGCGCTGTTATTTGCCCCAGGCATGTACCTATGTAATTACCGTTTACAGTGTAAAGATGGATGTTATCGGTCGCTGAACGTCGGAGCAGTAGGCGTTTAATGCATTTTCCCATAGGGTCCAATGCAAAATTGACACCTCATTTTCTCCATTCTCAAGAGCTTTGAGTCTCTGCAAAACATATACATGTGTAGACACAAATAAGTGAAATAGAATGAAGGCTATTTCAGCTTTAGCTTTTATTCCGTTTGGGAGCTAAAGTCGCACAAACTTTTGTTTACAAAAATTTCGATGGCCTATAGTTCGCAAGTTATGCAATCAGTTGACATAAGATTGTGCATGCATGTAGACATGTTAATGACCTTTATATATGCCAAGTTTCAGATGGCTACCTACTCAAACAAGCAAGCAGTAGCGGTTTGAAATTTTCACAATTTGGGCTACACGTTCGGGACGATTCGTGACCTTAGGTGACTTGCACAATTCGGGCTGAAACTAGTGCCAAATGAGAGGGTTGGGATAAACATTCAATTGACCATATGTTCCAAAAATTCTCGTTCTTTAGTTTTCGAGTTATAGCCCCTGGAAGTCGAAAACTGCACGACTTTGCCCTCGAATATCTCGACAACGGAGAAAGGAGAATTTCAGGGCATTTTCTCCCAAGAAATATATGGGAATTATCTGTAATTTAGCACAGTTTCAGAACGATTCGTGAAAGTCACCTTTTAAGAATAACTTCCACTGCAGGCCCATATATAAAAGTTTGCTCCTTTATTACTCTGCACATGGACAATTATTTGCGCTGTTATTTGCCCCAGGCATGTACCTATGTAATTACCGTTTACAGTGTAAAGATGGATGTTATCGGTCGCTGAACGTCGGAGCAGTAGGCGTTTAATGCATTTTCCCATAGGGTCCAATGCAAAATTGACACCTCATTTTCTCCATTCTCAAGAGCTTTGAGTCTCTGCAAAACATATACATGTGTAGACACAAATAAGTGAAATAGAATGAAGGCTATTTCAGCTTTAGCTTTTATTCCGTTTGGGAGCTAAAGTCGCACAAACTTTTGTTTACAAAAATTTCGATGGCCTATAGTTCGCAAGTTATGCAATCAGTTGACATAAGATTGTGCATGCATGTAGACATGTTAATGACCTTTATATATGCCAAGTTTCAGATGGCTACCTACTCAAACAAGCAAGCAGTAGCGGTTTGAAATTTTCACAATTTGGGCTACACGTTCGGGACGATTCGTGACCTTAGGTGACTTGCACAATTCGGGCTGAAACTAGTGCCAAATGAGAGGGTTGGGATAAACATTCAATTGACCATATGTGCCAAAAATTCTCGTTCTTTAGTTTTCGAGTTATAGCCCCTGGAAGTCGAAAACTGCACGACTTTGCCCTCGAATATCTCGACAACGGAGAAAGGAGAATTTCAGGGCATTTTCTCCCAAGAAATATATGGGAATTATCTGTAATTTAGCACAGTTTCAGAACGATTCGTGAAAGTCACCTTTTAAGAATAACTTCCACTGCAGGCCCATATATAAAAGTTTGCTCCTTTATTACTCTGCACATGGACAATTATTTGCGCTGTTATTTGCCCCAGGCATGTACCTATGTAATTACCGTTTACAGTGTAAAGATGGATGTTATCGGTCGCTGAACGTCGGAGCAGTAGGCGTTTAATGCATTTTCCCATAGGGTCCAATGCAAAATTGACACCTCATTTTCTCCATTCTCAAGAGCTTTGAGTCTCTGCAAAACATATACATGTGTAGACACAAATAAGTGAAATAGAATGAAGGCTATTTCAGCTTTAGCTTTTATTCCGTTTGGGAGCTAAAGTCGCACAAACTTTTGTTTACAAAAATTTCGATGGCCTATAGTTCGCAAGTTATGCAATCAGTTGACATAAGATTGTGCATGCATGTAGACATGTTAATGACCTTTATATATGCCAAGTTTCAGATGGCTACCTACTCAAACAAGCAAGCAGTAGCGGTTTGAAATTTTCACAATTTGGGCTACACGTTCGGGACGATTCGTGACCTTAGGTGACTTGCACAATTCGGGCTGAAACTAGTGCCAAATGAGAGGGTTGGGATAAACATTCAATTGACCATATGTGCCAAAAATTCTCGTTCTTTAGTTTTCGAGTTATAGCCCCTGGAAGTCGAAAACTGCACGACTTTGCCCTCGAATATCTCGACAACGGAGAAAGGAGAATTTCAGGGCATTTTCTCCCAAGAAATATATGGGAATTATCTGTAATTTAGCACAGTTTCAGAACGATTCGTGAAAGTCACCTTTTAAGAATAACTTCCACTGCAGGCCCATATATAAAAGTTTGCTCCTTTATTACTCTGCACATGGACAATTATTTGCGCTGTTATTTGCCCCAGGCATGTACCTATGTAATTACCGTTTACAGTGTAAAGATGGATGTTATCGGTCGCTGAACGTCGGAGCAGTAGGCGTTTAATGCATTTTCCCATAGGGTCCAATGCAAAATTGACACCTCATTTTCTCCATTCTCAAGAGCTTTGAGTCTCTGCAAAACATATACATGTGTAGACACAAATAAGTGAAATAGAATGAAGGCTATTTCAGCTTTAGCTTTTATTCCGTTTGGGAGCTAAAGTCGCACAAACTTTTGTTTACAAAAATTTCGATGGCCTATAGTTCGCAAGTTATGCAATCAGTTGACATAAGATTGTGCATGCATGTAGACATGTTAATGACCTTTATATATGCCAAGTTTCAGATGGCTACCTACTCAAACAAGCAAGCAGTAGCGGTTTGAAATTTTCACAATTTGGGCTACACGTTCGGGACGATTCGTGACCTTAGGTGACTTGCACAATTCGGGCTGAAACTAGTGCCAAATGAGAGGGTTGGGATAAACATTCAATTGACCATATGTGCCAAAAATTCTCGTTCTTTAGTTTTCGAGTTATAGCCCCTGGAAGTCGAAAACTGCACGACTTTGCCCTCGAATATCTCGACAACGGAGAAAGGAGAATTTCAGGGCATTTTCTCCCAAGAAATATATGGGAATTATCTGTAATTTAGCACAGTTTCAGAACGATTCGTGAAAGTCACCTTTTAAGAATAACTTCCACTGCAGGCCCATATATAAAAGTTTGCTCCTTTATTACTCTGCACATGGACAATTATTTGCGCTGTTATTTGCCCCAGGCATGTACCTATGTAATTACCGTTTACAGTGTAAAGATGGATGTTATCGGTCGCTGAACGTCGGAGCAGTAGGCGTTTAATGCATTTTCCCATAGGGTCCAATGCAAAATTGACACCTCATTTTCTCCATTCTCAAGAGCTTTGAGTCTCTGCAAAACATATACATGTGTAGACACAAATAAGTGAAATAGAATGAAGGCTATTTCAGCTTTAGCTTTTATTCCGTTTGGGAGCTAAAGTCGCACAAACTTTTGTTTACAAAAATTTCGATGGCCTATAGTTCGCAAGTTATGCAATCAGTTGACATAAGATTGTGCATGCATGTAGACATGTTATTGACCTTTATATATGCCAAGTTTCAGATGGCTACCTACTCAAACAAGCAAGCAGTAGCGGTTTGAAATTTTCACAATTTGGGCTACACGTTCGGGACGATTCGTGACCTTAGGTGACTTGCACAATTCGGGCTGAAACTAGTGCCAAATGAGAGGGTTGGGATAAACATTCAATTGACCATATGTGCCAAAAATTCTCGTTCTTTAGTTTTCGAGTTATAGCCCCTGGAAGTCGAAAACTGCACGACTTTGCCCTCGAATATCTCGACAACGGAGAAAGGAGAATTTCAGGGCATTTTCTCCCAAGAAATATATGGGAATTATCTGTAATTTAGCACAGTTTCAGAACGATTCGTGAAAGTCACCTTTTAAGAATAACTTCCACTGCAGGCCCATATATAAAAGTTTGCTCCTTTATTACTCTGCACATGGACAATTATTTGCGCTGTTATTTGCCCCAGGCATGTACCTATGTAATTACCGTTTACAGTGTAAAGATGGATGTTATCGGTCGCTGAACGTCGGAGCAGTAGGCGTTTAATGCATTTTCCCATAGGGTCCAATGCAAAATTGACACCTCATTTTCTCCATTCTCAAGAGCTTTGAGTCTCTGCAAAACATATACATGTGTAGACACAAATAAGTGAAATAGAATGAAGGCTATTTCAGCTTTAGCTTTTATTCCGTTTGGGAGCTAAAGTCGCACAAACTTTTGTTTACAAAAATTTCGATGGCCTATAGTTCGCAAGTTATGCAATCAGTTGACATAAGATTGTGCATGCATGTAGACATGTTAATGACCTTTATATATGCCAAGTTTCAGATGGCTACCTACTCAAACAAGCAAGCAGTAGCGGTTTGAAATTTTCACAATTTGGGCTACACGTTCGGGACGATTCGTGACCTTAGGTGACTTGCACAATTCGGGCTGAAACTAGTGCCAAATGAGAGGGTTGGGATAAACATTCAATTGACCATATGTGCCAAAAATTCTCGTTCTTTAGTTTTCGAGTTATAGCCCCTGGAAGTCGAAAACTGCACGACTTTGCCCTCGAATATCTCGACAACGGAGAAAGGAGAATTTCAGGGCATTTTCTCCCAAGAAATATATGGGAATTATCTGTAATTTAGCACAGTTTCAGAACGATTCGTGAAAGTCACCTTTTAAGAATAACTTCCACTGCAGGCCCATATATAAAAGTTTGCTCCTTTATTACTCTGCACATGGACAATTATTTGCGCTGTTATTTGCCCCAGGCATGTACCTATGTAATTACCGTTTACAGTGTAAAGATGGATGTTATCGGTCGCTGAACGTCGGAGCAGTAGGCGTTTAATGCATTTTCCCATAGGGTCCAATGCAAAATTGACACCTCATTTTCTCCATTCTCAAGAGCTTTGAGTCTCTGCAAAACATATACATGTGTAGACACAAATAAGTGAAATAGAATGAAGGCTATTTCAGCTTTAGCTTTTATTCCGTTTGGGAGCTAAAGTCGCACAAACTTTTGTTTACAAAAATTTCGATGGCCTATAGTTCGCAAGTTATGCAATCAGTTGACATAAGATTGTGCATGCATGTAGACATGTTATTGACCTTTATATATGCCAAGTTTCAGATGGCTACCTACTCAAACAAGCAAGCAGTAGCGGTTTGAAATTTTCACAATTTGGGCTACACGTTCGGGACGATTCGTGACCTTAGGTGACTTGCACAATTCGGGCTGAAACTAGTGCCAAATGAGAGGGTTGGGATAAACACTCAATTGACCATATGTGCCAAAAATTCTCGTTCTTTAGTTTTCGAGTTATAGCCCCTGGAAGTCGAAAACTGCACGACTTTGCCCTCGAATATCTCGACAACGGAGAAAGGAGAATTTCAGGGCATTTTCTCCCAAGAAATATATGGGAATTATCTGTAATTTAGCACAGTTTCAGAACGATTCGTGAAAGTCACCTTTTAAGAATAACTTCCACTGCAGGCCCATATATAAAAGTTTGCTCCTTAATTACTCTGCACATGGACAATTATTTGCGCTGTTATTTGCCCCAGGCATGTACCTATGTAATTACCGTTTACAGTGTAAAGATGGATGTTATCGGTCGCTGAACGTCGGAGCAGTAGGCGTTTAATGCATTTTCCCATAGGGTCCAATGCAAAATTGACACCTCATTTTCTCCATTCTCAAGAGCTTTGAGTCTCTGCAAAACATATACATGTGTAGACACAAATAAGTGAAATAGAATGAAGGCTATTTCAGCTTTAGCTTTTATTCCGTTTGGGAGCTAAAGTCGCACAAACTTTTGTTTACAAAAATTTCGATGGCCTATAGTTCGCAAGTTATGCAATCAGTTGACATAAGATTGTGCATGCATGTAGACATGTTAATGACCTTTATATATGCCAAGTTTCAGATGGCTACCTACTCAAACAAGCAAGCAGTAGCGGTTTGAAATTTTCACAATTTGGGCTACACGTTCGGGACGATTCGTGACCTTAGGTGACTTGCACAATTCGGGCTGAAACTAGTGCCAAATGAGAGGGTTGGGATAAACATTCAATTGACCATATGTGCCAAAAATTCTCGTTCTTTAGTTTTCGAGTTATAGCCCCTGGAAGTCGAAAACTGCACGACTTTGCCTTCGAATATCTCGACAACGGAGAAAGGAGAATTTCAGGGCATTTTCTCCCAAGAAATATATGGGAATTATCTGTAATTTAGCACAGTTTCAGAACGATTCGTGAAAGTCACCTTTTAAGAATAACTTCCACTGCAGGCCCATATATAAAAGTTTGCTCCTTTATTACTCTGCACATGGACAATTATTTGCGCTGTTATTTGCCCCAGGCATGTACCTATGTAATTACCGTTTACAGTGTAAAGATGGATGTTATCGGTCGCTGAACGTCGGAGCAGTAGGCGTTTAATGCATTTTCCCATAGGGTCCAATGCAAAATTGACACCTCATTTTCTCCATTCTCAAGAGCTTTGAGTCTCTGCAAAACATATACATGTGTAGACACAAATAAGTGAAATAGAATGAAGGCTATTTCAGCTTTAGCTTTTATTCCGTTTGGGAGCTAAAGTCGCACAAACTTTTGTTTACAAAAATTTCGATGGCCTATAGTTCGCAAGTTATGCAATCAGTTGACATAAGATTGTGCATGCATGTAGACATGTTAATGACCTTTATATATGCCAAGTTTCAGATGGCTACCTACTCAAACAAGCAAGCAGTAGCGGTTTGAAATTTTCACAATTTGGGCTACACGTTCGGGACGATTCGTGACCTTAGGTGACTTGCACAATTCGGGCTGAAACTAGTGCCAAATGAGAGGGTTGGGATAAACATTCAATTGACCATATGTGCCAAAAATTCTCGTTCTTTAGTTTTCGAGTTATAGCCCCTGGAAGTCGAAAACTGCACGACTTTGCCCTCGAATATCTCGACAACGGAGAAAGGAGAATTTCAGGGCATTTTCTCCCAAGAAATATATGGGAATTATCTGAAATTTAGCACAGTTTCAGAACGATTCGTGAAAGTCACCTTTTAAGAATAACTTCCACTGCAGGCCCATATATAAAAGTTTGCTCCTTTATTACTCTGCACATGGACAATTATTTGCGCTGTTATTTGCCCCAGGCATGTACCTATGTAATTACCGTTTACAGTGTAAAGATGGATGTTATCGGTCGCTGAACGTCGGAGCAGTAGGCGTTTAATGCATTTTCCCATAGGGTCCAATGCAAAATTGACACCTCATTTTCTCCATTCTCAAGAGCTTTGAGTCTCTGCAAAACATATACATGTGTAGACACAAATAAGTGAAATAGAATGAAGGCTATTTCAGCTTTAGCTTTTATTCCGTTTGGGAGCTAAAGTCGCACAAACTTTTGTTTACCAAAATTTCGATGGCCTATAGTTCGCAAGTTATGCAATCAGTTGACATAAGATGGTGCATGCATGTAGACATGTTAATGACCTTTATATATGCCAAGTTTCAGATGGCTACCTACTCAAACAAGCAAGCAGTAGCGGTTTGAAATTTTCACAATTTGGGCTACACGTTCGGGACGATTCGTGACCTTAGGTGACTTGCACAATTCGGGCTGAAACTAGTGCCAAATGAGAGGGTTGGGATAAACACTCAATTGACCATATGTGCCAAAAATTCTCGTTCTTTAGTTTTCGAGTTATAGCCCCTGGAAGTCGAAAACTGCACGACTTTGCCCTCGAATATCTCGACAACGGAGAAAGGAGAATTTCAGGGCATTTTCTCCCAAGAATTATATGGGAATTATCTGTAATTTAGCACAGTTTCAGAACGATTCGTGAAAGTCACCTTTTAAGAATAACTTCCACTGCAGGCCCATATATAAAAGTTTGCTCCTTTATTACTCTGCACATGGACAATTATTTGCGCTGTTATTTGCCCCAGGCATGTACCTATGTAATTACCGTTTACAGTGTAAAGATGGATGTTATCGGTCGCTGAACGTCGGAGCAGTAGGCGTTTAATGCATTTTCCCATAGGGTCCAATGCAAAATTGACACCTCATTTTCTCCATTCTCAAGAGCTTTGAGTCTCTGCAAAACATATACATGTGTAGACACAAATAAGTGAAATAGAATGAAGGCTATTTCAGCTTTAGCTTTTATTCCGTTTGGGAGCTAAAGTCGCACAAACTTTTGTTTACAAAAATTTCGATGGCCTATAGTTCGCAAGTTATGCAATCAGTTGACATAAGATTGTGCATGCATGTAGACATGTTAATGACCTTTATATATGCCAAGTTTCAGATGGCTACCTACTCAAACAAGCAAGCAGTAGCGGTTTGAAATTTTCACAATTTGGGCTACACGTTCGGGACGATTCGTGACCTTAGGTGACTTGCACAATTCGGGCTGAAACTAGTGCCAAATGAGAGGGTTGGGATAAACATTCAATTGACCATATGTGCCAAAAATTCTCGTTCTTTAGTTTTCGAGTTATAGCCCCTGGAAGTCGAAAACTGCACGACTTTGCCCTCGAATATCTCGACAACGGAGAAAGGAGAATTTTAGGGCATTTTCTCCCAAGAAATATATGGGAATTATCTGTAATTTAGCACAGTTTCAGAACGATTCGTGAAAGTCACCTTTTAAGAATAACTTCCACTGCAGGCCCATATATAAAAGTTTGCTCCTTTATTAGTCTGCACATGGACAATTATTTGCGCTGTTATTTGCCCCAGGCATGTACCTATGTAATTACCGTTTACAGTGTAAAGATGGATGTTATCGGTCGCTGAACGTCGGAGCAGTAGGCGTTTAATGCATTTTCCCATAGGGTCCAATGCAAAATTGACACCTCATTTTCTCCATTCTCAAGAGCTTTGAGTCTCTGCAAAACATATACATGTGTAGACACAAATAAGTGAAATAGAATGAAGGCTATTTCAGCTTTAGCTTTTATTCCGTTTGGGAGCTAAAGTCGCACAAACTTTTGTTTACAAAAATTTCGATGGCCTATAGTTCGCAAGTTATGCAATCAGTTGACAAAAGATTGTGCATGCATGTAGACATGTTAATGACCTTTATATATGCCAAGTTTCAGATGGCTACCTACTCAAACAAGCAAGCAGTAGCGGTTTGAAATTTTCACAATTTGGGCTACACGTTCGGGACGATTCGTGACCTTAGGTGACTTGCACAATTCGGGCTGAAACTAGTGCCAAATGAGAGGGTTGGGATAAACATTCAATTGACCATATGTGCCAAAAATTCTCGTTCTTTAGTTTTCGAGTTATAGCCCCTGGAAGTCGAAAACTGCACGACTTTGCCCTCGAATATCTCGACAACGGAGAAAGGAGAATTTCAGGGCATTTTCTCCCAAGAAATATATGGGAATTATCTGTAATTTAGCACAGTTTCAGAACGATTCGTGAAAGTCACCTTTTAAGAATAACTTCCACTGCAGGCCCATATATAAAAGTTTGCTCCTTTATTACTCTGCACATGGACAATTATTTGCGCTGTTATTTGCCCCAGGCATGTACCTATGTAATTACCGTTTACAGTGTAAAGATGGATGTTATCGGTCGCTGAACGTCGGAGCAGTAGGCGTTTAATGCATTTTCCCATAGGGTCCAATGCAAAATTGACACCTCATTTTCTCCATTCTCAAGAGCTTTGAGTCTCTGCAAAACATATACATGTGTAGACACAAATAAGTGAAATAGAATGAAGGCTATTTCAGCTTTAGCTTTTATTCCGTTTGGGAGCTAAAGTCGCACAAACTTTTGTTTACAAAAATTTCGATGGCCTATAGTTCGCAAGTTATGCAATCAGTTGACATAAGATTGTGCATGCATGTAGACATGTTAATGACCTTTATATATGCCAAGTTTCAGATGGCTACCTACTCAAACAAGCAAGCAGTAGCGGTTTGAAATTTTCACAATTTGGGCTACACGTTCGGGACGATTCGTGACCTTAGGTGACTTGCACAATTCGGGCTGAAACTAGTGCCAAATGAGAGGGTTGGGATAAACATTCAATTGACCATATGTGCCAAAAATTCTCGTTCTTTAGTTTTCGAGTTATAGCCCCTGGAAGTCGAAAACTGCACGACTTTGCCCTCGAATATCTCGACAACGGAGAAAGGAGAATTTCAGGGCATTTTCTCCCAAGAAATATATGGAAATTATCTGTAATTTAGCACAGTTTCAGAACGATTCGTGAAAGTCACCTTTTAAGAATAACTTCCACTGCAGGCCCATATATAAAAGTTTGCTCCTTTATTACTCTGCACATGGACAATTATTTGCGCTGTTATTTGCCCCAGGCATGTACCTATGTAATTACCGTTTACAGTGTAAAGATGGATGTTATCGGTCGCTGAACGTCGGAGCAGTAGGCGTTTAATGCATTTTCCCATAGGGTCCAATGCAAAATTGACACCTCATTTTCTCCATTCTCAAGAGCTTTGAGTCTCTGCAAAACATATACATGTGTAGACACAAATAAGTGAAATAGAATGAAGGCTATTTCAGCTTTAGCTTTTATTCCGTTTGGGAGCTAAAGTCGCACAAACTTTTGTTTACAAAAATTTCGATGGCCTATAGTTCGCAAGTTATGCAATCAGTTGACATAAGATTGTGCATGCATGTAGACATGTTAATGACCTTTATATATGCCAAGTTTCAGATGGCTACCTACTCAAACAAGCAAGCAGTAGCGGTTTGAAATTTTCACAATTTGGGCTACACGTTCGGGACGATTCGTGACCTTAGGTGACTTGCACAATTCGGGCTGAAACTAGTGCCAAATGAGAGGGTTGGGATAAACATTCAATTGACCATATGTGCCAAAAATTCTCGTTCTTTAGTTTTCGAGTTATAGCCCCTGGAAGTCGAAAACTGCACGACTTTGCCCTCGAATATCTCGACAACGGAGAAAGGAGAATTTCAGGGCATTTTCTCCCAAGAAATATATGGGAATTATCTGTAATTTAGCACAGTTTCAGAACGATTCGTGAAAGTCACCTTTTAAGAATAACTTCCACTGCAGGCCCATATATAAAAGTTTGCTCCTTTATTACTCTGCACATGGACAATTATTTGCGCTGTTATTTGCCCCAGGCATGTACCTATGTAATTACCGTTTACAGTGTAAAGATGGATGTTATCGGTCGCTGAACGTCGGAGCAGTAGGCGTTTAATGCATTTTCCCATAGGGTCCAATGCAAAATTGACACCTCATTTTCTCCATTCTCAAGAGCTTTGAGTCTCTGCAAAACATATACATGTGTAGACACAAATAAGTGAAATAGAATGAAGGCTATTTCAGCTTTAGCTTTTATTCCGTTTGGGAGCTAAAGTCGCACAAACTTTTGTTTACAAAAATTTCGATGGCCTATAGTTCGCAAGTTATGCAATCAGTTGACATAAGATTGTGCATGCATGTAGACATGTTAATGACCTTTATATATGCCAAGTTTCAGATGGCTACCTACTCAAACAAGCAAGCAGTAGCGGTTTGAAATTTTCACAATTTGGGCTACACGTTCGGGACGATTCGTGACCTTAGGTGACTTGCACAATTCGGGCTGAAACTAGTGCCAAATGAGAGGGTTGGGATAAACATTCAATTGACCATATGTGCCAAAAATTCTCGTTCTTTAGTTTTCGAGTTATAGCCCCTGGAAGTCGAAAACTGCACGACTTTGCCCTCGAATATCTCGACAACGGAGAAAGGAGAATTTCAGGGCATTTTCTCCCAAGAAATATATGGGAATTATCTGTAATTTAGCACAGTTTCAGAACGATTCGTGAAAGTCACCTTTTAAGAATAACTTCCACTGCAGGCCCATATATAAAAGTTTGCTCCTTTATTACTCTGCACATGGACAATTATTTGCGCTGTTATTTGCCCCAGGCATGTACCTATGTAATTACCGTTTACAGTGTAAAGATGGATGTTATCGGTCGCTGAACGTCGGAGCAGTAGGCGTTTAATGCATTTTCCCATAGGGTCCAATGCAAAATTGACACCTCATTTTCTCCATTCTCAAGAGCTTTGAGTCTCTGCAAAACATATACATGTGTAGACACAAATAAGTGAAATAGAATGAAGGCTATTTCAGCTTTAGCTTTTATTTCGTTTGGGAGCTAAAGTCGCACAAACTTTTGTTTACAAAAATTTCGATGGCCTATAGTTCGCAAGTTATGCAATCAGTTGACATAAGATTGTGCATGCATGTAGACATGTTAATGACCTTTATATATGCCAAGTTTCAGATGGCTACCTACTCAAACAAGCAAGCAGTAGCGGTTTGAAATTTTCACAATTTGGGCTACACGTTCGGGACGATTCGTGACCTTAGGTGACTTGCACAATTCGGGCTGAAACTAGTGCCAAATGAGAGGGTTGGGATAAACATTCAATTGACCATATGTGCAAAAAATTCTCGTTCTTTAGTTTTCGAGTTATAGCCCCTGGAAGTCGAAAACTGCACGACTTTGCCCTCGAATATCTCGACAACGGAGAAAGGAGAATTTCAGGGCATTTTCTCCCAAGAAATATATGGGAATTATCTGTAATTTAGCACAGTTTCAGAACGATTCGTGAAAGTCACCTTTTAAGAATAACTTCCACTGCAGGCCCATATATAAAAGTTTGCTCCTTTATTACTCTGCACATGGACAATTATTTGCGCTGTTATTTGCCCCAGGCATGTACCTATGTAATTACCGTTTACAGTGTAAAGATGGATGTTATCGGTCGCTGAACGTCGGAGCAGTAGGCGTATAATGCATTTTCCCATAGGGTCCAATGCAAAATTGACACCTCATTTTCTCCATTCTCAAGAGCTTTAAGTCTCTGCAAAACATATACATGTGTAGACACAAATAAGTGAAATAGAATGAAGGCTATTTCAGCTTTAGCTTTTATTCCGTTTGGGAGCTAAAGTCGCACAAACTTTTGTTTACAAAAATTTCGATGGCCTATAGTTCGCAAGTTATGCAATCAGTTGACATAAGATTGTGCATGCATGTAGACATGTTAATGACCTTTATATATGCCAAGTTTCAGATGGCTACCTACTCAAACAAGCAAGCAGTAGCGGTTTGAAATTTTCACAATTTGGGCTACACGTTCGGGACGATTCGTGACCTTAGGTGACTTGCACAATTCGGGCTGAAACTAGTGCCAAATGAGAGGGTTGGGATAAGCATTCAATTGACCATATGTGCCAAAAATTCTCGTTCTTTAGTTTTCGAGTTATAGCCCCTGGAAGTCGAAAACTGCACGACTTTGCCCTCGAATATCTCGACAACGGAGAAAGGAGAATTTCAGGGCATTTTCTCCCAAGAAATATATGGGAATTATCTGTAATTTAGCACAGTTTCAGAACGATTCGTGAAAGTCACCTTTTAAGAATAACTTCCACTGCAGGCCCATATATAAAAGTTTGCTCCTTTATTACTCTGCACATGGACAATTATTTGCGCTGTTATTTGCCCCAGGCATGTACCTATGTAATTACCGTTTACAGTGTAAAGATGGATGTTATCGGTCGCTGAACGTCGGAGCAGTAGGCGTTTAATGCATTTTCCCATAGGGTCCAATGCAAAATTGACACCTCATTTTCTCCATTCTCAAGAGCTTTGAGTCTCTGCAAAACATATACATGTGTAGACACAAATAAGTGAAATAGAATGAAGGCTATTTCAGCTTTAGCTTTTATTCCGTTTGGGAGCTAAAGTCGCACAAACTTTTGTTTACAAAAATTTCGATGGCCTATAGTTCGCAAGTTATGCAATCAGTTGACATAAGATTGTGCATGCATGTAGACATGTTAATGACCTTTATATATGCCAAGTTTCAGATGGCTACCTACTCAAACAAGCAAGCAGTAGCGGTTTGAAATTTTCACAATTTGGGCTACACGTTCGGGACGATTCGTGACCTTAGGTGACTTGCACAATTCGGGCTGAAACTAGTGCCAAATGAGAGGGTTGGGATAAACATTCAATTGACCATATGTGCCAAAAATTCTCGTTCTTTAGTTTTCGAGTTATAGCCCCTGGAAGTCGAAAACTGCACGACTTTGCCCTCGAATATCTCGACAACGGAGAAAGGAGAATTTCAGGGCATTTTCTCCCAAGAAATATATGGGAATTATCTGTAATTTAGCACAGTTTCAGAACGATTCGTGAAAGTCACCTTTTAAGAATAACTTCCACTGCAGGCCCATATATAAAAGTTTGCTCCTTTATTACTCTGCACATGGACAATTATTTGCGCTGTTATTTGCCCCAGGCATGTACCTATGTAATTACCGTTTACAGTGTAAAGATGGCTGTTATCGGTCGCTGAACGTCGGAGCAGTAGGCGTTTAATGCATTTTCCCATAGGGTCCAATGCAAAATTGACACCTCATTTTCTCCATTCTCAAGAGCTTTGAGTCTCTGCAAAACATATACATGTGTAGACACAAATAAGTGAAATAGAATGAAGGCTATTTCAGCTTTAGCTTTTATTTCGTTTGGGAGCTAAAGTCGCACAAACTTTTGTTTACAAAAATTTCGATGGCCTATAGTTCGCAAGTTATGCAATCAGTTGACATAAGATTGTGCATGCATGTAGACATGTTAATGACCTTTATATATGCCAAGTTTCAGATGGCTACCTACTCAAACAAGCAAGCAGTAGCGGTTTGAAATTTTCACAATTTGGGCTACACGTTCGGGACGATTCGTGACCTTAGGTGACTTGCACAATTCGGGCTGAAACTAGTGCCAAATGAGAGGGTTGGGATAAACATTCAATTGACCATATGTGCCAAAAATTCTCGTTCTTTAGTTTTCGAGTTATAGCCCCTGGAAGTCGAAAACTGCACGACTTTGCCCTCGAATATCTCGACAACGGAGAAAGGAGAATTTCAGGGCATTTTCTCCCAAGAAATATATGGGAATTATCTGTAATTTAGCACAGTTTCAGAACGATTCGTGAAAGTCACCTTTTAAGAATAACTTCCACTGCAGGCCCATATATAAAAGTTTGCTCCTTTATTACTCTGCACATGGACAATTATTTGCGCTGTTATTTGCCCCAGGCATGTACCTATGTAATTACCGTTTACAGTGTAAAGATGGATGTTATCGGTCGCTGAACGTCGGAGCAGTAGGCGTTTAATGCATTTTCCCATAGGGTCCAATGCAAAATTGACACCTCATTTTCTCCATTCTCAAGAGCTTTGAGTCTCTGCAAAACATATACATGTGTAGACACAAATAAGTGAAATAGAATGAAGGCTATTTCAGCTTTAGCTTTTATTCCGTTTGGGAGCTAAAGTCGCACAAACTTTTGTTTACAAAAATTTCGATGGCCTATAGTTCGCAAGTTATGCAATCAGTTGACATAAGATTGTGCATGCATGTAGACATGTTAATGACCTTTATATATGCCAAGTTTCAGATGGCTACCTACTCAAACAAGCAAGCAGTAGCGGTTTGAAATTTTCACAATTTGGGCTACACGTTCGGGACGATTCGTGACCTTAGGTGACTTGCACAATTCGGGCTGAAACTAGTGCCAAATGAGAGGGTTGGGATAAACATTCAATTGACCATATGTGCCAAAAATTCTCGTTCTTTAGTTTTCGAGTTATAGCCCCTGGAAGTCGAAAACTGCACGACTTTGCCCTCGAATATCTCGACAACGGAGAAAGGAGAATTTCAGGGCATTTTCTCCCAAGAAATATATGGGAATTATCTGTAATTTAGCACAGTTTCAGAACGATTCGTGAAAGTCACCTTTTAAGAATAACTTCCACTGCAGGCCCATATATAAAAGTTTGCTCCTTTATTACTCTGCACATGGACAATTATTTGCGCTGTTATTTGCCCCAGGCATGTACCTATGTAATTACCGTTTACAGTGTAAAGATGGATGTTATCGGTCGCTGAACGTCGGAGCAGTAGGCGTTTAATGCATTTTCCCATAGGGTCCAATGCAAAATTGACACCTCATTTTCTCCATTCTCAAGAGCTTTGAGTCTCTGCAAAACATATACATGTGTAGACACAAATAAGTGAAATAGAATGAAGGCTATTTCAGCTTTAGCTTTTATTCCGTTTGGGAGCTAAAGTCGCACAAACTTTTGTTTACAAACATTTCGATGGCCTATAGTTCGCAAGTTATGCAATCAGTTGACATAAGATTGTGCATGCATGTAGACATGTTAATGACCTTTATATATGCCAAGTTTCAGATGGCTACCTACTCAAACAAGCAAGCAGTAGCGGTTTGAAATTTTCACAATTTGGGCTACACGTTCGGGACGATTCGTGACCTTAGGTGACTTGCACAATTCGGGCTGAAACTAGTGCCAAATGAGAGGGTTGGGATAAACATTCAATTGACCATATGTGCCAAAAATTCTCGTTCTTTAGTTTTCGAGTTATAGCCCCTGGAAGTCGAAAACTGCACGACTTTGCCCTCGAATATCTCGACAACGGAGAAAGGAGAATTTCAGGGCATTTTCTCCCAAGAAATATATGGGAATTATCTGTAATTTAGCACAGTTTCAGAACGATTCGTGAAAGTCACCTTTTAAGAATAACTTCCACTGCAGGCCCATATATAAAAGTTTGCTCCTTTATTACTCTGCACATGGACAATTATTTGCGCTGTTATTTGCCCCAGGCATGTACCTATGTAATTATCGTTTACAGTGTAAAGATGGATGTTATCGGTCGCTGAACGTCGGAGCAGTAGGCGTTTAATGCATTTTCCCATAGGGTCCAATGCAAAATTGACACCTCATTTTCTCCATTCTCAAGAGCTTTGAGTCTCTGCAAAACATATACATGTGTAGACACAAATAAGTGAAATAGAATGAAGGCTATTTCAGCTTTAGCTTTTATTCCGTTTGGGAGCTAAAGTCGCACAAACTTTTGTTTACAAACATTTCGATGGCCTATAGTTCGCAAGTTATGCAATCAGTTGACATAAGATTGTGCATGCATGTAGACATGTTAATGACCTTTATATATGCCAAGTTTCAGATGGCTACCTACTCAAACAAGCAAGCAGTAGCGGTTTGAAATTTTCACAATTTGGGCTACACGTTCGGGACGATTCGTGACCTTAGGTGACTTGCACAATTCGGGCTGAAACTAGTGCCAAATGAGAGGGTTGGGATAAACATTCAATTGACCATATGTGCCAAAAATTCTCGTTCTTTAGTTTTCGAGTTATAGCCCCTGGAAGTCGAAAACTGCACGACTTTGCCCTCGAATATCTCGACAACGGAGAAAGGAGAATTTCAGGGCATTTTCTCCCAAGAAATATATGGGAATTATCTGTAATTTAGCACAGTTTCAGAACGATTCGTGAAAGTCACCTTTTAAGAATAACTTCCACTGCAGGCCCATATATAAAAGTTTGCTCCTTTATTACTCTGCACATGGACAATTATTTGCGCTGTTATTTGCCCCAGGAATGTACCTATGTAATTACCGTTTACAGTGTAAAGATGGATGTTATCGGTCGCTGAACGTCGGAGCAGTAGGCGTTTAATGCATTTTCCCTTAGGGTCCAATGCAAAATTGACACCTCATTTTCTCCATTCTCAAGAGCTTTGAGTCTCTGCAAAACATATACATGTGTAGACACAAATAAGTGAAATAGAATGAAGGCTATTTCAGCTTTAGCTTTTATTCCGTTTGGGAGCTAAAGTCGCACAAACTTTTGTTTACAAAAATTTCGATGGCCTATAGTTCGCAAGTTATGCAATCAGTTGACATAAGATTGTGCATGCATGTAGACATGTTAATGACCTTTATATATGCCAAGTTTCAGATGGCTACCTACTCAAACAAGCAAGCAGTAGCGGTTTGAAATTTTCACAATTTGGGCTACACGTTCGGGACGATTCGTGACCTTAGGTGACTTGCACAATTCGGGCTGAAACTAGTGCCAAATGAAAGGGTTGGGATAAACATTCAATTGACCATATGTGCCAAAAATTCTCGTTCTTTAGTTTTCGAGTTATAGCCCCTGGAAGTCGAAAACTGCACGACTTTGCCCTCGAATATCTCGACAACGGAGAAAGGAGAATTTCAGGGCATTTTCTCCCAAGAAATATATGGGAATTATCTGTAATTTAGCACAGTTTCAGAACGATTCGTGAAAGTCACCTTTTAAAAATAACTTCCACTGCAGGCCCATATATAAAAGTTTGCTCCTTTATTACTCTGCACATGGACAATTATTTGCACTGTTATTTGCCCCAGGCATGTACCTATGTAATTACCGTTTACAGTGTAAAGATGGATGTTATCGGTCGCTGAACGTCGGAGCAGTAGGCGTTTAATGCATTTTCCCATAGGGTCCAATGCAAAATTGACACCTCATTTTCTCCATTCTCAAGAGCTTTGAGTCTCTGCAAAACATATACATGTGTAGACACAAATAAGTGAAATAGAATGAAGGCTATTTCAGCTTTAGCTTTTATTCCGTTTGGGAGCTAAAGTCGCACAAACTTTTGTTTACAAAAATTTCGATGGCCTATAGTTCGCAAGTTATGCAATCAGTTGACATAAGATTGTGCATGCATGTAGACATGTTAATGACCTTTATATATGCCAAGTTTCAGATGGCTACCTACTCAAACAAGCAAGCAGTAGCGGTTTGAAATTTTCACAATTTGGGCTACACGTTCGGGACGATTCGTGACCTTAGGTGACTTGCACAATTCGGGCTGAAACTAGTGCCAAATGAGAGGGTTGGGATAAACATTCAATTGACCATATGTGCCAAAAATTCTCGTTCTTTAGTTTTCGAGTTATAGCCCCTGGAAGTCGAAAACTGCACGACTTTGCCCTCGAATATCTCGACAACGGAGAAAGGAGAATTTCAGGGCATTTTCTCCCAAGAAATATATGGGAATTATCTGTAATTTAGCACAGTTTCAGAACGATTCGTGAAAGTCACCTTTTAAGAATAACTTCCACTGCAGGCCCATATATAAAAGTTTGCTCCTTTATTACTCTGCACATGGACAATTATTTGCGCTGTTATTTGCCCCAGGCATGTACCTATGTAATTACCGTTTACAGTGTAAAGATGGATGTTATCGGTCGCTGAACGTCGGAGCAGTAGGCGTTTAATGCATTTTCCCATAGGGTCCAATGCAAAATTGGCACCTCATTTTCTCCATTCTCAAGAGCTTTGAGTCTCTGCAAAACATATACATGTGTAGACACAAATAAGTGAAATAGAATGAAGGCTATTTCAGCTTTAGCTTTTATTCCGTTTGGGAGCTAAAGTCGCACAAACTTTTGTTTACAAAAATTTCGATGGCCTATAGTTCGCAAGTTATGCAATCAGTTGACATAAGATTGTGCATGCATGTAGACATGTTAATGACCTTTATATATGCCAAGTTTCAGATGGCTACCTACTCAAACAAGCAAGCAGTAGCGGTTTGAAATTTTCACAATTTGGGCTACACGTTCGGGACGATTCGTGACCTTAGGTGACTTGCACAATTCGAGCTGAAATTAGTGCCAAATGAGAGGGTTGGGATAAACATTCAATTGACCATATGTGCCAAAAATTCTCGTTCTTTAGTTTTCGAGTTATAGCCCCTGGAAGTCGAAAACTGCACGACTTTGCCCTCGAATATCTCGACAACGGAGAAAGGAGAATTTCAGGGCATTTTCTCCCAAGAAATATATGGGAATTATCTGTAATTTAGCACAGTTTCAGAACGATTCGTGAAAGTCACCTTTTAAGAATAACTTCCACTGCAGGCCCATATATAAAAGTTTGCTCCTTTATTACTCTGCACATGGACAATTATTTGCGCTGTTATTTGCCCCAGGCATGTACCTATGTAATTACCGTTTACAGTGTAAAGATGGATGTTATCGGTCGCTGAACGTCGGAGCAGTAGGCGTTTAATGCATTTTCCCATAGGGTCCAATGCAAAATTGACACCTCATTTTCTCCATTCTCAAGAGCTTTGAGTCTCTGCAAAACATATACATGTGTAGACACAAATAAGTGAAATAGAATGAAGGCTATTTCAGCTTTAGCTTTTATTCCGTTTGGGAGCTAAAGTCGCACAAACTTTTGTTTACAAAAATTTCGATGGCCTATAGTTCGCAAGTTATGCAATCAGTTGACATAAGATTGTGCATGCATGTAGACATGTTAATGACCTTTATATATGCCAAGTTTCAGATGGCTACCTACTCAAACAAGCAAGCAGTAGCGGTTTGAAATTTTCACAATTTGGGCTACACGTTCGGGACGATTCGTGACCTTAGGTGACTTGCACAATTCGGGCTGAAACTAGTGCCAAATGAGAGGGTTGGGATAAACATTCAATTGACCATATGTGCCAAAAATTCTCGTTCTTTAGTTTTCGAGTTATAGCCCCTGGAAGTCGAAAACTGCACGACTTTGCCCTCGAATATCTCGACAACGGAGAAAGGAGAATTTCAGGGCATTTTCTCCCAAGAAATATATGGGAATTATCTGTAATTTAGCACAGTTTCAGAACGATTCGTGAAAGTCACCTTTTAAGAATAACTTCCACTGCAGGCCCATATATAAAAGTTTGCTCCTTTATTACTCTGCACATGGACAATTATTTGCGCTGTTATTTGCCCCAGGCATGTACCTATGTAATTACCGTTTACAGTGTAAAGATGGATGTTATCGGTCGCTGAACGTCGGAGCAGTAGGCGTTTAATGCATTTTCCCATAGGGTCCAATGCAAAATTGACACCTCATTTTCTCCATTCTCAAGAGCTTTGAGTCTCTGCAAAACATATACATGTGTAGACACAAATAAGTGAAATAGAATGAAGGCTATTTCAGCTTTAGCTTTTATTCCGTTTGGGAGCTAAAGTCGCACAAACTTTTGTTTACAAAAATTTCGATGGCCTATAGTTCGCAAGTTATGCAATCAGTTGACATAAGATTGTGCATGCATGTAGACATGTTAATGACCTTTATATATGCCAAGTTTCAGATGGCTACCTACTCAAACAAGCAAGCAGTAGCGGTTTGAAATTTTCACAATTTGGGCTACACGTTCGGGACGATTCGTGACCTTAGGTGACTTGCACAATTCGGGCTGAAACTAGTGCCAAATGAGAGGGTTGGGATAAACATTCAATTGACCATATGTGCCAAAAATTCTCGTTCTTTAGTTTTCGAGTTATAGCCCCTGGAAGTCGAAAACTGCACGACTTTGCCCTCGAATATCTCGACAACGGAGAAAGGAGAATTTCAGGGCATTTTCTCCCAAGAAATATATGGGAATTATCTGTAATTTAGCACAGTTTCAGAACGATTCGTGAAAGTCACCTTTTAAGAATAACTTCCACTGCAGGCCCATATATAAAAGTTTGCTCCTTTATTACTCTGCACATGGACAATTATTTGCGCTGTTATTTGCCCCAGGCATGTACCTATGTAATTACCGTTTACAGTGTAAAGATGGATGTTATCGGTCGCTGAACGTCGGAGCAGTAGGCGTTTAATGCATTTTCCCATAGGGTCCAATGCAAAATTGACACCTCATTTTCTCCATTCTCAAGAGCTTTGAGTCTCTGCAAAACATATACATGTGTAGACACAAATAAGTGAAATAGAATGAAGGCTATTTCAGCTTTAGCTTTTATTCCGTTTGGGAGCTAAAGTCGCACAAACTTTTGTTTACAAAAATTTCGATGGCCTATAGTTCGCAAGTTATGCAATCAGTTGACATAAGATTGTGCATGCATGTAGACATGTTAATGACCTTTATATATGCCAAGTTTCAGATGGCTACCTACTCAAACAAACAAGCAGTAGCGGTTTGAAATTTTCACAATTTGGGCTACACGTTCGGGACGATTCGTGACCTTAGGTGACTTGCACAATTCGGGCTGAAACTAGTGCCAAATGAGAGGGTTGGGATAAACATTCAATTGACCATATGTGCCAAAAATTCTCGTTCTTTAGTTTTCGAGTTATAGCCCCTGGAAGTCGAAAACTGCACGACTTTGCCCTCGAATATCTCGACAACGGAGAAAGGAGAATTTCAGGGCATTTTCTCCCAAGAAATATATGGGAATTATCTGTAATTTAGCACAGTTTCAGAACGATTCGTGAAAGTCACCTTTTAAGAATAACTTCCAATGCAGGCCCATATATAAAAGTTTGCTCCTTTATTACTCTGCACATGGACAATTATTTGCGCTGTTATTTGCCCAAGGCATGTACCTATGTAATTACCGTTTACAGTGTAAAGATGGATGTTATCGGTCGCTGAACGTCGGAGCAGTAGGCGTTTAATGCATTTTCCCATAGGGTCCAATGCAAAATTGACACCTCATTTTCTCCATTCTCAAGAGCTTTGAGTCTCTGCAAAACATTTACATGTGTAGACACAAATAAGTGAAATAGAATGAAGGCTATTTCAGCTTTAGCTTTTATTCCGTTTGGGAGCTTAAGTCGCACAAACTTTTGTTTACAAAAATTTCGATGGCCTATAGTTCGCAAGTTATGCAATCAGTTGACATAAGATTGTGCATGCATGTAGACATGTTAATGACCTTTATATATGCCAAGTTTCAGATGGCTACCCACTCAAACAAGCAAGCAGTAGCGGTTTGAAATTTTCACAATTTGGGCTACACGTTCGGGACGATTCGTGACCTTAGGTGACTTGCACAATTCGGGCTGAAACTAGTGCCAAATGAGAGGGTTGGGATAAACATTCAATTGACCATATGTGCCAAAAATTCTCGTTCTTTAGTTTTCGAGTTATAGCCCCTGGAAGTCGAAAACTGCACGACTTTGCCCTCGAATATCTCGACAACAGAGAAAGGAGAATTTCAGGGCATTTTCTCCCAAGAAATATATGGGAATTATCTGTAATTTAGCACAGTTTCAGAACGATTCGTGAAAGTCACCTTTTAAGAATAACTTCCACTGCAGGCCCATATATAAAAGTTTGCTCCTTTATTACTCTGCACATGGACAATTATTTGCGCTGTTATTTGCCCCAGGCATGTACCTATGTAATTACCGTTTACAGTGTAAAGATGGATGTTATCGGTCGCTGAACGTCGGAGCAGTAGGCGTTTAATGCATTTTCCCATAGGGTCCAATGCAAAATTGACACCTCATTTTCTCCATTCTCAAGAGCTTTGAGTCTCTGCAAAACATATACATGTGTAGACACAAATAAGTGAAATAGAATGAAGGCTATTTCAGCTTTAGCTTTTATTCCGTTTGGGAGCTAAAGTCGCACAAACTTTTGTTTACAAAAATTTCGATGGCCTATAGTTCGCAAGTTATGCAATCAGTTGACATAAGATTGTGCATGCATGTAGACATGTTAATGACCTTTATATATGCCAAGTTTCAGATGGCTACCTACTCAAACAAGCAAGCAGTAGCGGTTTGAAATTTTCACAATTTGGGCTACACGTTCGGGACGATTCGTGACCTTAGGTGACTTGCACAATTCGGGCTGAAACTAGTGCCAAATGAGAGGGTTGGGATAAACATTCAATTGACCATATGTGCCAAAAATTCTCGTTCTTTAGTTTTCGAGTTATAGCCCCTGGAAGTCGAAAACTGCACGACTTTGCCCTCGAATATCTCGACAACGGAGAAAGGAGAATTTCAGGGCATTTTCTCCCAAGAAATATATGGGAATTATCTGTAATTTAGCACAGTTTCAGAACGATTCGTGAAAGTCACCTTTTAAGAATAACTTCCACTGCAGGCCCATATATAAAAGTTTGCTCCTTTATTACTCTGCACATGGACAATTATTTGCGCTGTTATTTGCCCCAGGCATGTACCTATGTAATTACCGTTTACAGTGTAAAGATGGATGTTATCGGTCGCTGAACGTCGGAGCAGTAGGCGTTTAATGCATTTTCCCATAGGGTCCAATGCAAAATTGACACCTCATTTTCTCCATTCTCAAGAGCTTTGAGTCTCTGCAAAACATATACATGTGTAGACACAAATAAGTGAAATAGAATGAAGGCTATTTCAGCTTTAGCTTTTATTCCGTTTGGGAGCTAAAGTCGCACAAACTTTTGTTTACAAAAATTTCGATGGCCTATAGTTCGCAAGTTATGCAATCAGTTGACATAAGATTGTGCATGCATGTAGACATGTTAATGACCTTTATATATGCCAAGTTTCAGATGGCTACCTACTCAAACAAGCAAGCAGTAGCGGTTTGAAATTTTCACAATTTGGGCTACACGTTCGGGACGATTCGTGACCTTAGGTGACTTGCACAATTCGGGCTGAAACTAGTGCCAAATGAGAGGGTTGGGATAAACATTCAATTGACCATATGTGCCAAAAATTCTCGTTCTTTAGTTTTCGAGTTATAGCCCCTGGAAGTCGAAAACTGCACGACTTTGCCCTCGAATATCTCGACAACGGAGAAAGGAGAATTTCAGGGCATTTTCTCCCAAGAAATATATGGGAATTATCTGTAATTTAGCACAGTTTCAGAACGATTCGTGAAAGTCACCTTTTAAGAATAACTTCCACTGCAGGCCCATATATAAAAGTTTGCTCCTTTATTACTCTGCACATGGACAATTATTTGCGCTGTTATTTGCCCCAGGCATGTACCTATGTAATTACCGTTTACAGTGTAAAGATGGATGTTATCGGTCGCTGAACGTCGGAGCAGTAGGCGTTTAATGCATTTTCCCATAGGGTCCAATGCAAAATTGACACCTCATTTTCTCCATTCTCAAGAGCTTTGAGTCTCTGCAAAACATATACATGTGTAGACACAAATAAGTGAAATAGAATGAAGGCTATTTCAGCTTTAGCTTTTATTCCGTTTGGGAGCTAAAGTCGCACAAACTTTTGTTTACAAAAATTTCGATGGCCTATAGTTCGCAAGTTATGCAATCAGTTGACATAAAATTGTGCATGCATGTAGACATGTTAATGACCTTTATATATGCCAAGTTTCAGATGGCTACCTACTCAAACAAGCAAGCAGTAGCGGTTTGAAATTTTCACAATTTGGGCTACACGTTCGGGACGATTCGTGACCTTAGGTGACTTGCACAATTCGGGCTGAAACTAGTGCCAAATGAGAGGGTTGGGATAAACATTCAATTGACCATATGTGCCAAAAATTCTCGTTCTTTAGTTTTCGAGTTATAGCCCCTGGAAGTCGAAAACTGCACGACTTTGCCCTCGAATATCTCGACAACGGAGAAAGGAGAATTTCAGGGCATTTTCTCCCAAGAAATATATGGGAATTATCTGTAATTTAGCACAGTTTCAGAACGATTCGTGAAAGTCACCTTTTAAGAATAACTTCCACTGCAGGCCCATATATAAAAGTTTGCTCCTTTATTACTCTGCACATGGACAATTATTTGCGCTGTTATTTGCCCCAGGCATGTACCTATGTAATTACCGTTTACAGTGTAAAGATGGATGTTATCGGTCGCTGAACGTCGGAGCAGTAGGCGTTTAATGCATTTTCCCATAGGGTCCAATGCAAAATTGACACCTCATTTTCTCCATTCTCAAGAGCTTTGAGTCTCTGCAAAACATATACATGTGTAGACACAAATAAGTGAAATAGAATGAAGGCTATTTCAGCTTTAGCTTTTATTCCGTTTGGGAGCTAAAGTCGCACAAACTTTTGTTTACAAAAATTTCGATGGCCTATAGTTCGCAAGTTATGCAATCAGTTGACATAAGATTGTGCATGCATGTAGACATGTTAATGACCTTTATATATGCCAAGTTTCAGATGGCTACCTACTCAAACAAGCAAGCAGTAGCGGTTTGAAATTTTCACAATTTGGGCTACACGTTCGGGACGATTCGTGACCTTAGGTGACTTGCACAATTCGGGCTGAAACTAGTGCCAAATGAGAGGGTTGGGATAAACATTCAATTGACCATATGTGCCAAAAATTTTCGTTCTTTAGTTTTCGAGTTATAGCCCCTGGAAGTCGAAAACTGCACGACTTTGCCCTCGAATATCTCGACAACGGAGAAAGGAGAATTTCAGGGCATTTTCTCCCAAGAAATATATGGGAATTATCTGTAATTTAGCACAGTTTCAGAACGATTCGTGAAAGTCACCTTTTAAGAATAACTTCCACTGCAGGCCCATATATAAAAGTTTGCTCCTTTATTACTCTGCACATGGACAATTATTTGCGCTGTTATTTGCCCCAGGCATGTACCTATGTAATTACCGTTTACAGTGTAAAGATGGATGTTATCGGTCGCTGAACGTCGGAGCAGTAGGCGTTTAATGCATTTTCCCATAGGGTCCAATGCAAAATTGACACCTCATTTTCTCCATTCTCAAGAGCTTTGAGTCTCTGCAAAACATATACATGTGTAGACACAAATAAGTGAAATAGAATGAAGGCTATTTCAGCTTTAGCTTTTATTCCGTTTGGGAGCTAAAGTCGCACAAACTTTTGTTTACAAAAATTTCGATGGCCTATAGTTCGCAAGTTATGCAAGCAGTTGACATAAGATTGTGCATGCATGTAGACATGTTAATGACCTTTATATATGCCAAGTTTCAGATGGCTACCTACTCAAACAAGCAAGCAGTAGCGGTTTGAAATTTTCACAATTTGGGCTACACGTTCGGGACGATTCGTGACCTTAGGTGACTTGCACAATTCGGGCTGAAACTAGTGCCAAATGAGAGGGTTGGGATAAACATTCAATTGACCATATGTGCCAAAAATTCTCGTTCTTTTGTTTTCGAGTTATAGCCCCTGGAAGTCGAAAACTGCACGACTTTGCCCTCGAATATCTCGACAACGGAGAAAGGAGAATTTCAGGGCATTTTCTCCCAAGAAATATATGGGAATTATCTGTAATTTAGCACAGTTTCAGAACGATTCGTGAAAGTCACCTTTTAAGAATAACTTCCAATGCAGGCCCATATATAAAAGTTTGCTCCTTTATTACTCTGCACATGGACAATTATTTGCGCTGTTATTTGCCCCAGGCATGTACCTATGTAATTACCGTTTACAGTGTAAAAATGGATGTTATCGGTCGCTGAACGTCGGAGCAGTAGGCGTTTAATGCATTTTCCCATAGGGTCCAATGCAAAATTGACACCTCATTTTCTCCATTCTCAAGAGCTTTGAGTCTCTGCAAAACATATACATGTGTAGACACAAATAAGTGAAATAGAATGAAGGCTATTTCAGCTTTAGCTTTTATTCCGTTTGGGAGCTAAAGTCGCACAAACTTTTGTTTACAAAAATTTCGATGGCCTATAGTTCGCAAGTTATGCAATCAGTTGACATAAGATTGTGCATGCATGTAGACATGTTAATGACCTTTATATATGCCAAGTTTCAGATGGCTACCTACTCAAACAAGCAAGCAGTAGCGGTTTGAAATTTTCACAATTTGGGCTACACGTTCGGGACGATTCGTGACCTTAGGTGACTTGCACAATTCGGGCTGAAACTAGTGCCAAATGAGAGGGTTGGGATAAACATTCAATTGACCATATGTGCCAAAAATTCTCGTTCTTTAGTTTTCGAGTTATAGCCCCTGGAAGTCGAAAACTGCACGACTTTGCCCTCGAATATCTCGACAACGGAGAAAGGAGAATTTCAGGGCATTTTCTCCCAAGAAATATATGGGAATTATCTGTAATTTAGCACAGTTTCAGAACGATTCGTGAAAGTCACCTTTTAAGAATAACTTCCACTGCAGGCCCATATATAAAAGTTTGCTCCTTTATTACTCTGCACATGGACAATTATTTGCGCTGTTATTTGCCCCAGGCATGTACCTATGTAATTACCGTTTACAGTGTAAAGATGGATGTTATCGGTCGCTGAACGTCGGAGCAGTAGGCGTTTAATGCATTTTCCCATAGGGTCCAATGCAAAATTGACACCTCATTTTCTCCATTCTCAAGAGCTTTGAGTCTCTGCAAAACATATACATGTGTAGACACAAATAAGTGAAATAGAATGAAGGCTATTTCAGCTTTAGCTTTTATTCCGTTTGGGAGCTAAAGTCGCACAAACTTTTGTTTACAAAAATTTCGATGGCCTATAGTTCGCAAGTTATGCAATCAGTTGACATAAGATTGTGCATGCATGTAGACATGTTAATGACCTTTATATATGCCAAGTTTCAGATGGCTACCTACTCAAACAAGCAAGCAGTAGCGGTTTGAAATTTTCACAATTTGGGCTACACGTTCGGGACGATTCGTGACCTTAGGTGACTTGCACAATTCGGGCTGAAACTAGTGCCAAATGAGAGGGTTGGGATAAACATTCAATTGACCATATGTGCCAACAATTCTCGTTCTTTAGTTTTCGAGTTATAGCCCCTGGAAGTCGAAAACTGCACGACTTTGCCCTCGAATATCTCGACAACGGAGAAAGGAGAATTTCAGGGCATTTTCTCCCAAGAAATATATGGGAATTATCTGTAATTTAGCACAGTTTCAGAACGATTCGTGAAAGTCACCTTTTAAGAATAACTTCCACTGCAGGCCCATATATAAAAGTTTGCTCCTTTATTACTCTGCACATGGACAATTATTTGCGCTGTTATTTGCCCCAGGCATGTACCTATGTAATTACCGTTTACAGTGTAAAGATGGATGTTATCGGTCGCTGAACGTCGGAGCAGTAGGCGTTTAATGCATTTTCCCATAGGGTCCAATGCAAAATTGACACCTCATTTTCTCCATTCTCAAGAGCTTTGAGTTTCTGCAAAACATATACATGTGTAGACACAAATAAGTGAAATAGAATGAAGGCTATTTCAGCTTTAGCTTTTATTCCGTTTGGGAGCTAAAGTCGCACAAACTTTTGTTTACAAAAATTTCGATGGCCTATAGTTCGCAAGTTATGCAATCAGTTGACATAAGATTGTGCATGCATGTAGACATGTTAATGACCTTTATATATGCCAAGTTTCAGATGGCTACCTACTCAAACAAGCAAGCAGTAGCGGTTTGAAATTTTCACAGTTTGGGCTACACGTTCGGGACGATTCGTGACCTTAGGTGACTTGCACAATTCGGGCTGAAACTAGTGCCAAATGAGAGGGTTGGGATAAACATTCAATTGACCATATGTGCCAAAAATTCTCGTTCTTTAGTTTTCGAGTTATAGCCCCTGGAAGTCGAAAACTGCACGACTTTGCCCTCGAATATCTCGACAACGGAGAAAGGAGAATTTCAGGGCATTTTCTCCCAAGAAATATATGGGAATTATCTGTAATTTAGCACAGTTTCAGAACGATTCGTGAAAGTCACCTTTTAAGAATAACTTCCACTGCAGGCCCATATATAAAAGTTTGCTCCTTTATTACTCTGCACATGGACAATTATTTGCGCTGTTATTTGCCCCAGGCATGTACCTATGTAATTACCGTTTACAGTGTAAAGATGGATGTTATCGGTCGCTGAACGTCGGAGCAGTAGGCGTTTAATGCATTTTCCCATAGGGTCCAATGCAAAATTGACACCTCATTTTCTCCATTCTCAAGAGCTTTGAGTCTCTGCAAAACATATACATGTGTAGACACAAATAAGTGAAATAGAATGAAGGCTATTTCAGCTTTAGCTTTTATTCCGTTTGGGAGCTAAAGTCGCACAAACTTTTGTTTACAAAAATTTCGATGGCCTATAGTTCGCAAGTTATGCAATCAGTTGACATAAGATTGTGCATGCATGTAGACATGTTAATGACCTTTATATATGCCAAGTTTCAGATGGCTACCTACTCAAACAAGCAAGCAGTAGCGGTTTGAAATTTTCACAATTTGGGCTACACGTTCGGGACGATTCGTGACCTTAGGTGACTTGCACAATTCGGGCTGAAACTAGTGCCAAATGAGAGGGTTGGGATAAACATTCAATTGACCATATGTGCCAAAAATTCTCGTTCTTTAGTTTTCGAGTTATAGCCCCTGGAAGTCGAAAACTGCATGACTTTGCCCTCGAATATCTCGACAACGGAGAAAGGAGAATTTCAGGGCATTTTCTCCCAAGAAATATATGGGAATTATCTGTAATTTAGCACAGTTTCAGAACGATTCGTGAAAGTCACCTTTTAAGAATAACTTCCACTGCAGGCCCATATATAAAAGTTTGCTCCTTTATTACTCTGCACATGGACAATTATTTGCGTTGTTATTTGCCCCAGGCATGTACCTATGTAATTACCGTTTACAGTGTAAAGATGGATGTTATCGGTCGCTGAACGTCGGAGCAGTAGGCGTTTAATGCATTTTCCCATAGGGTCCAATGCAAAATTGACACCTCATTTTCTCCATTCTCAAGAGCTTTGCGTCTCTGCAAAACATATACATGTGTAGACACAAATAAGTGAAATAGAATGAAGGCTATTTCAGCTTTAGCTTTTATTCCGTTTGGGAGCTAAAGTCGCACAAACTTTTGTTTACAAAAATTTCGATGGCCTATAGTTCGCAAGTTATGCAATCAGTTGACATAAGATTGTGCATGCATGTAGACATGTTAATGACCTTTATATATGCCAAGTTTCAGATGGCTACCTACTCAAACAAGCAAGCAGTAGCGGTTTGAAATTTTCACAATTTGGGCTACACGTTCGGGACGATTCGTGACCTTAGGTGACTTGCACAATTCGGGCTGAAACTAGTGCCAAATAAGAGGGTTGGGATAAACATTCAATTGACCATATGTGCCAAAAATTCTCGTTCTTTAGTTTTCGAGTTATAGCCCCTGGAAGTCGAAAACTGCACGACTTTGCCCTCGAATATCTCGACAACGGAGAAAGGAGAATTTCAGGGCATTTTCTCCCAAGAAATATATGGGAATTATCTGTAATTTAGCACAGTTTCAGAACGATTCGTGAAAGTCACCTTTTAAGAATAACTTCCACTGCAGGCCCATATATAAAAGTTTGCTCCTTTATTACTCTGCACATGGACAATTATTTGCGCTGTTATTTGCCCCAGGCATGTACCTATGTAATTACCGTTTACAGTGTAAAGATGGATAGTGAAATAGAATGAAGGCTATTTCAGCTTTAGCTTTTATTCCGTTTGGGAGCTAAAGTCGCACAAACTTTTGTTTACAAAAATTTCGATGGCCTATAGTTCGCAAGTTATGCAATCAGTTGACATAAGATTGTGCATGCATGTAGACATGTTAATGACCTTTATATATGCCAAGTTTCAGATGGCTACCTACTCAAACAAGCAAGCAGTAGCGGTTTGAAATTTTCACAATTTGGGCTACACGTTCGGGACGATTCGTGACCTTAGGTGACTTGCACAATTCGGGCTGAAACTAGTGCCAAATGTGAGGGTTGGGATAAACATTCAATTGACCATATGTGCCAAAAATTCTCGTTCTTTAGTTTTCGAGTTATAGCCCCTGGAAGTCGAAAACTGCACGACTTTGCCCTCGAATATCTCGACAACGGAGAAAGGAGAATTTCAGGGCATTTTCTCCCAAGAAATATATGGGAATTATCTGTAATTTAGCACAGTTTCAGAACGATTCGTGAAAGTCACCTTTTAAGAATAACTTCCACTGCAGGCCCATATATAAAAGTTTGCTCCTTTATTACTCTGCACATGGACAATTATTTGCGCTGTTATTTGCCCCAGGCATGTACCTATGTAATTACCGTTTACAGTGTAAAGATGGATGTTATCGGTCGCTGAACGTCGGAGCAGTAGGCGTTTAATGCATTTTCCCATAGGGTCCAATGCAAAATTGACACCTCATTTTCTCCATTCTCAAGAGCTTTGAGTCTCTGCAAAACATATACATGTGTAGACACAAATAAGTGAAATAGAATGAAGGCTATTTCAGCTTTAGCTTTTATTCCGTTTGGGAGCTAAAGTCGCACAAACTTTTGTTTACAAAAATTTCGATGGCCTATAGTTCGCAAGTTATGCAATCAGTTGACATAAGATTGTGCATGCATGTAGACATGTTAATGACCTTTATATATGCCAAGTTTCAGATGGCTACCTACTCAAACAAGCAAGCAGTAGCGGTTTGAAATTTTCACAATTTGGGCTACACGTTCGGGACGATTCGTGACCTTAGGTGACTTGCACAATTCGGGCTGAAACTAGTGCCAAATGAGAGGGTTGGGATAAACATTTAATTGACCATATGTGCCAAAAATTCTCGTTCTTTAGTTTTCGAGTTATAGCCCCTGGAAGTCGAAAACTGCACGACTTTGCCCTCGAATATCTCGACAACGGAGAAAGGAGAATTTCAGGGCATTTTCTCCCAAGAAATATTTGGGAATTATCTGTAATTTAGCACAGTTTCAGAACGATTCGTGAAAGTCACCTTTTAAGAATAACTTCCACTGCAGGCCCATATATAAAAGTTTGCTCCTTTATTACTCTGCACATGGACAATTATTTGCGCTGTTATTTGCCCCAGGTATGTACCTATGTAATTACCGTTTACAGTGTAAAGATGGATGTTATCGGTCGCTGAACGTCGGAGCAGTAGGCGTTTAATGCATTTTCCCATAGGGTCCAATGCAAAATTGACACCTCATTTTCTCCATTCTCAAGAGCTTTGAGTCTCTGCAAAACATATACATGTGTAGACACAAATAAGAGAAATAGAATGAAGGCTATTTCAGCTTTAGCTTTTATTCCGTTTGGGAGCTAAAGTCGCACAAACTTTTGTTTACAAAAATTTCGATGGCCTATAGTTCGCAAGTTATGCAATCAGTTGACATAAGATTGTGCATGCATGTAGACATGTTAATGACCTTTATATATGCCAAGTTTCAGATGGCTACCTACTCAAACAAGCAAGCAGTAGCGGTTTGAAATTTTCACAGTTTGGGCTACACGTTCGGGACGATTCGTGACCTTAGGTGACTTGCACAATTCGGGCTGAAACTAGTGCCAAATGAGAGGGTTGGGATAAACATTCAATTGACCATATGTGCCAAAAATTCTCGTTCTTTAGTTTTCGAGTTATAGCCCCTGGAAGTCGAAAACTGCACGACTTTGCCCTCGAATATCTCGACAACGGAGAAAGGAGAATTTCAGGGCATTTTCTCCCAAGAAATATATGGGAATTATCTGTAATTTAGCACAGTTTCAGAACGATTCGTGAAAGTCACCTTTTAAGAATAACTTCCACTGCAGGCCCATATATAAAAGTTTGCTCCTTTATTACTCTGCACATGGACAATTATTTGCGCTGTTATTTGCCCCAGGCATGTACCTATGTAATTACCGTTTACAGTGTAAAGATGGATGTTATCGGTCGCTGAACGTCGGAGCAGTAGGCGTTTAATGCATTTTCCCATAGGGTCCAATGCAAAATTGACACCTCATTTTCTCCATTCTCAAGAGCTTTGCGTCTCTGCAAAACATATACATGTGTAGACACAAATAAGTGAAATAGAATGAAGGCTATTTCAGCTTTAGCTTTTATTCCGTTTGGGAGCTAAAGTCGCACAAACTTTTGTTTACAAAAATTTCGATGGCCTATAGTTCGCAAGTTATGCAATCAGTTGACATAAGATTGTGCATGCATGTAGACATGTTAATGACCTTTATATATGCCAAGTTTCAGATGGCTACCTACTCAAACAAGCAAGCAGTAGCGGTTTGAAATTTTCACAATTTGGGCTACACGTTCGGGACGATTCGTGACCTTAGGTGACTTGCACAATTCGGGCTGAAACTAGTGCCAAATGAGAGGGTTGGGATAAACATTCAATTGACCATATGTGCCAAAAATTCTCGTTCTTTAGTTTTCGAGTTATAGCCCCTGGAAGTCGAAAACTGCATGACTTTGCCCTCGAATATCTCGACAACGGAGAAAGGAGAATTTCAGGGCATTTTCTCCCAAGAAATATATGGGAATTATCTGTAATTTAGCACAGTTTCAGAACGATTCGTGAAAGTCACCTTTTAAGAATAACTTCCACTGCAGGCCCATATATAAAAGTTTGCTCCTTTATTACTCTGCACATGGACAATTATTTGCGCTGTTATTTGCCCCAGGCATGTACCTATGTAATTACCGTTTACAGTGTAAAGATGGATGTTATCGGTCGCTGAACGTCGGAGCAGTAGGCGTTTAATGCATTTTCCCATAGGGTCCAATGCAAAATTGACACCTCATTTTCTCCATTCTCAAGAGCTTTGCGTCTCTGCAAAACATATACATGTGTAGACACAAATAAGTGAAATAGAATGAAGGCTATTTCAGCTTTAGCTTTTATTCCGTTTGGGAGCTAAAGTCGCACAAACTTTTGTTTACAAAAATTTCGATGGCCTATAGTTCGCAAGTTATGCAATCAGTTGACATAAGATTGTGCATGCATGTAGACATGTTAATGACCTTTATATATGCCAAGTTTCAGATGGCTACCTACTCAAACAAGCAAGCAGTAGCGGTTTGAAATTTTCACAATTTGGGCTACACGTTCGGGACGATTCGTGACCTTAGGTGACTTGCACAATTCGGGCTGAAACTAGTGCCAAATAAGAGGGTTGGGATAAACATTCAATTGACCATATGTGCCAAAAATTCTCGTTCTTTAGTTTTCGAGTTATAGCCCCTGGAAGTCGAAAACTGCACGACTTTGCCCTCGAATATCTCGACAACGGAGAAAGGAGAATTTCAGGGCATTTTCTCCCAAGAAATATATGGGAATTATCTGTAATTTAGCACAGTTTCAGAACGATTCGTGAAAGTCACCTTTTAAGAATAACTTCCACTGCAGGCCCATATATAAAAGTTTGCTCCTTTATTACTCTGCACATGGACAATTATTTGCGCTGTTATTTGCCCCAGGCATGTACCTTTGTAATTACCGTTTACAGTGTAAAGATGGATGTTATCGGTCGCTGAACGTCGGAGCATTAGGCGTTTAATGCATTTTCCCATAGGGTCCAATGCAAAATTGACACCTCATTTTCTCCATTCTCAAGAGCTTTGAGTCTCTGCAAAACATATACATGTGTAGACACAAATAAGTGAAATAGAATGAAGGCTATTTCAGCTTTAGCTTTTATTCCGTTTGGGAGCTAAAGTCGCATAAACTTTTGTTTACAAAAATTTCGATGGCCTATAGTTCGCAAGTTATGCAATCAGTTGACATAAGATTGTGCATGCATGTAGACATGTTAATGACCTTTATATATGCCAAGTTTCAGATGGCTACCTACTCAAACAAGCAAGCAGTAGCGGTTTGAAATTTTCACAATTTGGGCTACACGTTCGGGACGATTCGTGACCTTAGGTGACTTGCACAATTCGGGCTGAAACTAGTGCCAAATGAGAGGGTTGGGATAAACATTCAATTGACCATATGTGCCAAAAATTCTCGTTCTTTAGTTTTCGAGTTATAGCCCCTGGAAGTCGAAAACTGCACGACTTTGCCCTCGAATATCTCGACAACGGAGAAAGGAGAATTTCAGGGCATTTTCTCCCAAGAAATATATGGGAATTATCTGTAATTTAGCACAGTTTCAGAACGATTCGTGAAAGTCACCTTTTAAGAATAACTTCCACTGCAGGCCCATATATAAAAGTTTGCTCCTTTATTACTCTGCACATGGACAATTATTTGCGCTGTTATTTGCCCAAGGCATGTACCTATGTAATTACCGTTTACAGTGTAAAGATGGATGTTATCGGTCGCTGAACGTCGGAGCAGTAGGCGTTTAATGCATTTTCCCATAGGGTCCAATGCAAAATTGACACCTCATTTTCTCCATTCTCAAGAGCTTTGAGTCTCTGCAAAACATATACATGTGTAGACACAAATAAGTGAAATAGAATGAAGGCTATTTCAGCTTTAGCTTTTATTCCGTTTGGGAGCTAAAGTCGCACAAACTTTTGTTTACAAAAATTTCGATGGCCTATAGTTCGCAAGTTATGCAATCAGTTGACATAAGATTGTGCATGCATGTAGACATGTTAATGACGTTTATATATGCCAAGTTTCAGATGGCTACCTACTCAAACAAGCAAGCAGTAGCGGTTTGAAATTTTCACAATTTGGGCTACACGTTCGGGACGATTCGTGACCTTAGGTGACTTGCACAATTCGGGCTGAAACTAGTGCCAAATGAGAGGGTTGGGATAAACATTCAATTGACCATATGTGCCAAAAATTCTCGTTCTTTAGTTTTCGAGTTATAGCCCCTGGAAGTCGAAAACTGCACGACTTTGCCCTCGAATATCTCGACAACGGAGAAAGGAGAATTTCAGGGCATTTTCTCCCAAGAAATATATGGGAATTATCTGTAATTTAGCACAGTTTCAGAACGATTCGTGAAAGTCACCTTTTAAGAATAACTTCCACTGCAGGCCCATATATAAAAGTTTGCTCCTTTATTACTCTGCACATGGACAATTATTTGCGCTGTTATTTGCCCCAGGCATGTACCTATGTTATTACCGTTTACAGTGTAAAGATGGATGTTATCGGTCGCTGAACGTCGGAGCAGTAGGCGTTTAATGCATTTTCCCATAGGGTCCAATGCAAAAATTGACACCTCATTTTCTCCATTCTCAAGAGCTTTGAGTCTCTGCAAAACATATACATGTGTAGACACAAATAAGTGAAATAGAATGAAGGCTATTTCAGCTTTAGCTTTTATTCCGTTTGGGAGCTAAAGTCGCACAAACTTTTGTTTACAAAAATTCGATGGCCTATAGTTCGCAAGTTATGCAATCAGTTGACATAAGATTGTGCATGCATGTAGACATGTTAATGACCTTTATATATGCCAAGTTTCAGATGGCTACCTACTCAAACAAGCAAGCAGTAGCGGTTTGAAATTTTCACAATTTGGGCTACACGTTCGGGACGATTCGTGACCTTAGGTGACTTGCACAATTCGGGCTGAAACTAGTGCCAAATGAGAGGGTTGGGATAAACATTCAATTGACCATATGTGCCAAAAATTCTCGTTCTTTAGTTTTCGAGTTATAGCCCCTGGAAGTCGAAAACTGCACGACTTTGCCCTCGAATATCTCGACAACGGAGAAAGGAGAATTTCAGGGCATTTTCTCCCAAGAAATATATGGGAATTATCTGTAATTTAGCACAGTTTCAGAACGATTCGTGAAAGTCACCTTTTAAGAATAACTTCCACTGCAGGCCCATATATAAAAGTTTGCTCCTTTATTACTCTGCACATGGACAATTATTTGCGCTGTTATTTGCCCCAGGCATGTACCTATGTAATTACCGTTTACAGTGTAAAGATGGATGTTATCGGTCGCTGAACGTCGGAGCAGTAGGCGTTTAATGCATTTTCCCATAGGGTCCAATGCAAAATTGACACCTCATTTTCTCCATTCTCAAGAGCTTTGAGTCTCTGCAAAACATATACATGTGTAGACACAAATAAGTGAAATAGAATGAAGGCTATTTCAGCTTTAGCTTTTATTCCGTTTGGGAGCTAAAGTCGCACAAACTTTTGTTTACAAAAATTTCGATGGCCTATAGTTCGCAAGTTATGCAATCAGTTGACATAAGATTGTGCATGCATGTAGACATGTTAATGACGTTTATATATGCCAAGTTTCAGATGGCTACCTACTCAAACAAGCAAGCAGTAGCGGTTTGAAATTTTCACAATTTGGGCTACACGTTCGGGACGATTCGTGACCTTAGGTGACTTGCACAATTCGGGCTGAAACTAGTGCCAAATGAGAGGGTTGGGATAAACATTCAATTGACCATATGTGCCAAAAATTCTCGTTCTTTAGTTTTCGAGTTATAGCCCCTGGAAGTCGAAAACTGCACGACTTTGCCCTCGAATATCTCGACAACGGAGAAAGGAGAATTTCAGGGCATTTTCTCCCAAGAAATATATGGGAATTATCTGTAATTTAGCACAGTTTCAGAACGATTCGTGAAAGTCACCTTTTAAGAATAACTTCCACTGCAGGCCCATATATAAAAGTTTGCTCCTTTATTACTCTGCACATGGACAATTATTTGCGCTGTTATTTGCCCAAGGCATGTACCTATGTAATTACCGTTTACAGTGTAAAGATGGATGTTATCGGTCGCTGAACGTCGGAGCAGTAGGCGTTTAATGCATTTTCCCATAGGGTCCAATGCAAAATTGACACCTCATTTTCTCCATTCTCAAGAGCTTTGAGTCTCTGCAAAACATATACATGTGTAGACACAAATAAGTGAAATAGAATGAAGGCTATTTCAGCTTTAGCTTTTATTCCGTTTGGGAGCTAAAGTCGCACAAACTTTTGTTTACAAAAATTTCGATGGCCTATAGTTCGCAAGTTATGCAATCAGTTGACATAAGATTGTGCATGCATGTAGACATGTTAATGACGTTTATATATGCCAAGTTTCAGATGGCTACCTACTCAAACAAGCAAGCAGTAGCGGTTTGAAATTTTCACAATTTGGGCTACACGTTCGGGACGATTCGTGACCTTAGGTGACTTGCACAATTCGGGCTGAAACTAGTGCCAAATGAGAGGGTTGGGATAAACATTCAATTGACCATATGTGCCAAAAATTCTCGTTCTTTAGTTTTCGAGTTATAGCCCCTGGAAGTCGAAAACTGCACGACTTTGCCCTCGAATATCTCGACAACGGAGAAAGGAGAATTTCAGGGCATTTTCTCCCAAGAAATATATGGGAATTATCTGTAATTTAGCACAGTTTCAGAACGATTCGTGAAAGTCACCTTTTAAGAATAACTTCCACTGCAGGCCCATATATAAAAGTTTGCTCCTTTATTACTCTGCACATGGACAATTATTTGCGCTGTTATTTGCCCCAGGCATGTACCTATGTTATTACCGTTTACAGTGTAAAGATGGATGTTATCGGTCGCTGAACGTCGGAGCAGTAGGCGTTTAATGCATTTTCCCATAGGGTCCAATGCAAAAATTGACACCTCATTTTCTCCATTCTCAAGAGCTTTGAGTCTCTGCAAAACATATACATGTGTAGACACAAATAAGTGAAATAGAATGAAGGCTATTTCAGCTTTAGCTTTTATTCCGTTTGGGAGCTAAAGTCGCACAAACTTTTGTTTACAAAAATTCGATGGCCTATAGTTCGCAAGTTATGCAATCAGTTGACATAAGATTGTGCATGCATGTAGACATGTTAATGACCTTTATATATGCCAAGTTTCAGATGGCTACCTACTCAAACAAGCAAGCAGTAGCGGTTTGAAATTTTCACAATTTGGGCTACACGTTCGGGACGATTCGTGACCTTAGGTGACTTGCACAATTCGGGCTGAAACTAGTGCCAAATGAGAGGGTTGGGATAAACATTCAATTGACCATATGTGCCAAAAATTCTCGTTCTTTAGTTTTCGAGTTATAGCCCCTGGAAGTCGAAAACTGCACGACTTTGCCCTCGAATATCTCGACAACGGAGAAAGGAGAATTTCAGGGCATTTTCTCCCAAGAAATATATGGGAATTATCTGTAATTTAGCACAGTTTCAGAACGATTCGTGAAAGTCACCTTTTAAGAATAACTTCCACTGCAGGCCCATATATAAAAGTTTGCTCCTTTATTACTCTGCACATGGACAATTATTTGCGCTGTTATTTGCCCCAGGCATGTACCTATGTAATTACCGTTTACAGTGTAAAGATGGATGTTATCGGTCGCTGAACGTCGGAGCAGTAGGCGTTTAATGCATTTTCCCATAGGGTCCAATGCAAAATTGACACCTCATTTTCTCCATTCTCAAGAGCTTTGAGTCTCTGCAAAACATATACATGTGTAGACACAAATAAGTGAAATAGAATGAAGGCTATTTCAGCTTTAGCTTTTATTCCGTTTGGGAGCTAAAGTCGCACAAACTTTTGTTTACAAAAATTTCGATGGCCTATAGTTCGCAAGTTATGCAATCAGTTGACATAAGATTGTGCATGCATGTAGACATGTTAATGACGTTTATATATGCCAAGTTTCAGATGGCTACCTACTCAAACAAGCAAGCAGTAGCGGTTTGAAATTTTCACAATTTGGGCTACACGTTCGGGACGATTCGTGACCTTAGGTGACTTGCACAATTCGGGCTGAAACTAGTGCCAAATGAGAGGGTTGGGATAAACATTCAATTGACCATATGTGCCAAAAATTCTCGTTCTTTAGTTTTCGAGTTATAGCCCCTGGAAGTCGAAAACTGCACGACTTTGCCCTCGAATATCTCGACAACGGAGAAAGGAGAATTTCAGGGCATTTTCTCCCAAGAAATATATGGGAATTATCTGTAATTTAGCACAGTTTCAGAACGATTCGTGAAAGTCACCTTTTAAGAATAACTTCCACTGCAGGCCCATATATAAAAGTTTGCTCCTTTATTACTCTGCACATGGACAATTATTTGCGCTGTTATTTGCCCAAGGCATGTACCTATGTAATTACCGTTTACAGTGTAAAGATGGATGTTATCGGTCGCTGAACGTCGGAGCAGTAGGCGTTTAATGCATTTTCCCATAGGGTCCAATGCAAAATTGACACCTCATTTTCTCCATTCTCAAGAGCTTTGAGTCTCTGCAAAACATATACATGTGTAGACACAAATAAGTGAAATAGAATGAAGGCTATTTCAGCTTTAGCTTTTATTCCGTTTGGGAGCTAAAGTCGCACAAACTTTTGTTTACAAAAATTTCGATGGCCTATAGTTCGCAAGTTATGCAATCAGTTGACATAAGATTGTGCATGCATGTAGACATGTTAATGACCTTTATATATGCCAAGTTTCAGATGGCTACCTACTCAAACAAGCAAGCAGTAGCGGTTTGAAATTTTCACAATTTGGGCTACACGTTCGGGACGATTCGTGACCTTAGGTGACTTGCACAATTCGGGCTGAAACTAGTGCCAAATGAGAGGGTTGGGATAAACATTCAATTGACCATATGTGCCAAAAATTCTCGTTCTTTAGTTTTCGAGTTATAGCCCCTGGAAGTCGAAAACTGCACGACTTTGCCCTCGAATATCTCGACAACGGAGAAAGGAGAATTTCAGGGCATTTTCTCCCAAGAAATATATGGGAATTATCTGTAATTTAGCACAGTTTCAGAACGATTCGTGAAAGTCACCTTTTAAGAATAACTTCCACTGCAGGCCCATATATAAAAGTTTGCTCCTTTATTACTCTGCACATGGACAATTATTTGCGCTGTTATTTGCCCCAGGCATGTACCTATGTTATTACCGTTTACAGTGTAAAGATGGATGTTATCGGTCGCTGAACGTCGGAGCAGTAGGCGTTTAATGCATTTTCCCATAGGGTCCAATGCAAAAATTGACACCTCATTTTCTCCATTCTCAAGAGCTTTGAGTCTCTGCAAAACATATACATGTGTAGACACAAATAAGTGAAATAGAATGAAGGCTATTTCAGCTTTAGCTTTTATTCCGTTTGGGAGCTAAAGTCGCACAAACTTTTGTTTACAAAAATTCGATGGCCTATAGTTCGCAAGTTATGCAATCAGTTGACATAAGATTGTGCATGCATGTAGACATGTTAATGACCTTTATATATGCCAAGTTTCAGATGGCTACCTACTCAAACAAGCAAGCAGTAGCGGTTTGAAATTTTCACAATTTGGGCTACACGTTCGGGACGATTCGTGACCTTAGGTGACTTGCACAATTCGGGCTGAAACTAGTGCCAAATGAGAGGGTTGGGATAAACATTCAATTGACCATATGTGCCAAAAATTCTCGTTCTTTAGTTTTCGAGTTATAGCCCCTGGAAGTCGAAAACTGCACGACTTTGCCCTCGAATATCTCGACAACGGAGAAAGGAGAATTTCAGGGCATTTTCTCCCAAGAAATATATGGGAATTATCTGTAATTTAGCACAGTTTCAGAACGATTCGTGAAAGTCACCTTTTAAGAATAACTTCCACTGCAGGCCCATATATAAAAGTTTGCTCCTTTATTACTCTGCACATGGACAATTATTTGCGCTGTTATTTGCCCCAGGCATGTACCTATGTAATTACCGTTTACAGTGTAAAGATGGATGTTATCGGTCGCTGAACGTCGGAGCAGTAGGCGTTTAATGCATTTTCCCATAGGGTCCAATGCAAAATTGACACCTCATTTTCTCCATTCTCAAGAGCTTTGAGTCTCTGCAAAACATATACATGTGTAGACACAAATAAGTGAAATAGAATGAAGGCTATTTCAGCTTTAGCTTTTATTCCGTTTGGGAGCTAAAGTCGCACAAACTTTTGTTTACAAAAATTTCGATGGCCTATAGTTCGCAAGTTATGCAATCAGTTGACATAAGATTGTGCATGCATGTAGACATGTTAATGACCTTTATATATGCCAAGTTTCAGATGGCTACCTACTCAAACAAGCAAGCAGTAGCGGTTTGAAATTTTCACAATTTGGGCTACACGTTCGGGACGATTCGTGACCTTAGGTGACTTGCACAATTCGGGCTGAAACTAGTGCCAAATGAGAGGGTTGGGATAAACATTCAATTGACCATATGTGCCAAAAATTCTCGTTCTTTAGTTTTCGAGTTATAGCCCCTGGAAGTCGAAAACTGCACGACTTTGCCCTCGAATATCTCGACAACGGAGAAAGGAGAATTTCAGGGCATTTTCTCCCAAGAAATATATGGGAATTATCTGTAATTTAGCACAGTTTCAGAACGATTCGTGAAAGTCACCTTTTAAGAATAACTTCCACTGCAGGCCCATATATAAAAGTTTGCTCCTTTATTACTCTGCACATGGACAATTATTTGCGCTGTTATTTGCCCCAGGCATGTACCTATGTAATTACCGTTTACAGTGTAAAGATGGATTTTATCGGTCGCTGAACGTCGGAGCAGTAGGCGTTTGCTGCATTTTCCCATAGGGTCCAATGCAAAATTGACACCTCATTTTCTCCATTCTCAAGAGCTTTGAGTCTCTGCAAAACATATACATGTGTAGACACAAATAAGTGAAATAGAATGAAGGCTATTTCAGCTTTAGCTTTTATTCCGTTTGGGAGCTAAAGTCGCACAAACTTTTGTTTACAAAAATTTCGATGGCCTATAGTTCGCAAGTTATGCAATCAGTTGACATAAGATTGTGCATGCATGTAGACATGTTAATGACCTTTATATACGCCAAGTTTCAGATGGCTACCTACTCAAACAAGCAAGCAGTAGCGGTTTGAAATTTTCACAATTTGGGCTACACGTTCGGGACGATTCGTGACCTTAGGTGACTTGCACAATTCGGGCTGAAACTAGTGCCAAATGAGAGGGTTGGGATAAACATTCAATTGACCATATGTGCCAAAAATTCTCGTTCTTTAGTTTTCGAGTTATAGCCCCTGGAAGTCGAAAACTGCACGACTTTGCCCTCGAATATCTCGACAACGGAGAAAGGAGAATTTCAGGGCATTTTCTCCCAAGAAATATATGGGAATTATCTGTAATTTAGCACAGTTTCAGAACGATTCGTGAAAGTCACCTTTTAAGAATAACTTCCACTGCAGGCCCATATATAAAAGTTTGCTCCTTTATTACTCTGCACATGGACAATTATTTGCGCTGTTATTTGCCCCAGGCATGTACCTATGTAATTACCGTTTACAGTGTAAAGATGGATGTTATCGGTCGCTGAACGTCGGAGCAGTAGGCGTTTAATGCATTTTCCCATAGGGTCCAATGCAAAATTGACACCTCATTTTCTCAATTCTCAAGAGCTTTGAGTCTCTGCAAAACATATACATGTGTAGACACAAATAAGTGAAATAGAATGAAGGCTATTTCAGCTTTAGCTTTTATTCCGTTTGGGAGCTAAAGTCGCACAAACTTTTGTTTACAAAAATTTCGATGGCCTATAGTTCGCAAGTTATGCAATCAGTTGACATAAGATTGTGCATGCATGTAGACATGTTAATGACCTTTATATATGCCAAGTTTCAGATGGCTACCTACTCAAACAAGCAAGCAGTAGCGGTTTGAAATTTTCACAATTTGGGCTACACGTTCGGGACGATTCGTGACCTTAGGTGACTTGCACAATTCGGGCTGAAACTAGTGCCAAATGAGAGGGTTGGGATAAACATTCAATTGACCATATGTGCCAAAAATTCTCGTTCTTTAGTTTTCGAGTTATAGCCCCTGGAAGTCGAAAACTGCACGACTTTGCCCTCGAATATCTCGACAACGGAGAAAGGAGAATTTCAGGGCATTTTCTCCCAAGAAATATATGGGAATTATCTGTAATTTAGCACAGTTTCAGAACGATTCGTGAAAGTCACCTTTTAAGAATAACTTCCACTGCAGGCCCATATATAAAAGTTTGCTCCTTTATTACTCTGCACATGGACAATTATTTGCGCTGTTATTTGCCCAAGGCATGTACCTATGTAATTACCGTTTACAGTGTAAAGATGGATGTTATCGGTCGCTGAACGTCGGAGCAGTAGGCGTTTAATGCATTTTCCCATAGGGTCCAATGCAAAATTGACACCTCATTTTCTCCATTCTCAAGAGCTTTGAGTCTCTGCAAAACATATACATGTGTAGACACAAATAAGTGAAATAGAATGAAGGCTATTTCAGCTTTAGCTTTTATTCCGTTTGGGAGCTAAAGTCGCACAAACTTTTGTTTACAAAAATTTCGATGGCCTATAGTTCGCAAGTTATGCAATCAGTTGACATAAGATTGTGCATGCATGTAGACATGTTAATGACGTTTATATATGCCAAGTTTCAGATGGCTACCTACTCAAACAAGCAAGCAGTAGCGGTTTGAAATTTTCACAATTTGGGCTACACGTTCGGGACGATTCGTGACCTTAGGTGACTTGCACAATTCGGGCTGAAACTAGTGCCAAATGAGAGGGTTGGGATAAACATTCAATTGACCATATGTGCCAAAAATTCTCGTTCTTTAGTTTTCGAGTTATAGCCCCTGGAAGTCGAAAACTGCACGACTTTGCCCTCGAATATCTCGACAACGGAGAAAGGAGAATTTCAGGGCATTTTCTCCCAAGAAATATATGGGAATTATCTGTAATTTAGCACAGTTTCAGAACGATTCGTGAAAGTCACCTTTTAAGAATAACTTCCACTGCAGGCCCATATATAAAAGTTTGCTCCTTTATTACTCTGCACATGGACAATTATTTGCGCTGTTATTTGCCCCAGGCATGTACCTATGTTATTACCGTTTACAGTGTAAAGATGGATGTTATCGGTCGCTGAACGTCGGAGCAGTAGGCGTTTAATGCATTTTCCCATAGGGTCCAATGCAAAAATTGACACCTCATTTTCTCCATTCTCAAGAGCTTTGAGTCTCTGCAAAACATATACATGTGTAGACACAAATAAGTGAAATAGAATGAAGGCTATTTCAGCTTTAGCTTTTATTCCGTTTGGGAGCTAAAGTCGCACAAACTTTTGTTTACAAAAATTCGATGGCCTATAGTTCGCAAGTTATGCAATCAGTTGACATAAGATTGTGCATGCATGTAGACATGTTAATGACCTTTATATATGCCAAGTTTCAGATGGCTACCTACTCAAACAAGCAAGCAGTAGCGGTTTGAAATTTTCACAATTTGGGCTACACGTTCGGGACGATTCGTGACCTTAGGTGACTTGCACAATTCGGGCTGAAACTAGTGCCAAATGAGAGGGTTGGGATAAACATTCAATTGACCATATGTGCCAAAAATTCTCGTTCTTTAGTTTTCGAGTTATAGCCCCTGGAAGTCGAAAACTGCACGACTTTGCCCTCGAATATCTCGACAACGGAGAAAGGAGAATTTCAGGGCATTTTCTCCCAAGAAATATATGGGAATTATCTGTAATTTAGCACAGTTTCAGAACGATTCGTGAAAGTCACCTTTTAAGAATAACTTCCACTGCAGGCCCATATATAAAAGTTTGCTCCTTTATTACTCTGCACATGGACAATTATTTGCGCTGTTATTTGCCCCAGGCATGTACCTATGTAATTACCGTTTACAGTGTAAAGATGGATGTTATCGGTCGCTGAACGTCGGAGCAGTAGGCGTTTAATGCATTTTCCCATAGGGTCCAATGCAAAATTGACACCTCATTTTCTCCATTCTCAAGAGCTTTGAGTCTCTGCAAAACATATACATGTGTAGACACAAATAAGTGAAATAGAATGAAGGCTATTTCAGCTTTAGCTTTTATTCCGTTTGGGAGCTAAAGTCGCACAAACTTTTGTTTACAAAAATTTCGATGGCCTATAGTTCGCAAGTTATGCAATCAGTTGACATAAGATTGTGCATGCATGTAGACATGTTAATGACCTTTATATATGCCAAGTTTCAGATGGCTACCTACTCAAACAAGCAAGCAGTAGCGGTTTGAAATTTTCACAATTTGGGCTACACGTTCGGGACGATTCGTGACCTTAGGTGACTTGCACAATTCGGGCTGAAACTAGTGCCAAATGAGAGGGTTGGGATAAACATTCAATTGACCATATGTGCCAAAAATTCTCGTTCTTTAGTTTTCGAGTTATAGCCCCTGGAAGTCGAAAACTGCACGACTTTGCCCTCGAATATCTCGACAACGGAGAAAGGAGAATTTCAGGGCATTTTCTCCCAAGAAATATATGGGAATTATCTGTAATTTAGCACAGTTTCAGAACGATTCGTGAAAGTCACCTTTTAAGAATAACTTCCACTGCAGGCCCATATATAAAAGTTTGCTCCTTTATTACTCTGCACATGGACAATTATTTGCGCTGTTATTTGCCCAAGGCATGTACCTATGTAATTACCGTTTACAGTGTAAAGATGGATGTTATCGGTCGCTGAACGTCGGAGCAGTAGGCGTTTAATGCATTTTCCCATAGGGTCCAATGCAAAATTGACACCTCATTTTCTCCATTCTCAAGAGCTTTGAGTCTCTGCAAAACATATACATGTGTAGACACAAATAAGTGAAATAGAATGAAGGCTATTTCAGCTTTAGCTTTTATTCCGTTTGGGAGCTAAAGTCGCACAAACTTTTGTTTACAAAAAATTCGATGGCCTATAGTTCGCAAGTTATGCAATCAGTTGACATAAGATTGTGCATGCATGTAGACATGTTAATGACCTTTATATATGCCAAGTTTCAGATGGCTACCTACTCAAACAAGCAAGCAGTAGCGGTTTGAAATTTTCACAATTTGGGCTACACGTTCGGGACGATTCGTGACCTTAGGTGACTTGCACAATTCGGGCTGAAACTAGTGCCAAATGAGAGGGTTGGGATAAACATTCAATTGACCATATGTGCCAAAAATTCTCGTTCTTTAGTTTTCGAGTTATAGCCCCTGGAAGTCGAAAACTGCACGACTTTGCCCTCGAATATCTCGACAACGGAGAAAGGAGAATTTCAGGGCATTTTCTCCCAAGAAATATATGGGAATTATCTGTAATTTAGCACAGTTTCAGAACGATTCGTGAAAGTCACCTTTTAAGAATAACTTCCACTGCAGGCCCATATATAAAAGTTTGCTCCTTTATTACTCTGCACATGGACAATTATTTGCGCTGTTATTTGCCCCAGGCATGTACCTATGTTATTACCGTTTACAGTGTAAAGATGGATGTTATCGGTCGCTGAACGTCGGAGCAGTAGGCGTTTAATGCATTTTCCCATAGGGTCCAATGCAAAAATTGACACCTCATTTTCTCCATTCTCAAGAGCTTTGAGTCTCTGCAAAACATATACATGTGTAGACACAAATAAGTGAAATAGAATGAAGGCTATTTCAGCTTTAGCTTTTATTCCGTTTGGGAGCTAAAGTCGCACAAACTTTTGTTTACAAAAATTCGATGGCCTATAGTTCGCAAGTTATGCAATCAGTTGACATAAGATTGTGCATGCATGTAGACATGTTAATGACCTTTATATATGCCAAGTTTCAGATGGCTACCTACTCAAACAAGCAAGCAGTAGCGGTTTGAAATTTTCACAATTTGGGCTACACGTTCGGGACGATTCGTGACCTTAGGTGACTTGCACAATTCGGGCTGAAACTAGTGCCAAATGAGAGGGTTGGGATAAACATTCAATTGACCATATGTGCCAAAAATTCTCGTTCTTTAGTTTTCGAGTTATAGCCCCTGGAAGTCGAAAACTGCACGACTTTGCCCTCGAATATCTCGACAACGGAGAAAGGAGAATTTCAGGGCATTTTCTCCCAAGAAATATATGGGAATTATCTGTAATTTAGCACAGTTTCAGAACGATTCGTGAAAGTCACCTTTTAAGAATAACTTCCACTGCAGGCCCATATATAAAAGTTTGCTCCTTTATTACTCTGCACATGGACAATTATTTGCGCTGTTATTTGCCCCAGGCATGTACCTATGTAATTACCGTTTACAGTGTAAAGATGGATGTTATCGGTCGCTGAACGTCGGAGCAGTAGGCGTTTAATGCATTTTCCCATAGGGTCCAATGCAAAATTGACACCTCATTTTCTCCATTCTCAAGAGCTTTGAGTCTCTGCAAAACATATACATGTGTAGACACAAATAAGTGAAATAGAATGAAGGCTATTTCAGCTTTAGCTTTTATTCCGTTTGGGAGCTAAAGTCGCACAAACTTTTGTTTACAAAAATTTCGATGGCCTATAGTTCGCAAGTTATGCAATCAGTTGACATAAGATTGTGCATGCATGTAGACATGTTAATGACCTTTATATATGCCAAGTTTCAGATGGCTACCTACTCAAACAAGCAAGCAGTAGCGGTTTGAAATTTTCACAATTTGGGCTACACGTTCGGGACGATTCGTGACCTTAGGTGACTTGCACAATTCGGGCTGAAACTAGTGCCAAATGAGAGGGTTGGGATAAACATTCAATTGACCATATGTGCCAAAAATTCTCGTTCTTTAGTTTTCGAGTTATAGCCCCTGGAAGTCGAAAACTGCACGACTTTGCCCTCGAATATCTCGACAACGGAGAAAGGAGAATTTCAGGGCATTTTCTCCCAAGAAATATATGGGAATTATCTGTAATTTAGCACAGTTTCAGAACGATTCGTGAAAGTCACCTTTTAAGAATAACTTCCACTGCAGGCCCATATATAAAAGTTTGCTCCTTTATTACTCTGCACATGGACAATTATTTGCGCTGTTATTTGCCCCAGGCATGTACCTATGTAATTACCGTTTACAGTGTAAAGATGGATTTTATCGGTCGCTGAACGTCGGAGCAGTAGGCGTTTAATGCATTTTCCCATAGGGTCCAATGCAAAATTGACACCTCATTTTCTCCATTCTCAAGAGCTTTGAGTCTCTGCAAAACATATACATGTGTAGACACAAATAAGTGAAATAGAATGAAGGCTATTTCAGCTTTAGCTTTTATTCCGTTTGGGAGCTAAAGTCGCACAAACTTTTGTTTACAAAAATTTCGATGGCCTATAGTTCGCAAGTTATGCAATCAGTTGACATAAGATTGTGCATGCATGTAGACATGTTAATGACCTTTATATACGCCAAGTTTCAGATGGCTACCTACTCAAACAAGCAAGCAGTAGCGGTTTGAAATTTTCACAATTTGGGCTACACGTTCGGGACGATTCGTGACCTTAGGTGACTTGCACAATTCGGGCTGAAACTAGTGCCAAATGAGAGGGTTGGGATAAACATTCAATTGACCATATGTGCCAAAAATTCTCGTTCTTTAGTTTTCGAGTTATAGCCCCTGGAAGTCGAAAACTGCACGACTTTGCCCTCGAATATCTCGACAACGGAGAAAGGAGAATTTCAGGGCATTTTCTCCCAAGAAATATATGGGAATTATCTGTAATTTAGCACAGTTTCAGAACGATTCGTGAAAGTCACCTTTTAAGAATAACTTCCACTGCAGGCCCATATATAAAAGTTTGCTCCTTTATTACTCTGCACATGGACAATTATTTGCGCTGTTATTTGCCCCAGGCATGTACCTATGTAATTACCGTTTACAGTGTAAAGATGGATGTTATCGGTCGCTGAACGTCGGAGCAGTAGGCGTTTAATGCATTTTCCCATAGGGTCCAATGCAAAATTGACACCTCATTTTCTCCATTCTCAAGAGCTTTGAGTCTCTGCAAAACATATACATGTGTAGACACAAATAAGTGAAATAGAATGAAGGCTATTTCAGCTTTAGCTTTTATTCCGTTTGGGAGCTAAAGTCGCACAAACTTTTGTTTACAAAAATTTCGATGGCCTATAGTTCGCAAGTTATGCAATCAGTTGACATAAGATTGTGCATGCATGTAGACATGTTAATGACCTTTATATATGCCAAGTTTCAGATGGCTACCTACTCAAACAAGCAAGCAGTAGCGGTTTGAAATTTTCACAATTTGGGCTACACGTTCGGGACGATTCGTGACCTTAGGTGACTTGCACAATTCGGGCTGAAACTAGTGCCAAATGAGAGGGTTGGGATAAACATTCAATTGACCATATGTGCCAAAAATTCTCGTTCTTTAGTTTTCGAGTTATAGCCCCTGGAAGTCGAAAACTGCACGACTTTGCCCTCGAATATCTCGACAACGGAGAAAGGAGAATTTCAGGGCATTTTCTCCCAAGAAATATATGGGAATTATCTGTAATTTAGCACAGTTTCAGAACGATTCGTGAAAGTCACCTTTTAAGAATAACTTCCACTGCAGGCCCATATATAAAAGTTTGCTCCTTTATTACTCTGCACATGGATAATTATTTGCGCTGTTATTTGCCCCAGGCATGTACCTATGTAATTACCGTTTACAGTGTAAAGATGGATGTTATCGGTCGCTGAACGTCGGAGCAGTAGGCGTTTAATGCATTTTCCCATAGGGTCCAATGCAAAATTGACACCTCATTTTCTCCATTCTCAAGAGCTTTGAGTCTCTGCAAAACATATACATGTGTAGACACAAATAAGTGAAATAGAATGAAGGCTATTTCAGCTTTAGCTTTTATTCCGTTTGGGAGCTAAAGTCGCACAAACTTTTGTTTACAAAAATTTCGATGGCCTATAGTTCGCAAGTTATGCAATCAGTTGACATAAGATTGTGCATGCATGTAGACATGTTAATGACCTTTATATATGCCAAGTTTCAGATGGCTACCTACTCAAACAAGCAAGCAGTAGCGGTTTGAAATTTTCACAATTTGGGCTACACGTTCGGGACGATTCGTGACCTTAGGTGACTTGCACAATTCGGGCTGAAACTAGTGCCAAATGAGAGGGTTGGGATAAACATTCAATTGACCATATGTGCCAAAAATTCTCGTTCTTTAGTTTTCGAGTTATAGCCCCTGGAAGTCGAAAACTGCACGACTTTGCCCTCGAATATCTCGACAACGGAGAAAGGAGAATTTCAGGGCATTTTCTCCCAAGAAATATATGGGAATTATCTGTAATTTAGCACAGTTTCAGAACGATTCGTGAAAGTCACCTTTTAAGAATAACTTCCACTGCAGGCCCATATATAAAAGTTTGCTCCTTTATTACTCTGCACATGGACAATTATTTGCGCTGTTATTTGCCCCAGGCATGTACCTATGTAATTACCGTTTACAGTGTAAAGATGGATGTTATCGGTCGCTGAACGTCGGAGCAGTAGGCGTTTAATGCATTTTCCCATAGGGTCCAATGCAAAATTGACACCTCATTTTCTCCATTCTCAAGAGCTTTGAGTCTCTGCAAAACATATACATGTGTAGACACAAATAAGTGAAATAGAATGAAGGCTATTTCAGCTTTAGCTTTTATTCCGTTTGGGAGCTAAAGTCGCACAAACTTTTGTTTACAAAAATTTCGATGGCCTATAGTTCGCAAGTTATGCAATCAGTTGACATAAGATTGTGCATGCATGTAGACATGTTAATGACCTTTATATATGCCAAGTTTCAGATGGCTACCTACTCAAACAAGCAAGCAGTAGCGGTTTGAAATTTTCACAATTTGGGCTACACGTTCGGGACGATTCGTGACCTTAGGTGACTTGCACAATTCGGGCTGAAACTAGTGCCAAATGAGAGGGTTGGGATAAACATTCAATTGACCATATGTGCCAAAAATTCTCGTTCTTTAGTTTTCGAGTTATAGGCCCTGGAAGTCGAAAACTGCATGACTTTGCCCTCAAATATCTCGACAACGGAGAAAGGAGAATTTCAGGGCATTTTCTCCCAAGAAATATATGGGAATTATCTGTAATTTAGCACAGTTTCAGAACGATTCGTGAAAGTCACCTTTTAAGAATAACTTCCACTGCAGGCCCATATATAAAAGTTTGCTCCTTTATTACTCTGCACATGGACAATTATTTGCGCTGTTATTTGCCCCAGGCATGTACCTATGTAATTACCGTTTACAGTGTAAAGATGGATGTTATCGGTCGCTGAACGTCGGAGCAGTAGGCGTTTAATGCATTTTCCCATAGGGTCCAATGCAAAATTGACACCTCATTTTCTCCATTCTCAAGAGCTTTGAGTCTCTGCAAAACATATACATGTGTAGACACAAATAAGTGAAATAGAATGAAGGCTATTTCAGCTTTAGCTTTTATTCCGTTTGGGAGCTAAAGTCGCACAAACTTTTGTTTACAAAAATTTCGATGGCCTATAGTTCGCAAGTTATGCAATCAGTTGACATAAGATTGTGCATGCATGTAGACATGTTAATGACCTTTATATATGCCAAGTTTCAGATGGCTACCTACTCAAACAAGCAAGCAGTAGCGGTTTGAAATTTTCACAATTTGGGCTACACGTTCGGGTCGATTCGTGACCTTAGGTGACTTGCACAATTCGGGCTGAAACTAGTGCCAAATGAGAGGGTTGGGATAAACATTCAATTGACCATATGTGCCAAAAATTCTCGTTCTTTAGTTTTCGAGTTATAGCCCCTGGAAGTCGAAAACTGCACGACTTTGCCCTCGAATATCTCGACAACGGAGAAAGGAGAATTTCAGGGCATTTTCTCCCAAGAAATATATGGGAATTATCTGTAATTTAGCACAGTTTCAGAACGATTCGTGAAAGTCACCTTTTAAGAATAACTTCCACTGCAGGCCCATATATAAAAGTTTGCTCCTTTATTACTCTGCACATGGACAATTATTTGCGCTGTTATTTGCCCAGGCATGTACCTATGTAATTACCGTTTACAGTGTAAAGATGGATGTTATCGGTCGCTGAACGTCGGAGCAGTAGGCGTTTAATGCATTTTCCCATAGGGTCCAATGCAAAATTGACACCTCATTTTCTCCATTCTCAAGAGCTTTGAGTCTCTGCAAAACATATACATGTGTAGACACAAATAAGTGAAATAGAATGAAGGCTATTTCAGCTTTAGCTTTTATTCCGTTTGGGAGCTAAAGTCGCACAAACTTTTGTTTACAAAAATTTCGATGGCCTATAGTTCGCAAGTTATGCAATCAGTTGACATAAGATTGTGCATGCATGTAGACATGTTAATGAGCTTTATATACGCCAAGTTTCAGATGGCTACCTACTCAAACAAGCAAGCAGTAGCGGTTTGAAATTTTCACAATTTGGGCTACACGTTCGGGACGATTCGTGACCTTAGGTGACTTGCACAATTCGGGCTGAAACTAGTGCCAAATGAGAGGGTTGGGATAAACATTCAATTGACCATATGTGCCAAAAATTCTCGTTCTTTAGTTTTCGAGTTATAGCCCCTGGAAGTCGAAAACTGCACGATTTTGCCCTCGAATATCTCGACAACGGAGAAAGGAGAATTTCAGGGCATTTTCTCCCAAGAAATATATGGGAATTATCTGTAATTTAGCACAGTTTCAGAACGATTCGTGAAAGTCACCTTTTAAGAATAACTTCCACTGCAGGCCCATATATAAAAGTTTGCTCCTTTATTACTCTGCACATGGACAATTATTTGCGCTGTTATTTGCCCCAGGCATGTACCTATGTAATTACCGTTTACAGTGTAAAGATGGATGTTATCGGTCGCTGAACGTCGGAGCAGTAGGCGTTTAATGCATTTTCCCATAGGGTCCAATGCAAAATTGACACCTCATTTTCTCCATTCTCAAGAGCTTTGAGTCTCTGCAAAACATATACATGTGTAGACACAAATAAGTGAAATAGAATGAAGGCTATTTCAGCTTTAGCTTTTATTCCGTTTGGGAGCTAAAGTCGCACAAACTTTTGTTTACAAAAATTTCGATGGCCTATAGTTCGCAAGTTATGCAATCAGTTGACATAAGATTGTGCATGCATGTAGACATTTTAATGAGCTTTATATATGCCAAGTTTCAGATGGCTACCTACTCAAACAAGCAAGCAGTAGCGGTTTGAAATTTTCACAATTTGGGCTACATGTTCGGGACGATTCGTGACCTTAGGTGACTTGCACAATTCGGGCTGAAACTAGTGCCAAATGAGAGGGTTGGGATAAACATTCAATTGACCATATGTGCCAAAAATTCTCGTTCTTTAGTTTTCGAGTTATAGCCCCTGGAAGTCGAAAACTGCACGACTTTGCCCTCGAATATCTCGACAACGGAGAAAGGAGAATTTCAGGGCATTTTCTCCCAAGAAATATATGGGAATTATCTGTAATTTAGCACAGTTTCAGAACGATTCGTGAAAGTCACCTTTTAAGAATAACTTCCACTGCAGGCCCATATATAAAAGTTTGCTCCTTTATTACTCTGCACATGGACAATTATTTGCGCTGTTATTTGCCCCAGGCATGTACCTATGTAATTACCGTTTACAGTGTAAAGATGGATGTTATCGGTCGCTGAACGTCGGAGCAGTAGGCGTTTAATGCATTTTCCCATAGGGTCCAATGCAAAATTGACACCTCATTTTCTCCATTCTCAAGAGCTTTGAGTCTCTGCAAAACATATACATGTGTAGACACAAATAAGTGAAATAGAATGAAGGCTATTTCAGCTTTAGCTTTTATTCCGTTTGGGAGCTAAAGTCGCACAAACTTTTGTTTACAAAAATTTCGATGGCCTATAGTTCGCAAGTTATGCAATCAGTTGACATAAGATTGTGCATGCATGTAGACATGTTAATGAGCTTTATATATGCCAAGTTTCAGATGGCTACCTACTCAAACAAGCAAGCAGTAGCGGTTTGAAATTTTCACAATTTGGGCTACACGTTCGGGACGATTCGTGACCTTAGGTGACTTGCACAATTCGGGCTGAAACTAGTGCCAAATGAGAGGGTTGGGATAAACATTCAATTGACCATATGTGCCAAAAATTCTCGTTCTTTAGTTTTCGAGTTATAGCCCCTGGAAGTCGAAAACTGCACGACTTTGCCCTCGAATATCTCGACAACGGAGAAAGGAGAATTTCAGGGCATTTTCTCCCAAGAAATATATGGGAATTATCTGTAATTTAGCACAGTTTCAGAACGATTCGTGAAAGTCACCTTTTAAGAATAACTTCCACTGCAGGCCCATATATAAGAGTTTGCTCCTTTATTACTCTGCACATGGACAATTATTTGCGCTGTTATTTGCCCCAGGCATGTACCTATGTAATTACCGTTTACAGTGTAAAGATGGATGTTATCGGTCGCTGAACGTCGGAGCAGTAGGCGTTTAATGCATTTTCCCATAGGGTCCAATGCAAAATTGACACCTCATTTTCTCCATTCTCAAGAGCTTTGAGTCTCTGCAAAACATATACATGTGTAGACACAAATAAGTGAAATAGAATGAAGGCTATTTCAGCTTTAGCTTTTATTCCGTTTGGGAGCTAAAGTCGCACAAACTTTTGTTTACAAAAATTTCGATGGCCTATAGTTCGCAAGTTATGCAATCAGTTGACATAAGATTGTGCATGCATGTAGACATGTTAATGAGCTTTATATATGCCAAGTTTCAGATGGCTACCTACTCAAACAAGCAAGCAGTAGCGGTTTGAAATTTTCACAATTTGGGCTACACGTTCGGGACGATTCGTGACCTTAGGTGACTTGCACAATTCGGGCTGAAACTAGTGCCAAATGAGAGGGTTGGGATAAACATTCAATTGACCATATGTGCCAAAAATTCTCGTTCTTTAGTTTTCGAGTTATAGCCCCTGGAAGTCGAAAACTGCACGACTTTGCCCTCGAATATCTCGACAACGGAGAAAGGAGAATTTCAGGGCATTTTCTCCCAAGAAATATATGGGAATTATCTGTAATTTAGCACAGTTTCAGAACGATTCGTGAAAGTCACCTTTTAAGAATAACTTCCACTGCAGGCCCATATATAAAAGTTTGCTCCTTTATTACTCTGCACATGGACAATTATTTGCGCTGTTATTTGCCCCAGGCATGTACCTATGTAATTACCGTTTACAGTGTAAAGATGGATGTTATCGGTCACTGAACGTCGGAGCAGTAGGCGTTTAATGCATTTTCCCATAGGGTCCAATGCAAAATTGACACCTCATTTTCTCCATTCTCAAGAGCTGTGAGTCTCTGCAAAACATATACATGTGTAGACACAAATAAGTGAAATAGAATGAAGGCTATTTCAGCTTTAGCTTTTATTCCGTTTGGGAGCTAAAGTCGCACAAACTTTTGTTTACAAAAATTTCGATGGCCTATAGTTCGCAAGTTATGCAATCAGTTGACATAAGATTGTGCATGCATGTAGAAATGTTAATGAGCTTTATATATGCCAAGTTTCAGATAACTACCTACTCAAACAAGCAAGCAGTAGCGGTTTGAAATTTTCACAATTTGGGCTACACGTTCGGGACGATTCGTGACCTTAGGTGACTTGCACAATTCGGGCTGAAACTAGTGCCAAATGAGAGGGTTGGGATAAACATTCAATTGACCATATGTGCCAAAAATTCTCGTTCTTTAGTTTTCGAGTTATAGCCCCTGGAAGTCGAAAACTGCACGACTTTGCCCTCGAATATCTCGACAACGGAGAAAGGAGAATTTCAGGGCATTTTCTCCCAAGAAATATATGGGAATTATCTGTAATTTAGCACAGTTTCAGAACGATTCGTGAAAGTCACCTTTTAAGAATAACTTCCACTGCAGGCCCATATATAAAAGTTTGCTCCTTTATTACTCTGCACATGGACAATTATTTGCGCTGTTATTTGCCCAGGCATGTACCTATGTAATTACCGTTTACAGTGTAAAGATGGATGTTATCGGTCGCTGAACGTCGGAGCAGTAGGCGTTTAATGCATTTTCCCATAGGGTCCAATGCAAAATTGACACCTCATTTTCTCCATTCTCAAGAGCTTTGAGTCTCTGCAAAACATATACATGTGTAGACACAAATAAGTGAAATAGAATGAAGGCTATTTCAGCTTTAGCTTTTATTCCGTTTGGGAGCTAAAGTCGCACAAACTTTTGTTTACAAAAATTTCGATGGCCTATAGTTCGCAAGTTATGCAATCAGTTGACATAAGATTGTGCATGCATGTAGACATGTTAATGAGCTTTATATATGCCAAGTTTCAGATGGCTACCTACTCAAACAAGCAAGCAGTAGCGGTTTGAAATTTTCACAATTTGGGCTACACGTTCGGGACGATTCGTGACCTTAGGTGACTTGCACAATTCGGGCTGAAACTAGTGCCAAATGAGAGGGTTGGGATAAACATTCAATTGACCATATGTGCCAAAAATTCTCGTTCTTTAGTTTTCGAGTTATAGCCCCTGGAAGTCGAAAACTGCACGACTTTGCCCTCGAATATCTCGACAACGGAGAAAGGAGAATTTCAGGGCATTTTCTCCCAAGAAATATATGGGAATTATCTGTAATTTAGCACAGTTTCAGAACGATTCGTGAAAGTCACCTTTTAAGAATAACTTCCACTGCAGGCCAATATATAAAAGTTTGCTCCTTTATTACTCTGCACATGGACAATTATTTGCGCTGTTATTTGCCCCAGGCATGTACCTATGTAATTACCGTTTACAGTGTAAAGATGGATGTTATCGGTCGCTGAACGTCGGAGCAGTAGGCGTTTAATGCATTTTCCCATAGGGTCCAATGCAAAATTGACACCTCATTTTCTCCATTCTCAAGAGCTTTGAGTCTCTGCAAAACATATACATGTGTAGACACAAATAAGTGAAATAGAATGAAGGCTATTTCAGCTTTAGCTTTTATTCCGTTTGGGAGCTAAAGTCGCACAAACTTTTGTTTACAAAAATTTCGATGGCCTATAGTTCGCAAGTTATGCAATCAGTTGACATAAGATTGTGCATGCATGTAGACATATTAATGACCTTTATATATGCCAAGTTTCAGATGGCTACCTACTCAAACAAGCAAGCAGTAGCGGTTTGAAATTCACACAATTTGGGCTACACGTTCGGGACGATTCGTGACCTTAGGTGACTTGCACAATTCGGGCTGAAACTAGTGCCAAATGAGAGGGTTGGGATAAACATTCAATTGACCATATGTGCCAAAAATTCTCGTTCTTTAGTTTTCGAGTTATAGCCCCTGGAAGTCGAAAACTGCACGACTTTGCCCTCGAATATCTCGACAACGGAGAAAGGAGAATTTCAGGGCATTTTCTCCCAAGAAATATATGGGAATTATCTGTAATTTAGCACAGTTTCAGAACGATTCGTGAAAGTCACCTTTTAAGAATAACTTCCACTGCAGGCCCATATATAAAAGTTTGCTCCTTTATTACTCTGCACATGGACAATTATTTGCGCTGTTATTTGCCCCAGGCATGTACCTATGTAATTACCGTTTACAGTGTAAAGATGGATGTTATCGGTCGCTGAACGTCGGAGCAGTAGGCGTTTAATGCATTTTCCCATAGGGTCCAATGCAAAATTGACACCTCATTTTCTCCATTCTCAAGAGCTTTGAGTCTCTGCAAAACATATACATGTGTAGACACAAATAAGTGAAATAGAATGAAGGCTATTTCAGCTTTAGCTTTTATTCCGTTTGGGAGCTAAAGTCGCACAAACTTTTGTTTACAAAAATTTCGATGGCCTATAGTTCGCAAGTTATGCAATCAGTTGACATAAGATTGTGCATGCATGTAGACATATTAATGACCTTTATACATGCCAAGTTTCAGATGGCTACCTACTCAAACAAGCAAGCAGTAGCGGTTTGAAATTTTCACAATTTGGGCTACACGTGCGGGACGATTCGTGACCTTAGGTGACTTGCACAATTCGGGCTGAAACTAGTGCCAAATGAGAGGGTTGGGATAAACATTCAATTGACCATATGTGCCAAAAATTCTCGTTCTTTAGTTTTCGAGTTATAGCCCCTGGAAGTCGAAAACTGCACGACTTTGCCCTCGAATATCTCGACAACGGAGAAAGGAGAATTTCAGGGCATTTTTCTCCCAAGAAATATATGGGAATTATCTGTAATTTAGCACAGTTTCAGAACGATTCGTGAAAGTCACCTTTTAAGAATAACTTCCACTGCAGGCCCATATATAAAAGTTTGCTCCTTTATTACTCTGCACATGGACAATTATTTGCGCTGTTATTTGCCCCAGGCATGTACCTATGTAATTACCGTTTACAGTGTAAAGATGGATGTTATCGGTCGCTGAACGTCGGAGCAGTAGGCGTTTAATGCATTTTCCCATAGGGTCCAATGCAAAATTGACACCTCATTTTCTCCATTCTCAAGAGCTTTGAGTCTCTGCAAAACATATACATGTGTAGACACAAATAAGTGAAATAGAATGAAGGCTATTTCAGCTTTAGCTTTTATTCCGTTTGGGAGCTAAAGTCGCACAAACTTTTGTTTACAAAAATTTCGATGGCCTATAGTTCGCAAGTTATGCAATCAGTTGACATAAGATTGTGCATGCATGTAGACATGTTAATGACCTTTATATATGCCAAGTTTCAGATGGCTACCTACTCAAACAAGCAAGCAGTAGCGGTTTGAAATTTTCACAATTTGGGCTACACGTTCGGGACGATTCGTGACCTTAGGTGACTTGCACAATTCGGGCTGAAACTAGTGCCAAATGAGAGGGTTGGGATAAACATTCAATTGACCATATGTGCCAAAAATTCTCGTTCTTTAGTTTTCGAGTTATAGCCCCTGGAAGTCGAAAACTGCACGACTTTGCCCTCGAATATCTCGACAACGGAGAAAGGAGAATTTCAGGGCATTTTTCTCCCAAGAAATATATGGGAATTATCTGTAATTTAGCACAGTTTCAGAACGATTCGTGAAAGTCACCTTTTAAGAATAACTTCCACTGCAGGCCCATATATAAAAGTTTGCTCCTTTATTACTCTGCACATGGACAATTATTTGCGCTGTTATTTGCCCCAGGCATGTACCTATGTAATTACCGTTTACAGTGTAAAGATGGATGTTATCGGTCGCTGAACGTCGGGGCAGTAGGCGTTTAATGCATTTTCCCATAGGGTCCAATGCAAAATTGACACCTCATTTTCTCCATTCTCAAGAGCTTTGAGTCTCTGCAAAACATATACATGTGTAGACACAAATAAGTGAAATAGAATGAAGGCTATTTCAGCTTTAGCTTTTATTCCGTTTGGGAGCTAAAGTCGCACAAACTTTTGTTTACAAAAATTTCGATGGCCTATAGTTCGCAAGTTATGCAATCAGTTGACATAAGATTGTGCATGCATGTAGACATGTTAATGAGCTTTATATATGCCAAGTTTCAGATGGCTACCTACTCAAACAAGCAAGCAGTAGCGGTTTGAAATTTTCACAATTTGGGCTACATGTTCGGGACGATTCGTGACCTTAGGTGACTTGCACAATTCGGGCTGAAACTAGTGCCAAATGAGAGGGTTGGGATAAACATTCAATTGACCATATGTGCCAAAAATTCTCGTTCTTTAGTTTTCGAGTTATAGCCCCTGGAAGTCGAAAACTGCACGACTTTGCCCTCGAATATCTCGACAACGGAGAAAGGAGAATTTCAGGGCATTTTTCTCCCAAGAAATATATGGGAATTATCTGTAATTTAGCACAGTTTCAGAACGATTCGTGAAAGTCACCTTTTAAGAATAACTTCCACTGCAGGCCCATATATAAAAGTTTGCTCCTTTATTACTCTGCACATGGACAATTATTTGCGCTGTTATTTGCCCCAGGCATGTACCTATGTAATTACCGTTTACAGTGTAAAGATGGATGTTATCGGTCGCTGAACGTCGGAGCAGTAGGCGTTTAATGCATTTTCCCATAGGGTCCAATGCAAAATTGACACCTCATTTTCTCCATTCTCAAGAGCTTTGAGTCTCTGCAAAACATATACATGTGTAGACACAAATAAGTGAAATAGAATGAAGGCTATTTCAGCTTTAGCTTTTATTCCGTTTGGGAGCTAAAGTCGCACAAACTTTTGTTTTCAAAATTTTCGATGGCCTATAGTTCGCAAGTTATGCAATCAGTTGACATAAGATTGTGCATGCATGTAGACATGTTAATGACCTTTATATATGCCAAGTTTCAGATGGCTACCTACTCAAACAAGCAAGCAGTAGCGGTTTGAAATTTTCACAATTTGGGCTACACGTTCGGGACGATTCGTGACCTTAGGTGACTTGCACAATTCGGGCTGAAACTAGTGCCAAATGAGAGGGTTGGGATAAACATTCAATTGACCATATGTGCCAAAAATTCTCGTTCTTTAGTTTTCGAGTTATAGCCCCTGGAAGTCGAAAACTGCACGACTTTGCCCTCGAATATCTCGACAACGGAGAAAGGAGAATTTCAGGGCATTTTCTCCCAAGAAATATATGGGAATTATCTGTTATTTAGCACAGTTTCAGAACGATTCGTGAAAGTCACCTTTTAAGAATAACTTCCACTGCAGGTCCATATATAAAAGTTTGCTCCTTTATTACTCTGCACATGGACAATTATTTGCGCTGTTATTTGCCCCAGGCATGTACCTATGTAATTACCGTTTACAGTGTAAAGATGGATGTTATCGGTCGCTGAACGTCGGAGCAGTAGGCGTTTAATGCATTTTCCCATAGGGTCCAATGCAAAATTGACACCTCATTTTCTCCATTCTCAAGAGCTTTGAGTCTCTGCAAAACATATACATGTGTAGACACAAATAAGTGAAATAGAATGAAGGCTATTTCAGCTTTAGCTTTTATTCCGTTTGGGAGCTAAAGTCGCACAAACTTTTGTTTTCAAAATTTTCGATGGCCTATAGTTCGCAAGTTATGCAATCAGTTGACATAAGATTGTGCATGCATGTAGACATGTTAATGACCTTTATATATGCCAAGTTTCAGATGGCTACCTACTCAAACAAGCAAGCAGTAGCGGTTTGAAATTTTCACAATTTGGGCTACACGTTCGGGACGATTCGTGACCTTAGGTGACTTGCACAATTCGGGCTGAAACTAGTGCCAAATGAGAGGGTTGGGATAAACATTCAATTGACCATATGTGCCAAAAATTCTCGTTCTTTAGTTTTCGAGTTATAGCCCCTGGAAGTCGAAAACTGCACGACTTTGCCCTCGAATATCTCGACAACGGAGAAAGGTGAATTTCAGGGCATTTTTCTCTAAAGAAATATATGGGAATTATCTGTAATTTAGCACAGTTTCAGAACGATTCGTGAAAGTCACCTTTTAAGAATAACTTCCACTGCAGGCCCATATATAAAAGTTTGCTCCTTTATTACTCTGCACATGGACAATTATTTGCGCTGTTATTTGCCCCAGGCATGTACCTATGTAATTACCGTTTACAGTGTAAAGATGGATGTTATCGGTCGCTGAACGTCGGAGCAGTAGGCGTTTAATGCATTTTCCCATAGGGTCCAATGCAAAATTGACACCTCATTTTCTCCATTCTCAAGAGCTTTGAGTTTCTGCAAAACATATACATGTGTAGACACAAATAAGTGAAATAGAATGAAGGCTATTTCAGCTTTAGCTTTTATTCCGTTTGGGAGCTAAAGTCGCACAAACTTTTGTTTACAAAAATTTCGATGGCCTATAGTTCGCAAGTTATGCAATCAGTTGACATAAGATTGTGCATGCATGTAGACATGTTAATGACCTTTATATATGCCAAGTTTCAGATGGCTACCTACTCAAACAAGCAAGCAGTAGCGGTTTGAAATTTTCACAATTTGGGCTACACGTTCGGGACGATTCGTGACCTTAGGTGACTTGCACAATTCGGGCTGAAACTAGTGCCAAATGAGAGGGTTGGGATAAACATTCAATTGACCATATGTGCCAAAAATTCTCGTTCTTTAGTTTTCGAGTTATAGCCCCTGGAAGTCGAAAACTGCACGACTTTGCCCTCGAATATCTCGACAACGGAGAAAGGAGAATTTCAGGGCATTTTCTCCCAAGAAATATATGGGAATTATCTGTAATTTAGCACAGTTTCAGAACGATTCGTGAAAGTCACCTTTTAAGAATAACTTCCACTGCAGGCCCATATATAAAAGTTTGCTCCTTTATTACTCTGCACATGGACAATTATTGGCGCTGTTATTTGCCCCAGGCATGTACCTATGTAATTACCGTTTACAGTGTAAAGATGGATGTTATCGGTCGCTGAACGTCGGAGCAGTAGGCGTTTAATGCATTTTCCCATAGGGTCCAATGCAAAATTGACACCTCATTTTCTCCATTCTCAAGAGCTTTGAGTCTCTGCAAAACATATACATGTGTAGACACAAATAAGTGAAATAGAATGAAGGCTATTTCAGCTTTAGCTTTTATTCCGTTTGGGAGCTAAAGTCGCACAAACTTTTGTTTACAAAAATTTCGATGGCCTATAGTTCGCAAGTTATGCAATCAGTTGACATAAGATTGTGCATGCATGTAGACATGTTAATGACCTTTATATATGCCAAGTTTCAGATGGCTACCTACTCAAACAAGCAAGCAGTAGCTGTTTGAAATTTTCACAATTTGGGCTACACGTTCGGGACGATTCGTGACCTTAGGTGACTTGCACAATTCGGGCTGAAACTAGTGCCAAATGAGAGGGTTGGGATAAACATTCAATTGACCATATGTGCCAAAAATTCTCGTTCTTTAGTTTTCGAGTTATAGCCCCTGGAATTCGAAAACTGCACGACTTTGCCCTCGAATATCTCGACAACGGAGAAAGGAGAATTTCAGGGCATTTTCTCCCAAGAAATATATGGGAATTATCTGTAATTTAGCACAGTTTCAGAACGATTCGTGAAAGTCACCTTTTAAGAATAACTTCCACTGCAGGCCCATATATAAAAGTTTGCTCCTTTATTACTCTGCACATGGACAATTATTTGCGCTGTTATTTGCCCCAGGCATGTACCTATGTAATTACCGTTTACAGTGTAAAGATGGATGTTATCGGTCGCTGAACGTCGGAGCAGTAGGCGTTTAATGCATTTTCCCATAGGGTCCAATGCAAAATTGACACCTCATTTTCTCCATTCTCAAGAGCTTTGAGTCTCTGCAAAACATATACATGTGTAGACACAAATAAGTGAAATAGAATGAAGGCTATTTCAGCTTTAGCTTTTATTCCGTTTGGGAGCTAAAGTCGCACAAACTTTTGTTTACAAAAATTTCGATGGCCTATAGTTCGCAAGTTATGCAATCAGTTGACATAAGATTGTGCATGCATGTAGACATGTTAATGACCTTTATATATGCCAAGTTTCAGATGGCTACCTACTCAAACAAGCAAGCAGTAGCTGTTTGAAATTTTCACAATTTGGGCTACACGTTCGGGACGATTCGTGACCTTAGGTGACTTGCACAATTCGGGCTGAAACTAGTGCCAAATGAGAGGGTTGGGATAAACATTCAATTGACCATATGTGCCAAAAATTCTCGTTCTTTAGTTTTCGAGTTATAGCCCCTGGAAGTCGAAAACTGCACGACTTTGCCCTCGAATATCTCGACAACGGAGAAAGGAGAATTTCAGGGCATTTTCTCCCAAGAAATATATGGGAATTATCTGTAATTTAGCACAGTTTCAGAACGATTCGTGAAAGTCACCTTTTAAGAATAACTTCCACTGCAGGCCCATATATAAAAGTTTGCTCCTTTATTACTCTGCACATGGACAATTATTTGCGCTGTTATTTGCCCCAGGCATGTACCTATGTAATTACCGTTTACAGTGTAAAGATGGATGTTATCGGTCGCTGAACGTCGGAGCAGTAGGCGTTTAATGCATTTTCCCATAGGGTCCAATGCAAAATTGACACCTCATTTTCTCCATTCTCAAGAGCTTTGAGTCTCTGCAAAACATATACATGTGTAGACACAAATAAGTGAAATAGAATGAAGGCTATTTCAGCTTTAGCTTTTATTCCGTTTGGGAGCTAAAGTCGCACAAACTTTTGTTTACAAAAATTTCGATGGCCTATAGTTCGCAAGTTATGCAATCAGTTGACATAAGATTGTGCATGCATGTAGACATGTTAATGACCTTTATATATGCCAAGTTTCAGATGGCTACCTACTCAAACAAGCAAGCAGTAGCGGTTTGAAATTTTCACAATTTGGGCTACACGTTCGGGACGATTCGTGACCTTAGGTGACTTGCACAATTCGGGCTGAAACTAGTGCCAAATGAGAGGGTTGGGATAAACATTCAATTGACCATATGTGCCAAAAATTCTCGTTCTTTAGTTTTCGAGTTATAGCCCCTGGAAGTCGAAAACTGCACGACTTTGCCCTCGAATATCTCGACAACGGAGAAAGGAGAATTTCAGGGCATTTTCTCCCAAGAAATATATGGGAATTATCTGTAATTTAGCACAGTTTCAGAACGATTCGTGAAAGTCACCTTTTAAGAATAACTTCCACTGCAGGCCCATATATAAAAGTTTGCTCCTTTATTACTCTGCACATGGACAATTATTTGCGCTGTTATTTGCCCCAGGCATGTACCTATGTAATTACCGTTTACAGTGTAAAGATGGATGTTATCGGTCGCTGAACGTCGGAGCAGTAGGCGTTTAATGCATTTTCCCATAGGGTCCAATGCAAAATTGACACCTCATTTTCTCCATTCTCAAGAGCTTTGAGTCTCTGCAAAACATATACATGTGTAGACACAAATAAGTGAAATAGAATGAAGGCTATTTCAGCTTTAGCTTTTATTCCGTTTGGGAGCTAAAGTCGCACAAACTTTTGTTTACAAAAATTTCGATGGCCTATAGTTCGCAAGTTATGCAATCAGTTGACATAAGATTGTGCATGCATGTAGACATGTTAATGACCTTTATATATGCCAAGTTTCAGATGGCTACCTACTCAAACAAGCAAGCAGTAGCGGTTTGAAATTTTCACAATTTGGGCTACACGTTCGGGACGATTCGTGACCTTAGGTGACTTGCACAATTCGGGCTGAAACTAGTGCCAAATGAGAGGGTTGGGATAAACATTCAATTGACCATATGTGCCAAAAATTCTCGTTCTTTAGTTTTCGAGTTATAGCCCCTGGAAGTCGAAAACTGCACGACTTTGCCCTCGAATATCTCGACAACGGAGAAAGGAGAATTTCAGGGCATTTTCTCCCAAGAAATATATGGGAATTATCTGTAATTTAGCACAGTTTCAGAACGATTCGTGAAAGTCACCTTTTAAGAATAACTTCCACTGCAGGCCCATATATAAAAGTTTGCTCCTTTATTACTCTGCACATGGACAATTATTTGCGCTGTTATTTGCCCCAGGCATGTACCTATGTAATTACCGTTTACAGTGTAAAGATGGATGTTATCGGTCGCTGAACGTCGGAGCAGTAGGCGTTTAATGCATTTTCCCATAGGGTCCAATGCAAAATTGACACCTCATTTTCTCCATTCTCAAGAGCTTTGAGTCTCTGCAAAACATATACATGTGTAGACACAAATAAGTGAAATAGAATGAAGGCTATTTCAGCTTTAGCTTTTATTCCGTTTGGGAGCTAAAGTCGCACAAACTTTTGTTTACAAAAATTTCGATGGCCTATAGTTCGCAAGTTATGCAATCAGTTGACATAAGATTGTGCATGCATGTAGACATGTTAATGACCTTTATATATGCCAAGTTTCAGATGGCTACCTACTCAAACAAGCAAGCAGTAGCGGTTTGAAATTTTCACAATTTGGGCTACACGTTCGGGACGATTCGTGACCTTAGGTGACTTGCACAATTCGGGCTGAAACTAGTGCCAAATGAGAGGGTTGGGATAAACATTCAATTGACCATATGTGCCAAAAATTCTCGTTCTTTAGTTTTCGAGTTATAGCCCCTGGAAGTCGAAAACTGCACGACTTTGCCCTCGAATATCTCGACAACGGAGAAAGGAGAATTTCAGGGCATTTTCTCCCAAGAAATATATGGGAATTATCTGTAATTTAGCACAGTTTCAGAACGATTCGTGAAAGTCACCTTTTAAGAATAACTTCCACTGCAGGCCCATATATAAAAGTTTGCTCCTTTATTACTCTGCACATGGACAATTATTTGCGCTGTTATTTGCCCCAGGCATGTACCTATGTAATTACCGTTTACAGTGTAAAGATGGATGTTATCGGTCGCTGAACGTCGGAGCAGTAGGCGTTTAATGCATTTTCCCATAGGGTCCAATGCAAAATTGACACCTCATTTTCTCCATTCTCAAGAGCTTTGAGTCTCTGCAAAACATATACATGTGTAGACACAAATAAGTGAAATAGAATGAAGGCTATTTCAGCTTTAGCTTTTATTCCGTTTGGGAGCTAAAGTCGCACAAACTTTTGTTTACAAAAATTTCGATGGCCTATAGTTCGCAAGTTATGCAATCAGTTGACATAAGATTGTGCATGCATGTAGACATGTTAATGACCTTTATATATGCCAAGTTTCAGATGGCTACCTACTCAAACAAGCAAGCAGTAGCGGTTTGAAATTTTCACAATTTGGGCTACACGTTCGGGACGATTCGTGACCTTAGGTGACTTGCACAATTCGGGCTGAAACTAGTGCCAAATGAGAGGGTTGGGATAAACATTCAATTGACCATATGTGCCAAAAATTCTCGTTCTTTAGTTTTCGAGTTATAGCCCCTGGAAGTCGAAAACTGCACGACTTTGCCCTCGAATATCTCGACAACGGAGAAAGGAGAATTTCAGGGCATTTTCTCCCAAGAAATATATGGGAATTATCTGTAATTTAGCACAGTTTCAGAACGATTCGTGAAAGTCACCTTTTAAGAATAACTTCCACTGCAGGCCCATATATAAAAGTTTGCTCCTTTATTACTCTGCACATGGACAATTATTTGCGCTGTTATTTGCCCCAGGCATGTACCTATGTAATTACCGTTTACAGTGTAAAGATGGATGTTATCGGTCGCTGAACGTCGGAGCAGTAGGCGTTTAATGCATTTTCCCATAGGGTCCAATGCAAAATTGACACCTCATTTTCTCCATTCTCAAGAGCTTTGAGTCTCTGCAAAACATATACATGTGTAGACACAAATAAGTGAAATAGAATGAAGGCTATTTCAGCTTTAGCTTTTATTCCGTTTGGGAGCTAAAGTCGCACAAACTTTTGTTTACAAAAATTTCGATGGCCTATAGTTCGCAAGTTATGCAATCAGTTGACATAAGATTGTGCATGCATGTAGACATGTTAATGACCTTTATATATGCCAAGTTTCAGATGGCTACCTACTCAAACAAGCAAGCAGTAGCGGTTTGAAATTTTCACAATTTGGGCTACACGTTCGGGACGATTCGTGACCTTAGGTGACTTGCACAATTCGGGCTGAAACTAGTGCCAAATGAGAGGGTTGGGATAAACATTCAACTGACCATATGTGCCAAAAATTCTCGTTCTTTAGTTTTCGAGTTATAGCCCCTGGAAGTCGAAAACTGCACGACTTTGCCCTCGAATATCTCGACAACGGAAAAAGGAGAATTTCAGGGCATTTTCTCCCAAGAAATATATGGGAATTATCTGTAATTTAGCACAGTTTCAGAACGATTCGTGAAAGTCACCTTTTAAGAATAACTTCCACTGCAGGCCCATATATAAAAGTTTGCTCCTTTATTACTCTGCACATGGACAATTATTTGCGCTGTTATTTGCCCCAGGCATGTACCTATGTAATTACCGTTTACAGTGTAAAGATGGATGTTATCGGTCGCTGAACGTCGGAGCAGTAGGCGTTTAATGCATTTTCCCATAGGGTCCAATGCAAAATTGACACCTCATTTTCTCCATTCTCAAGAGCTTTGAGTCTCTGCAAAACATATACATGTGTAGACACAAATAAGTGAAATAGAATGAAGGCTATTTCAGCTTTAGCTTTTATTCCGTTTGGGAGCTAAAGTCGCACAAACTTTTGTTTACAAAAATTTCGATGGCCTATAGTTCGCAAGTTATGCAATCAGTTGACATAAGATTGTGCATGCATGTAGACATGTTAATGACCTTTATATATGCCAAGTTTCAGATGGCTACCTACTCAAACAAGCAAGCAGTAGCGGTTTGAAATTTTCACAATTTGGGCTACACGTTCGGGACGATTCGTGACCTTAGGTGACTTGCACAATTCGGGCTGAAACTAGTGCCAAATGAGAGGGTTGGGATAAACATTCAATTGACCATATGTGCCAAAAATTCTCGTTCTTTAGTTTTCGAGTTATAGCCCCTGGAAGTCGAAAACTGCACGACTTTGCCCTCGAATATCTCGACAACGGAGAAAGGAGAATTTCAGGGCATTTTCTCCCAAGAAATATATGGGAATTATCTGTAATTTAGCACAGTTTCAGAACGATTCGTGAAAGTCACCTTTTAAGAATAACTTCCACTGCAGGCCCATATATAAAAGTTTGCTCCTTTATTACTCTGCACATGGACAATTATTTGCGCTGTTATTTGCCCCAGGCATGTACCTATGTAATTACCGTTTACAGTGTAAAGATGGATGTTATCGGTCGCTGAACGTCGGAGCAGTAGGCGTTTAATGCATTTTCCCATAGGGTCCAATGCAAAATTGACACCTCATTTTCTCCATTCTCAAGAGCTTTGAGTCTCTGCAAAACATATACATGTGTAGACACAAATAAGTGAAATAGAATGAAGGCTATTTCAGCTTTAGCTTTTATTCCGTTTGGGAGCTAAAGTCGCACAAACTTTTGTTTACAAAAATTTCGATGGCCTATAGTTCGCAAGTTATGCAATCAGTTGACATAAGATTGTGCATGCATGTAGACATGTTAATGACCTTTATATATGCCAAGTTTCAGATGGCTACCTACTCAAACAAGCAAGCAGTAGCGGTTTGAAATTTTCACAATTTGGGCTACACGTTCGGGACGATTCGTGACCTTAGGTGACTTGCACAATTCGGGCTGAAACTAGTGCCAAATGAGAGGGTTGGGATAAACATTCAATTGACCATATGTGCCAAAAATTCTCGTTCTTTAGTTTTCGAGTTATAGCCCCTGGAAGTCGAAAGCTGCACGACTTTGCCCTCGAATATCTCGACAACGGAGAAAGGAGAATTTCAGGGCATTTTCTCCCAAGAAATATATGGGAATTATCTGTAATTTAGCACAGTTTCAGAACGATTCGTGAAAGTCACCTTTTAAGAATAACTTCCACTGCAGGCCCATATATAAAAGTTTGCTCCTTTATTACTCTGCACATGGACAATTATTTGCGCTGTTATTTGCCCCAGGCATGTACCTATGTAATTACCGTTTACAGTGTAAAGATGGATGTTATCGGTCGCTGAACGTCGGAGCAGTAGGCGTTTAATGCATTTTCCCATAGGGTCCAATGCAAAATTGACACCTCATTTTCTCCATTCTCAAGAGCTTTGAGTCTCTGCAAAACATATACATGTGTAGACACAAATAAGTGAAATAGAATGAAGGCTATTTCAGCTTTAGCTTTTATTCCGTTTGGGAGCTAAAGTCGCACAAACTTTTGTTTACAAAAATTTCGATGGCCTATAGTTCGCAAGTTATGCAATCAGTTGACATAAGATTGTGCATGCATGTAGACATGTTAATGACCTTTATATATGCCAAGTTTCAGATGGCTACCTACTCAAACAAGCAAGCAGTAGCGGTTTGAAATTTTCACAATTTGGGCTACACGTTCGGGACGATTCGTGACCTTAGGTGACTTGCACAATTCGGGCTGAAACTAGTGCCAAATGAGAGGGTTGGGATAAACATTCAATTGACCATATGTGCCAAAAATTCTCGTTCTTTAGTTTTCGAGTTATAGCCCCTGGAAGTCGAAAACTGCACGACTTTGCCCTCGAATATCTCGACAACGGAGAAAGGAGAATTTCAGGGCATTTTCTCCCAAGAAATATATGGGAATTATCTGTAATTTAGCACAGTTTCAGAACGATTCGTGAAAGTCACCTTTTAAGAATAACTTCCACTGCAGGCCCATATATAAAAGTTTGCTCCTTTATTACTCTGCACATGGACAATTATTTGCGCTGTTATTTGCCCCAGGCATGTACCTATGTAATTACCGTTTACAGTGTAAAGATGGATGTTATCGGTCGCTGAACGTCGGAGCAGTAGGCGTTTAATGCATTTTCCCATAGGGTCCAATGCAAAATTGACACCTCATTTTCTCCATTCTCAAGAGCTTTGAGTCTCTGCAAAACATATACATGTGTAGACACAAATAAGTGAAATAGAATGAAGGCTATTTCAGCTTTAGCTTTTATTCCGTTTGGGAGCTAAAGTCGCACAAACTTTTGTTTACAAAAATTTCGATGGCCTATAGTTCGCAAGTTATGCAATCAGTTGACATAAGATTGTGCATGCATGTAGACATGTTAATGACCTTTATATATGCCAAGTTTCAGATGGCTACCTACTCGAACAAGCAAGCAGTAGCGGTTTGAAATTTTCACAATTTGGGCTACACGTTCGGGACGATTCGTGACCTTAGGTGACTTGCACAATTCGGGCTGAAACTAGTGCCAAATGAGAGGGTTGGGATAAACATTCAACTGACCATATGTGCCAAAAATTCTCGTTCTTTAGTTTTCGAGTTATAGCCCCTGGAAGTCGAAAACTGCACGACTTTGCCCTCGAATATCTCGACAACGGAGAAAGGAGAATTTCAGGGCATTTTCTCCCAAGAAATATATGGGAATTATCTGTAATTTAGCACAGTTTCAGAACGATTCGTGAAAGTCACCTTTTAAGAATAACTTCCACTGCAGGCCCATATATAAAAGTTTGCTCCTTTATTACTCTGCACATGGACAATTATTTGCGCTGTTATTTGCCCCAGGCATGTACCTATGTAATTACCGTTTACAGTGTAAAGATGGATGTTATCGGTCGCTGAACGTCGGAGCAGTAGGCGTTTAATGCATTTTCCCATAGGGTCCAATGCAAAATTGACACCTCATTTCCTCCATTCTCAAGAGCTTTGAGTCTCTGCAAAACATATACATGTGTAGACACAAATAAGTGAAATAGAATGAAGGCTATTTCAGCTTTAGCTTTTATTCCGTTTGGGAGCTAAAGTCGCACAAACTTTTGTTTACAAAAATTTCGATGGCCTATAGTTCGCAAGTTATGCAATCAGTTGACATAAGATTGTGCATGCATGTAGACATGTTAATTACCTTTATATATGCCAAGTTTCAGATGGCTACCTACTCAAACAAGCAAGCAGTAGCGGTTTGAAATTTTCACAATTTGGGCTACACGTTCGGGACGATTCGTGACCTTAGGTGACTTGCACAATTCGGGCTGAAACTAGTGCCAAATGAGAGGGTTGGGATAAACATTCAATTGACCATATGTGCCAAAAATTCTCGTTCTTTAGTTTTCAAGTTATAGCCCCTGGAAGTCGAAAACTGCACGACTTTGCCCTCGAATATCTCGACAACGGAGAAAGGAGAATTTCAGGGCATTTTCTCCCAAGAAATATATGGGAATTATCTGTAATTTAGCACAGTTTCAGAACGATTCGTGAAAGTCACCTTTTAAGAATAACTTCCACTGCAGGCCCATATATAAAAGTTTGCTCCTTTATTACTCTGCACATGGACAATTATTTGCGCTGTTATTTGCCCCAGGCATGTACCTATGTAATTACCGTTTACAGTGTAAAGATGGATGTTATCGGTCGCTGAACGTCGGAGCAGTAGGCGTTTAATGCATTTTCCCATAGGGTCCAATGCAAAATTGACACCTCATTTTCTCCATTCTCAAGAGCTTTGAGTCTCTGCAAAACATATACATGTGTAGACACAAATAAGTGAAATAGAATGAAGGCTATTTCAGCTTTAGCTTTTATTCCGTTTGGGAGCTAAAGTCGCACAAACTTTTGTTTACAAAAATTTCGATGGCCTATAGTTCGCAAGTTATGCAATCAGTTGACATAAGATTGTGCATGCATGTAGACATGTTAATGACCTTTATATATGCCAAGTTTCAGATGGCTACCTACTCAAACAAGCAAGCAGTAGCGGTTTGAAATTTTCACAATTTGGGCTACACGTTCGGGACGATTCGTGACCTTAGGTGACTTGCACAATTCGGGCTGAAACTAGTGCCAAATGAGAGGGTTGGGATAAACATTCAATTGACCATATGTGCCAAAAATTCTCGTTCTTTAGTTTTCGAGTTATAGCCCCTGGAAGTCGAAAACTGCACGACTTTGCCCTCGAATATCTCGACAACGGAGAAAGGAGAATTTCAGGGCATTTTCTCCCAAGAAATATATGGGAATTATCTGTAATTTAGCACAGTTTCAGAACGATTCGTGAAAGTCACCTTTTAAGAATAACTTCCACTGCAGGCCCATATATAAAAGTTTGCTCCTTTATTACTCTGCACATGGACAATTATTTGCGCTGTTATTTGCCCCAGGCATGTACCTATGTAATTACCGTTTACAGTGTAAAGATGGATGTTATCGGTCGCTGAACGTCGGAGCAGTAGGCGTTTAATGCATTTTCCCATAGGGTCCAATGCAAAATTGACACCTCATTTTCTCCATTCTCAAGAGCTTTGAGTCTCTGCAAAACATATACATGTGTAGACACAAATAAGTGAAATAGAATGAAGGCTATTTCAGCTTTAGCTTTTATTCCGTTTGGGAGCTAAAGTCGCACAAACTTTTGTTTACAAAAATTTCGATGGCCTATAGTTCGCAAGTTATGCCATCAGTTGACATAAGATTGTGCATGCATGTAGACATGTTAATGACCTTTATATATGCCAAGTTTCAGATGGCTACCTACTCAAACAAGCAAGCAGTAGCGGTTTGAAATTTTCACAATTTGGGCTACACGTTCGGGACGATTCGTGACCTTAGGTGACTTGCACAATTCGGGCTGAAACTAGTGCCAAATGAGAGGGTTGGGATAAACATTCAATTGACCATATGTGCCAAAAATTCTCGTTCTTTAGTTTTCGAGTTATAGCCCCTGGAAGTCGAAAACTGCACGACTTTGCCCTCGAATATCTCGACAACGGAGAAAGGAGAATTTCAGGGCATTTTCTCCCAAGAAATATATGGGAATTATCTGTAATTTAGCACAGTTTCAGAACGATTCGTGAAAGTCACCTTTTAAGAATAACTTCCACTGCAGGCTCATATATAAAAGTTTGCTCCTTTATTACTCTGCACATGGACAATTATTTGCGCTGTTATTTGCCCCAGGCATGTACCTATGTAATTACCGTTTACAGTGAAAAGATGGATGTTATCGGTCGCTGAACGTCGGAGCAGTAGGCGTTTAATGCATTTTCCCATAGGGTCCAATGCAAAATTGACACCTCATTTTCTCCATTCTCAAGAGCTTTGAGTCTCTGCAAAACATATACATGTGTAGACACAAATAAGTGAAATAGAATGAAGGCTATTTCAGCTTTAGCTTTTATTCCGTTTGGGAGCTAAAGTCGCACAAACTTTTGTTTACAAAAATTTCGATGGCCTATAGTTCCCAAGTTATGCAATCAGTTGACATAAGATTGTGCATGCATGTAGACATATGCCAAGTTTCAGATGGCTACCTACTCAAACAAGCAAGCAGTAGCGGTTTGAAATTTTCACAATTTGGGCTACACGTTCGGGACGATTCGTGACCTTAGGTGACTTGCACAATTCGGGCTGAAACTAGTGCCAAATGAGAGGGTTGGGATAAACATTCAATTGACCATATGTGCCAAAAATTCTCGTTCTTTAGTTTTCGAGTTATAGCCCCTGGAAGTCGAAAACTGCACGACTTTGCCCTCGAATATCTCGACAACGGAGAAAGGAGAATTTCAGGGCATTTTCTCCCAAGAAATATATGGGAATTATCTGTAATTTAGCACAGTTTCAGAACGATTCGTGAAAGTCACCTTTTAAGAATAACTTCCACTGCAGGCCCATATATAAAAGTTTGCTCCTTTATTACTCTGCACATGGACAATTATTTGCGCTGTTATTTGCCCCAGGCATGTACCTATGTAATTACCGTTTACAGTGTAAAGATGGATGTTATCGGTCGCTGAACGTCGGAGCAGTAGGCGTTTAATACATTTTCCCATAGGGTCCAATGCAAAATTGACACCTCATTTTCTCCATTCTCAAGAGCTTTGAGTCTCTGCAAAACATATACATGTGTAGACACAAATAAGTGAAATAGAATGAAGGCTATTTCAGCTTTAGCTTTTATTCCGTTTGGGAGCTAAAGTCGCACAAACTTTTGTTTACAAAAATTTCGATGGCCTATAGTTCGCAAGTTATGCAATCAGTTGACATAAGATTGTGCATGCATGTAGACATGTTAATGACCTTTATATATGCCAAGTTTCAGATGGCTACCTACTCAAACAAGCAAGCAGTAGCGGTTTGAAATTTTCACAATTTGGGCTACACGTTCGGGACGATTCGTGACCTTAGGTGACTTGCACAATTCGGGCTGAAACTAGTGCCAAATGAGAGGGTTGGGATAAACATTCAATTGACCATATGTGCCAAAAATTCTCGTTCTTTAGTTTTCGAGTTATAGCCCCTGGAAGTCGAAAACTGCACGACTTTGCCCTCGAATATCTCGACAACGGAGAAAGGAGAATTTCAGGGCATTTTCTCCCAAGAAATATATGGGAATTATCTGTAATTTAGCACAGTTTCAGAACGATTCGTGAAAGTCACCTTTTAAGAATAACTTCCACTGCAGGCCCATATATAAAAGTTTGCTCCTTTATTACTCTGCACATGGACAATTATTTGCGCTGTTATTTGCCCCAGGCATGTACCTATGTAATTACCGTTTACAGTGTAAAGATGGATGTTATCGGTCGCTGAACGTCGGAGCAGTAGGCGTTTAATGCATTTTCCCATAGGGTCCAATGCAAAATTGACACCTCATTTTCTCCATTCTCAAGAGCTTTGAGTCTCTGCAAAACATATACATGTGTAGACACAAATAAGTGAAATAGAATGAAGGCTATTTCAGCTTTAGCTTTTATTCCGTTTGGGAGCTAAAGTCGCACAAACTTTTGTTTACAAAAATTTCGATGGCCTATAGTTCGCAAGTTATGCAATCAGTTGACATAAGATTGTGCATGCATGTAGACATGTTAATGACCTTTATATATGCCAAGTTTCAGATGGCTACCTACTCGAACAAGCAAGCAGTAGCGGTTTGAAATTTTCACAATTTGGGCTACACGTTCGGGACGATTCGTGACCTTAGGTGACTTGCACAATTCGGGCTGAAACTAGTGCCAAATGAGAGGGTTGGGATAAACATTCAACTGACCATATGTGCCAAAAATTCTCGTTCTTTAGTTTTCGAGTTATAGCCCCTGGAAGTCGAAAACTGCACGACTTTGCCCTCGAATATCTCGACAACGGAGAAAGGAGAATTTCAGGGCATTTTCTCCCAAGAAATATATGGGAATTATCTGTAATTTAGCACAGTTTCAGAACGATTCGTGAAAGTCACCTTTTAAGAATAACTTCCACTGCAGGCCCATATATAAAAGTTTGCTCCTTTATTACTCTGCACATGGACAATTATTTGCGCTGTTATTTGCCCCAGGCATGTACCTATGTAATTACCGTTTACAGTGTAAAGATGGATGTTATCGGTCGCTGAACGTCGGAGCAGTAGGCGTTTAATGCATTTTCCCATAGGGTCCAATGCAAAATTGACACCTCATTTTCTCCATTCTCAAGAGCTTTGAGTCTCTGCAAAACATATACATGTGTAGACACAAATAAGTGAAATAGAATGAAGGCTATTTCAGCTTTAGCTTTTATTCCGTTTGGGAGCTAAAGTCGCACAAACTTTTGTTTACAAAAATTTCGATGGCCTATAGTTCGCAAGTTATGCAATCAGTTGACATAAGATTGTGCATGCATGTAGACATGTTAATTACCTTTATATATGCCAAGTTTCAGATGGCTACCTACTCAAACAAGCAAGCAGTAGCGGTTTGAAATTTTCACAATTTGGGCTACACGTTCGGGACGATTCGTGACCTTAGGTGACTTGCACAATTCGGGCTGAAACTAGTGCCAAATGAGAGGGTTGGGATAAACATTCAATTGACCATATGTGCCAAAAATTCTCGTTCTTTAGTTTTCAAGTTATAGCCCCTGGAAGTCGAAAACTGCACGACTTTGCCCTCGAATATCTCGACAACGGAGAAAGGAGAATTTCAGGGCATTTTCTCCCAAGAAATATATGGGAATTATCTGTAATTTAGCACAGTTTCAGAACGATTCGTGAAAGTCACCTTTTAAGAATAACTTCCACTGCAGGCCCATATATAAAAGTTTGCTCCTTTATTACTCTGCACATGGACAATTATTGCGCTGTTATTTGCCCCAGGCATGTACCTATGTAATTACCGTTTACAGTGTAAAGATGGATGTTATCGGTCGCTGAACGTCGGAGCAGTAGGCGTTTAATGCATTTTCCCATAGGGTCCAATGCAAAATTGACACCTCATTTTCTCCATTCTCAAGAGCTTTGAGTCTCTGCAAAACATATACATGTGTAGACACAAATAAGTGAAATAGAATGAAGGCTATTTCAGCTTTAGCTTTTATTCCGTTTGGGAGCTAAAGTCGCACAAACTTTTGTTTACAAAAATTTCGATGGCCTATAGTTCGCAAGTTATGCAATCAGTTGACATAAGATTGTGCATGCATGTAGACATGTTAATGACCTTTATATATGCCAAGTTTCAGATGGCTACCTACTCAAACAAGCAAGCAGTAGCGGTTTGAAATTTTCACAATTTGGGCTACACGTTCGGGACGATTCGTGACCTTAGGTGACTTGCACAATTCGGGCTGAAACTAGTGCCAAATGAGAGGGTTGGGATAAACATTCAATTGACCATATGTGCCAAAAATTCTCGTTCTTTAGTTTTCGAGTTATAGCCCCTGGAAGTCGAAAACTGCACGACTTTGCCCTCGAATATCTCGACAACGGAGAAAGGAGAATTTCAGGGCATTTTCTCCCAAGAAATATATGGGAATTATCTGTAATTTAGCACAGTTTCAGAACGATTCGTGAAAGTCACCTTTTAAGAATAACTTCCACTGCAGGCCCATATATAAAAGTTTGCTCCTTTATTACTCTGCACATGGACAATTATTTGCGCTGTTATTTGCCCCAGGCATGTACCTATGTAATTACCGTTTACAGTGTAAAGATGGATGTTATCGGTCGCTGAACGTCGGAGCAGTAGGCGTTTAATGCATTTTCCCATAGGGTCCAATGCAAAATTGACACCTCATTTTCTCCATTCTCAAGAGCCCTCAAGAGCTTTGAGTCTCTGCAAAACATATACATGTGTAGACACAAATAAGTGAAATAGAATGAAGGCTATTTCAGCTTTAGCTTTTATTCCGTTTGGGAGCTAAAGTCGCACAAACTTTTGTTTACAAAAATTTCGATGGCCTATAGTTCGCAAGTTATGCCATCAGTTGACATAAGATTGTGCATGCATGTAGACATGTTAATGACCTTTATATATGCCAAGTTTCAGATGGCTACCTACTCAAACAAGCAAGCAGTAGCGGTTTGAAATTTTCACAATTTGGGCTACACGTTCGGGACGATTCGTGACCTTAGGTGACTTGCACAATTCGGGCTGAAACTAGTGCCAAATGAGAGGGTTGGGATAAACATTCAATTGACCATATGTGCCAAAAATTCTCGTTCTTTAGTTTTCGAGTTATAGCCCCTGGAAGTCGAAAACTGCACGACTTTGCCCTCGAATATCTCGACAACGGAGAAAGGAGAATTTCAGGGCATTTTCTCCCAAGAAATATATGGGAATTATCTGTAATTTAGCACAGTTTCAGAACGATTCGTGAAAGTCACCTTTTAAGAATAACTTCCACTGCAGGCTCATATATAAAAGTTTGCTCCTTTATTACTCTGCACATGGACAATTATTTGCGCTGTTATTTGCCCCAGGCATGTACCTATGTAATTACCGTTTACAGTGAAAAGATGGATGTTATCGGTCGCTGAACGTCGGAGCAGTAGGCGTTTAATGCATTTTCCCATAGGGTCCAATGCAAAATTGACACCTCATTTTCTCCATTCTCAAGAGCTTTGAGTCTCTGCAAAACATATACATGTGTAGACACAAATAAGTGAAATAGAATGAAGGCTATTTCAGCTTTAGCTTTTATTCCGTTTGGGAGCTAAAGTCGCACAAACTTTTGTTTACAAAAATTTCGATGGCCTATAGTTCCCAAGTTATGCAATCAGTTGACATAAGATTGTGCATGCATGTAGACATATGCCAAGTTTCAGATGGCTACCTACTCAAACAAGCAAGCAGTAGCGGTTTGAAATTTTCACAATTTGGGCTACACGTTCGGGACGATTCGTGACCTTAGGTGACTTGCACAATTCAGGCTGAAACTAGTGCCAAATGAGAGGGTTGGGATAAACATTCAATTGACCATATGTGCCAAAAATTCTCGTTCTTTAGTTTTCGAGTTATAGCCCCTGGAAGTCGAAAACTGCACGACTTTGCCCTCGAATATCTCGACAACGGAGAAAGGAGAATTTCAGGGCATTTTCTCCCAAGAAATATATGGGAATTATCTGTAATTTAGCACAGTTTCAGAACGATTCGTGAAAGTCACCTTTTAAGAATAACTTCCACTGCAGGCCCATATATAAAAGTTTGCTCCTTTATTACTCTGCACATGGACAATTATTTGCGCTGTTATTTGCCCCAGGCATGTACCTATGTAATTACCGTTTACAGTGTAAAGATGGATGTTATCGGTCGCTGAACGTCGGAGCAGTAGGCGTTTAATACATTTTCCCATAGGGTCCAATGCAAAATTGACACCTCATTTTCTCCATTCTCAAGAGCTTTGAGTCTCTGCAAAACATATACATGTGTAGACACAAATAAGTGAAATAGAATGAAGGCTATTTCAGCTTTAGCTTTTATTCCGTTTGGGAGCTAAAGTCGCACAAACTTTTGTTTACAAAAATTTCGATGGCCTATAGTTCGCAAGTTATGCAATCAGTTGACATAAGATTGTGCATGCATGTAGACATGTTAATGACCTTTATATATGCCAAGTTTCAGATGGCTACCTACTCAAACAAGCAAGCAGTAGCGGTTTGAAATTTTCACAATTTGGGCTACACGTTCGGGACGATTCGTGACCTTAGGTGACTTGCACAATTCGGGCTGAAACTAGTGCCAAATGAGAGGGTTGGGATAAACATTCAATTGACCATATGTGCCAAAAATTCTCGTTCTTTAGTTTTCGAGTTATAGCCCCTGGAAGTCGAAAACTGCACGACTTTGCCCTCGAATATCTCGACAACGGAGAAAGGAGAATTTCAGGGCATTTTCTCCCAAGAAATATATGGGAATTATCTGTAATTTAGCACAGTTTCAGAACGATTCGTGAAAGTCACCTTTTAAGAATAACTTCCACTGCAGGCCCATATATAAAAGTTTGCTCCTTTATTACTCTGCACATGGACAATTATTTGCGCTGTTATTTGCCCCAGGCATGTACCTATGTAATTACCGTTTACAGTGTAAAGATGGATGTTATCGGTCGCTGAACGTCGGAGCAGTAGGCGTTTAATGCATTTTCCCATAGGGTCCAATGCAAAATTGACACCTCATTTTCTCCATTCTCAAGAGCTTTGAGTCTCTGCAAAACATATACATGTGTAGACACAAATAAGTGAAATAGAATGAAGGCTATTTCAGCTTTAGCTTTTATTCCGTTTGGGAGCTAAAGTCGCACAAACTTTTGTTTACAAAAATTTCGATGGCCTATAGTTCGCAAGTTATGCAATCAGTTGACATAAGATTGTGCATGCATGTAGACATGTTAATGACCTTTATATATGCCAAGTTTCAGATGGCTACCTACTCAAACAAGCAAGCAGTAGCGGTTTGAAATTTTCACAATTTGGGCTACACGTTCGGGACGATTCGTGACCTTAGGTGACTTGCACAATTCGGGCTGAAACTAGTGCCAAATGAGAGGGTTGGGATAAACATTCAATTGACCATATGTGCCAAAAATTCTCGTTCTTTAGTTTTCGAGTTATAGCCCCTGGAAGTCGAAAACTGCACGACTTTGCCCTCGAATATCTCGACAACGGAGAAAGGAGAATTTCAGGGCATTTTCTCCCAAGAAATATATGGGAATTATCTGTAATTTAGCACAGTTTCAGAACGATTCGTGAAAGTCACCTTTTAAGAATAACTTCCACTGCAGGCCCATATATAAAAGTTTGCTCCTTTATTACTCTGCACATGGACAATTATTTGCGCTGTTATTTGCCCCAGGCATGTACCTATGTAATTACCGTTTACAGTGTAAAGATGGATGTTATCGGTCGCTGAACGTCGGAGCAGTAGGCGTTTAATGCATTTTCCCATAGGGTCCAATGCAAAATTGACACCTCATTTTCTCCATTCTCAAGAGCTTTGAGTCTCTGCAAAACATATACATGTGTAGACACAAATAAGTGAAATAGAATGAAGGCTATTTCAGCTTTAGCTTTTATTCCGTTTGGGAGCTAAAGTCGCACAAACTTTTGTTTACAAAAATTTCGATGGCCTATAGTTCGCAAGTTATGCAATCAGTTGACATAAGATTGTGCATGCATGTAGACATGTTAATGACCTTTATATATGCCAAGTTTCAGATGGCTACCTACTCAAACAAGCAAGCAGTAGCGGTTTGAAATTTTCACAATTTGGGCTACACGTTCGGGACGATTCGTGACCTTAGGTGACTTGCACAATTCGGGCTGAAACTAGTGCCAAATGAGAGGGTTGGGATAAACATTCAATTGACCATATGTGCCAAAAATTCTCGTTCTTTAGTTTTCGAGTTATAGCCCCTGGAAGTCGAAAACTGCACGACTTTGCCCTCGAATATCTCGACAACGGAGAAAGGAGAATTTCAGGGCATTTTCTCCCAAGAAATATATGGGAATTATCTGTAATTTAGCACAGTTTCAGAACGATTCGTGAAAGTCACCTTTTAAGAATAACTTCCACTGCAGGCCCATATATAAAAGTTTGCTCCTTTATTACTCTGCACATGGACAATTATTTGCGCTGTTATTTGCCCCAGGCATGTACCTATGTAATTACCGTTTACAGTGTAAAGATGGATGTTATCGGTCGCTGAACGTCGGAGCAGTAGGCGTTTAATGCATTTTCCCATAGGGTCCAATGCAAAATTGACACCTCATTTTCTCCATTCTCAAGAGCTTTGAGTCTCTGCAAAACATATACATGTGTAGACACAAATAAGTGAAATAGAATGAAGGCTATTTCAGCTTTAGCTTTTATTCCGTTTGGGAGCTAAAGTCGCACAAACTTTTGTTTACAAAAATTTCGATGGCCTATAGTTCGCAAGTTATGCAATCAGTTGACATAAGATTGTGCATGCATGTAGACATGTTAATGACCTTTATATATGCCAAGTTTCAGATGGCTACCTACTCAAACAAGCAAGCAGTAGCGGTTTGAAATTTTCACAATTTGGGCTACACGTTCGGGACGATTCGTGACCTTAGGTGACTTGCACAATTCGGGCTGAAACTAGTGCCAAATGAGAGGGTTGGGATAAACATTCAATTGACCATATATGCCAAAAATTCTCGTTCTTTAGTTTTCGAGTTATAGCCCCTGGAAGTCGAAAACTGCACGACTTTGCCCTCGAATATCTCGACAACGGAGAAAGGAGAATTTCAGGGCATTTTCTCCCAAGAAATATATGGGAATTATCTGTAATTTAGCACAGTTTCAGAACGATTCGTGAAAGTCACCTTTTAAGAATAACTTCCACTGCAGGCCCATATATAAAAGTTTGCTCCTTTATTACTCTGCACATGGACAATTATTTGCGCTGTTATTTGCCCCAGGCATGTACCTATGTAATTACCGTTTACAGTGTAAAGATGGATGTTATCGGTCGCTGAACGTCGGAGCAGTAGGCGTTTAATGCATTTTCCCATAGGGTCCAATGCAAAATTGACACCTCATTTTCTCCATTCTCAAGAGCTTTGAGTCTCTGCAAAACATATAGATGTGTAGACACAAATAAGTGAAATAGAATGAAGGCTATTTCAGCTTTAGCTTTTATTCCGTTTGGGAGCTAAAGTCGCACAAACTTTTGTTTACAAAAATTTCGATGGCCTATAGTTCGCAAGTTATGCAATCAGTTGACATAAGATTTTGCATGCATGTAGACAGGTTAATGACCTTTATATATGCCAAGTTTCAGATGGCTACCTACTCAAACAAGCAAGCAGTAGCGGTTTGAAATTTTCACAATTTGGGCTACACGTTCGGGACGATTCGTGACCTTAGGTGACTTGCACAATTCGGGCTGAAACTAGTGCCAAATGAGAGGGTTGGGATAAACATTCAATTGACCATATGTGCCAAAAATTCTCGTTCTTTAGTTTTCGAGTTATAGCCCCTGGAAGTCGAAAACTGCACGACTTTGCCCTCGAATATCTCGACAACGGAGAAAGGAGAATTTCAGGGCATTTTCTCCCAAGAAATATATGGGAATTATCTGTAATTTAGCACAGTTTCAGAACGATTCGTGAAAGTCACCTTTTAAGAATAACTTCCACTGCAGGCCCATATATAAAAGTTTGCTCCTTTATTACTCTGCACATGGACAATTATTTGCGCTGTTATTTGCCCCAGGCATGTACCTATGTAATTACCGTTTACAGTGTAAAGATGGATGTTATCGGTCGCTGAACGTCGGAGCAGTAGGCGTTTAATGCATTTTCCCATAGGGTCCAATGCAAAATTGACACCTCATTTTCTCCATTCTCAAGAGCTTTGAGTCTCTGCAAAACATATACATGTGTAGACACAAATAAGTGAAATAGAATGAAGGCTATTTCAGCTTTAGCTTTTATTCCGTTTGGGAGCTAAAGTCGCACAAACTTTTGTTTACAAACATTTCGATGGCCTATAGTTCGCAAGTTATGCAATCAGTTGACATAAGATTGTGCATGCATGTAGACATGTTAATGACCTTTATATATGCCAAGTTTCAGATGGCTACCTACTCAAACAAGCAAGCAGTAGCGGTTTGAAATTTTCACAATTTGGGCTACACGTTCGGGACGATTCGTGACCTTAGGTGACTTGCACAATTCGGGCTGAAACTAGTGCCAAATGAGAGGGTTGGGATAAACATTCAATTGACCATATGTGCCAAAAATTCTCGTTCTTTAGTTTTCGAGTTATAGCCCCTGGAAGTCGAAAACTGCACGACTTTGCCCTCGAATATCTCGACAACGGAGAAAGGAGAATTTCAGGGCATTTTCTCCCAAGAAATATATGGGAATTATCTGTAATTTAGCACAGTTTCAGAACGATTCGTGAAAGTCACCTTTTAAGAATAACTTCCACTGCAGGCCCATATATAAAAGTTTGCTCCTTTATTACTCTGCACATGGACAATTATTTGCGCTGTTATTTGCCCCAGGCATGTACCTATGTAATTACCGTTTACAGTGTAAAGATGGATGTTATCGGTCGCTGAACGTCGGAGCAGTAGGCGTTTAATGCATTTTCCCATAGGGTCCAATGCAAAATTGACACCTCATTTTCTCCATTCTCAAGAGCTTTGAGTCTCTGCAAAACATATACATGTGTAGACACAAATAAGTGAAATAGAATGAAGGCTATTTCAGCTTTAGCTTTTATTCCGTTTGGGAGCTAAAGTCGCACAAACTTTTGTTTACAAAAATTTCGATGGCCTATAGTTCGCAAGTTATGCAATCAGTTGACATAAGATTGTGCATGCATGTAGACATGTTAATGACCTTTATATATGCCAAGTTTCAGATGGCTACCTACTCAAACAAGCAAGCAGTAGCGGTTTGAAATTTTCACAATTTGGGCTACACGTTCGGGACGATTCGTGACCTTAGGTGACTTGCACAATTCGGGCTGAAACTAGTGCCAAATGAGAGGGTTGGGATAAACATTCAATTGACCATATGTGCCAAAAATTCTCGTTCTTTAGTTTTCGAGTTATAGCCCCTGGAAGTCGAAAACTGCACGACTTTGCCCTCGAATATCTCGACAACGGAGAAAGGAGAATTTCAGGGCATTTTCTCCCAAGAAATATATGGGAATTATCTGTAATTTAGCACAGTTTCAGAACGATTCGTGAAAGTCACCTTTTAAGAATAACTTCCACTGCAGGCCCATATATAAAAGTTTGCTCCTTTATTACTCTGCACATGGACAATTATTTGCGCTGTTATTTGCCCCAGGCATGTACCTATGTAATTACCGTTTACAGTGTAAAGATGGATGTTATCGGTCGCTGAACGTCGGAGCAGTAGGCGTTTAATGCATTTTCCCATAGGGTCCAATGCAAAATTGACACCTCATTTTCTCCATTCTCAAGAGCTTTGAGTCTCTGCAAAACATATAGATGTGTAGACACAAATAAGTGAAATAGAATGAAGGCTATTTCAGCTTTAGCTTTTATTCCGTTTGGGAGCTAAAGTCGCACAAACTTTTGTTTACAAAAATTTCGATGGCCTATAGTTCGCAAGTTATGCAATCAGTTGACATAAGATTGTGCATGCATGTAGACATGTTAATGACCTTTATATATGCCAAGTTTCAGATGGCTACCTACTCAAACAAGCAAGCAGTAGCGGTTTGAAATTTTCACAATTTGGGCTACACGTTCGGGACGATTCGTGACCTTAGGTGACTTGCACAATTCGGGCTGAAACTAGTGCCAAATGAGAGGGTTGGGATAAACATTCAATTGACCATATGTGCCAAAAATTCTCGTTCTTTAGTTTTCGAGTTATAGCCCCTGGAAGTCGAAAACTGCACGACTTTGCCCTCGAATATCTCGACAACGGAGAAAGGAGAATTTCAGGGCATTTTCTCCCAAGAAATATATGGGAATTATCTGTAATTTAGCACAGTTTCAGAACGATTCGTGAAAGTCACCTTTTAAGAATAACTTCCACTGCAGGCCCATATATAAAAGTTTGCTCCTTTATTACTCTGCACATGGACAATTATTTGCGCTGTTATTTGCCCCAGGCATGTACCTATGTAATTACCGTTTACAGTGTAAAGATGGATGTTATCGGTCGCTGAACGTCGGAGCAGTAGGCGTTTAATGCATTTTCCCATAGGGTCCAATGCAAAATTGACACCTCATTTTCTCCATTCTCAAGAGCTTTGAGTCTCTGCAAAACATATACATGTGTAGACACAAATAAGTGAAATAGAATGAAGGCTATTTCAGCTTTAGCTTTTATTCCGTTTGGGAGCTAAAGTCGCACAAACTTTTGTTTACAAAAATTTCGATGGCCTATAGTTCGCAAGTTATGCAATCAGTTGACATAAGATTGTGCATGCATGTAGACATGTTAATGACCTTTATATATGCCAAGTTTCAGATGGCTACCTACTCAAACAAGCAAGCAGTAGCGGTTTGAAATTTTCACAATTTGGGCTACACGTTCGGGACGATTCGTGACCTTAGGTGACTTGCACAATTCGGGCTGAAACTAGTGCCAAATGAGAGGGTTGGGATAAACATTCAATTGACCATATGTGCCAAAAATTCTCGTTCTTTAGTTTTCGAGTTATAGCCCCTGGAAGTCGAAAACTGCACGACTTTGCCCTCGAATATCTCGACAACGGAGAAAGGAGAATTTCAGGGCATTTTCTCCCAAGAAATATATGGGAATTATCTGTAATTTAGCACAGTTTCAGAACGATTCGTGAAAGTCACCTTTTAAGAATAACTTCCACTGCAGGCCCATATATAAAAGTTTGCTCCTTTATTACTCTGCACATGGACAATTATTTGCGCTGTTATTTGCCCCAGGCATGTACCTATGTAATTACCGTTTACAGTGTAAAGATGGATGTTATCGGTCGCTGAACGTCGGAGCAGTAGGCGTTTAATGCATTTTCCCATAGGGTCCAATGCAAAATTGACACCTCATTTTCTCCATTCTCAAGAGCTTTGAGTCTCTGCAAAACATATACATGTGTAGACACAAATAAGTGAAATAGAATGAAGGCTATTTCAGCTTTAGCTTTTATTCCGTTTGGGAGCTAAAGTCGCACAAACTTTTGTTTACAAAAATTTCGATGGCCTATAGTTCGCAAGTTATGCAATCAGTTGACATAAGATTGTGCATGCATGTAGACATGTTAATGACCTTTATATATGCCAAGTTTCAGATGGCTACCTACTCAAACAAGCAAGCAGTAGCGGTTTGAAATTTTCACAATTTGGGCTACACGTTCGGGACGATTCGTGACCTTAGGTGACTTGCACAATTCGGGCTGAAACTAGTGCCAAATGAGAGGGTTGGGATAAACATTCAATTGACCATATGTGCCAAAAATTCTCGTTCTTTAGTGTTCGAGTTATAGCCCCTGGAAGTCGAAAACTGCACGACTTTGCCCTCGAATATCTCGACAACGGAGAAAGGAGAATTTCAGGGCATTTTCTCCCAAGAAATATATGGGAATTATCTGTAATTTAGCACAGTTTCAGAACGATTCGTGAAAGTCACCTTTTAAGAATAACTTCCACTGCAGGCCCATATATAAAAGTTTGCTCCTTTATTACTCTGCACATGGACAATTATTTGCGCTGTTATTTGCCCCAGGCATGTACCTATGTAATTACCGTTTACAGTGTAAAGATGGATGTTATCGGTCGCTGAACGTCGGAGCAGTAGGCGTTTAATGCATTTTCCCATAGGGTCCAATGCAAAATTGACACCTCATTTTCTCCATTCTCAAGAGCTTTGAGTCTCTGCAAAACATATACATGTGTAGACACAAATAAGTGAAATAGAATGAAGGCTATTTCAGCTTTAGCTTTTATTCCGTTTGGGAGCTAAAGTCGCACAAACTTTTGTTTACAAAAATTTCGATGGCCTATAGTTCGCAAGTTATGCAATCAGTTGACATAAGATTGTGCATGCATGTAGACATGTTAATGACCTTTATATATGCCAAGTTTCAGATGGCTACCTACTCAAACAAGCAAGCAGTAGCGGTTTGAAATTTTCACAATTTGGGCTACACGTTCGGGACGATTCGTGACCTTAGGTGACTTGCACAATTCGGGCTGAAACTAGTGCCAAATGAGAGGGTTGGGATAAACATTCAATTGACCATATGTGCCAAAAATTCTCGTTCTTTAGTTTTCGAGTTATAGCCCCTGGAAGTCGAAAACTGCACGACTTTGCCCTCGAATATCTCGACAACGGAGAAAGGAGAATTTCAGGGCATTTTCTCCCAAGAAATATATGGGAATTATCTGTAATTTAGCACAGTTTCAGAACGATTCGTGAAAGTCACCTTTTAAGAATAACTTCCACTGCAGGCCCATATATAAAAGTTTGCTCCTTTATTACTCTGCACATGGACAATTATTTGCGCTGTTATTTGCCCCAGGCATGTACCTATGTAATTACCGTTTACAGTGTAAAGATGGATGTTATCGGTCGCTGAACGTCGGAGCAGTAGGCGTTTAATGCATTTTCCCATAGGGTCCAATGCAAAATTGACACCTCATTTTCTCCATTCTCAAGAGCTTTGAGTCTCTGCAAAACATATACATGTGTAGACACAAATAAGTGAAATAGAATGAAGGCTATTTCAGCTTTAGCTTTTATTCCGTTTGGGAGCTAAAGTCGCACAAACTTTTGTTTACAAAAATTTCGATGGCCTATAGTTCGCAAGTTATGCAATCAGTTGACATAAGATTGTGCATGCATGTAGACATGTTAATGACCTTTATATATGCCAAGTTTCAGATGGCTACCTACTCAAACAAGCAAGCAGTAGCGGTTTGAAATTTTCACAATTTGGGCTACACGTTCGGGACGATTCGTGACCTTAGGTGACTTGCACAATTCGGGCTGAAACTAGTGCCAAATGAGAGGGTTGGGATAAACATTCAATTGACCATATGTGCCAAAAATTCTCGTTCTTTAGTTTTCGAGTTATAGCCCCTGGAAGTCGAAAACTGCACGACTTTGCCCTCGAATATCTCGACAACGGAGAAAGGAGAATTTCAGGGCATTTTCTCCCAAGAAATATATGGGAATTATCTGTAATTTAGCACAGTTTCAGAACGATTCGTGAAAGTCACCTTTTAAGAATAACTTCCACTGCAGGCCCATATATAAAAGTTTGCTCCTTTATTACTCTGCACATGGACAATTATTTGCGCTGTTATTTGCCCCAGGCATGTACCTATGTAATTACCGTTTACAGTGTAAAGATGGATGTTATCGGTCGCTGAACGTCGGAGCAGTAGGCGTTTAATGCATTTTCCCATAGGGTCCAATGCAAAATTGACACCTCATTTTCTCCATTCTCAAGAGCTTTGAGTCTCTGCAAAACATATACATGTGTAGACACAAATAAGTGAAATAGAATGAAGGCTATTTCAGCTTTAGCTTTTATTCCGTTTGGGAGCTAAAGTCGCACAAACTTTTGTTTACAAAAATTTCGATGGCCTATAGTTCGCAAGTTATGCAATCAGTTGACATAAGATTGTGCATGCATGTAGACATGTTAATGACCTTTATATATGCCAAGTTTCAGATGGCTACCTACTCAAACAAGCAAGCAGTAGCGGTTTGAAATTTTCACAATTTGGGCTACACGTTCGGGACGATTCGTGACCTTAGGTGACTTGCACAATTCGGGCTGAAACTAGTGCCAAATGAGAGGGTTGGGATAAACATTCAATTGACCATATGTGCCAAAAATTCTCGTTCTTTAGTTTTCGAGTTATAGCCCCTGGAAGTCGAAAACTGCACGACTTTGCCCTCGAATATCTCGACAACGGAGAAAGGAGAATTTCAGGGCATTTTCTCCCAAGAAATATATGGGAATTATCTGTAATTTAGCACAGTTTCAGAACGATTCGTGAAAGTCACCTTTTAAGAATAACTTCCACTGCAGGCCCATATATAAAAGTTTGCTCCTTTATTACTCTGCACATGGACAATTATTTGCGCTGTTATTTGCCCCAGGCATGTACCTATGTAATTACCGTTTACAGTGTAAAGATGGATGTTATCGGTCGCTGAACGTCGGAGCAGTAGGCGTTTAATGCATTTTCCCATAGGGTCCAATGCAAAATTGACACCTCATTTTCTCCATTCTCAAGAGCTTTGAGTCTCTGCAAAACATATACATGTGTAGACACAAATAAGTGAAATAGAATGAAGGCTATTTCAGCTTTAGCTTTTATTCCGTTTGGGAGCTAAAGTCGCACAAACTTTTGTTTACAAAAATTTCGATGGCCTATAGTTCGCAAGTTATGCAATCAGTTGACATAAGATTGTGCATGCATGTAGACATGTTAATGACCTTTATATATGCCAAGTTTCAGATGGCTACCTACTCAAACAAGCAAGCAGTAGCGGTTTGAAATTTTCACAATTTGGGCTACACGTTCGGGACGATTCGTGACCTTAGGTGACTTGCACAATTCGGGCTGAAACTAGTGCCAAATGAGAGGGTTGGGATAAACATTCAATTGACCATATGTGCCAAAAATTCTCGTTCTTTAGTTTTCGAGTTATAGCCCCTGGAAGTCGAAAACTGCACGACTTTGCCCTCGAATATCTCGACAACGGAGAAAGGAGAATTTCAGGGCATTTTCTCCCAAGAAATATATGGGAATTACCTGTAATTTAGCACAGTTTCAGAACGATTCGTGAAAGTCACCTTTTAAGAATAACTTCCACTGCAGGCCCATATATAAAAGTTTGCTCCTTTATTACTCTGCACATGGACAATTATTTGCGCTGTTATTTGCCCCAGGCATGTACCTATGTAATTACCGTTTACAGTGTAAAGATGGATGTTATCGGTCGCTGAACGTCGGAGCAGTAGGCGTTTAATGCATTTTCCCATAGGGTCCAATGCAAAATTGACACCTCATTTTCTCCATTCTCAAGAGCTTTGAGTCTCTGCAAAACATATACATGTGTAGACACAAATAAGTGAAATAGAATGAAGGCTATTTCAGCTTTAGCTTTTATTCCGTTTGGGAGCTAAAGTCGCACAAACTTTTGTTTACAAAAATTTCGATGGCCTATAGTTCCGAAGTTATGCAATCAGTTGACATAAGATTGTGCATGCATGTAGACATGTTAATGAGCTTTATATATGCCAAGTTTCAGATGGCTACCTACTCAAACAAGCAAGCAGTAGCGGTTTGAAATTTTCACAATTTGGGCTACACGTTCGGGACGATTCGTGACCTTAGGTGACTTGCACAATTCGGGCTGAAACTAGTGCCAAATGAGAGGGTTGGGATAAACATTCAATTGACCATATGTGCCAAAAATTCTCGTTCTTTAGTTTTCGAGTTATAGCCCCTGGAAGTCGAAAACTGCACGACTTTGCCCTCGAATATCTCGACAACGGAGAAAGGAGAATTTCAGGGCATTTTCTCCCAAGAAATATATGGGAATTACCTGTAATTTAGCACAGTTTCAGAACGATTCGTGAAAGTCACCTTTTAAGAATAACTTCCACTGCAGGCCCATATATAAAAGTTTGCTCCTTTATTACTCTGCACATGGACAATTATTTGCGCTGTTATTTGCCCCAGGCATGTACCTATGTAATTACCGTTTACAGTGTAAAGATGGATGTTATCGGTCGCTGAACGTCGGAGCAGTAGGCGTTTAATGCATTTTCCCATAGGGTCCAATGCAAAATTGACACCTCATTTTCTCCATTCTCAAGAGCTTTGAGTCTCTGCAAAACATATACATGTGTAGACACAAATAAGTGAAATAGAATGAAGGCTATTTCAGCTTTAGCTTTTATTCCGTTTGGGAGCTAAAGTCGCACAAACTTTTGTTTACAAAAATTTCGATGGCCTATAGTTCGCAAGTTATGCAATCAGTTGACATAAGATTGTGCATGCATGTAGACATGTTAATGACCTTTATATATGCCAAGTTTCAGATGGCTACCTACTCAAACAAGCAAGCAGTAGCGGTTTGAAATTTTCACAATTTGGGCTACACGTTCGGGACGATTCGTGACCTTAGGTGACTTGCACAATTCGGGCTGAAACTAGTGCCAAATGAGAGGGTTGGGATAAACATTCAATTGACCATATGTGCCAAAAATTCTCGTTCTTTAGTTTTCGAGTTATAGCCCCTGGAAGTCGAAAACTGCACGACTTTGCCCTCGAATATCTCGACAACGGAGAAAGGAGAATTTCAGGGCATTTTCTCCCAAGAAATATATGGGAATTATCTGTAATTTAGCACAGTTTCAGAACGATTCGTGAAAGTCACCTTTTAAGAATAACTTCCACTGCAGGCCCATATATAAAAGTTTGCTCCTTTATTACTCTGCACATGGACAATTATTTGCGCTGTTATTTGCCCCAGGCATGTACCTATGTAATTACCGTTTACAGTGTAAAGATGGATGTTATCGGTCGCTGAACGTCGGAGCAGTAGGCGTTTAATGCATTTTCCCATAGGGTCCAATGCAAAATTGACACCTCATTTTCTCCATTCTCAAGAGCTTTGAGTCTCTGCAAAACATATACATGTGTAGACACAAATAAGTGAAATAGAATGAAGGCTATTTCAGCTTTAGCTTTTATTCCGTTTGGGAGCTAAAGTCGCACAAACTTTTGTTTACAAAAATTTCGATGGCCTATAGTTCGCAAGTTATGCAATCAGTTGACATAAGATTGTGCATGCATGTAGACATGTTAATGACCTTTATATATGCCAAGTTTCAGATGGCTACCTACTCAAACAAGCAAGCAGTAGCGGTTTGAAATTTTCACAATTTGGGCTACACGTTCGGGACGATTCGTGACCTTAGGTGACTTGCACAATTCGGGCTGAAACTAGTGCCAAATGAGAGGGTTGGGATAAACATTCAATTGACCATATGTGCCAAAAATTCTCGTTCTTTAGTTTTCGAGTTATAGCCCCTGGAAGTCGAAAACTGCACGACTTTGCCCTCGAATATCTCGACAACGGAGAAAGGAGAATTTCAGGGCATTTTCTCCCAAGAAATATATGGGAATTATCTGTAATTTAGCACAGTTTCAGAACGATTCGTGAAAGTCACCTTTTAAGAATAACTTCCACTGCAGGCCCATATATAAAAGTTTGCTCCTTTATTACTCTGCACATGGACAATTATTTGCGCTGTTATTTGCCCCAGGCATGTACCTATGTAATTACCGTTTACAGTGTAAAGATGGATGTTATCGGTCGCTGAACGTCGGAGCAGTAGGCGTTTAATGCATTTTCCCATAGGGTCCAATGCAAAATTGACACCTCATTTTCTCCATTCTCAAGAGCTTTGAGTCTCTGCAAAACATATACATGTGTAGACACAAATAAGTGAAATAGAATGAAGGCTATTTCAGCTTTAGCTTTTATTCCGTTTGGGAGCTAAAGTCGCACAAACTTTTGTTTACAAACATTTCGATGGCCTATAGTTCGCAAGTTATGCAATCAGTTGACATAAGATTGTGCATGCATGTAGACATGTTAATGACCTTTATATATGCCAAGTTTCAGATGGCTACCTACTCAAACAAGCAAGCAGTAGCGGTTTGAAATTTTCACAATTTGGGCTACACGTTCGGGACGATTCGTGACCTTAGGTGACTTGCACAATTCGGGCTGAAACTAGTGCCAAATGAGAGGGTTGGGATAAACATTCAATTGACCATATGTGCCAAAAATTCTCGTTCTTTAGTTTTCGAGTTATAGCCCCTGGAAGTCGAAAACTGCACGACTTTGCCCTCGAATATCTCGACAACGGAGAAAGGAGAATTTCAGGGCATTTTCTCCCAAGAAATATATGGGAATTATCTGTAATTTAGCACAGTTTCAGAACGATTCGTGAAAGTCACCTTTTAAGAATAACTTCCACTGCAGGCCCATATATAAAAGTTTGCTCCTTTATTACTCTGCACATGGACAATTATTTGCGCTGTTATTTGCCCCAGGCATGTACCTATGTAATTACCGTTTACAGTGTAAAGATGGATGTTATCGGTCGCTGAACGTCGGAGCAGTAGGCGTTTAATGCATTTTCCCATAGGGTCCAATGCAAAATTGACACCTCATTTTCTCCATTCTCAAGAGCTTTGAGTCTCTGCAAAACATATACATGTGTAGACACAAATAAGTGAAATAGAATGAAGGCTATTTCAGCTTTAGCTTTTATTCCGTTTGGGAGCTAAAGTCGCACAAACTTTTGTTTACAAACATTTCGATGGCCTATAGTTCGCAAGTTATGCAATCAGTTGACATAAGATTGTGCATGCATGTAGACATGTTAATGACCTTTATATATGCCAAGTTTCAGATGGCTACCTACTCAAACAAGCAAGCAGTAGCGGTTTGAAATTTTCACAATTTGGGCTACACGTTCGGGACGATTCGTGACCTTAGGTGACTTGCACAATTCGGGCTGAAACTAGTGCCAAATGAGAGGGTTGGGATAAACATTCAATTGACCATATGTGCCAAAAATTCTCGTTCTTTAGTTTTCGAGTTATAGCCCCTGGAAGTCGAAAACTGCACGACTTTGCCCTCGAATATCTCGACAACGGAGAAAGGAGAATTTCAGGGCATTTTCTCCCAAGAAATATATGGGAATTATCTGTAATTTAGCACAGTTTCAGAACGATTCGTGAAAGTCACCTTTTAAGAATAACTTCCACTGCAGGCCCATATATAAAAGTTTGCTCCTTTATTACTCTGCACATGGACAATTATTTGCGCTGTTATTTGCCCCAGGCATGTACCTATGTAATTACCGTTTACAGTGTAAAGATGGATGTTATCGGTCGCTGAACGTCGGAGCAGTAGGCGTTTAATGCATTTTCCCATAGGGTCCAATGCAAAATTGACACCTCATTTTCTCCATTCTCAAGAGCTTTGAGTCTCTGCAAAACATATACATGTGTAGACACAAATAAGTGAAATAGAATGAAGGCTATTTCAGCTTTAGCTTTTATTCCGTTTGGGAGCTAAAGTCGCACAAACTTTTGTTTACAAAAATTTCGATGGCCTATAGTTCGCAAGTTATGCAATCAGTTGACATAAGATTGTGCATGCATGTAGACATGTTAATGACCTTTATATATGCCAAGTTTCAGATGGCTACCTACTCAAACAAGCAAGCAGTAGCGGTTTGAAATTTTCACAATTTGGGCTACACGTTCGGGACGATTCGTGACCTTAGGTGACTTGCACAATTCGGGCTGAAACTAGTGCCAAATGAGAGGGTTGGGATAAACATTCAATTGACCATATGTGCCAAAAATTCTCGTTCTTTAGTTTTCGAGTTATAGCCCCTGGAAGTCGAAAACTGCACGACTTTGCCCTCGAATATCTCGACAACGGAGAAAGGAGAATTTCAGGGCATTTTCTCCCAAGAAATATATGGGAATTATCTGTAATTTAGCACAGTTTCAGAACGATTCGTGAAAGTCACCTTTTAAGAATAACTTCCACTGCAGGCCCATATATAAAAGTTTGCTCCTTTATTACTCTGCACATGGACAATTATTTGCGCTGTTATTTGCCCCAGGCATGTACCTATGTAATTACCGTTTACAGTGTAAAGATGGATGTTATCGGTCGCTGAACGTCGGAGCAGTAGGCGTTTAATGCATTTTCCCATAGGGTCCAATGCAAAATTGACACCTCATTTTCTCCATTCTCAAGAGCTTTGAGTCTCTGCAAAACATATACATGTGTAGACACAAATAAGTGAAATAGAATGAAGGCTATTTCAGCTTTAGCTTTTATTCCGTTTGGGAGCTAAAGTCGCACAAACTTTTGTTTACAAAAATTTCGATGGCCTATAGTTCGCAAGTTATGCAATCAGTTGACATAAGATTGTGCATGCATGTAGACATGTTAATGACCTTTATATATGCCAAGTTTCAGATGGCTACCTACTCAAACAAGCAAGCAGTAGCGGTTTGAAATTTTCACAATTTGGGCTACACGTTCGGGACGATTCGTGACCTTAGGTGACTTGCACAATTCGGGCTGAAACTAGTGCCAAATGAGAGGGTTGGGATAAACATTCAATTGACCATATGTGCCAAAAATTCTCGTTCTTTAGTTTTCGAGTTATAGCCCCTGGAAGTCGAAAACTGCACGACTTTGCCCTCGAATATCTCGACAACGGAGAAAGGAGAATTTCAGGGCATTTTCTCCCAAGAAATATATGGGAATTATCTGTAATTTAGCACAGTTTCAGAACGATTCGTGAAAGTCACCTTTTAAGAATAACTTCCACTGCAGGCCCATATATAAAAGTTTGCTCCTTTATTACTCTGCACATGGACAATTATTTGCGCTGTTATTTGCCCCAGGCATGTACCTATGTAATTACCGTTTACAGTGTAAAGATGGATGTTATCGGTCGCTGAACGTCGGAGCAGTAGGCGTTTAATGCATTTTCCCATAGGGTCCAATGCAAAATTGACACCTCATTTTCTCCATTCTCAAGAGCTTTGAGTCTCTGCAAAACATATACATGTGTAGACACAAATAAGTGAAATAGAATGAAGGCTATTTCAGCTTTAGCTTTTATTCCGTTTGGGAGCTAAAGTCGCACAAACTTTTGTTTACAAACATTTCGATGGCCTATAGTTCGCAAGTTATGCAATCAGTTGACATAAGATTGTGCATGCATGTAGACATGTTAATGACCTTTATATATGCCAAGTTTCAGATGGCTACCTACTCAAACAAGCAAGCAGTAGCGGTTTGAAATTTTCACAATTTGGGCTACACGTTCGGGACGATTCGTGACCTTAGGTGACTTGCACAATTCGGGCTGAAACTAGTGCCAAATGAGAGGGTTGGGATAAACATTCAATTGACCATATGTGCCAAAAATTCTCGTTCTTTAGTTTTCGAGTTATAGCCCCTGGAAGTCGAAAACTGCACGACTTTGCCCTCGAATATCTCGACAACGGAGAAAGGAGAATTTCAGGGCATTTTCTCCCAAGAAATATATGGGAATTATCTGTAATTTAGCACAGTTTCAGAACGATTCGTGAAAGTCACCTTTTAAGAATAACTTCCACTGCAGGCCCATATATAAAAGTTTGCTCCTTTATTACTCTGCACATGGACAATTATTTGCGCTGTTATTTGCCCCAGGCATGTACCTATGTAATTACCGTTTACAGTGTAAAGATGGATGTTATCGGTCGCTGAACGTCGGAGCAGTAGGCGTTTAATGCATTTTCCCATAGGGTCCAATGCAAAATTGACACCTCATTTTCTCCATTCTCAAGAGCTTTGAGTCTCTGCAAAACATATACATGTGTAGACACAAATAAGTGAAATAGAATGAAGGCTATTTCAGCTTTAGCTTTTATTCCGTTTGGGAGCTAAAGTCGCACAAACTTTTGTTTACAAAAATTTCGATGGCCTATAGTTCGCAAGTTATGCAATCAGTTGACATAAGATTGTGCATGCATGTAGACATGTTAATGACCTTTATATATGCCAAGTTTCAGATGGCTACCTACTCAAACAAGCAAGCAGTAGCGGTTTGAAATTTTCACAATTTGGGCTACACGTTCGGGACGATTCGTGACCTTAGGTGACTTGCTCAATTCGGGCTGAAACTAGTGCCAAATGAGAGGGTTGGGATAAACATTCAATTGACCATATGTGCCAAAAATTCTCGTTCTTTAGTTTTCGAGTTATAGCCCCTGGAAGTCGAAAACTGCACGACTTTGCCCTCGAATATCTCGACAACGGAGAAAGGAGAATTTCAGGGCATTTTCTCCCAAGAAATATATGGGAATTATCTGTAATTTAGCACAGTTTCAGAACGATTCGTGAAAGTCACCTTTTAAGAATAACTTCCACTGCAGGCCCATATATAAAAGTTTGCTCCTTTATTACTCTGCACATGGACAATTATTTGCGCTGTTATTTGCCCCAGGCATGTACCTATGTAATTACCGTTTACAGTGTAAAGATGGATGTTATCGGTCGCTGAACGTCGGAGCAGTAGGCGTTTAATGCATTTTCCCATAGGGTCCAATGCAAAATTGACACCTCATTTTCTCCATTCTCAAGAGCTTTGAGTCTCTGCAAAACATATACATGTGTAGACACAAATAAGTGAAATAGAATGAAGGCTATTTCAGCTTTAGCTTTTATTCCGTTTGGGAGCTAAAGTCGCACAAACTTTTGTTTACAAAAATTTCGATGGCCTATAGTTCGCAAGTTATGCAATCAGTTGACATAAGATTGTGCATGCATGTAGACATGTTAATGACCTTTATATATGCCAAGTTTCAGATGGCTACCTACTCAAACAAGCAAGCAGTAGCGGTTTGAAATTTTCACAATTTGGGCTACACGTTCGGGACGATTCGTGACCTTAGGTGACTTGCACAATTCGGGCTGAAACTAGTGCCAAATGAGAGGGTTGGGATAAACATTCAATTGACCATATGTGCCAAAAATTCTCGTTCTTTAGTTTTCGAGTTATAGCCCCTGGAAGTCGAAAACTGCACGACTTTGCCCTCGAATATCTCGACAACGGAGAAAGGAGAATTTCAGGGCATTTTCTCCCAAGAAATATATGGGAATTATCTGTAATTTAGCACAGTTTCAGAACGATTCGTGAAAGTCACCTTTTAAGAATAACTTCCACTGCAGGCCCATATATAAAAGTTTGCTCCTTTATTACTCTGCACATGGACAATTATTTGCGCTGTTATTTGCCCCAGGCATGTACCTATGTAATTACCGTTTACAGTGTAAAGATGGATGTTATCGGTCGCTGAACGTCGGAGCAGTAGGCGTTTAATGCATTTTCCCATAGGGTCCAATGCAAAATTGACACCTCATTTTCTCCATTCTCAAGAGCTTTGAGTCTCTGCAAAACATATACATGTGTAGACACAAATAAGTGAAATAGAATGAAGGCTATTTCAGCTTTAGCTTTTATTCCGTTTGGGAGCTAAAGTCGCACAAACTTTTGTTTACAAAAATTTCGATGGCCTATAGTTCGCAAGTTATGCAATCAGTTGACATAAGATTGTGCATGCATGTAGACATGTTAATGACCTTTATATATGCCAAGTTTCAGATGGCTACCTACTCAAACAAGCAAGCAGTAGCGGTTTGAAATTTTCACAATTTGGGCTACACGTTCGGGACGATTCGTGACCTTAGGTGACTTGCACAATTCGGGCTGAAACTAGTGCCAAATGAGAGGGTTGGGATAAACATTCAATTGACCATATGTGCCAAAAATTCTCGTTCTTTAGTTTTCGAGTTATAGCCCCTGGAAGTCGAAAACTGCACGACTTTGCCCTCGAATATCTCGACAACGGAGAAAGGAGAATTTCAGGGCATTTTCTCCCAAGAAATATATGGGAATTATCTGTAATTTAGCACAGTTTCAGAACGATTCGTGAAAGTCACCTTTTAAGAATAACTTCCACTGCAGGCCCATATATAAAAGTTTGCTCCTTTATTACTCTGCACATGGACAATTATTTGCGCTGTTATTTGCCCCAGGCATGTACCTATGTAATTACCGTTTACAGTGTAAAGATGGATGTTATCGGTCGCTGAACGTCGGAGCAGTAGGCGTTTAATGCATTTTCCCATAGGGTCCAATGCAAAATTGACACCTCATTTTCTCCATTCTCAAGAGCTTTCAGTCTCTGCAAAACATATACATGTGTAGACACAAATAAGTGAAATAGAATGAAGGCTATTTCAGCTTTAGCTTTTATTCCGTTTGGGAGCTAAAGTCGCACAAACTTTTGTTTACAAAAATTTCGATGGCCTATAGTTCGCAAGTTATGCAATCAGTTGACATAAGATTGTGCATGCATGTAGACATGTTAATGACCTTTATATATGCCAAGTTTCAGATGGCTACCTACTCAAACAAGCAAGCAGTAGCGGTTTGAAATTTTCACAATTTGGGCTACACGTTCGGGACGATTCGTGACCTTAGGTGACTTGCACAATTCGGGCTGAAACTAGTGCCAAATGAGAGGGTTGGGATAAACATTCAATTGACCATATGTGCCAAAAATTCTCGTTCTTTAGTTTTCGAGTTATAGCCCCTGGAAGTCGAAAACTGCACGACTTTGCCCTCGAATATCTCGACAACGGAGAAAGGAGAATTTCAGGGCATTTTCTCCCAAGAAATATATGGGAATTATCTGTAATTTAGCACAGTTTCAGAACGATTCGTGAAAGTCACCTTTTAAGAATAACTTCCACTGCAGGCCCATATATAAAAGTTTGCTCCTTTATTACTTTGCACATGGACAATTATTTGCGCTGTTATTTGCTCCAGGCATGTACCTATGTAATTACCGTTTACAGTGTAAAGATGGATGTTATCGGTCGCTGAACGTCGGAGCAGTAGGCGTTTAATGCATTTTCCCATAGGGTCCAATGCAAAATTGACACCTCATTTTCTCCATTCTCAAGAGCTTTGAGTCTCTGCAAAACATATACATGTGTAGACACAAATAAGTGAAATAGAATGAAGGCTATTTCAGCTTTAGCTTTTATTCCGTTTGGGAGCTAAAGTCGCACAAACTTTTGTTTACAAAAATTTCGATGGCCTATAGTTCGCAAGTTATGCAATCAGTTGACATAAGATTGTGCATGCATGTAGACATGTTAATGACCTTTATATATGCCAAGTTTCAGATGGCTACCTACTCCAACAAGCAAGCAGTAGCGGTTTGAAATTTTCACAATTTGGGCTACACGTTCGGGACGATTCGTGACCTTAGGTGACTTGCACAATTCGGGCTGAAACTAGTGCCAAATGAGAGGGTTGGGATAAACATTCAACTGACCATATGTGCCAAAAATTCTCGTTCTTTAGTTTTCGAGTTATAGCCCCTGGAAGTCGAAAACTGCACGACTTTGCCCTCGAATATCTCGACAACGGAGAAAGGAGAATTTCAGGGCATTTTCTCCCAAGAAATATATGGGAATTATCTGTAATTTAGCACAGTTTCAGAACGATTCGTGAAAGTCACCTTTTAAGAATAACTTCCACTGCAGGCCCATATATAAAAGTTTGCTCCTTTATTACTCTGCACATGGACAATTATTTGCGCTGTTATTTGCCCCAGGCATGTACCTATGTAATTACCGTTTACAGTGTAAAGATGGATGTTATCGGTCGCTGAACGTCGGAGCAGTAGGCGTTTAATGCATTTTCCCATAGGGTCCAATGCAAAATTGACACCTCATTTTCTCCATTCTCAAGAGCTTTGAGTCTCTGCAAAACATATACATGTGTAGACACAAATAAGTGAAATAGAATGAAGGCTATTTCAGCTTTAGCTTTTATTCCGTTTGGGAGCTAAAGTCGCACAAACTTTTGTTTACAAAAATTTCGATGGCCTATAGTTCGCAAGTTATGCAATCAGTTGACATAAGATTGTGCATGCATGTAGACATGTTAATGACCTTTATATATGCCAAGTTTCAGATGGCTACCTACTCAAACAAGCAAGCAGTAGCGGTTTGAAATTTTCACAATTTGGGCTACACGTTCGGGACGATTCGTGACCTTAGGTGACTTGCACAATTCGGGCTGAAACTAGTGCCAAATGAGAGGGTTGGGATAAACATTCAATTGACCATATGTGCCAAAAATTCTCGTTCTTTAGTTTTCGAGTTATAGCCCCTGGAAGTCGAAAACTGCACGACTTTGCCCTCGAATATCTCGACAACGGAGAAAGGAGAATTTCAGGGCATTTTCTCCCAAGAAATATATGGGAATTATCTGTAATTTAGCACAGTTTCAGAACGATTCGTGAAAGTCACCTTTTAAGAATAACTTCCACTGCAGGCCCATATATAAAAGTTTGCTCCTTTATTACTCTGCACATGGACAATTATTTGCGCTGTTATTTGCCCCAGGCATGTACCTATGTAATTACCGTTTACAGTGTAAAGATGGATGTTATCGGTCGCTGAACGTCGGAGCAGTAGGCGTTTAATGCATTTTCCCATAGGGTCCAATGCAAAATTGACACCTCATTTTCTCCATTCTCAAGAGCTTTGAGTCTCTGCAAAACATATACATGTGTAGACACAAATAAGTGAAATAGAATGAAGGCTATTTCAGCTTTAGCTTTTATTCCGTTTGGGAGCTAAAGTCGCACAAACTTTTGTTTACCAAAATTTCGATGGCCTATAGTTCGCAAGTTATGCAATCAGTTGACATAAGATTGTGCATGCATGTAGACATGTTAATGACCTTTATACATGCCAAGTTTCAGATGGCTACCTACTCAAACAAGCAAGCAGTAGCGGTTTGAAATTTTCACAATTTGGGCTACACGTTCGGGACGATTCGTGACCTTAGGTGACTTGCACAATTCGGGCTGAAACTAGTGCCAAATGAGAGGGTTGGGATAAACATTCAATTGACCATATGTGCCAAAAATTCTCGTTCTTTAGTTTTCGAGTTATAGCCCCTGGAAGTCGAAAACTGCACGACTTTGCCCTCGAATATCTCGACAACGGAGAAAGGAGAATTTCAGGGCATTTTCTCCCAAGAAATATATGGGAATTATCTGTAATTTAGCACAGTTTCAGAACGATTCGTGAAAGTCACCTTTTAAGAATAACTTCCACTGCAGGCCCATATATAAAAGTTTGCTCCTTTATTACTCTGCACATGGACAATTATTTGCGCTGTTATTTGCCCCAGGCATGTACCTATGTAATTACCGTTTACAGTGTAAAGATGGATGTTATCGGTCGCTGAACGTCGGAGCAGTAGGCGTTTAATGCATTTTCCCATAGGGTCCAATGCAAAATTGACACCTCATTTTCTCCATTCTCAAGAGCTTTGAGTCTCTGCAAAACATATACATGTGTAGACACAAATAAGTGAAATAGAATGAAGGCTATTTCAGCTTTAGCTTTTATTCCGTTTGGGAGCTAAAGTCGCACAAACTTTTGTTTACAAAAATTTCGATGGCCTATAGTTCGCAAGTTATGCAATCAGTTGACATAAGATTGTGCATGCATGTAGACATGTTAATGACCTTTATATATGCCAAGTTTCAGATGGCTACCTACTCAAACAAGCAAGCAGTAGCGGTTTGAAATTTTCACAATTTGGGCTACACGTTCGGGACGATTCGTGACCTTAGGTGACTTGCACAATTCGGGCTGAAACTAGTGCCAAATGAGAGGGTTGGGATAAACATTCAATTGACCATATGTGCCAAAAATTCTCGTTCTTTAGTTTTCGAGTTATAGCCCCTGGAAGTCGAAAACTGCACGACTTTGCCCTCGAATATCTCGACAACGGAGAAAGGAGAATTTCAGGGCATTTTCTCCCAAGAAATATATGGGAATTATCTGTAATTTAGCACAGTTTCAGAACGATTCGTGAAAGTCACCTTTTAAGAATAACTTCCACTGCAGGCCCATATATAAAAGTTTGCTCCTTTATTACTCTGCACATGGACAATTATTTGCGCTGTTATTTGCCCCAGGCATGTACCTATGTAATTACCGTTTACAGTGTAAAGATGGATGTTATCGGTCGCTGAACGTCGGAGCAGTAGGCGTTTAATGCATTTTCCCATAGGGTCCAATGCAAAATTGACACCTCATTTTCTCCATTCTCAAGAGCTTTGAGTCTCTGCAAAACATATACATGTGTAGACACAAATAAGTGAAATAGAATGAAGGCTATTTCAGCTTTAGCTTTTATTCCGTTTGGGAGCTAAAGTCGCACAAACTTTTGTTTACAAAAATTTCGATGGCCTATAGTTCGCAAGTTATGCAATCAGTTGACATAAGATTGTGCATGCATGTAGATATGTTAATGACCTTTATATATGCCAAGTTTCAGATGGCTACCTACTCAAACAAGCAAGCAGTAGCGGTTTGAAATTTTCACAATTTGGGCAACACGTTCGGGACGATTCGTGACCTTAGGTGACTTGCACAATTCGGGCTGAAACTAGTGCCAAATGAGAGGGTTGGGATAAACATTCAATTGACCATATATGCCAAAAATTCTCGTTCTTTAGTTTTCGAGTTATAGCCCCTGGAAGTCGAAAACTGCACGACTTTGCCCTCGAATATCTCGACAACGGAGAAAGGAGAATTTCAGGGCATTTTCTCCCAAGAAATATATGGGAATTATCTGTAATTTAGCACAGTTTCAGAACGATTCGTGAAAGTCACCTTTTAAGAATAACTTCCACTGCAGGCCCATATATAAAAGTTTGCTCCTTTATTACTCTGCACATGGACAATTATTTGCGCTGTTATTTGCCCCATGCATGTACCTATGTAATTACCGTTTACAGTGTAAAGATGGATGTTATCGGTCGCTGAACGTCGGAGCAGTAGGCGTTTAATGCATTTTCCCATAGGGTCCAATGCAAAATTGACACCTCATTTTCTCCATTCTCAAGAGCTTTGAGTCTCTGCAAAACATATACATGTGTAGAAACAAATAAGTGAAATAGAATGAAGGCTATTTCAGCTTTAGCTTTTATTCCGTTTGGGAGCTAAAGTCGCACAAACTTTTGTTTACAAAAATTTCGATGGCCTATAGTTCGCAAGTTATGCAATCAGTTGACATAAGATTGTGCATGCATGTAGACATGTTAATGACCTTTATATATGCCAAGTTTCAGATGGCTACCTACTCAAACAAGCAAGCAGTAGCGGTTTGAAATTTTCACAATTTGGGCTACACGTTCGGGACGATTCGTGACCTTAGGTGACTTGCACAATTCGGGCTGAAACTAGTGCCAAATGAGAGGGTTGGGATAAACATTCAATTGACCATATGTGCCAAAAATTCTCGTTCTTTAGTTTTCGAGTTATAGCCCCTGGAAGTCGAAAACTGCACGACTTTGCCCTCGAATATCTCGACAACGGAGAAAGGAGAATTTCAGGGCATTTTCTCCCAAGAAATATATGGGAATTATCTGTAATTTAGCACAGTTTCAGAACGATTCGTGAAAGTCACCTTTTAAGAATAACTTCCACTGCAGGCCCATATATAAAAGTTTGCTCCTTTATTACTCTGCACATGGACAATTATTTGCGCTGTTATTTGCCCCAGGCATGTACCTATGTAATTACCGTTTACAGTGTAAAGATGGATGTTATCGGTCGCTGAACGTCGGAGCAGTAGGCGTTTAATGCATTTTCCCATAGGGTCCAATGCAAAATTGACACCTCATTTTCTCCATTCTCAAGAGCTTTGAGTCTCTGCAAAACATATACATGTGTAGACACAAATAAGTGAAATAGAATGAAGGCTATTTCAGCTTTAGCTTTTATTCCGTTTGGGAGCTAAAGTCGCACAAACTTTTGTTTACAAAAATTTCGATGGCCTATAGTTCGCAAGTTATGCAATCAGTTGACATAAGATTGTGCATGCATGTAGACATGTTAATGACCTTTATATATGCCAAGTTTCAGATGGCTACCTACTCAAACAAGCAAGCAGTAGCGGTTTGAAATTTTCACAATTTGGGCTACACGTTCGGGACGATTCGTGACCTTAGGTGACTTGCACAATTCGGGCTGAAACTAGTGCCAAATGAGAGGGTTGGGATAAACATTCAATTGACCATATGTGCCAAAAATTCTCGTTCTTTAGTTTTCGAGTTATAGCCCCTGGAAGTCGAAAACTGCACGACTTTGCCCTCGAATATCTCGACAACGGAGAAAGGAGAATTTCAGGGCATTTTCTCCCAAGAAATATATGGGAATTATCTGTAATTTAGCACAGTTTCAGAACGATTCGTGAAAGTCACCTTTTAAGAATAACTTCCACTGCAGGCCCATATATAAAAGTTTGCTCCTTTATTACTCTGCACATGGACAATTATCTGCGCTGTTATTTGCCCCAGGCATGTACCTATGTAATTACCGTTTACAGTGTAAAGATGGATGTTATCGGTCGCTGAACGTCGGAGCAGTAGGCGTTTAATGCATTTTCCCATAGGGTCCAATGCAAAATTGACACCTCATTTTCTCCATTCTCAAGAGCTTTGAGTCTCTGCAAAACATATACATGTGTAGACACAAATAAGTGAAATAGAATGAAGGCTATTTCAGCTTTAGCTTTTATTCCGTTTGGGAGCTAAAGTCGCACAAACTTTTGTTTACAAACATTTCGATGGCCTATAGTTCGCAAGTTATGCAATCAGTTGACATAAGATTGTGCATGCATGTAGACATGTTAATGACCTTTATATATGCCAAGTTTCAGATGGCTACCTACTCAAACAAGCAAGCAGTAGCGGTTTGAAATTTTCACAATTTGGGCTACACGTTCGGGACGATTCGTGACCTTAGGTGACTTGCACAATTCGGGCTGAAACTAGTGCCAAATGAGAGGGTTGGGATAAACATTCAATTGACCATATGTGCCAAAAATTCTCGTTCTTTAGTTTTCGAGTTATAGCCCCTGGAAGTCGAAAACTGCACGACTTTGCCCTCGAATATCTCGACAACGGAGAAAGGAGAATTTCAGGGCATTTTCTCCCAAGAAATATATGGGAATTATCTGTAATTTAGCACAGTTTCAGAACGATTCGTGAAAGTCACCTTTTAAGAATAACTTCCACTGCAGGCCCATATATAAAAGTTTGCTCCTTTATTACTCTGCACATGGACAATTATTTGCGCTGTTATTTGCCCCAGGCATGTACCTATGTAATTACCGTTTACAGTGTAAAGATGGATGTTATCGGTCGCTGAACGTCGGAGCAGTAGGCGTTTAATGCATTTTCCCATAGGGTCCAATGCAAAATTGACACCTCATTTTCTCCATTCTCAAGAGCTTTGAGTCTCTGCAAAACATATACATGTGTAGACACAAATAAGTGAAATAGAATGAAGGCTATTTCAGCTTTAGCTTTTATTCCGTTTGGGAGCTAAAGTCGCACAAACTTTTGTTTACAAACATTTCGATGGCCTATAGTTCGCAAGTTATGCAATCAGTTGACATAAGATTGTGCATGCATGTAGACATGTTAATGACCTTTATATATGCCAAGTTTCAGATGGCTACCTACTCAAACAAGCAAGCAGTAGCGGTTTGAAATTTTCACAATTTGGGCTACACGTTCGGGACGATTCGTGACCTTAGGTGACTTGCACAATTCGGGCTGAAACTAGTGCCAAATGAGAGGGTTGGGATAAACATTCAATTGACCATATGTGCCAAAAATTCTCGTTCTTTAGTTTTCGAGTTATAGCCCCTGGAAGTCGAAAACTGCACGACTTTGCCCTCGAATATCTCGACAACGGAGAAAGGAGAATTTCAGGGCATTTTCTCCCAAGAAATATATGGGAATTATCTGTAATTTAGCACAGTTTCAGAACGATTCGTGAAAGTCACCTTTTAAGAATAACTTCCACTGCAGGCCCATATATAAAAGTTTGCTCCTTTATTACTCTGCACATGGACAATTATTTGCGCTGTTATTTGCCCCAGGCATGTACCTATGTAATTACCGTTTACAGTGTAAAGATGGATGTTATCGGTCGCTGAACGTCGGAGCAGTAGGCGTTTAATGCATTTTCCCATAGGGTCCAATGCAAAATTGACACCTCATTTTCTCCATTCTCAAGAGCTTTGAGTCTCTGCAAAACATATACATGTGTAGACACAAATAAGTGAAATAGAATGAAGGCTATTTCAGCTTTAGCTTTTATTCCGTTTGGGAGCTAAAGTCGCACAAACTTTTGTTTACAAACATTTCGATGGCCTATAGTTCGCAAGTTATGCAATCAGTTGACATAAGATTGTGCATGCATGTAGACATGTTAATGACCTTTATATATGCCAAGTTTCAGATGGCTACCTACTCAAACAAGCAAGCAGTAGCGGTTTGAAATTTTCACAATTTGGGCTACACGTTCGGGACGATTCGTGACCTTAGGTGACTTGCACAATTCGGGCTGAAACTAGTGCCAAATGAGAGGGTTGGGATAAACATTCAATTGACCATATGTGCCAAAAATTCTCGTTCTTTAGTTTTCGAGTTATAGCCCCTGGAAGTCGAAAACTGCACGACTTTGCCCTCGAATATCTCGACAACGGAGAAAGGAGAATTTCAGGGCATTTTCTCCCAAGAAATATATGGGAATTATCTGTAATTTAGCACAGTTTCAGAACGATTCGTGAAAGTCACCTTTTAAGAATAACTTCCACTGCAGGCCCATATATAAAAGTTTGCTCCTTTATTACTCTGCACATGGACAATTATTTGCGCTGTTATTTGCCCCAGGCATGTACCTATGTAATTACCGTTTACAGTGTAAAGATGGATGTTATCGGTCGCTGAACGTCGGAGCAGTAGGCGTTTAATGCATTTTCCCATAGGGTCCAATGCAAAATTGACACCTCATTTTCTCCATTCTCAAGAGCTTTGAGTCTCTGCAAAACATATACATGTGTAGACACAAATAAGTGAAATAGAATGAAGGCTATTTCAGCTTTAGCTTTTATTCCGTTTGGGAGCTAAAGTCGCACAAACTTTTGTTTACAAAAATTTCGATGGCCTATAGTTCGCAAGTTATGCAATCAGTTGACATAAGATTGTGCATGCATGTAGACATGTTAATGACCTTTATATATGCCAAGTTTCAGATGGCTACCTACTCAAACAAGCAAGCAGTAGCGGTTTGAAATTTTCACAATTTGGGCTACACGTTCGGGACGATTCGTGACCTTAGGTGACTTGCACAATTCGGGCTGAAACTAGTGCCAAATGAGAGGGTTGGGATAAACATTCAATTGACCATATGTGCCAAAAATTCTCGTTCTTTAGTTTTCGAGTTATAGCCCCTGGAAGTCGAAAACTGCACGACTTTGCCCTCGAATATCTCGACAACGGAGAAAGGAGAATTTCAGGGCATTTTCTCCCAAGAAATATATGGGAATTATCTGTAATTTAGCACAGTTTCAGAACGATTCGTGAAAGTCACCTTTTAAGAATAACTTCCACTGCAGGCCCATATATAAAAGTTTGCTCCTTTATTACTCTGCACATGGACAATTATTTGCGCTGTTATTTGCCCCAGGCATGTACCTATGTAATTACCGTTTACAGTGTAAAGATGGATGTTATCGGTCGCTGAACGTCGGAGCAGTAGGCGTTTAATGCATTTTCCCATAGGGTCCAATGCAAAATTGACACCTCATTTTCTCCATTCTCAAGAGCTTTGAGTCTCTGCAAAACATATACATGTGTAGACACAAATAAGTGAAATAGAATGAAGGCTATTTCAGCTTTAGCTTTTATTCCGTTTGGGAGCTAAAGTCGCACAAACTTTTGTTTACCAAAATTTCGATGGCCTATAGTTCGCAAGTTATGCAATCAGTTGACATAAGATTGTGCATGCATGTAGACATGTTAATGACCTTTATATATGCCAAGTTTCAGATGGCTACCTACTCAAACAAGCAAGCAGTAGCGGTTTGAAATTTTCACAATTTGGGCTACACGTTCGGGACGATTCGTGACCTTAGGTGACTTGCACAATTCGGGCTGAAACTAGTGCCAAATGAGAGGGTTGGGATAAACATTCAATTGACCATATGTGCCAAAAATTCTCGTTCTTTAGTTTTCGAGTTATAGCCCCTGGAAGTCGAAAACTGCACGACTTTGCCCTCGAATATCTCGACAACGGAGAAAGGAGAATTTCAGGGCATTTTCTCCCAAGAAATATATGGGAATTATCTGTAATTTAGCACAGTTTCAGAACGATTCGTGAAAGTCACCTTTTAAGAATAACTTCCACTGCAGGCCCATATATAAAAGTTTGCTCCTTTATTACTCTGCACATGGACAATTATTTGCGCTGTTATTTGCCCCAGGCATGTACCTATGTAATTACCGTTTACAGTGTAAAGATGGATGTTATCGGTCGCTGAACGTCGGAGCAGTAGGCGTTTAATGCATTTTCCCATAGGGTCCAATGCAAAATTGACACCTCATTTTCTCCATTCTCAAGAGCTTTGAGTCTCTGCAAAACATATACATGTGTAGACACAAATAAGTGAAATAGAATGAAGGCTATTTCAGCTTTAGCTTTTATTCCGTTTGGGAGCTAAAGTCGCACAAACTTTTGTTTACAAACATTTCGATGGCCTATAGTTCGCAAGTTATGCAATCAGTTGACATAAGATTGTGCATGCATGTAGACATGTTAATGACCTTTATATATGCCAAGTTTCAGATGGCTACCTACTCAAACAAGCAAGCAGTAGCGGTTTGAAATTTTCACAATTTGGGCTACACGTTCGGGACGATTCGTGACCTTAGGTGACTTGCACAATTCGGGCTGAAACTAGTGCCAAATGAGAGGGTTGGGATAAACATTCAATTGACCATATGTGCCAAAAATTCTCGTTCTTTAGTTTTCGAGTTATAGCCCCTGGAAGTCGAAAACTGCACGACTTTGCCCTCGAATATCTCGACAACGGAGAAAGGAGAATTTCAGGGCATTTTCTCCCAAGAAATATATGGGAATTATCTGTAATTTAGCACAGTTTCAGAACGATTCGTGAAAGTCACCTTTTAAGAATAACTTCCACTGCAGGCCCATATATAAAAGTTTGCTCCTTTATTACTCTGCACATGGACAATTATTTGCGCTGTTATTTGCCCCAGGCATGTACCTATGTAATTACCGTTTACAGTGTAAAGATGGATGTTATCGGTCGCTGAACGTCGGAGCAGTAGGCGTTTAATGCATTTTCCCATAGGGTCCAATGCAAAATTGACACCTCATTTTCTCCATTCTCAAGAGCTTTGAGTCTCTGCAAAACATATACATGTGTAGACACAAATAAGTGAAATAGAATGAAGGCTATTTCAGCTTTAGCTTTTATTCCGTTTGGGAGCTAAAGTCGCACAAACTTTTGTTTACAAAAATTTCGATGGCCTATAGTTCGCAAGTTATGCAATCAGTTGACATAAGATTGTGCATGCATGTAGACATGTTAATGACCTTTATATATGCCAAGTTTCAGATGGCTACCTACTCAAACAAGCAAGCAGTAGCGGTTTGAAATTTTCACAATTTGGGCTACACGTTCGGGACGATTCGTGACCTTAGGTGACTTGCACAATTCGGGCTGAAACTAGTGCCAAGTGAGAGGGTTGGGATAAACATTCAATTGACCATATGTGCCAAAAATTCTCGTTCTTTAGTTTTCGAGTTATAGCCCCTGGAAGTCGAAAACTGCACGACTTTGCCCTCGAATATCTCGACAACGGAGAAAGGAGAATTTCAGGGCATTTTCTCCCAAGAAATATATGGGAATTATCTGTAATTTAGCACAGTTTCAGAACGATTCGTGAAAGTCACCTTTTAAGAATAACTTCCACTGCAGGCCCATATATAAAAGTTTGCTCCTTTATTACTTTGCACATGGACAATTATTTGCGCTGTTATTTGCCCCAGGCATGTACCTATGTAATTACCGTTTACAGTGTAAAGATGGATGTTATCGGTCGCTGAACGTCGGAGCAGTAGGCGTTTAATGCATTTTCCCATAGGGTCCAATGCAAAATTGACACCTCATTTTCTCCATTCTCAAGAGCTTTGAGTCTCTGCAAAACATATACATGTGTAGACACAAATAAGTGAAATAGAATGAAGGCTATTTCAGCTTTAGCTTTTATTCCGTTTGGGAGCTAAAGTCGCACAAACTTTTGTTTACAAAAATTTCGATGGCCTATAGTTCGCAAGTTATGCAATCAGTTGACATAAGATTGTGCATGCATGTAGACATGTTAATGACCTTTATATATGCCAAGTTTCAGATGGCTACCTACTCAAACAAGCAAGCAGTAGCGGTTTGAAATTTTCACAATTTGGGCTACACGTTCGGGACGATTCGTGACCTTAGGTGACTTGCACAATTCGGGCTGAAACTAGTGCCAAGTGAGAGGGTTGGGATAAACATTCAATTGACCATATGTGCCAAAAATTCTCGTTCTTTAGTTTTCGAGTTATAGCCCCTGGAAGTCGAAAACTGCACGACTTTGCCCTCGAATATCTCGACAACGGAGAAAGGAGAATTTCAGGGCATTTTCTCCCAAGAAATATATGGGAATTATCTGTAATTTAGCACAGTTTCAGAACGATTCGTGAAAGTCACCTTTTAAGAATAACTTCCACTGCAGGCCCATATATAAAAGTTTGCTCCTTTATTACTTTGCACATGGACAATTATTTGCGCTGTTATTTGCCCCAGGCATGTACCTATGTAATTACCGTTTACAGTGTAAAGATGGATGTTATCGGTCGCTGAACGTCGGAGCAGTAGGCGTTTAATGCATTTTCCCATAGGGTCCAATGCAAAATTGACACCTCATTTTCTCCATTCTCAAGAGCTTTGAGTCTCTGCAAAACATATACATGTGTAGACACAAATAAGTGAAATAGAATGAAGGCTATTTCAGCTTTAGCTTTTATTCCGTTTGGGAGCTAAAGTCGCACAAACTTTTGTTTACAAAAATTTCGATGGCCTATAGTTCGCAAGTTATGCAATCAGTTGACATAAGATTGTGCATGCATGTAGACATGTTAATGACCTTTATATATGCCAAGTTTCAGATGGCTACCTACTCAAACAAGCAAGCAGTAGCGGTTTGAAATTTTCACAATTTGGGCTACACGTTCGGGACGATTCGTGACCTTAGGTGACTTGCACAATTCGGGCTGAAACTAGTGCCAAATGAGAGGGTTGGGATAAACATTCAACTGACCATATGTGCCAAAAATTCTCGTTCTTTAGTTTTCGAGTTATAGCCCCTGGAAGTCGAAAACTGCACGACTTTGCCCTCGAATATCTCGACAACGGAGAAAGGAGAATTTCAGGGCATTTTCTCCCAAGAAATATATGGGAATTATCTGTAATTTAGCACAGTTTCAGAACGATTCGTGAAAGTCACCTTTTAAGAATAACTTCCACTGCAGGCCCATATATAAAAGTTTGCTCCTTTATTACTTTGCACATGGACAATTATTTGCGCTGTTATTTGCCCCAGGCATGTACCTATGTAATTACCGTTTACAGTGTAAAGATGGATGTTATCGGTCGCTGAACGTCGGAGCAGTAGGCGTTTAATGCATTTTCCCATAGGGTCCAATGCAAAATTGACACCTCATTTTCTCCATTCTCAAGAGCTTTGAGTCTCTGCAAAACATATACATGTGTAGACACAAATAAGTGAAATAGAATGAAGGCTATTTCAGCTTTAGCTTTTATTCCGTTTGGGAGCTAAAGTCGCACAAACTTTTGTTTACAAAAATTTCGATGGCCTATAGTTCGCAAGTTATGCAATCAGTTGACATAAGATTGTGCATGCATGTAGACATGTTAATGACCTTTATATATGCCAAGTTTCAGATGGCTACCTACTCAAACAAGCAAGCAGTAGCGGTTTGAAATTTTCACAATTTGGGCTACACGTTCGGGACGATTCGTGACCTTAGGTGACTTGCACAATTCGGGCTGAAACTAGTGCCAAATGAGAGGGTTGGGATAAACATTCAACTGACCATATGTGCCAAAAATTCTCGTTCTTTAGTTTTCGAGTTATAGCCCCTGGAAGTCGAAAACTGCACGACTTTGCCCTCGAATATCTCGACAACGGAGAAAGGAGAATTTCAGGGCATTTTCTCCCAAGAAATATATGGGAATTATCTGTAATTTAGCACAGTTTCAGAACGATTCGTGAAAGTCACCTTTTAAGAATAACTTCCACTGCAGGCCCATATATAAAAGTTTGCTCCTTTATTACTCTGCACATGGACAATTATTTGCGCTGTTATTTGCCCCAGGCATGTACCTATGTAATTACCGTTTACAGTGTAAAGATGGATGTTATCGGTCGCTGAACGTCGGAGCAGTAGGCGTTTAATGCATTTTCCCATAGGGTCCAATGCAAAATTGACACCTCATTTTCTCCATTCTCAAGAGCTTTGAGTCTCTGCAAAACATATACATGTGTAGACACAAATAAGTGAAATAGAATGAAGGCTATTTCAGCTTTAGCTTTTATTCCGTTTGGGAGCTAAAGTCGCACAAACTTTTGTTTACAAACATTTCGATGGCCTATAGTTCGCAAGTTATGCAATCAGTTGACATAAGATTGTGCATGCATGTAGACATGTTAATGACCTTTATATATGCCAAGTTTCAGATGGCTACCTACTCAAACAAGCAAGCAGTAGCGGTTTGAAATTTTCACAATTTGGGCTACACGTTCGGGACGATTCGTGACCTTAGGTGACTTGCACAATTCGGGCTGAAACTAGTGCCAAATGAGAGGGTTGGGATAAACATTCAATTGACCATATGTGCCAAAAATTCTCGTTCTTTAGTTTTCGAGTTATAGCCCCTGGAAGTCGAAAACTGCACGACTTTGCCCTCGAATATCTCGACAACGGAGAAAGGAGAATTTCAGGGCATTTTCTCCGAAGAAATATATGGGAATTATCTGTAATTTAGCACAGTTTCAGAACGATTCGTGAAAGTCACCTTTTAAGAATAACTTCCACTGCAGGCCCATATATAAAAGTTTGCTCCTTTATTACTCTGCACATGGACAATTATTTGCGCTGTTATTTGCCCCAGGCATGTACCTATGTAATTACCGTTTACAGTGTAAAGATGGATGTTATCGGTCGCTGAACGTCGGAGCAGTAGGCGTTTAATGCATTTTCCCATAGGGTCCAATGCAAAATTGACACCTCATTTTCTCCATTCTCAAGAGCTTTGAGTCTCTGCAAAACATATACATGTGTAGACACAAATAAGTGAAATAGAATGAAGGCTATTTCAGCTTTAGCTTTTATTCCGTTTGGGAGCTAAAGTCGCACAAACTTTTGTTTACAAAAATTTCGATGGCCTATAGTTCGCAAGTTATGCAATCAGTTGACATAAGATTGTGCATGCATGTAGACATGTTAATGACCTTTATATATGCCAAGTTTCAGATGGCTACCTACTCAAACAAGCAAGCAGTAGCGGTTTGAAATTTTCACAATTTGGGCTACACGTTCGGGACGATTCGTGACCTTAGGTGACTTGCACAATTCGGGCTGGAACTAGTGCCAAATGAGAGGGTTGGGATAAACATTCAATTGACCATATGTGCCAAAAATTCTCGTTCTTTAGTTTTCGAGTTATAGCCCCTGGAAGTCGAAAACTGCACGACTTTGCCCTCGAATATCTCGACAACGGAGAAAGGAGAATTTCAGGGCATTTTCTCCGAAGAAATATATGGGAATTATCTGTAATTTAGCACAGTTTCAGAACGATTCGTGAAAGTCACCTTTTAAGAATAACTTCCACTGCAGGCCCATATATAAAAGTTTGCTCCTTTATTACTCTGCACATGGACAATTATTTGCGCTGTTATTTGCCCCAGGCATGTACCTATGTAATTACCGTTTACAGTGTAAAGATGGATGTTATCGGTCGCTGAACGTCGGAGCAGTAGGCGTTTAATGCATTTTCCCATAGGGTCCAATGCAAAATTGACACCTCATTTTCTCCATTCTCAAGAGCTTTGAGTCTCTGCAAAACATATACATGTGTAGACACAAATAAGTGAAATAGAATGAAGGCTATTTCAGCTTTAGCTTTTATTCCGTTTGGGAGCTAAAGTCGCACAAACTTTTGTTTACAAAAATTTCGATGGCCTATAGTTCGCAAGTTATGCAATCAGTTGACATAAGATTGTGCATGCATGTAGACATGTTAATGACCTTTATATATGCCAAGTTTCAGATGGCTACCTACTCAAACAAGCAAGCAGTAGCGGTTTGAAATTTTCACAATTTGGGCTACACGTTCGGGACGATTCGTGACCTTAGGTGACTTGCACAATTCGGGCTGAAACTAGTGCCAAATGAGAGGGTTGGGATAAACATTCAATTGACCATATGTGCCAAAAATTCTCGTTCTTTAGTTTTCGAGTTATAGCCCCTGGAAGTCGAAAACTGCACGACTTTGCCCTCGAATATCTCGACAACGGAGAAAGGAGAATTTCAGGGCATTTTCTCCCAAGAAATATATGGGAATTATCTGTAATTTAGCACAGTTTCAGAACGATTCGTGAAAGTCACCTTTTAAGAATAACTTCCACTGCAGGCCCATATATAAAAGTTTGCTCCTTTATTACTCTGCACATGGACAATTATTTGCGCTGTTATTTGCCCCAGGCATGTACCTATGTAATTACCGTTTACAGTGTAAAGATGGATGTTATCGGTCGCTGAACGTCGGAGCAGTAGGCGTTTAATGCATTTTCCCATAGGGTCCAATGCAAAATTGACACCTCATTTTCTCCATTCTCAAGAGCTTTGAGTCTCTGCAAAACATATACATGTGTAGACACAAATAAGTGAAATAGAATGAAGGCTATTTCAGCTTTAGCTTTTATTCCGTTTGGGAGCTAAAGTCGCACAAACTTTTGTTTACAAAAATTTCGATGGCCTATAGTTCGCAAGTTATGCAATCAGTTGACATAAGATTGTGCATGCATGTAGACATGTTAATGACCTTTATATATGCCAAGTTTCAGATGGCTACCTACTCAAACAAGCAAGCAGTAGCGGTTTGAAATTTTCACAATTTGGGCTACACGTTCGGGACGATTCGTGACCTTAGGTGACTTGCACAATTCGGGCTGAAACTAGTGCCAAATGAGAGGGTTGGGATAAACATTCAATTGACCATATGTGCCAAAAATTCTCGTTCTTTAGTTTTCGAGTTATAGCCCCTGGAAGTCGAAAACTGCACGACTTTGCCCTCGAATATCTCGACAACGGAGAAAGGAGAATTTCAGGGCATTTTCTCCCAAGAAATATATGGGAATTATCTGTAATTTAGCACAGTTTCAGAACGATTCGTGAAAGTCACCTTTTAAGAATAACTTCCACTGCAGGCCCATATATAAAAGTTTGCTCCTTTATTACTCTGCACATGGACAATTATTTGCGCTGTTATTTGCCCCAGGCATGTACCTATGTAATTACCGTTTACAGTGTAAAGATGGATGTTATCGGTCGCTGAACGTCGGAGCAGTAGGCGTTTAATGCATTTTCCCATAGGGTCCAATGCAAAATTGACACCTCATTTTCTCCATTCTCAAGAGCTTTGAGTCTCTGCAAAACATATACATGTGTAGACACAAATAAGTGAAATAGAATGAAGGCTATTTCAGCTTTAGCTTTTATTCCGTTTGGGAGCTAAAGTCGCACAAACTTTTGTTTACAAAAATTTCGATGGCCTATAGTTCGCAAGTTATGCAATCAGTTGACATAAGATTGTGCATGCATGTAGACATGTTAATGACCTTTATATATGCCAAGTTTCAGATGGCTACCTACTCAAACAAGCAAGCAGTAGCGGTTTGAAATTTTCACAATTTGGGCTACACGTTCGGGACGATTCGTGACCTTAGGTGACTTGCACAATTCGGGCTGAAACTAGTGCCAAATGAGAGGGTTGGGATAAACATTCAATTGACCATATGTGCCAAAAATTCTCGTTCTTTAGTTTTCGAGTTATAGCCCCTGGAAGTCGAAAACTGCACGACTTTGCCCTCGAATATCTCGACAACGGAGAAAGGAGAATTTCAGGGCATTTTCTCCGAAGAAATATATGGGAATTATCTGTAATTTAGCACAGTTTCAGAACGATTCGTGAAAGTCACCTTTTAAGAATAACTTCCACTGCAGGCCCATATATAAAAGTTTGCTCCTTTATTACTCTGCACATGGACAATTATTTGCGATGTTATTTGCCCCAGGCATGTACCTATGTAATTACCGTTTACAGTGTAAAGATGGATGTTATCGGTCGCTGAACGTCGGAGCAGTAGGCGTTTAATGCATTTTCCCATAGGGTCCAATGCAAAATTGACACCTCATTTTCTCCATTCTCAAGAGCTTTGAGTCTCTGCAAAACATATACATGTGTAGACACAAATAAGTGAAATAGAATGAAGGCTATTTCAGCTTTAGCTTTTATTCCGTTTGGGAGCTAAAGTCGCACAAACTTTTGTTTACAAAAATTTCGATGGCCTATAGTTCGCAAGTTATGCAATCAGTTGACATAAGATTGTGCATGCATGTAGACATGTTAATGACCTTTATATATGCCAAGTTTCAGATGGCTACCTACTCAAACAAGCAAGCAGTAGCGGTTTGAAATTTTCACAATTTGGGCTACACGTTCGGGACGATTCGTGACCTTAGGTGACTTGCACAATTCGGGCTGAAACTAGTGCCAAATGAGAGGGTTGGGATAAACATTCAATTGACCATATGTGCCAAAAATTCTCGTTCTTTAGTTTTCGAGTTATAGCCCCTGGAAGTCGAAAACTGCACGACTTTGCCCTCGAATATCTCGACAACGGAGAAAGGAGAATTTCAGGGCATTTTCTCCGAAGAAATATATGGGAATTATCTGTAATTTAGCACAGTTTCAGAACGATTCGTGAAAGTCACCTTTTAAGAATAACTTCCACTGCAGGCCCATATATAAAAGTTTGCTCCTTTATTACTCTGCACATGGACAATTATTTGCGCTGTTATTTGCCCCAGGCATGTACCTATGTAATTACCGTTTACAGTGTAAAGATGGATGTTATCGGTCGCTGAACGTCGGAGCAGTAGGCGTTTAATGCATTTTCCCATAGGGTCCAATGCAAAATTGACACCTCATTTTCTCCATCCTCAAGAGCTTTGAGTCTCTGCAAAACATATACATGTGTAGACACAAATAAGTGAAATAGAATGAAGGCTATTTCAGCTTTAGCTTTTATTCCGTTTGGGAGCTAAAGTCGCACAAACTTTTGTTTACAAAAATTTCGATGGCCTATAGTTCGCAAGTTATGCAATCAGTTGACATAAGATTGTGCATGCATGTAGACATGTTAATGACCTTTATATATGCCAAGTTTCAGATGGCTACCTACTCAAACAAGCAAGCAGTAGCGGTTTGAAATTTTCACAATTTGGGCTACACGTTCGGGACGATTCGTGACCTTAGGTGACTTGCACAATTCGGGCTGAAACTAGTGCCAAATGAGAGGGTTGGGATAAACATTCAATTGACCATATGTGCCAAAAATTCTCGTTCTTTAGTTTTCGAGTTATAGCCCCTGGAAGTCGAAAACTGCACGACTTTGCCCTCGAATCTCTCGACAACGGAGAAAGGAGAATTTTAGGGCATTTTCTCCCAAGAAATATATGGGAATTATCTGTAATTTAGCACAGTTTCAGAACGATTCGTGAAAGTCACCTTTTAAGAATAACTTCCACTGCAGGCCCATATATAAAAGTTTGCTCCTTTATTACTCTGCACATGGACAATTATTTGCGCTGTTATTTGCCCCAGGCATGTACCTATGTAATTACCGTTTACAGTGTAAAGATGGATGTTATCGGTCGCTGAACGTCGGAGCAGTAGGCGTTTAATGCATTTTCCCATAGGGTCCAATGCAAAATTGACACCTCATTTTCTCCATTCTCAAGAGCTTTGAGTCTCTGCAAAACATATACATGTGTAGACACAAATAAGTGAAATAGAATGAAGGCTATTTCAGCTTTAGCTTTTATTCCGTTTGGGAGCTAAAGTCGCACAAACTTTTGTTTACAAAAATTTCGATGGCCTATAGTTCGCAAGTTATGCAATCAGTTGACATAAGATTGTGCATGCATGTAGACATGTTAATGACCTTTATATATGCCAAGTTTCAGATGGCTACCTACTCAAACAAGCAAGCAGTAGCGGTTTGAAATTTTCACAATTTGGGCTACACGTTCGGGACGATTCGTGACCTTAGGTGACTTGCACAATTCGGGCTGAAACTAGTGCCAAATGAGAGGGTTGGGATAAACATTCAATTGACCATATGTGCCAAAAATTCTCGTTCTTTAGTTTTCGAGTTATAGCCCCTGGAAGTCGAAAACTGCACGACTTTGCCCTCGAATATCTCGACAACGGAGAAAGGAGAATTTCAGGGCATTTTCTCCCAAGAAATATATGGGAATTATCTGTAATTTAGCACAGTTTCAGAACGATTCGTGAAAGTCACCTTTTAAGAATAACTTCCACTGCAGGCCCATATATAAAAGTTTGCTCCTTTATTACTCTGCACATGAAAAAAATTATTTGCGCTTTTATTTGCCCCAGACATGTACCTATGTAATTACCGTTTACAGTGTAAAGATGGATGTTATCGGTCGCTGAACGTCGGAGCAGTAGGCGTTTAATGCATTTTCCCATAGGGTCCAATGCAAAATTGACACCTCATTTTCTCCATTCTCAAGAGCTTTGAGTCTCTGCAAAACATATACATGTGTAGACACAAATAAGTGAAATAGAATGAAGGCTATTTCAGCTTTAGCTTTTATTCCGTTTGGGAGCTAAAGTCGCACAAACTTTTGTTTACAAAAATTTCGATGGCCTATAGTTCGCAAGTTATGCAATCAGTTGACATAAGATTGTGCATGCATGTAGACATGTTAATGACCTTTATATATGCCAAGTTTCAGATGGCTACCTACTCAAACAAGCAAGCAGTAGCGGTTTGAAATTTTCACAATTTGGGCTACACGTTCGGGACGATTCGTGACCTTAGGTGACTTGCACAATTCGGGCTGAAACTAGTGCCAAATGAGAGGGTTGGGATAAACATTCAATTGACCATATGTGCCAAAAATTCTCGTTCTTTAGTTTTCGAGTTATAGCGCCTGGAAGTCGAAAACTGCACGACTTTGCCCTCGAATATCTCGACAACGGAGAAAGGAGAATTTCAGGGCATTTTCTCCCAAGAAATATATGGGAATTATCTGTAATTTAGCACAGTTTCAGAACGATTCGTGAAAGTCACCTTTTAAGAATAACTTCCACTGCAGGCCCATATATAAAAGTTTGCTCCTTTATTACTCTGCACATGGACAATTATTTGCGCTGTTATTTGCCCCAGGCATGTACCTATGTAATTACCGTTTACAGTGTAAAGATGGATGTTATCGGTCGCTGAACGTCGGAGCAGTAGGCGTTTAATGCATTTTCCCATAGGGTCCAATGCAAAATTGACACCTCATTTTCTCCATTCTCAAGAGCTTTGAGTCTCTGCAAAACATATACATGTGTAGACACAAATAAGTGAAATAGAATGAAGGCTATTTCAGCTTTAGCTTTTATTCCGTTTGGGAGCTAAAGTCGCACAAACTTTTGTTTACAAAAATTTCGATGGCCTATAGTTCGCAAGTTATGCAATCAGTTGACATAAGATTGTGCATGCATGTAGACATGTTAATGACCTTTATATATGCCAAGTTTCAGATGGCTACCTACCCAAACAAGCAAGCAGTAGCGGTTTGAAATTTTCACAATTTGGGCTACACGTTCGGGACGATTCGTGACCTTAGGTGACTTGCACAATTCGGGCTGAAACTAGTGCCAAATGAGAGGGTTGGGATAAACATTCAATTGACCATATGTGCCAAAAATTCTCGTTCTTTAGTTTTCGAGTTATAGCCCCTGGAAGTCGAAAACTGCACGACTTTGCCCTCGAATATCTCGACAACGGAGAAAGGAGAATTTCAGGGCATTTTCTCCCAAGAAATATATGGGAATTATCTGTAATTTAGCACAGTTTCAGAACGATTCGTGAAAGTCACCTTTTAAGAATAACTTCCACTGCAGGCCCATATATAAAAGTTTGCTCCTTTATTACTCTGCACATGAAAAAAATTATTTGCGCTTTTATTTGCCCCAGACATGTACCTATGTAATTACCGTTTACAGTGTAAAGATGGATGTTATCGGTCGCTGAACGTCGGAGCAGTAGGCGTTTAATGCATTTTCCCATAGGGTCCAATGCAAAATTGACACCTCATTTTCTCCATTCTCAAGAGCTTTGAGTCTCTGCAAAACATATACATGTGTAGACACAAATAAGTGAAATAGAATGAAGGCTATTTCAGCTTTAGCTTTTATTCCGTTTGGGAGCTAAAGTCGCACAAACTTTTGTTTACAAAAATTTCGATGGCCTATAGTTCGCAAGTTATGCAATCAGTTGACATAAGATTGTGCATGCATGTAGACATGTTAATGACCTTTATATATGCCAAGTTTCAGATGGCTACCTACTCAAACAAGCAAGCAGTAGCGGTTTGAAATTTTCACAATTTGGGCTACACGTTCGGGACGATTCGTGACCTTAGGTGACTTGCACAATTCGGGCTGAAACTAGTGCCAAATGAGAGGGTTGGGATAAACATTCAATTGACCATATGTGCCAAAAATTCTCGTTCTTTAGTTTTCGAGTTATAGCGCCTGGAAGTCGAAAACTGCACGACTTTGCCCTCGAATATCTCGACAACGGAGAAAGGAGAATTTCAGGGCATTTTCTCCCAAGAAATATATGGGAATTATCTGTAATTTAGCACAGTTTCAGAACGATTCGTGAAAGTCACCTTTTAAGAATAACTTCCACTGCAGGCCCATATATAAAAGTTTGCTCCTTTATTACTCTGCACATGGACAATTATTTGCGCTGTTATTTGCCCCAGGCATGTACCTATGTAATTACCGTTTACAGTGTAAAGATGGATGTTATCGGTCGCTGAACGTCGGAGCAGTAGGCGTTTAATGCATTTTCCCATAGGGTCCAATGCAAAATTGACACCTCATTTTCTCCATTCTCAAGAGCTTTGAGTCTCTGCAAAACATATACATGTGTAGACACAAATAAGTGAAATAGAATGAAGGCTATTTCAGCTTTAGCTTTTATTCCGTTTGGGAGCTAAAGTCGCACAAACTTTTGTTTACAAAAATTTCGATGGCCTATAGTTCGCAAGTTATGCAATCAGTTGACATAAGATTGTGCATGCATGTAGACATGTTAATGACCTTTATATATGCCAAGTTTCAGATGGCTACCTACCCAAACAAGCAAGCAGTAGCGGTTTGAAATTTTCACAATTTGGGCTACACGTTCGGGACGATTCGTGACCTTAGGTGACTTGCACAATTCGGGCTGAAACTAGTGCCAAATGAGAGGGTTGGGATAAACATTCAATTGACCATATGTGCCAAAAATTCTCGTTCTTTAGTTTTCGAGTTATAGCCCCTGGAAGTCGAAAACTGCACGACTTTGCCCTCGAATATCTCGACAACGGAGAAAGGAGAATTTCAGGGCATTTTCTCCCAAGAAATATATGGGAATTATCTGTAATTTAGCACAGTTTCAGAACGATTCGTGAAAGTCACCTTTTAAGAATAACTTCCACTGCAGGCCCATATATAAAAGTTTGCTCCTTTATTACTCTGCACATGAAAAAAATTATTTGCGCTTTTATTTGCCCCAGACATGTACCTATGTAATTACCGTTTACAGTGTAAAGATGGATGTTATCGGTCGCTGAACGTCGGAGCAGTAGGCGTTTAATGCATTTTCCCATAGGGTCCAATGCAAAATTGACACCTCATTTTCTCCATTCTCAAGAGCTTTGAGTCTCTGCAAAACATATACATGTGTAGACACAAATAAGTGAAATAGAATGAAGGCTATTTCAGCTTTAGCTTTTATTCCGTTTGGGAGCTAAAGTCGCACAAACTTTTGTTTACAAAAATTTCGATGGCCTATAGTTCGCAAGTTATGCAATCAGTTGACATAAGATTGTGCATGCATGTAGACATGTTAATGACCTTTATATATGCCAAGTTTCAGATGGCTACCTACTCAAACAAGCAAGCAGTAGCGGTTTGAAATTTTCACAATTTGGGCTACACGTTCGGGACGATTCGTGACCTTAGGTGACTTGCACAATTCGGGCTGAAACTAGTGCCAAATGAGAGGGTTGGGATAAACATTCAATTGACCATATGTGCCAAAAATTCTCGTTCTTTAGTTTTCGAGTTATAGCCCCTGGAAGTCGAAAACTGCACGACTTTGCCCTCGAATATCTCGACAACGGAGAAAGGAGAATTTCAGGGCATTTTCTCCCAAGAAATATATGGGAATTATCTGTAATTTAGCACAGTTTCAGAACGATTCGTGAAAGTCACCTTTTAAGAATAACTTCCACTGCAGGCCCATATATAAAAGTTTGCTCCTTTATTACTCTGCACATGGACAATTATTTGCGCTGTTATTTGCCCCAGGCATGTACCTATGTAATTACCGTTTACAGTGTAAAGATGGATGTTATCGGTCGCTGAACGTCGGAGCAGTAGGCGTTTAATGCATTTTCCCATAGGGTCCAATGCAAAATTGACACCTCATTTTCTCCATTCTCAAGAGCTTTGAGTCTCTGCAAAACATATACATGTGTAGACACAAATAAGTGAAATAGAATGAAGGCTATTTCAGCTTTAGCTTTTATTCCGTTTGGGAGCTAAAGTCGCACAAACTTTTGTTTACAAAAATTTCGATGGCCTATAGTTCGCAAGTTATGCAATCAGTTGACATAAGATTGTGCATGCATGTAGACATGTTAATGACCTTTATATATGCCAAGTTTCAGATGGCTACCTACTCAAACAAGCAAGCAGTAGCGGTTTGAAATTTTCACAATTTGGGCTACACGTTCGGGACGATTCGTGACCTTAGGTGACTTGCACAATTCGGGCTGAAACTAGTGCCAAATGAGAGGGTTGGGATAAACATTCAATTGACCATATGTGCCAAAAATTCTCGTTCTTTACTTTTCGAGTTATAGCCCCTGGAAGTCGAAAACTGCACGACTTTGCCCTCGAATATCTCGACAACGGAGAAAGGAGAATTTCAGGGCATTTTCTCCCAAGAAAAATATGGGAATTATCTGTAATTTAGCACAGTTTCAGAACGATTCGTGAAAGTCACCTTTTAAGAATAACTTCCACTGCAGGCCCATATATAAAAGTTTGCTCCTTTATTACTCTGCACATGGACAACTATTTGCGCTGTTATTTGCCCCAGGCATGTACCTATGTAATTACCGTTTACAGTGTAAAGATGGATGTTATCGGTCGCTGAACGTCGAAGCAGTAGGCGTTTAATGCATTTTCCCATAGGGTCCAATGCAAAATTGACACCTCATTTTCTCCATTCTCAAGAGCTTTGAGTCTCTGCAAAACATATACATGTGTAGACACAAATAAGTGAAATAGAATGAAGGCTATTTCAGCTTTAGCTTTTATTCCGTTTGGGAGCTAAAGTCGCACAAACTTTTGTTTACAAAAATTTCGATGGCCTATAGTTCGCAAGTTATGCAATCAGTTGACATAAGATTGTGCATGCAAGTAGACATGTTAATGACCTTTATATATGCCAAGTTTCAGATGGCTACCTACTCAAACAAGCAAGCAGTAGCGGTTTGAAATTTTCACAATTTGGGCTACACGTTCGGGACGATTCGTGACCTTAGGTGACTTGCACAATTCGGGCTGAAACTAGTGCCAAATGAGAGGGTTGGGATAAACATTCAATTGACCATATGTGCCAAAAATTCTCGTTCTTTAGTTTTCGAGTTATAGCCCCTGGAAGTCGAAAACTGCACGACTTTGCCCTCGAATATCTCGACAACGGAGAAAGGAGAATTTCAGGGCATTTTCTCCCAAGAAATATATGGGAATTATCTGTAAGTTAGCACAGTTTCAGAACGATTCGTGAAAGTCACCTTTTAAGAATAACTTCCACTGCAGGCCCATATATAAAAGTTTGCTCCTTTATTACTCTGCACATGGACAATTATTTGCGCTGTTATTTGCCCCAGGCATGTACCTATGTAATTACCGTTTACAGTGTAAAAATGGATGTTATCGGTCGCTGAACGTCGGAGCAGTAGGCGTTTAATGCATTTTCCCATAGGGTCCAATGCAAAATTGACACCTCATTTTCTCCATACTCAAGAGCTTTGAGTCTCTGCAAAACATATACATGTGTAGACACAAATAAGTGAAATAGAATGAAGGCTATTTCAGCTTTAGCTTTTATTCCGTTTGGGAGCTAAAGTCGCACAAACTTTTGTTTACAAAAATTTCGATGGCCTATAGTTCGCAAGTTATGCAATCAGTTGACATAAGATTGTGCATGCATGTAGACATGTTAATGACCTTTATATATGCCAAGTTTCAGATGGCTACCTACTCAAACAAGCAAGCAGTAGCGGTTTGAAATTTTCACAATTTGGGCTACACGTTCGGAACGATTCGTGACCTTAGGTGACTTGCACAATTCGGGCTGAAACTAGTGCCAAATGAGAGGGTTGGGATAAACATTCAATTGACCATATGTGCCAAAAATTCTCGTTCTTTAGTTTTCGAGTTATAGCCCCTGGAAGTCGAAAACTGCACGACTTTGCCCTCGAATATCTCGACAACGGAGAAAGGAGAATTTCAGGGCATTTTCTCCCAAGAAATATATGGGAATTATCTGTAATTTAGCACAGTTTCAGAACGATTCGTAAAAGTCACCTTTTAAGAATAACTTCCACTGCAGGCCCATATATAAAAGTTTGCTCCTTTATTACTCTGCACATGGACAATTATTTGCGCTGTTATTTGCCCCAGGCATGTACCTATGTAATTACCGTTTACAGTGTAAAGATGGATGTTATCGGTCGCTGAACGTCGGAGCAGTAGGCGTTTAATGCATTTTCCCATAGGGTCCAATGCAAAATTGACACCTCATTTTCTCCATTCTCAAGAGCTTTGAGTCTCTGCAAAACATATACATGTGTAGACACAAATAAGTGAAATAGAATGAAGGCTATTTCAGCTTTAGCTTTTATTCCGTTTGGGAGCTAAAGTCGCACAAACTTTTGTTTACAAAAATTTCGATGGCCTATAGTTCGCAAGTTATGCAATCAGTTGACATAAGATTGTGCATGCATGTAGACATGTTAATGACCTTTATATATGCCAAGTTTCAGATGGCTACCTACTCAAACAAGCAAGCAGTAGCGGTTTGACATTTTCACAATTTGGGCTACACGTTCGGGACGATTCGTGACCTTAGGTGACTTGCACAATTCGGGCTGAAACTAGTGCCAAATGAGAGGGTTGGGATAAACATTTAATTGACCATATGTGCCAAAAATTCTCGTTCTTTAGTTTTCGAGTTATAGCCCCTGGAAGTCGAAAACTGCACGACTTTGCCCTCGAATATCTCGACAACGGAGAAAGGAGAATTTCAGGGCATTTTCTCCCAAGAAATATATGGGAATTATCTGTAATTTAGCACAGTTTCAGAACGATTCGTGAAAGTCACCTTTTAAGAATAACTTCCACTGCAGGCCCATATATAAAAGTTTGCTCCTTTATTACTCTGCACATGGACAATTATTTGCGCTGTTATTTGCCCCAGGCATGTACCTATGTAATTACCGTTTACAGTGTAAAGATGGATGTTATCGGTCGCTGAACGTCGGAGCAGTAGGCGTTTAATGCATTTTCCCATAGGGTCCAATGCAAAATTGACACCTCATTTTCTCCATTCTCAAGAGCTTTGAGTCTCTGCAAAACATATACATGTGTAGACACAAATAAGTGAAATAGAATGAAGGCTATTTCAGCTTTAGCTTTTATTCCGTTTGGGAGCTAAAGTCGCACAAACTTTTGTTTACAAAAATTTCGATGGCCTATAGTTCGCAAGTTATGCAATCAGTTGACATAAGATTGTGCATGCATGTAGACATGTTAATGACCTTTATATATGCCAAGTTTCAGATGGCTACCTACTCAAACAAGCAAGCAGTAGCGGTTTGAAATTTTCACAATTTGGGCTACACGTTCGGGACGATTCGTGACCTTAGGTGACTTGCACAATTCGGGCTGAAACTAGTGCCAAATGAGAGGGTTGGGATAAACATTCAATTGACCATATGTGCCAAAAATTCTCGTTCTTTAGTTTTCGAGTTATAGCCCCTGGAAGTCGAAAACTGCACGACTTTGCCCTCGAATATCTCGACAACGGAGAAAGGAGAATTTCAGGGCATTATCTCCCAAGAAATATATGGGAATTATCTATAATTTAGCACAGTTTCAGAACGATTCGTGAAAGTCACCTTTTAAGAATAACTTCCACTGCAGGCCCATATATAAAAGTTTGCTCCTTTATTACTCTGCACATGGACAATTATTTGCGCTGTTATTTGCCCCAGGCATGTACCTATGTAATTACCGTTTACAGTGTAAAGATGGATGTTATCGGTCGCTGAACGTCGGAGCAGTAGGCGTTTAATGCATTTTCCCATAGGGTCCAATGCAAAATTGACACCTCATTTTCTCCATTCTCAAGAGCTTTGAGTCTCTGCAAAACATATACATGTGTAGACACAAATAAGTGAAATAGAATGAAGGCTATTTCAGCTTTAGCTTTTATTCCGTTTGGGAGCTAAAGTCGCACAAACTTTTGTTTACAAAAATTTCGATGGCCTATAGTTCGCAAGTTATGCAATCAGTTGACATAAGATTGTGCATGCATGTAGACATGTTAATGACCTTTATATATGCCAAGTTTCAGATGGCTACCTACTCAAACAAGCAAGCAGTAGCGGTTTGAAATTTTCACAATTTGGGCTACACGTTCGGGACGATTCGTGACCTTAGGTGACTTGCACAATTCGGGCTGAAACTAGTGCCAAATGAGAGGGTTGGGATAAACATTCAATTGACCATATGTGCCAAAAATTCTCGTTCTTTAGTTTTCGAGTTATAGCCCCTGGAAGTCGAAAACTGCACGACTTTGCCCTCGAATATCTCGACAACGGAGAAAGGAGAATTTCAGGGCATTTTCTCCCAAGAAATATATGGGAATTATCTGTAATTTAGCACAGTTTCAGAACGATTCGTGAAAGTCACCTTTTAAGAATAACTTCCACTGCAGGCCCATATATAAAAATTTGCTCCTTTATTACTCTGCACATGGACAATTATTTGCGCTGTTATTTGCCCCAGGCATGTACCTATGTAATTACCGTTTTCAGTGTAAAGATGGATGTTATCGGTCGCTGAACGTCGGAGCAGTAGGCGTTTAATGCATTTTCCCATAGGGTCCAATGCAAAATTGACACCTCATTTTCTCCATTCTCAAGAGCTTTGAGTCTCTGCAAAACATATACATGTGTAGACACAAATAAGTGAAATAGAATGAAGGCTATTTCAGCTTTAGCTTTTATTCCGTTTGGGAGCTAAAGTCGCACAAACTTTTGTTTAGAAAAATTTCGATGGCCTATAGTTCGCAAGTTATGCAATCAGTTGACATAAGATTGTGCATGCATGTAGACATGTTAATGACCTTTATATATGCCAAGTTTCAGATGGCTACCTACTCAAACAAGCAAGCAGTAGCGGTTTGAAATTTTCACAATTTGGGCTACACGTTCGGGACGATTCGTGACCTTAGGTGACTTGCACAATTCGGGCTGAAACTAGTGCCAAATGAGAGGGTTGGGATAAACATTCAATTGACCATATGTGCCAAAAATTCTCGTTCTTTAGTTTTCGAGTTATAGCCCCTGGAAGTCGAAAACTGCACGACTTTGCCCTCGAATATCTCGACAACGGAGAAAGGAGAATTTCAGGGCATTTTCTCCCAAGAAATATATGGGAATTATCTGTAATTTAGCACAGTTTCAGAACGATTCGTGAAAGTCACCTTTTAAGAATAACTTCCACTGCAGGCCCATATATAAAAGTTTGCTCCTTTATTACTCTGCACATGGACAATTATTTGCGCTGTTATTTGCCCCAGGCATGTACCTATGTAATTACCGTTTACAGTGTAAAGATGGATGTTATCGGTCGCTGAACGTCGGAGCAGTAGGCGTTTAATGCATTTTCCCATAGGGTCCAATGCAAAATTGACACCTCATTTTCTCCATTCTCAAGAGCTTTGAGTCTCTGCAAAACATATACATGTGTAGACACAAATAAGTGAAATAGAATGAAGGCTATTTCAGCTTTAGCTTTTATTCCGTTTGGGAGCTAAAGTCGCACAAACTTTTGTTTACAAAAATTTCGATGGCCTATAGTTCGCAAGTTATGCAATCAGTTGACATAAGATTGTGCATGCATGTAGACATGTTAATGACCTTTATATATGCCAAGTTTCAGATGGCTACCTACTCAAACAAGCAAGCAGTAGCGGTTTGAAATTTTCACAATTTGGGCTACACGTTCGGGACGATTCGTGACCTTAGGTGACTTGCACAATTCGGGCTGAAACTAGTGCCAAATGAGAGGGTTGGGATAAACATTCAATTGACCATATGTGCCAAAAATTCTCGTTCTTTAGTTTTCGAGTTATAGCCCCTGGAAGTCGAAAACTGCACGACTTTGCCCTCGAATATCTCGACAACGGAGAAAGGAGAATTTCAGGGCATTTTCTCCCAAGAAATATATGGGAATTATCTGTAATTTAGCACAGTTTCAGAACGATTCGTGAAAGTCACCTTTTAAGAATAACTTCCACTGCAGGCCCATATATAAAAATTTGCTCCTTTATTACTCTGCACATGGACAATTATTTGCGCTGTTATTTGCCCCAGGCATGTACCTATGTAATTACCGTTTTCAGTGTAAAGATGGATGTTATCGGTCGCTGAACGTCGGAGCAGTAGGCGTTTAATGCATTTTCCCATAGGGTCCAATGCAAAATTGACACCTCATTTTCTCCATTCTCAAGAGCTTTGAGTCTCTGCAAAACATATACATGTGTAGACACAAATAAGTGAAATAGAATGAAGGCTATTTCAGCTTTAGCTTTTATTCCGTTTGGGAGCTAAAGTCGCACAAACTTTTGTTTAGAAAAATTTCGATGGCCTATAGTTCGCAAGTTATGCAATCAGTTGACATAAGATTGTGCATGCATGTAGACATGTTAATGACCTTTATATATGCCAAGTTTCAGATGGCTACCTACTCAAACAAGCAAGCAGTAGCGGTTTGAAATTTTCACAATTTGGGCTACACGTTCGGGACGATTCGTGACCTTAGGTGACTTGCACAATTCGGGCTGAAACTAGTGCCAAATGAGAGGGTTGGGATAAACATTCAATTGACCATATGTGCCAAAAATTCTCGTTCTTTAGTTTTCGAGTTATAGCCCCTGGAAGTCGAAAACTGCACGACTTTGCCCTCGAATATCTCGACAACGGAGAAAGGAGAATTTCAGGGCATTTTCTCCCAAGAAATATATGGGAATTATCTGTAATTTAGCACAGTTTCAGAACGATTCGTGAAAGTCACCTTTTAAGAATAACTTCCACTGCAGGCCCATATATAAAAGTTTGCTCCTTTATTACTCTGCACATGGACAATTATTTGCGCTGTTATTTGCCCCAGGCATGTACCTATGTAATTACCGTTTACAGTGTAAAGATGGATGTTATCGGTCGCTGAACGTCGGAGCAGTAGGCGTTTAATGCATTTTCCCATAGGGTCCAATGCAAAATTGACACCTCATTTTCTCCATTCTCAAGAGCTTTGAGTCTCTGCAAAACATATACATGTGTAGACACAAATAAGTGAAATAGAATGAAGGCTATTTCAGCTTTAGCTTTTATTCCGTTTGGGAGCTAAAGTCGCACAAACTTTTGTTTACAAAAATTTCGATGGCCTATAGTTCGCAAGTTATGCAATCAGTTGACATAAGATTGTGCATGCATGTAGACATGTTAATGACCTTTATATATGCCAAGTTTCAGATGGCTACCTACTCAAACAAGCAAGCAGTAGCGGTTTGAAATTTTCACAATTTGGGCTACACGTTCGGGACGATTCGTGACCTTAGGTGACTTGCACAATTCGGGCTGAAACTAGTGCCAAATGAGAGGGTTGGGATAAACATTCAATTGACCATATGTGCCAAAAATTCTCGTTCTTTAGTTTTCGAGTTATAGCCCCTGGAAGTCGAAAACTGCACGACTTTGCCCTCGAATATCTCGACAACGGAGAAAGGAGAATTTCAGGGCATTTTCTCCCAAGAAATATATGGGAATTATCTGTAATTTAGCACAGTTTCAGAACGATTCGTGAAAGTCACCTTTTAAGAATAACTTCCACTGCAGGCCCATATATAAAAGTTTGCTCCTTTATTACTCTGCACATGGACAATTATTTGCGCTGTTATTTGCCCCAGGCATGTACCTATGTAATTACCGTTTACAGTGTAAAGATGGATGTTATCGGTCGCTGAACGTCGGAGCAGTAGGCGTTTAATGCATTTTCCCATAGGGTCCAATGCAAAATTGACACCTCATTTTCTCCATTCTCAAGAGCTTTGAGTCTCTGCAAAACATATACATGTGTAGACACAAATAAGTGAAATAGAATGAAGGCTATTTCAGCTTTAGCTTTTATTCCGTTTGGGAGCTAAAGTCGCACAAACTTTTGTTTACAAAAATTTCGATGGCCTATAGTTCGCAAGTTATGCAATCAGTTGACATAAGATTGTGCATGCATGTAGACATGTTAATGACCTTTATATATGCCAAGTTTCAGATGGCTACCTACTCAAACAAGCAAGCAGTAGCGGTTTGAAATTTTCACAATTTGGGCTACACGTTCGGGACGATTCGTGACCTTAGGTGACTTGCACAATTCGGACTGAAACTAGTGCCAAATGAGAGGGTTGGGATAAACATTCAATTGACCATATGTGCCAAAAATTCTCGTTCTTTAGTTTTCGAGTTATAGCCCCTGGAAGTCGAAAACTGCACGACTTTGCCCTCGAATATCTCGACAACGGAGAAAGGAGAATTTCAGGGCATTTTCTCCCAAGAAATATATGGGAATTATCTGTAATTTAGCACAGTTTCAGAACGATTCGTGAAAGTCACCTTTTAAGAATAACTTCCACTGCAGGCCCATATATAAAAGTTTGCTCCTTTATTACTCTGCACATGGACAATTATTTGCGCTGTTATTTGCCCCAGGCATGTACCTATGTAATTACCGTTTACAGTGTAAAGATGGATGTTATCGGTCGCTGAACGTCGGAGCAGTAGGCGTTTAATGCATTTTCCCATAGGGTCCAATGCAAAATTGACACCTCATTTTCTCCATTCTCAAGAGCTTTGAGTCTCTGCAAAACATATACATGTGTAGACACAAATAAGTGAAATAGAATGAAGGCTATTTCAGCTTTAGCTTTTATTCCGTTTGGGAGCTAAAGTCGCACAAACTTTTGTTTACAAAAATTTCGATGGCCTATAGTTCGCAAGTTATGCAATCAGTTGACATAAGATTGTGCATGCATGTAGACATGTTAATGACCTTTATATATGCCAAGTTTCAGATGGCTACCTACTCAAACAAGCAAGCAGTAGCGGTTTGAAATTTTCACAATTTGGGCTACACGTTCGGGACGTTTCGTGACCTTAGGTGACTTGCACAATTCGGGCTGAAACTAGTGCCAAATGAGAGGGTTGGGATAAACATTCAATTGACCATATGTGCCAAAAATTCTCGTTCTTTAGTTTTCGAGTTATAGCCCCTGGAAGTCGAAAACTGCACGACTTTGCCCTCGAATATCTCGACAACGGAGAAAGGAGAATTTCAGGGCATTTTCTCCCAAGAAATATATGGGAATTATCTGTAATTTAGCACAGTTTCAGAACGATTCGTGAAAGTCACCTTTTAAGAATAACTTCCACTGCAGGCCCATATATAAAAGTTTGCTCCTTTATTACTCTGCACATGGACAATTATTTGCGCTGTTATTTGCCCCAGGCATGTACCTATGTAATTACCGTTTACAGTGTAAAGATGGATGTTATCGGTCGCTGAACGTCGGAGCAGTAGGCGTTTAATGCATTTTCCCATAGGGTCCAATGCAAAATTGACACCTCATTTTCTCCATTCTCAAGAGCTTTGAGTCTCTGCAAAACATATACATGTGTAGACACAAATAAGTGAAATAGAATGAAGGCTATTTCAGCTTTAGCTTTTATTCCGTTTGGGAGCTAAAGTCGCACAAACTTTTGTTTACAAAAATTTCGATGGCCTATAGTTCGCAAGTTATGCAATCAGTTGACATAAGATTGTGCATGCATGTAGACATGTTAATGACCTTTATATATGCTAAGTTTCAGATGGCTACCTACTCAAACAAGCAAGCAGTAGCGGTTTGAAATTTTCACAATTTGGGCTACACGTTCGGGACGATTCGTGACCTTAGGTGACTTGCACAATTCGGGCTGAAACTAGTGCCAAATGAGAGGGTTGGGATAAACATTCAATTGACCATATGTGCCAAAAATTCTCGTTCTTTAGTTTTCGAGTTATAGCCCCTGGAAGTCGAAAACTGCACGACTTTGCCCTCGAATATCTCGACAACGGAGAAAGGAGAATTTCAGGGCATTTTCTCCCAAGAAATATATGGGAATTATCTGTAATTTAGCACAGTTTCAGAACGATTCGTGAAAGTCACCTTTTAAGAATAACTTCCACTGCAGGCCCATATATAAAAGTTTGCTCCTTTATTACTCTGCACATGGACAATTATTTGCGCTGTTATTTGCCCCAGGCATGTACCTATGTAATTACCGTTTACAGTGTAAAGATGGATGTTATCGGTCGCTGAACGTCGGAGCAGTAGGCGTTTAATGCATTTTCCCATAGGGTCCAATGCAAAATTGACACCTCATTTTCTCCATTCTCAAGAGCTTTGAGTCTCTGCAAAACATATACATGTGTAGACACAAATAAGTGAAATAGAATGAAGGCTATTTCAGCTTTAGCTTTTATTCCGTTTGGGAGCTAAAGTCGCACAAACTTTTGTTTACAAAAATTTCGATGGCCTATAGTTCGCAAGTTATGCAATCAGTTGACATAAGATTGTGCATGCATGTAGACATGTTAATGACCTTTATATATGCCAAGTTTCAGATGGCTACCTACTCAAACAAGCAAGCAGTAGCGGTTTGAAATTTTCACAATTTGGGCTACACGTTCGGGACGATTCGTGACCTTAGGTGACTTGCACAATTCGGGCTGAAACTAGTGCCAAATGAGAGGGTTGGGATAAACATTCAATTGACCATATGTGCCAAAAATTCTCGTTCTTTAGTTTTCGAGTTATAGCCCCTGGAAGTCGAAAACTGCACGACTTTGCCCTCGAATATCTCGACAACGGAGAAAGGAGAATTTCAGGGCATTTTCTCCCAAGAAATATATGGGAATTATCTGTAATTTAGCACAGTTTCAGAACGATTCGTGAAAGTCACCTTTTAAGAATAACTTCCACTGCAGGCCCATATATAAAAATTTGCTCCTTTATTACTCTGCACATGGACAATTATTTGCGCTGTTATTTGCCCCAGGCATGTACCTATGTAATTACCGTTTACAGTGTAAAGATGGATGTTATCGGTCGCTGAACGTCGGAGCAGTAGGCGTTTAATGCATTTTCCCATAGGGTCCAATGCAAAATTGACACCTCATTTTCTCCATTCTCAAGAGCTTTGAGTCTCTGCAAAACATATACATGTGTAGACACAAATAAGTGAAATAGAATGAAGGCTATTTCAGCTTTAGCTTTTATTCCGTTTGGGAGCTAAAGTCGCACAAACTTTTGTTTAGAAAAATTTCGATGGCCTATAGTTCGCAAGTTATGCAATCAGTTGACATAAGATTGTGCATGCATGTAGACATGTTAATGACCTTTATATATGCCAAGTTTCAGATGGCTACCTACTCAAACAAGCAAGCAGTAGCGGTTTGAAATTTTCACAATTTGGGCTACACGTTCGGGACGATTCGTGACCTTAGGTGACTTGCATAATTCGGGCTGAAACTAGTGCCAAATGAGAGGGTTGGGATAAACATTCAATTGACCATATGTGCCAAAAATTCTCGTTCTTTAGTTTTCGAGTTATAGCCCCTGGAAGTCGAAAACTGCACGACTTTGCCCTCGAATATCTCGACAACGGAGAAAGGAGAATTTCAGGGCATTTTCTCCCAAGAAATATATGGGAATTATCTGTAATTTAGCACAGTTTCAGAACGATTCGTGAAAGTCACCTTTTAAGAATAACTTCCACTGCAGGCCCATATATAAAAGTTTGCTCCTTTATTACTCTGCACATGGACAATTATTTGCGCTGTTATTTGCCCCAGGCATGTACCTATGTAATTACCGTTTACAGTGTAAAGATGGATGTTATCGGTCGCTGAACGTCGGAGCAGTAGGCGTTTAATGCATTTTCCCATAGGGTCCAATGCAAAATTGACACCTCATTTTCTCCATTCTCAAGAGCTTTGAGTCTCTGCAAAACATATACATGTGTAGACACAAATAAGTGAAATAGAATGAAGGCTATTTCAGCTTTAGCTTTTATTCCGTTTGGGAGCTAAAGTCGCACAAACTTTTGTTTAGAAAAATTTCGATGGCCTATAGTTCGCAAGTTATGCAATCAGTTGACATAAGATTGTGCATGCATGTAGACATGTTAATTACCTTTATATATGCCAAGTTTCAGATGGCTACCTACTCAAACAAGCAAGCAGTAGCGGTTTGAAATTTTCACAATTTGGGCTACACGTTCGGGACGATTCGTGACCTTAGGTGACTTGCACAATTCGGGCTGAAACTAGTGCCAAATGAGAGGGTTGGGATAAACATTCAATTGACCATATGTGCCAAAAATTCTCGTTCTTTAGTTTTCGAGTTATAGCCCCTGGAAGTCGAAAACTGCACGACTTTGCCCTCGAATATCTCGACAACGGAGAAAGGAGAATTTCAGGGCATTTTCTCCCAAGAAATATATGGGAATTATCTGTAATTTAGCACAGTTTCAGAACGATTCGTGAAAGTCACCTTTTAAGAATAACTTCCACTGCAGGCCCATATATAAAAGTTTGCTCCTTTATTACTCTGCACATGGACAATTATTTGCGCTGTTATTTGCCCCAGGCATGTACCTATGTAATTACCGTTTACAGTGTAAAGATGGATGTTATCGGTCGCTGAACGTCGGAGCAGTAGGCGTTTAATGCATTTTCCCATAGGGTCCAATGCAAAATTGACACCTCATTTTCTCCATTCTCAAGAGCTTTGAGTCTCTGCAAAACATATACATGTGTAGACACAAATAAGTGAAATAGAATGAAGGCTATTTCAGCTTTAGCTTTTATTCCGTTTGGGAGCTAAAGTCGCACAAACTTTTGTTTAGAAAAATTTCGATGGCCTATAGTTCACAAGTTATGCAATCAGTTGACATAAGATTGTGCATGCATGTAGACATGTTAATTACCTTTATATATGCCAAGTTTCAGATGGCTACCTACTCAAACAAGCAAGCAGTAGCGGTTTGAAATTTTCACAATTTGGGCTACACGTTCGGGACGATTCGTGACCTTAGGTGACTTGCACAATTCGGGCTGAAACTAGTGCCAAATGAGAGGGTTGGGATAAACATTCAATTGACCATATGTGCCAAAAATTCTCGTTCTTTAGTTTTCGAGTTATAGCCCCTGGAAGTCGAAAACTGCACGACTTTGCCCTCGAATATCTCGACAACGGAGAAAGGAGAATTTCAGGGCATTTTCTCCCAAGAAATATATGGGAATTATCTGTAATTTAGCACAGTTTCAGAACGATTCGTGAAAGTCACCTTTTAAGAATAACTTCCACTGCAGGCCCATATATAAAAGTTTGCTCCTTTATTACTCTGCACATGGACAATTATTTGCGCTGTTATTTGCCCCAGGCATGTACCTATGTAATTACCGTTTACAGTGTAAAGATGGATGTTATCGGTCGCTGAACGTCGGAGCAGTAGGCGTTTAATGCATTTTCCCATAGGGTCCAATGCAAAATTGACACCTCATTTTCTCCATTCTCAAGAGCTTTGAGTCTCTGCAAAACATATACATGTGTAGACACAAATAAGTGAAATAGAATGAAGGCTATTTCAGCTTTAGCTTTTATTCCGTTTGGGAGCTAAAGTCGCACAAACTTTTGTTTACAAAAATTCCGATGGCCTATAGTTCGCAAGTTATGCAATCAGTTGACATAAGATTGTGCATGCATGTAGACATGTTAATGACCTTTATATATGCCAAGTTTCAGATGGCTACCTACTCAAACAAGCAAGCAGTAGCGGTTTGAAATTTTCACAATTTGGGCTACACGTTCGGGACGATTCGTGACCTTAGGTGACTTGCACAATTCGGGCTGAAACTAGTGCCAAATGAGAGGGTTGGGATAAACATTCAATTGACCATATGTGCCAAAAATTCTCGTTCTTTAGTTTTCGAGTTATAGCCCCTGGAAGTCGAAAACTGCACGACTTTGCCCTCGAATATCTCGACAACGGAGAAAGGAGAATTTCAGGGCATTTTCTCCCAAGAAATATATGGGAATTATCTGTAATTTAGCACAGTTTCAGAACGATTCGTGAAAGTCACCTTTTAAGAATAACTTCCACTGCAGGCCCATATATAAAAATTTGCTCCTTTATTACTCTGCACATGGACAATTATTTGCGCTGTTATTTGCCCCAGGCATGTACCTATGTAATTACCGTTTTCAGTGTAAAGATGGATGTTATCGGTCGCTGAACGTCGGAGCAGTAGGCGTTTAATGCATTTTCCCATAGGGTCCAATGCAAAATTGACACCTCATTTTCTCCATTCTCAAGAGCTTTGAGTCTCTGCAAAACATATACATGTGTAGACACAAATAAGTGAAATAGAATGAAGGCTATTTCAGCTTTAGCTTTTATTCCGTTTGGGAGCTAAAGTCGCACAAACTTTTGTTTACAAAAATTCCGATGGCCTATAGTTCGCAAGTTATGCAATCAGTTGACATAAGATTGTGCATGCATGTAGACATGTTAATGACCTTTATATATGCCAAGTTTCAGATGGCTACCTACTCAAACAAGCAAGCAGTAGCGGTTTGAAATTTTCACAATTTGGGCTACACGTTCGGGACGATTCGTGACCTTAGGTGACTTGCACAATTCGGGCTGAAACTAGTGCCAAATGAGAGGGTTGGGATAAACATTCAATTGACCATATGTGCCAAAAATTCTCGTTCTTTAGTTTTCGAGTTATAGCCCCTGGAAGTCGAAAACTGCACGACTTTGCCCTCGAATATCTCGACAACGGAGAAAGGAGAATTTCAGGGCATTTTCTCCCAAGAAATATATGGGAATTATCTGTAATTTAGCACAGTTTCAAAACGATTCGTGAAAGTCACCTTTTAAGAATAACTTCCACTGCAGGCCCATATATAAAAATTTGCTCCTTTATTACTCTGCACATGGACAATTATTTGCGCTGTTATTTGCCCCAGGCATGTACCTATGTAATTACCGTTTTCAGTGTAAAGATGGATGTTATCGGTCGCTGAACGTCGGAGCAGTAGGCGTTTAATGCATTTTCCCATAGGGTCCAATGCAAAATTGACACCTCATTTTCTCCATTCTCAAGAGCTTTGAGTCTCTGCAAAACATATACATGTGTAGACACAAATAAGTGAAATAGAATGAAGGCTATTTCAGCTTTAGCTTTTATTCCGTTTGGGAGCTAAAGTCGCACAAACTTTTGTTTAGAAAAATTTCGATGGCCTATAGTTCGCAAGTTATGCAATCAGTTGACATAAGATTGTGCATGCATGTAGACATGTTAATGACCTTTATATATGCCAAGTTTCAGATGGCTACCTACTCAAACAAGCAAGCAGTAGCGGTTTGAAATTTTCACAATTTGGGCTACACGTTCGGGACGATTCGTGACCTTAGGTGACTTGCACAATTCGGGCTGAAACTAGTGCCAAATAAGAGGGTTGGGATAAACATTCAATTGACCATATGTGCCAAAAATTCTCGTTCTTTAGTTTTCGAGTTATAGCCCCTGGAAGTCGAAAACTGCACGACTTTGCCCTCGAATATCTCGACAACGGAGAAAGGAGAATTTCAGGGCATTTTCTCCCAAGAAATATATGGGAATTATCTGTAATTTAGCACAGTTTCAGAACGATTCGTGAAAGTCACCTTTTAAGAATAACTTCCACTGCAGGCCCATATATAAAAGTTTGCTCCTTTATTACTCTGCACATGGACAATTATTTGCGCTGTTATTTGCCCCAGGCATGTACCTATGTAATTACCGTTTACAGTGTAAAGATGGATGTTATCGGTCGCTGAACGTCGGAGCAGTAGGCGTTTAATGCATTTTCCCATAGGGTCCAATGCAAAATTGACACCTCATTTTCTCCATTCTCAAGAGCTTTGAGTCTCTGCAAAACATATACATGTGTAGACACAAATAAGTGAAATAGAATGAAGGCTATTTCAGCTTTAGCTTTTATTCCGTTTGGGAGCTAAAGTCGCACAAACTTTTGTTTACAAAAATTTCGATGGCCTATAGTTCGCAAGTTATGCAATCAGTTGACATAAGATTGTGCATGCATGTAGACATGTTAATGACCTTTATATATGCCAAGTTTCAGATGGCTACCTACTCAAACAAGCAAGCAGTAGCGGTTTGAAATTTTCACAATTTGGGCTACACGTTCGGGACGATTCGTGACCTTAGGTGACTTGCACAATTCGGGCTGAAACTAGTGCCAAATGAGAGGGTTGGGATAAACATTCAATTGACCATATGTGCCAAAAATTCTCGTTCTTTAGTTTTCGAGTTATAGCCCCTGGAAGTCGAAAACTGCACGACTTTGCCCTCGAATATCTCGACAACGGAGAAAGGAGAATTTCAGGGCATTTTCTCCCAAGAAATATATGGGAATTATCTGTAATTTAGCACAGTTTCAGAACGATTCGTGAAAGTCACCTTTTAAGAATAACTTCCACTGCAGGCCCATATATAAAAGTTTGCTCCTTTATTACTCTGCACATGGACAATTATTTGCGCTGTTATTTGCCCCAGGCATGTACCTATGTAATTACCGTTTACAGTGTAAAGATGGATGTTATCGGTCGCTGAACGTCGGAGCAGTAGGCGTTTAATGCATTTTCCCATAGGGTCCAATGCAAAATTGACACCTCATTTTCTCCATTCTCAAGAGCTTTGAGTCTCTGCAAAACATATACATGTGTAGACACAAATAAGTGAAATAGAATGAAGGCTATTTCAGCTTTAGCTTTTATTCCGTTTGGGAGCTAAAGTCGCACAAACTTTTGTTTACAAAAATTTCGATGGCCTATAGTTCGCAAGTTATGCAATCAGTTGACATAAGATTGTGCATGCCTGTAGACATGTTAATGACCTTTATATATGCCAAGTTTCAGATGGCTACCTACTCAAACAAGCAAGCAGTAGCGGTTTGAAATTTTCACAATTTGGGCTACACGTTCGGGACGTTTCGTGACCGTAGGTGACTTGCACAATTCGGGCTGAAACTAGTGCCAAATGAGAGGGTTGGGATAAACATTCAATTGACCATATGTGCCAAAAATTCTCGTTCTTTAGTTTTCGAGTTATAGCCCCTGGAAGTCGAAAACTGCACGACTTTGCCCTCGAATATCTCGACAACGGAGAAAGGAGAATTTCAGGGCATTTTCTCCCAAGAAATATATGGGAATTATCTGTAATTTAGCACAGTTTCAGAACGATTCGTGAAAGTCACCTTTTAAGAATAACTTCCACTGCAGGCCCATATATAAAAGTTTGCTCCTTTATTACTCTGCACATGGACAATTATTTGCGCTGTTATTTGCCCCAGGCATGTACCTATGTAATTACCGTTTACAGTGTAAAGATGGATGTTATCGGTCGCTGAACGTCGGAGCAGTAGGCGTTTAATGCATTTTCCCATAGGGTCCAATGCAAAATTGACACCTCATTTTCTCCATTCTCAAGAGCTTTGAGTCTCTGCAAAACATATACATGTGTAGACACAAATAAGTGAAATAGAATGAAGGCTATTTCAGCTTTAGCTTTTATTCCGTTTGTTAGCTAAAGTCGCACAAACTTTTGTTTACAAAAATTTCGATGGCCTATAGTTCGCAAGTTATGCAATCAGTTGACATAAGATTGTGCATGCATGTAGACATGTTAATGACCTTTATATATGCCAAGTTTCAGATGGCTACCTACTCAAACAAGCAAGCAGTAGCGGTTTGAAATTTTCACAATTTGGGCTACACGTTCGGGACGTTTCGTGACCTTAGGTGACTTGCACAATTCGGGCTGAAACTAGTGCCAAATGAGAGGGTTGGGATAAACATTCAATTGACCATATGTGCCAAAAATTCTCGTTCTTTAGTTTTCGAGTTATAGCCCCTGGAAGTCGAAAACTGCACGACTTTGCCCTCGAATATCTCGACAACGGAGAAAGGAGAATTTCAGGGCATTTTCTCCCAAGAAATATATGGGAATTATCTGTAATTTAGCACAGTTTCAGAACGATTCGTGAAAGTCACCTTTTAAGAATAACTTCCACTGCAGGCCCATATATAAAAGTTTGCTCCTTTATTATTCTGCACATGGACAATTATTTGCGCTGTTATTTGCCCCAGGCATGTACCTATGTAATTACCGTTTACAGTGTAAAGATGGATGTTATCGGTCGCTGAACGTCGGAGCAGTAGGCGTTTAATGCATTTTCCCATAGGGTCCAATGCAAAATTGACACCTCATTTTCTCCATTCTCAAGAGCTTTGAGTCTCTGCAAAACATATACATGTGTAGACACAAATAAGTGAAATAGAATGAAGGCTATTTCAGCTTTAGCTTTTATTCCGTTTGGGAGCTAAAGTCGCACAAACTTTTGTTTAGAAAAATTTCGATGGCCTATAGTTCGCAAGTTATGCAATCAGTTGACATAAGATTGTGCATGCATGTAGACATGTTAATGGCCTTTATATATGCCAAGTTTCAGATGGCTACCTACTCAATCAAGCAAGCAGTAGCGGTTTGAAATTTTCACAATTTGGGCTACACGTTCGGGACGATTCGTGACCTTAGGTGACTTGCACAATTCGGGCTGAAACTAGTGCCAAATGAGAGGGTTGGGATAAACATTCAATTGACCATATGTGCCAAAAATTCTCGTTCTTTAGTTTTCGAGTTATAGCCCCTGGAAGTCGAAAACTGCACGACTTTGCCCTCGAATATCTCGACAACGGAGAAAGGAGAATTTCAGGGCATTTTCTCCCAAGAAATATATGGGAATTATCTGTAATTTAGCACAGTTTCAGAACGATTCGTGAAAGTCACCTTTTAAGAATAACTTCCACTGCAGGCCCATATATAAAAGTTTGCTCCTTTATTATTCTGCACATGGACAATTATTTGCGCTGTTATTTGCCCCAGGCATGTACCTAAGTAATTACCGTTTACAGTGTAAAGATGGATGTTATCGGTCGCTGAACGTCGGAGCAGTAGGCGTTTAATGCATTTTCCCATAGGGTCCAATGCAAAATTGACACCTCATTTTCTCCATTCTCAAGAGCTTTGAGTCTCTGCAAAACATATACATGTGTAGACACAAATAAGTGAAATAGAATGAAGGCTATTTCAGCTTTAGCTTTTATTCCGTTTGGGAGCTAAAGTCGCACAAACTTTTGTTTACAAAAATTTCGATGGCCTATAGTTCGCAAGTTATGCAATCAGTTGACATAAGATTGTGCATGCATGTAGACATGTTAATGACCTTTATATATGCCAAGTTTCAGATGGCTACCTACTCAAACAAGCAAGCAGTAGCGGTTTGAAATTTTCACAATTTGGGCTACACGTTCGGGACGATTCGTGACCTTAGGTGACTTGCACAATTCGGGCTGAAACTAGTGCCAAATGAGAGGGTTGGGATAAACATTCAATTGACCATATGTGCCAAAAATTCTCGTTCTTTAGTTTTCGAGTTATAGCCCCTGGAAGTCGAAAACTGCACGACTTTGCCCTCGAATATCTCGACAACGGAGAAAGGAGAATTTCAGGGCATTTTCTCCCAAGAAATATATGGGAATTATCTGTAATTTAGCACAGTTTCAGAACGATTCGTGAAAGTCACCTTTTAAGAATAACTTCCACTGCAGGCCCATATATAAAAGTTTGCTCCTTTATTACTCTGCACATGGACAATTATTTGCGCTGTTATTTGCCCCAGGCATGTACCTATGTAATTACCGTTTACAGTGTAAAGATGGATGTTATCGGTCGCTGAACGTCGGAGCAGTAGGCGTTTAATGCATTTTCCCATAGGGTCCAATGCAAAATTGACACCTCATTTTCTCCATTCTCAAGAGCTTTGAGTCTCTGCAAAACATATACATGTGTAGACACAAATAAGTGAAATAGAATGAAGGCTATTTCAGCTTTAGCTTTTATTCCGTTTGGGAGCTAAAGTCGCACAAACTTTTGTTTACAAAAATTTCGATGGCCTATAGTTCGCAAGTTATGCAATCAGTTGACATAAGATTGTGCATGCATGTAGACATGTTAATGACCTTTATATATGCCAAGTTTCAGATGGCTACCTACTCAAACAAGCAAGCAGTAGCGGTTTGAAATTTTCACAATTTGGACTACACGTTCGGGACGATTCGTGACCTTAGGTGACTTGCACAATTCGGGCTGAAACTAGTGCCAAATGAGAGGGTTGGGATAAACATTCAATTGACCATATGTGCCAAAAATTCTCGTTCTTTAGTTTTCGAGTTATAGCCCCTGGAAGTCGAAAACTGCACGACTTTGCCCTCGAATATCTCGACAACGGAGAAAGGAGAATTTCAGGGCATTTTCTCCCAAGAAATATATGGGAATTATCTGTAATTTAGCACAGTTTCAGAACGATTCGTGAAAGTCACCTTTTAAGAATAACTTCCACTGCAGGCCCATATATAAAAGTTTGCTCCTTTATTACTCTGCACATGGACAATTATTTGCGCTGTTATTTGCCCCAGGCATGTACCTATGTAATTACCGTTTACAGTGTAAAGATGGATGTTATCGGTCGCTGAACGTCGGAGCAGTAGGCGTTTAATGCATTTTCCCATAGGGTCCAATGCAAAATTGACACCTCATTTTCTCCATTCTCAAGAGCTTTGAGTCTCTGCAAAACATATACATGTGTAGACACAAATAAGTGAAATAGAATGAAGGCTATTTCAGCTTTAGCTTTTATTCCGTTTGGGAGCTAAAGTCGCACAAACTTTTGTTTACAAAAATTTCGATGGCCTATAGTTCGCAAGTTATGCAATCAGTTGACATAAGATTGTGCATGCATGTAGACATGTTAATGACCTTTATATATGCCAAGTTTCAGATGGCTACCTACTCAAACAAGCAAGCAGTAGCGGTTTGAAATTTTCACAATTTGGGCTACACGTTCGGGACGATTCGTGACCTTAGGTGACTTGCACAATTCGGGCTGAAACTAGTGCCAAATGAGAGGGTTGGGATAAACATTCAATTGACCATATGTGCCAAAAATTCTCGTTCTTTAGTTTTCGAGTTATAGCCCCTGGAAGTCGAAAACTGCACGACTTTGCCCTCGAATATCTCGACAACGGAGAAAGGAGAATTTCAGGGCATTTTCTCCCAAGAAATATATGGGAATTATCTGTAATTTAGCACAGTTTCAGAACGATTCGTGATAGTCACCTTTTAAGAATAACTTCCACTGCAGGCCCATATATAAAAGTTTGCTCCTTTATTACTCTGCACATGGACAATTATTTGCGCTGTTATTTGCCCCAGGCATGTACCTATGTAATTACCGTTTACAGTGTAAAGATGGATGTTATCGATCGCTGAACGTCGGAGCAGTAGGCGTTTAATGCATTTTCCCATAGGGTCCAATGCAAAATTGACACCTCATTTTCTCCATTCTCAAGAGCTTTGAGTCTCTGCAAAACATATACATGTGTAGACACAAATAAGTGAAATAGAATGAAGGCTATTTCAGCTTTAGCTTTTATTCCGTTTGGGAGCTAAAGTCGCACAAATTTTTGTTTACAAAAATTTCGATGGCCTATAGTTCGCAAGTTATGCAATCAGTTGATATAAGATTGTGCATGCATGTAGACATGTTAATGACCTTTATATATGCCAAGTTTCAGATGGCTACCTACTCAAACAAGCAAGCAGTAGCGGTTTGAAATTTTCACAATTTGGGCTACACGTTCGGGACGATTCGTGACCTTAGGTGACTTGCACAATTCGGGCTGAAACTAGTGCCAAATGAGAGGGTTGGGATAAACATTCAATTGACCATATGTGCCAAAAATTCTCGTTCTTTAGTTTTCGAGTTATAGCCCCTGGAAGTCGAAAACTGCACGACTTTGCCCTCGAATATCTCGACAACGGAGAAAGGAGAATTTCAGGGCATTTTCTCCCAAGAAATATATGGGAATTATCTGTAATTTAGCACAGTTTCAGAACGATTCGTGAAAGTCACCTTTTAAGAATAACTTCCACTGCAGGCCCATATATAAAAGTTTGCTCCTTTATTACTCTGCACATGGACAATTCGAGGGGTTACAGGTAAAAGGTGCTATCTGCATATTTTAACATTTTGAGAAAATCAAGTTTTAAACATTCACTTTAACATTTAAATTATAAGCAGTTGTTTTATTCGCTTAATATTCTTGGATGTTTTACTATTGGCTTTACTTTATAAAATGCAATAGATTTCGTATGTTTATGTTCACAAATATGCCCAAATTTGGCAAATTTTGCTGTTAGCCCCTTTTACCTTTCACAAAACGTGTGCAAAATCTCTTGTAAAAGGGGCTATCTTCCAGATAGCCCCCTTTACCTTACACATACGTAGCTTTCTTTTGACAAAATAAGAGGTAAAAAGGAGTTATATAGTAGATAGCCCCTTTTACCTGGCACCTATCTAGCTTCCTTTCAGCAAAATTAAGTTGTGAAAAGGAGTTATATAGCAAATGGCACCTTTTACCTGTCTAACTATTACTGCGTATCAGATAATAGTAAAGATGAATAAGGTACTATTTAGGAGATAACACATATTACTTGACATGTGGTTGCATTTCTTTGTACAAAAGTAAGTTAAAAGGCGCCATTTACTTGTTAAACCCTTTTAATTTTTATCTGCATATTCTTTAAAAGCAGATTCAGAGTTGCTTCACGTTATAATTGGGCTTGCGACGTAAAGTATCTGTGGATATATATGCAACTAGCGAGGACCAGACCAGTCGATGCCTTTGTGCCATCTGGTCAGGATTTACTTTGTTCAATGTGATTGTTGTACATGATCTCAATATTGTGCAGGCAAGCAGTGACCGGCCTGGCCAGGAGGTGGATGTGCAGACTAGTCTGGATCCATGCTGTACAGTGTGGATCTCACTGTTCGCATAAAGAATAAGGTATTTTCTGTTGGTCGCGGCCTAATTGTTTAGATTTAGTTTATCCAGCACAACAAAAAAACGTACTTTGAGAAGCCAGTTTTATGTTGTATGCAGGAAAGGTAGCAGTGTTACTATGCTACTGTTCTAATGACCACATTTAACTTCTAGCCCGCTGCATGTAACTATCAACGGATGATATTTCCTATTTTTCCCATACATTATTTAGACATTTCATTCAAATTATCTTATTTTGATACAACATGCATGAAGTGTCCTGTTTTCCAGGTGAAAAATAAGAAAATACGCTAAAAATGCCATGTCCATTTAGCCCACAGCATGATAAAGGTAACAAGACCTGTCACAGGGCCAGGATAGCTCGCCTGACAGCGCCTTGCCCATCACACAAAAAACTTTAACGTAAAACTTTAACATTTTGCTAACGCCGACGCCAACGCCAACGCCGCCGCTGACGCCGGGGGTAGTGCAATAGCTCTTCCTGAACTTCGTTCTGGCGAGCTAAAAATGGTATGCAGGTTTATTTTTAAAACGCATAGGTATCCAGCTGCTATGGATGAGGATAACTATGTAATACACAAATCAGTTTCATCGGTTTCACAGTCACTCTCATTAACATCAGGCATTGGTAACCTGTCGTTAGTTTTAGCATCAGTTGGTAGACCTATATAGTATTGATGGAAGCTTTCCGGTATTATCCCGTTTCTGCATAGAGATAACAGATCATTTTTCTTAGAGACAGAAATCGGCAACTTTGACGGGTAAAGCTGCTGTAGCTCCATTTCCCCACATACTGGACGTCCACTTCTTCGTGTTGTTGATTTGAAATTGACTTTAAGAAACCCATCCTTCTCAAATGAATAATTAAACTAGAAAATTGTGTCTGTAAGACACTTATGATGCCCCTGTGCAGCACCTGTCACAGGATATGTGTACATCCCTAAGGCATCTTTTAAACACAAACAATATCTAAAAAGAATCCACTAAAAACATTACACAAACTCCATACCCTACAGTGCAAAAATGCAGCCTAAAATGAATAAGTTTGAAAGGCCGTAATTCCGTTGAAATCATTATTTTTTTCAATCAAAAAACAACAGGCACATCTTCATTATGTCCACAACAAGTATACTATGTCTGAAAAACAGCAACGGAAAATTGTAGGAGGAGTTGATTACACAAAGTACTTACCCAACAATGCAAACATAAGTCTAAAATGACTAAGTTCAAAAGGCTGTAATTCTGTCAAAATTAATTCTAGCTCTAATAAAAAACCCACATGCACATCTTCAATATGTCCACAGCATGTATGCAAGGCCTGAAATAGATCCATTGAAAACTGTGGGAGAAGTTGATTACACAAACTCTATACCCTACAATGCAAAAATTTGCCTTAAATGACTAACTTCAAAAGGCCGTAATTCTGTCAAAATTAGCTCTACTCCAACAAAAACCCACATGCACATCTACAATATATCCACAACATGTATACAAGATTTGAAAAAGATCCATTGAAAACTGTGGAAGCAGTTGATAACACAAACTCCAAACCCTACAATGCTAAAACTTGCCTAAAATGACTAAGTTCAAAAGGCCGTAATTTTGTCAAAATTGATTGTAGCCCTATCAAAACTCCACATGCACATCTTCAATATGTCCACAACATGGCTGCAAAGTTTAAAAAAGATCCATTGAAAACTGTGGGAGAAGTTGAATACACAAACTCTGTACCCTAAAGTGTGACGAACGGACGGACGGACAGACGGAGGGTCGGATGGACAGACAGGAGCAACTCTTAATGCCCCCGACTATCGTCACGGGGGCATTAAAAGATGTTGGCGGGTGTTTCTTTCTTGATTTGTATCCATCTGACTGCTGACCAACTGATTATTTGTCCTTTAATGTCGACTTTCATGTTCTTGTATAGTGTTTCCCCCAGACTCCTAAAAGGGGCAGGGTAAACTGAAAAGGGGGCAGGGTAGCCTGGAAGCAGAGGGGCATTTGACGCGCGCGCGCGACTTTCAAAAAACATATGTATTTATCATATTAACATGAATTTCCAGATTGCTACATGTATCATGCAGATTGTTTATTTTTTATTTAGACTGCTGTGTGCTTCAGCTGATGAAATAATTATAAAGTTCTGCATTGATAAAAATATTATTTTTTTTATTTATGGTCTAGGAGGTCATTACTGCAACTGATTTCTGTATATATGTTTTTAATCACTGTGTTGTCCATCTCTTGCCTCTCACTCCCTTTCATTCACCATCCTGTGGTCACATAATTGCTGTATGGTGACACAGTGTTTTCTACCTTCAGTCAAGCTCTTCCTATATGGAGCCTCATATCTTATCCTCATCTGCCATCCAGTTGAGCTGGCCAACTGCCAAACTGTTTACAATCTAGAAGTTGTGGGTCTGAGTTCTGCAAGATCTGATAAGAGCCTAGGGATTATTTCAGCTTTAATACTGCATTCATTACTGCATTGGCTCCAAATGGCTGAAATACTGCTAGAAGGGCTGTAAAAGATATTAATCATTCAAACATCATCTTCTCCTGTCAGCCCCAAAAGATGGTGCATACATATTAAAAAATGTTTCATTAACCTGTTTACACCACACATGGTGCTATATAGTTTTTACTGTTTTATTCTTTGACTTTATTTATTCATTATTTTTTTCTGTTTTGGCACTGTTCTTTTTCTCTATTTTTTTTTATTTTAGGCACTGTCTTTTATTTCATTTCACCCCCATACAATGCATAATGTACACTTAAATTGAAAACATATCAAATGAATTTAATAAACAAAAAGAAGTAATGATTATCTAGCTACCCATAAATTAATTTTTAGATGGCCTCTTTAAGGCTCTTATTTTCTAATTTTAATCCTTTTGCTAGTAAATATGGTAATGCCCATTAAGCAAGTACACAAGCTGTGATGGCAATTATCAGACAATGACTCTTACAAGTGGGTAAACATTATTACCTGGACAGTCTATTTATAGACATACCCTGTGTAGTGTCAAAAAGCTGTGTGTATCGCACCGGATGGATAGCCATATAGCGATTATCAACAGAAAAGGTATCTTTCTCAGGAGGGAAAAAGGGCTTATTTTTCAGGGCAGAGGGAACCTTTTTAAAGGCAGAATGGCGGGAGGGAAGGGCAGGAAGGGCGCGGCGCCCTTCTATACCTCTATAGGGGAAACACTATTGTATTGATTTTTTGCCAACAGTTTGAAATCTCTGAAGTCACTGTACTTCATTGGTACCACAAGATAGGGATTCTGTCTTCTGGCAAAATTTACAACAGTTTCCCACTGGGATGGAACATACACTTTTGTCCTTTTCTTTGCAACTTCAATAGCAGCGTGAACTGAGTCACTTTCCATTTGGGAATGGCTACTTTCAAAGAACTTGTGGTTTATAACTTCAAGGTTTGGCAAGCTCATAAGAGTGTAATGAAGAGCAGCTGCAGTAAACTGGTTTCTATTTTGACTGCCACAAGTGTCTGAGTATAGAGTTACTGTCTTAACTGGTGAAACTCCACTAGCAATAGAACTGATATTTTAATACAAACATGTTCCAATATCACAAGAACCCCGTCCACCTTGGCTTTCGTCCCAGAGAAAGCATTGTACACTGCCACTTCCCAGATTGTAGAATGAAAGATTGTAGCATGATAGTTTGCTTTTATAGTAAAGATCCCCCCACTAAACTGCATGGTACTGAGAAAACTGCTTGCAGATCAAAGGTTGAAACGTGGTAACTTTTGTCAGTTTTAGCACGTGATTTGTCATCTGCTTTCTCACTTCTTGCCTCCTCTTTTCTACTCTGATGATCTTTAAACTTCTTTTCTATATCTGGTGTTACGCTTTCAGCACTGTCTCTCTGTCTGTGTATAGTAAATAAAGCTGAAATTCCTGCTAATATACATTTTTGCTGTACTTATCTCACAGATATCACCTTTCACTAACATGTGTTTTATATCAATATGTGGTAAAAGGGTCTAACTGCTTATTTTTCCCTGCAGGTAAAAGGTGCTATCTCTATATAGCTCCTTTTACCTCCAGTTCTTATTAAGGTTTACAGTTAATCATGAAAAGAAAAAGGTGCTAAATGTCATTTAGCACCTTTTTCTTTTCAATTTATTCAAGATATCACCTTTTACCTTTTCAATTTACATGCCACTGGGAGATATCACTTTTTCTTTTTGGCAATTGTTCTGTAACTAAAGAAGATACAGCAGACATCTTTTGACAGCAGATGCATTTGACCAGATACTACCAAAAATGCAAACATGTCAATTTCGCAAAAAAGTGCTGATAGCACCTTTTACCTGTAACCCCTCGAATTATTTGCGCTGTTATTTGCCCCAGGCATGTACCTATGTAATTACCGTTTACAGTGTAAAGATGGATGTTATCGGTCGCTGAACGTCGGAGCAGTAGGCGTTTAATGCATTTTCCCATAGGGTCCAATGCAAAATTGACACCTCATTTTCTCCATTCTCAAGAGCTTTGAGTCTCTGCAAAACATATACATGTGTAGACACAAATAAGTGAAATAGAATGAAGGCTATTTCAGCTTTAGCTTTTATTCCGTTTGGGAGCTAAAGTCGCACAAACTTTTGTTTACAAAAATTTCGATGGCCTATAGTTCGCAAGTTATGCAATCAGTTGACATAAGATTGTGCATGCATGTAGACATGTTAATGACCTTTATATATGCCAAGTTTCAGATGGCTACCTACTCAAACAAGCAAGCAGTAGCGGTTTGAAATTTTCACAATTTGGGCTACACGTTCGGGACGATTCGTGACCTTAGGTGACTTGCACAATTCGGGCTGAAACTAGTGCCAAATGAGAGGGTTGGGATAAACATTCAATTGACCATATGTGCCAAAAATTCTCGTTCTTTAGTTTTCGAGTTATAGCCCCTGGAAGTCGAAAACTGCACGACTTTGCCCTCGAATATCTCGACAACGGAGAAAGGAGAATTTCAGGGCATTTTCTCCCAAGAAATATATGGGAATTATCTGTAATTTAGCACAGTTTCAGAACGATTCGTGAAAGTCACCTTTTAAGAATAACTTCCACTGCAGGCCCATATATAAAAGTTTGCTCCTTTATTACTCTGCACATGGACAATTATTTGCGCTGTTATTTGCCCCAGGCATGTACCTATGTAATTACCGTTTACAGTGTAAAGATGGATGTTATCGGTCGCTGAACGTCGGAGCAGTAGGCGTTTAATGCATTTTCCCATAGGGTCCAATGCAAAATTGACACCTCATTTTCTCCATTCTCAAGAGCTTTGAGTCTCTGCAAAACATATACATGTGTAGACACAAATAAGTGAAATAGAATGAAGGCTATTTCAGCTTTAGCTTTTATTCCGTTTGGGAGCTAAAGTCGCACAAACTTTTGTTTACAAAAATTTCGATGGCCTATAGTTCGCAAGTTATGCAATCAGTTGACATAAGATTGTGCATGCATGTAGACATGTTAATGACCTTTATATATGCCAAGTTTCAGATGGCTACCTACTCAAACAAGCAAGCAGTAGCGGTTTGAAATTTTCACAATTTGGGCTACACGTTCGGGACGATTCGTGACCTTAGGTGACTTGCACAATTCGGGCTGAAACTAGTGCCAAATGAGAGGGTTGGGATAAACATTCAATTGACCATATGTGCCAAAAATTCTCGTTCTTTAGTTTTCGAGTTATAGCCCCTGGAAGTCGAAAACTGCACGACTTTGCCCTCGAATATCTCGACAACGGAGAAAGGAGAATTTCAGGGCATTTTCTCCCAAGAAATATATGGGAATTATCTGTAATTTAGCACAGTTTCAGAACGATTCGTGAAAGTCACCTTTTAAGAATAACTTCCACTGCAGGCCCATATATAAAAGTTTGCTCCTTTATTACTCTGCACATGGACAATTATTTGCGCTGTTATTTGCCCCAGGCATGTACCTATGTAATTACCGTTTACAGTGTAAAGATGGATGTTATCGGTCGCTGAACGTCGGAGCAGTAGGCGTTTAATGCATTTTCCCATAGGGTCCAATGCAAAATTGACACCTCATTTTCTCCATTCTCAAGAGCTTTGAGTCTCTGCAAAACATATACATGTGTAGACACAAATAAGTGAAATAGAATGAAGGCTATTTCAGCTTTAGCTTTTATTCCGTTTGGGAGCTAAAGTCGCACAAACTTTTGTTTACAAAAATTTCGATGGCCTATAGTTCGCAAGTTATGCAATCAGTTGACATAAGATTGTGCATGCATGTAGACATGTTAATGACCTTTATATATGCCAAGTTTCAGATGGCTACCTACTCAAACAAGCAAGCAGTAGCGGTTTGAAATTTTCACAATTTGGGCTACACGTTCGGGACGATTCGTGACCTTAGGTGACTTGCACAATTCGGGCTGAAACTAGTGCCAAATGAGAGGGTTGGGATAAACATTCAATTGACCATATGTGCCAAAAATTCTCGTTCTTTAGTTTTCGAGTTATAGCCCCTGGAAGTCGAAAACTGCACGACTTTGCCCTCGAATATCTCGACAACGGAGAAAGGAGAATTTCAGGGCATTTTCTCCCAAGAAATATATGGGAATTATCTGTAATTTAGCACAGTTTCAGAACGATTCGTGAAAGTCACCTTTTAAGAATAACTTCCACTGCAGGCCCATATATAAAAGTTTGCTCCTTTATTACTCTGCACATGGACAATTATTTGCGCTGTTATTTGCCCCAGGCATGTACCTATGTAATTACCGTTTACAGTGTAAAGATGGATGTTATCGGTCGCTGAACGTCGGAGCAGTAGGCGTTTAATGCATTTTCCCATAGGGTCCAATGCAAAATTGACACCTCATTTTCTCCATTCTCAAGAGCTTTGAGTCTCTGCAAAACATATACATGTGTAGACACAAATAAGTGAAATAGAATGAAGGCTATTTCAGCTTTAGCTTTTATTCCGTTTGGGAGCTAAAGTCGCACAAACTTTTGTTTACAAAAATTTCGATGGCCTATAGTTCGCAAGTTATGCAATCAGTTGACATAAGATTGTGCATGCATGTAGACATGTTAATGACCTTTATATATGCCAAGTTTCCGATGGCTACCTACTCAAACAAGCAAGCAGTATCGGTTTGAAATTTTCACAATTTGGGCTACACGTTCGGGACGATTCGTGACCTTAGGTGACTTGCACAATTCGGGCTGAAACTAGTGCCAAATGAGAGGGTTGGGATAAACATTCAATTGACCATATGTGCCAAAAATTCTCGTTCTTTAGTTTTCGAGTTATAGCCCCTGGAAGTCGTAAACTGCACGACTTTGCCCTCGAATATCTCGACAACGGAGAAAGGAGAATTTCAGGGCATTTTCTCCCAAGAAATATATGGGAATTATCTGTAATTTAGCACAGTTTCAGAACGATTCGTGAAAGTCACCTTTTAAGAATAACTTCCACTGCAGGCCCATATATAAAAGTTTGCTCCTTTATTACTCTGCACATGGACAATTATTTGCGCTGTTATTTGCCCCAGGCATGTACCTATGTAATTACCGTTTACAGTGTAAAGATGGATGTTATCGGTCGCTGAACGTCGGAGCAGTAGGCGTTTAATGAGTTTTCCCATAGGGTCCAATGCAAAATTGACACCTCATTTTCTCCATTCTCAAGAGCTTTGAGTCTCTGCAAAACATATACATGTGTAGACACAAATAAGTGAAATAGAATGAAGGCTATTTCAGCTTTAGCTTTTATTCCGTTTGGGAGCTAAAGTCGCACAAACTTTTGTTTACAAAAATTTCGATGGCCTATAATTCGCAAGTTATGCAATCAGTTGACATAAGATTGTGCATGCATGTAGACATGTTAATGACCTTTATATATGCCAAGTTTCAGATGGCTACCTACTCAAACAAGCAAGCAGTAGCGGTTTGAAATTTTCACAATTTGGGCTACACGTTCGGGACGATTCGTGACCTTAGGTGACTTGCACAATTCGGGCTGAAACTAGTGCCAAATGAGAGGGTTGGGATAAACATTCAATTGACCATATGTGCCAAAAATTCTCGTTCTTTAGTTTTCGAGTTATAGCCCCTGGAAGTCGAAAACTGCACGACTTTGCCCTCGAATATCTCGACAACGGAGAAAGGAGAATTTCAGGGCATTTTCTCCCAAGAAATATATGGGAATTATCTGTAATTTAGCACAGTTTCAGAACGATTCGTGAAAGTCACCTTTTAAGAATAACTTCCACTGCAGGCCCATATATAAAAGTTTGCTCCTTTATTACTCTGCACATGGACAATTATTTGCGCTGTTATTTGCCCCAGGCATGTACCTATGTAATTACCGTTTACAGTGTAAAGATGGATGTTATCGGTCGCTGAACGTCGGAGCAGTAGGCGTTTAATGCATTTTCCCATAGGGTCCAATGCAAAATTGACACCTCATTTTCTCCATTCTCAAGAGCTTTGAGTCTCTGCAAAACATATACATGTGTAGACACAAATAAGTGAAATAGAATGAAGGCTATTTCAGCTTTAGCTTTTATTCCGTTTGGGAGCTAAAGTCGCACAAACTTTTGTTTACAAAAATTTCGATGGCCTATAGTTCGCAAGTTATGCAATCAGTTGACATAAGATTGTGCATGCATGTAGACATGTTAATGACCTTTATATATGCCAAGTTTCAGATGGCTACCTACTCAAACAAGCAAGCAGTAGCGGTTTGAAATTTTCACAATTTGGGCTACACGTTCGGGACGATTCGTGACCTTAGGTGACTTGCACAATTCGGGCTGAAACTAGTGCCAAATGAGAGGGTTGGGATAAACATTCAATTGACCATATGTGCCAAAAATTCTCGTTCTTTAGTTTTCGAGTTATAGCCCCTGGAAGTCGAAAACTGCACGACTTTGCCCTCGAATATCTCGACAACGGAGAAAGGAGAATTTCAGGGCATTTTCTCCCAAGAAATATATGGGAATTATCTGTAATTTAGCACAGTTTCAGAACGATTCGTGAAAGTCACCTTTTAAGAATAACTTCCACTGCAGGCCCATATATAAAAGTTTGCTCCTTTATTACTCTGCACATGGACAATTATTTGCGCTGTTATTTGCCCCAGGCATGTACCTATGTAATTACCGTTTACAGTGTAAAGATGGATGTTATCGGTCGCTGAACGTCGGAGCAGTAGGCGTTTAATGCATTTTCCCATAGGGTCCAATGCAAAATTGACACCTCATTTTCTCCATTCTCAAGAGCTTTGAGTCTCTGCAAAACATATACATGTGTAGACACAAATAAGTGAAATAGAATGAAGGCTATTTCAGCTTTAGCTTTTATTCCGTTTGGGAGCTAAAGTCGCACAAACTTTTGTTTACAAAAATTTCGATGGCCTATAGTTCGCAAGTTATGCAATCAGTTGACATAAGATTGTGCATGCATGTAGACATGTTAATGACCTTTATATATGCCAAGTTTCAGATGGCTACCTACTCAAACAAGCAAGCAGTAGCGGTTTGAAATTTTCACAATTTGGGCTACACGTTCGGGACGATTCGTGACCTTAGGTGACTTGCACAATTCGGGCTGAAACTAGTGCCAAATGAGAGGGTTGGGATAAACATTCAATTGACCATATGTGCCAAAAATTCTCGTTCTTTAGTTTTCGAGTTATAGCCCCTGGAAGTCGAAAACTGCACGACTTTGCCCTCGAATATCTCGACAACGGAGAAAGGAGAATTTCAGGGCATTTTCTCCCAAGAAATATATGGGAATTATCTGTAATTTAGCACAGTTTCAGAACGATTCGTGAAAGTCACCTTTTAAGAATAACTTCCACTGCAGGCCCATATATAAAAGTTTGCTCCTTTATTACTCTGCACATGGACAATTATTTGCGCTGTTATTTGCCCCAGGCATGTACCTATGTAATTACCGTTTACAGTGTAAAGATGGATGTCATCGGTCGCTGAACGTCGGAGCAGTAGGCGTTTAATGCATTTTCCCATAGGGTCCAATGCAAAATTGACACCTCATTTTCTCCATTCTCAAGAGCTTTGAGTCTCTGCAAAACATATACATGTGTAGACACAAATAAGTGAAATAGAATGAAGGCTATTTCAGCTTTAGCTTTTATTCCGTTTGGGAGCTAAAGTCGCACAAACTTTTGTTTACAAAAATTTCGATGGCCTATAGTTCGCAAGTTATGCAATCAGTTGACATAAGATTGTGCATGCATGTAGACATGTTAATGACCTTTATATATGCCAAGTTTCAGATGGCTACCTACTCAAACAAGCAAGCAGTAGCGGTTTGAAATTTTCACAATTTGGGCTACACGTTCGGGACGATTCGTGACCTTAGGTGACTTGCACAATTCGGGCTGAAACTAGTGCCAAATGAGAGGGTTGGGATAAACATTCAATTGACCATATGTGCCAAAAATTCTCGTTCTTTAGCTTTCGAGTTATAGCCCCTGGAAGTCGAAAACTGCACGACTTTGCCCTCGAATATCTCGACAACGGAGAAAGGAGAATTTCAGGGCATTTTCTCCCAAGAAATATATGGGAATTATCTGTAATTTAGCACAGTTTCAGAACGATTCGTGAAAGTCACCTTTTAAGAATAACTTCCACTGCAGGCCCATATATAAAAGTTTGCTCCTTTATTACTCTGCACATGGACAATTATTTGCGCTGTTATTAGCCCCAGGCATGTACCTATGTAATTACCGTTTACAGTGTAAAGATGGATGTTATCTGTCGCTGAACGTCGGAGCAGTAGGCGTTTAATGCATTTTCCCATAGGGTCCAATGCAAAATTGACACCTCATTTTCTCCATTCTCAAGAGCTTTGAGTCTCTGCAAAACATATACATGTGTAGACACAAATAAGTGAAATAGAATGAAGGCTATTTCAGCTTTAGCTTTTATTCCGTTTGGGAGCTAAAGTCGCACAAACTTTTGTTTACAAAAATTTCGATGGCCTATAATTCGCAAGTTATGCAATCAGTTGACATAAGATTGTGCATGCATGTAGACATGTTAATGACCTTTATATATGCCAAGTTTCAGATGGCTACCTACTCAAACAAGCAAGCAGTAGCGGTTTGAAATTTTCACAATTTGGGCTACACGTTCGGGACGATTCGTGACCTTAGGTGACTTGCACAATTCGGGCTGAAACTAGTGCCAAATGAGAGGGTTGGGATAAACATTCAATTGACCATATGTGCCAAAAATTCTCGTTCTTTAGTTTTCGAGTTAAAGCCCCTGGAAGTCGAAAACTGCACGACTTTGCCCTCGAATATCTCGACAACGGAGAAAGGAGAATTTCAGGGCATTTTCTCCCAAGAAATATATGGGAATTATCTGTAATTTAGCACAGTTTCAGAACGATTCGTGAAAGTCACCTTTTAAGAATAACTTCCACTGCAGGCCCATATATAAAAGTTTGCTCCTTTATTACTCTGCACATGGACAATTATTTGCGCTGTTATTTGCCCCAGGCATGTACCTATGTAATTACCGTTTACAGTGTAAAGATGGATGTTATCGGTCGCTGAACGTCGGAGCAGTAGGCGTTTAATGCATTTTCCCATAGGGTCCAATGCAAAATTGACACTTCATTTTCTCCATTCTCAAGAGCTTTGAGTCTCTGCAAAACATATACATGTGTAGACACAAATAAGTGAAATAGAATGAAGGCTATTTCAGCTTTAGCTTTTATTCCGTTTGGGAGCTAAAGTCGCACAAACTTTTGTTTACAAAAAATTCGATGGCCTATAGTTCGCAAGTTATGCAATCAGTTGACATAAGATTGTGCATGCATGTAGACATGTTAATGACCTTTATATATGCCAAGTTTCAGATGGCTACCTACTCAAACAAGCAAGCAGTAGCGGTTTGAAATTTTCACAATTTGGGCTACACGTTCGGGACGATTCGTGACCTTAGGTGACTTGCACAATTCGGGCTGAAACTAGTGCCAAATGAGAGGGTTGGGATAAACATTCAATTGACCATATGTGCCAAAAATTCTCGTTCTTTAGTTTTCGAGTTATAGCCCCTGAAAGTCGAAAACTGCACGACTTTGCCCTCGAATATCTCGACAACGGAGAAAGGAGAATTTCAGGGCATTTTCTCCCAAGAAATATATGGGAATTATCTGTAATTTAGCACAGTTTCAGAACGATTCGTGAAAGTCACCTTTTAAGAATAACTTCCACTGCAGGCCCATATATAAAAGTTTGCTCCTTTATTACTCTGCACATGGACAATTATTTGCGCTGTTATTTGCCCCAGGCATGTACCTATGTAATTACCGTTTACAGTGTAAAGATGGATGTTATCGGTCGCTGAACGTCGGAGCAGTAGGCGTTTAATGCATTTTCCCATAGGGTCCAATGCAAAATTGACACCTCATTTTCTCCATTCTCAAGAGCTTTGAGTCTCTGCAAAACATATACATGTGTAGACACAAATAAGTGAAATAGAATGAAGGCTATTTCAGCTTTAGCTTTTATTCCGTTTGGGAGCTAAAGTCGCACAAACTTTTGTTTACAAAAATTTCGATGGCCTATAGTTCGCAAGTTATGCAATCAGTTGACATAAGATTGTGCATGCATGTAGACATGTTAATGACCTTTATATATGCCAAGTTTCAGATGGCTACCTACTCAAACAAGCAAGCAGTAGCGGTTTGAAATTTTCACAATTTGGGCTACACGTTCGGGACGATTCGTGACCTTAGGTGACTTGCACAATTCGGGCTGAAACTAGTGCCAAATGAGAGGGTTGGGATAAACATTCAATTGACCATATGTGCCAAAAATTCTCGTTCTTTAGTTTTCGAGTTATAGCCCCTGGAAGTCGAAAACTGCACGACTTTGCCCTCGAATATCTCGACAACGGAGAAAGGAGAATTTCAGGGCATTTTCTCCCAAGAAATATATGGGAATTATCTGTAATTTAGCACAGTTTCAGAACGATTCGTGAAAGTCACCTTTTAAGAATAACTTCCACTGCAGGCCCATATATAAAAGTTTGCTCCTTTATTACTCTGCACATGGACAATTATTTGCGCTGTTATTTGCCCCAGGCATGTACCTATGTAATTACCGTTTACAGTGTAAAGATGGATGTTATCGGTCGCTGAACGTCGGAGCAGTAGGCGTTTAATGCATTTTCCCATAGGGTCCAATGCAAAATTGACACCTCATTTTCTCCATTCTCAAGAGCTTTGAGTCTCTGCAAAACATATACATGTGTAGACACAAATAAGTGAAATAGAATGAAGGCTATTTCAGCTTTAGCTTTTATTCCGTTTGGGAGCTAAAGTCGCACAAACTTTTGTTTACAAAAATTTCGATGGCCTATAGTTCGCAAGTTATGCAATCAGTTGACATAAGATTGTGCATGCATGTAGACATGTTAATGACCTTTATATATGCCAAGTTTCAGATGGCTACCTACTCAAACAAGCAAGCAGTAGCGGTTTGAAATTTTCACAATTTGGGCTACACGTTCGGGACGATTCGTGACCTTAGGTGACTTGCACAATTCGGGCTGAAACTAGTGCCAAATGAGAGGGTTGGGATAAACATTCAATTGACCATATGTGCCAAAAATTCTCGTTCTTTAGTTTTCGAGTTATAGCCCCTGGAAGTCGAAAACTGCACGACTTTGCCCTCGAATATCTCGACAACGGAGAAAGGAGAATTTCAGGGCATTTTCTCCCAAGAAATATATGGGAATTATCTGTAATTTAGCACAGTTTCAGAACGATTCGTGAAAGTCACCTTTTAAGAATAACTTCCACTGCAGGCCCATATATAAAAGTTTGCTCCTTTATTACTCTGCACATGGACAATTATTTGCGCTGTTATTTGCCCCAGGCATGTACCTATGTAATTACCGTTTACAGTGTAAAGATGGATGTTATCGGTCGCTGAACGTCGGAGCAGTAGGCGTTTAATGCATTTTCCCATAGGGTCCAATGCAAAATTGACACCTCATTTTCTCCATTCTCAAGAGCTTTGAGTCTCTGCAAAACATATACATGTGTAGACACAAATAAGTGAAATAGAATGAAGGCTATTTCAGCTTTAGCTTTTATTCCGTTTGGGAGCTAAAGTCGCACAAACTTTTGTTTACAAAAATTTCGATGGCCTATAGTTCGCAAGTTATGCAATCAGTTGACATAAGATTGTGCATGCATGTAGACATGTTAATGACCTTTATATATGCCAAGTTTCAGATGGCTACCTACTCAAACAAGCAAGCAGTAGCGGTTTGAAATTTTCACAATTTGGGCTACACGTTCGGGACGATTCGTGACCTTAGGTGACTTGCACAATTCGGGCTGAAACTAGTGCCAAATGAGAGGGTTGGGATAAACATTCAATTGACCATATGTGCCAAAAATTCTCGTTCTTTAGTTTTCGAGTTATAGCCCCTGGAAGTCGAAAACTGCACGACTTTGCCCTCGAATATCTCGACAACGGAGAAAGGAGAATTTCAGGGCATTTTCTCCCAAGAAATATATGGGAATTATCTGTAATTTAGCACAGTTTCAGAACGATTCGTGAAAGTCACCTTTTAAGAATAACTTCCACTGCAGGCCCATATATAAAAGTTTGCTCCTTTATTACTCTGCACATGGACAATTATTTGCGCTGTTATTTGCCCCAGGCATGTACCTATGTAATTACCGTTTACAGTGTAAAGATGGATGTTATCGGTCGCTGAACGTCGGAGCAGTAGGCGTTTAATGCATTTTCCCATAGGGTCCAATGCAAAATTGACACCTCATTTTCTCCATTCTCAAGAGCTTTGAGTCTCTGCAAAACATATACATGTGTAGACACAAATAAGTGAAATAGAATGAAGGCTATTTCAGCTTTAGCTTTTATTCCGTTTGGGAGCTAAAGTCGCACAAACTTTTGTTTACAAAAAATTTGATGGCCTATAGTTCGCAAGTTATGCAATCAGTTGACATAAGATTGTGCATGCATGTAGACATGTTAATGACCTTTATATATGCCAAGTTTCAGATGGCTACCTACTCAAACAAGCAAGCAGTAGCGGTTTGAAATTTTCACAATTTGGGCTACACGTTCGGGACGATTCGTGACCTTAGGTGACTTGCACAATTCGGGCTGAAACTAGTGCCAAATGAGAGGGTTGGGATAAACATTCAATTGACCATATGTGCCAAAAATTCTCGTTCTTTAGTTTTCGAGTTATAGCCCCTGGAAGTCGAAAACTGCACGACTTTGCCCTCGAATATCTCGACAACGGAGAAAGGAGAATTTCAGGGCATTTTCTCCCAAGAAATATATGGGAATTATCTGTAATTTAGCACAGTTTCAGAACGATTCGTGAAAGTCACCTTTTAAGAATAACTTCCACTGCAGGCCCATATATAAAAGTTTGCTCCTTTATTACTCTGCACATGGACAATTATTTGCGCTGTTATTTGCCCCAGGCATGTACCTATGTAATTACCGTTTACAGTGTAAAGATGGATGTTATCGGTCGCTGAACGTCGGAGCAGTAGGCGTTTAATGCATTTTCCCATAGGGTCCAATGCAAAATTGACACCTCATTTTCTCCATTCTCAAGAGCTTTGAGTCTCTGCAAAACATATACATGTGTAGACACAAATAAGTGAAATAGAATGAAGGCTATTTCAGCTTTAGCTTTTATTCCGTTTGGGAGCTAAAGTCGCACAAACTTTTGTTTACAAAAATTTCGATGGCCTATAGTTCGCAAGTTATGCAATCAGTTGACATAAGATTGTGCATGCATGTAGACATGTTAATGACCTTTATATATGCCAAGTTTCCGATGGCTACCTACTCAAACAAGCAAGCAGTAGCGGTTTGAAATTTTCACAATTTGGGCTACACGTTCGGGACGATTCGTGACCTTAGGTGACTTGCACAATTCGGGCTGAAACTAGTGCCAAATGAGAGGGTTGGGATAAACATTCAATTGACCATATGTGCCAAAAATTCTCGTTCTTTAGTTTTCGAGTTATAGCCCCTGGAAGTCGAAAACTGCACGACTTTGCCCTCGAATATCTCGACAACGGAGAAAGGAGAATTTCAGGGCATTTTCTCCCAAGAAATATATGGGAATTATCTGTAATTTAGCACAGTTTCAGAACGATTCGTGAAAGTCACCTTTTAAGAATAACTTCCACTGCAGGCCCATATATAAAAGTTTGCTCCTTTATTACTCTGCACATGGACAATTATTTGCGCTGTTATTTGCCCCAGGCATGTACCTATGTAATTACCGTTTACAGTGTAAAGATGGATGTTATCGGTCGCTGAACGTCGGAGCAGTAGGCGTTTAATGCATTTTCCCATAGGGTCCAATGCAAAATTGACACCTCATTTTCTCCATTCTCAAGAGCTTTGAGTCTCTGCAAAACATATACATGTGTAGACACAAATAAGTGAAATAGAATGAAGGCTATTTCAGCTTTAGCTTTTATTCCGTTTGGGAGCTAAAGTCGCACAAACTTTTGTTTACAAAAAATTCGATGGCCTATAGTTCGCAAGTTATGCAATCAGTTGACATAAGATTGTGCATGCATGTAGACATGTTAATGACCTTTATATATGCCAAGTTTCAGATGGCTACCTACTCAAACAAGCAAGCAGTAGCGGTTTGAAATTTTCACAATTTGGGCTACACGTTCGGGACGATTCGTGACCTTAGGTGACTTGCACAATTCGGGCTGAAACTAGTGCCAAATGAGAGGGTTGGGATAAACATTCAATTGACCATATGTGCCAAAAATTCTCGTTCTTTAGTTTTCGAGTTATAGCCCCTGGAAGTCGAAAACTGCACGACTTTGCCCTCGAATATCTCGACAACGGAGAAAGGAGAATTTCAGGGCATTTTCTCCCAAGAAATATATGGGAATTATCTGTAATTTAGCACAGTTTCAGAACGATTCGTGAAAGTCACCTTTTAAGAATAACTTCCACTGCAGGCCCATATATAAAAGTTTGCTCCTTTATTACTCTGCACATGGACAATTATTTGCGCTGTTATTTGCCCCAGGCATGTACCTATGTAATTACCGTTTACAGTGTAAAGATGGATGTTATCGGTCGCTGAACGTCGGAGCAGTAGGCGTTTAATGCATTTTCCCATAGGGTCCAATGCAAAATTGACACCTCATTTTCTCCATTCTCAAGAGCTTTGAGTCTCTGCAAAACATATACATGTGTAGGCACAAATAAGTGAAATAGAATGAAGGCTATTTCAGCTTTAGCTTTTATTCCGTTTGGGAGCTAAAGTCGCACAAACTTTTGTTTACAAAAATTTCGATGGCCTATAGTTCGCAAGTTATGCAATCAGTTGACATAAGATTGTGCATGCATGTAGACATGTTAATGACCTTTATATATGCCAAGTTTCAGATGGCTACCTACTCAAACAAGCAAGCAGTAGCGGTTTGAAATTTTCACAATTTGGGCTACACGTTCGGGACGATTCGTGACCTTAGGTGACTTGCACAATTCGGGCTGAAACTAGTGCCAAATGAGAGGGTTGGGATAAACATTCAATTGACCATATGTGCCAAAAATTCTCATTCTTTAGTTTTCGAGTTATAGCCCCTGGAAGTCGAAAACTGCACGACTTTGCCCTCGAATATCTCGACAACGGAGAAAGGAGAATTTCAGGGCATTTTCTCCCAAGAAATATATGGGAATTATCTGTAATTTAGCACAGTTTCAGAACGATTCGTGAAAGTCACCTTTTAAGAATAACTTCCACTGCAGGCCCATATATAAAAGTTTGCTCCTTTATTACTCTGCACATGGACAATTATTTGCGCTGTTATTTGCCCCAGGCATGTACCTATGTAATTACCGTTTACAGTGTAAAGATGGATGTTATCGGTCGCTGAACGTCGGAGCAGTAGGCGTTTAATGCATTTTCCCATAGGGTCCAATGCAAAATTGACACCTCATTTTCTCCATTCTCAAGAGCTTTGAGTCTCTGCAAAACATATACATGTGTAGACACAAATAAGTGAAATAGAATGAAGGCTATTTCAGCTTTAGCTTTTATTCCGTTTGGGAGCTAAAGTCGCACAAACTTTTGTTTACAAAAATTTCGATGGCCTATAGTTCGCAAGTTATGCAATCAGTTGACATAAGATTGTGCATGCATGTAGACATGTTAATGACCTTTATATATGCCAAGTTTCAGATGGCTACCTACTCAAACAAGCAAGCAGTAGCGGTTTGAAATTTTCACAATTTGGGCTACACGTTCGGGACGATTCGTGACCTTAGGTGACTTGCACAATTCGGGCTGAAACTAGTGCCAAATGAGAGGGTTGGGATAAACATTCAATTGACCATATGTGCCAAAAATTCTCGTTCTTTAGTTTTCGAGTTATAGCCCCTGGAAGTCGAAAACTGCACGACTTTGCCCTCGAATATCTCGACAACGGAGAAAGGAGAATTTCAGGGCATTTTCTCCCAAGAAATATATGGGAATTATCTGTAATTTAGCACAGTTTCAGAACGATTCGTGAAAGTCACCTTTTAAGAATAACTTCCACTGCAGGCCCATATATAAAAGTTTGCTCCTTTATTACTCTGCACATGGACAATTATTTGCGCTGTTATTTGCCCCAGGCATGTACCTATGTAATTACCGTTTACAGTGTAAAGATGGATGTTATCGGTCGCTGAACGTCAGAGCGGTAGGCGTTTAATGCATTTTCCCATAGGGTCCAATGCAAGATTGACACCTCATTTTCTCCATTCTCAAGAGCTTTGAGTCTCTGCAAAACATATACATGTGTAGACACAAATAAGTGAAATAGAATGAAGGCTATTTCAGCTTTAGCTTTTATTCCGTTTGGGAGCTAAAGTCGCACAAACTTTTGTTTACAAAAATTTCGATGGCCTATAATTCGCAAGTTATGCAATCAGTTGACATAAGATTGTGCATGCATGTAGACATGTTAATGACCTTTATATATGCCAAGTTTCAGATGGCTACCTACTCAAACAAGCAAGCAGTAGCGGTTTGAAATTTTCACAATTTGGGCTACACGTTCGGGACGATTCGTGACCTTAGGTGACTTGCACAATTCGGGCTGAAACTAGTGCCAAATGAGAGGGTTGGGATAAACATTCAATTGACCATATGTGCCAAAAATTCTCGTTCTTTAGTTTTCGAGTTATAGCCCCTGGAAGTCGAAAACTGCACGACTTTGCCCTCGAATATCTCGACAACGGAGAAAGGAGAATTTCAGGGCATTTTCTCCCAAGAAATATATGGGAATTATCTGTAATTTAGCACAGTTTCAGAACGATTCGTGAAAGTCACCTTTTAAGAATAACTTCCACTGCAGGCCCATATATAAAAGTTTGCTCCTTTATTACTCTGCACATGGACAATTATTTGCGCTGTTATTTGCCCCAGGCATGTACCTATGTAATTACCGTTTACAGTGTAAAGATGGATGTTATCGGTCGCTGAACGTCGGAGCAGTAGGCGTTTAATGCATTTTCCCATAGGGTCCAATGCAAAATTGACACCTCATTTTCTCCATTCTCAAGAGCTTTGAGTCTCTGCAAAACATATACATGTGTAGACACAAATAAGTGAAATAGAATGAAGGCTATTTCAGCTTTAGCTTTTATTCCGTTTGGGAGCTAAAGTCGCACAAACTTTTGTTTACAAAAATTTCGATGGCCTATAGTTCGCAAGTTATGCAATCAGTTGACATAAGATTGTGCATGCATGTAGACATGTTAATGACCTTTATATATGCCAAGTTTCAGATGGCTACCTACTCAAACAAGCAAGCAGTAGCGGTTTGAAATTTTCACAATTTGGGCTACACGTTCGGGACGATTCGTGACCTTAGGTGACTTGCACAATTCGGGCTGAAACTAGTGCCAAATGAGAGGGTTGGGATAAACATTCAATTGACCATATGTGCCAAAAATTCTCGTTCTTTAGTTTTCGAGTTATAGCCCCTGGAAGTCGAAAACTGCACGACTTTGCCCTCGAATATCTCGACAACGGAGAAAGGAGAATTTCAGGGCATTTTCTCCCAAGAAATATATGGGAATTATCTGTAATTTAGCACAGTTTCAGAACGATTCGTGAAAGTCACCTTTTAAGAATAACTTCCACTGCAGGCCCATATATAAAAGTTTGCTCCTTTATTACTCTGCACATGGACAATTATTTGCGCTGTTATTTGCCCCAGGCATGTACCTATGTAATTACCGTTTACAGTGTAAAGATGGATGTTATCGGTCGCTGAACGTCGGAGCAGTAGGCGTTTAATGCATTTTCCCATAGGGTCCAATGCAAAATTGACACCTCATTTTCTCCATTCTCAAGAGCTTTGAGTCTCTGCAAAACATATACATGTGTAGACACAAATAAGTGAAATAGAATGAAGGCTATTTCAGCTTTAGCTTTTATTCCGTTTGGGAGCTAAAGTCGCACAAACTTTTGTTTACAAAAAATTCGATGGCCTATAGTTCGCAAGTTATGCAATCAGTTGACATAAGATTGTGCATGCATGTAGACATGTTAATGACCTTTATATATGCCAAGTTTCAGATGGCTACCTACTCAAACAAGCAAGCAGTAGCGGTTTGAAATTTTCACAATTTGGGCTACACGTTCGGGACGATTCGTGACCTTAGGTGACTTGCACAATTCGGGCTGAAACTAGTGCCAAATGAGAGGGTTGGGATAAACATTCAATTGACCATATGTGCCAAAAATTCTCGTTCTTTAGTTTTCGAGTTATAGCCCCTGGAAGTCGAAAACTGCACGACTTTGCCCTCGAATATCTCGACAACGGAGAAAGGAGAATTTCAGGGCATTTTCTCCCAAGAAATATATGGGAATTATCTGTAATTTAGCACAGTTTCAGAACGATTCGTGAAAGTCACCTTTTAAGAATAACTTCCACTGCAGGCCCATATATAAAAGTTTGCTCCTTTATTACTCTGCACATGGACAATTATTTGCGCTGTTATTTGCCCCAGGCATGTACCTATGTAATTACCGTTTACAGTGTAAAGATGGATGTTATCGGTCGCTGAACGTCGGAGCAGTAGGCGTTTAATGCATTTTCCCATAGGGTCCAATGCAAAATTGACACCTCATTTTCTCCATTCTCAAGAGCTTTGAGTCTCTGCAAAACATATACATGTGTAGACACAAATAAGTGAAATAGAATGAAGGCTATTTCAGCTTTAGCTTTTATTCCGTTTGGGAGCTAAAGTCGCACAAACTTTTGTTTACAAAAAATTCGATGGCCTATAGTTCGCAAGTTATGCAATCAGTTGACAAAAGATTGTGCATGCATGTAGACATGTTAATGACCTTTATATATGCCAAGTTTCAGATGGCTACCTACTCAAACAAGCAAGCAGTAGCGGTTTGAAATTTTCACAATTTGGGCTACACGTTCGGGACGATTCGTGACCTTAGGTGACTTGCACAATTCGGGCTGAAACTAGTGCCAAATGAGAGGGTTGGGATAAACATTCAATTGACCATATGTGCCAAAAATTCTCGTTCTTTAGTTTTCGAGTTATAGCCCCTGAAAGTCGAAAACTGCACGACTTTGCCCTCGAATATCTCGACAACGGAGAAAGGAGAATTTCAGGGCATTTTCTCCCAAGAAATATATGGGAATTATCTGTAATTTAGCACAGTTTCAGAACGATTCGTGAAAGTCACCTTTTAAGAATAACTTCCACTGCAGGCCCATATATAAAAGTTTGCTCCTTTATTACTCTGCACATGGACAATTATTTGCGCTGTTATTTGCCCCAGGCATGTACCTATGTAATTACCGTTTACAGTGTAAAGATGGATGTTATCGGTCGCTGAACGTCGGAGCAGTAGGCGTTTAATGCATTTTCCCATAGGGTCCAATGCAAAATTGACACCTCATTTTCTCCATTCTCAAGAGCTTTGAGTCTCTGCAAAACATATACATGTGTAGACACAAATAAGTGAAATAGAATGAAGGCTATTTCAGCTTTAGCTTTTATTCCGTTTGGGAGCTAAAGTCGCACAAACTTTTGTTTACAAAAATTTCGATGGCCTATAGTTCGCAAGTTATGCAATCAGTTGACATAAGATTGTGCATGCATGTAGACATGTTAATGACCTTTATATATGCCAAGTTTCAGATGGCTACCTACTCAAACAAGCAAGCAGTAGCGGTTTGAAATTTTCACAATTTGGGCTACACGTTCGGGACGATTCGTGACCTTAGGTGACTTGCACAATTCGGGCTGAAACTAGTGCCAAATGAGAGGGTTGGGATAAACATTCAATTGACCATATGTGCCAAAAATTCTCGTTCTTTAGTTTTCGAGTTATAGCCCCTGGAAGTCGAAAACTGCACGACTTTGCCCTCGAATATCTCGACAACGGAGAAAGGAGAATTTCAGGGCATTTTCTCCCAAGAAATATATGGGAATTATCTGTAATTTAGCACAGTTTCAGAACGATTCGTGAAAGTCACCTTTTAAGAATAACTTCCACTGCAGGCCCATATATAAAAGTTTGCTCCTTTATTACTCTGCACATGGACAATTATTTGCGCTGTTATTTGCCCCAGGCATGTACCTATGTAATTACCGTTTACAGTGTAAAGATGGATGTTATCGGTCGCTGAACGTCGGAGCAGTAGGCGTTTAATGCATTTTCCCATAGGGTCCAATGCAAAATTGACACCTCATTTTCTCCATTCTCAAGAGCTTTGAGTCTCTGCAAAACATATACATGTGTAGACACAAATAAGTGAAATAGAATGAAGGCTATTTCAGCTTTAGCTTTTATTCCGTTTGGGAGCTAAAGTCGCACAAACTTTTGTTTACAAAAATTTCGATGGCCTATAGTTCGCAAGTTATGCAATCAGTTGACATAAGATTGTGCATGCATGTAGACATGTTAATGACCTTTATATATGCCAAGTTTCAGATGGCTACCTACTCAAACAAGCAAGCAGTAGCGGTTTGAAATTTTCACAATTTGGGCTACACGTTCGGGACGATTCGTGACCTTAGGTGACTTGCACAATTCGGGCTGAAACTAGTGCCAAATGAGAGGGTTGGGATAAACATTCAATTGACCATATGTGCCAAAAATTCTCGTTCTTTAGTTTTCGAGTTATAGCCCCTGGAAGTCGAAAACTGCACGACTTTGCCCTCGAATATCTCGACAACGGAGAAAGGAGAATTTCAGGGCATTTTCTCCCAAGAAATATATGGGAATTATCTGTAATTTAGCACAGTTTCAGAACGATTCGTGAAAGTCACCTTTTAAGAATAACTTCCACTGCAGGCCCATATATAAAAGTTTGCTCCTTTATTACTCTGCACATGGACAATTATTTGCGCTGTTATTTGCCCCAGGCATGTACCTATGTAATTACCGTTTACAGTGTAAAGATGGATGTTATCGGTCGCTGAACGTCGGAGCAGTAGGCGTTTAATGCATTTTCCCATAGGGTCCAATGCAAAATTGACACCTCATTTTCTCCATTCTCAAGAGCTTTGAGTCTCTGCAAAACATATACATGTGTAGACACAAATAAGTGAAATAGAATGAAGGCTATTTCAGCTTTAGCTTTTATTCCGTTTGGGAGCTAAAGTCGCACAAACTTTTGTTTACAAAAATTTCGATGGCCTATAGTTCGCAAGTTATGCAATCAGTTGACATAAGATTGTGCATGCATGTAGACATGTTAATGACCTTTATATATGCCAAGTTTCAGATGGCTACCTACTCAAACAAGCAAGCAGTAGCGGTTTGAAATTTTCACAATTTGGGCTACACGTTCGGGACGATTCGTGACCTTAGGTGACTTGCACAATTCGGGCTGAAACTAGTGCCAAATGAGAGGGTTGGGATAAACATTCAATTGACCATATGTGCCAAAAATTCTCGTTCTTTAGTTTTCGAGTTATAGCCCCTGGAAGTCGAAAACTGCACGACTTTGCCCTCGAATATCTCGACAACGGAGAAAGGAGAATTTCAGGGCATTTTCTCCCAAGAAATATATGGGAATTATCTGTAATTTAGCACAGTTTCAGAACGATTCGTGAAAGTCACCTTTTAAGAATAACTTCCACTGCAGGCCCATATATAAAAGTTTGCTCCTTTATTACTCTGCACATGGACAATTATTTGCGCTGTTATTTGCCCCAGGCATGTACCTATGTAATTACCGTTTACAGTGTAAAGATGGATGTTATCGGTCGCTGAACGTCGGAGCAGTAGGCGTTTAATGCATTTTCCCATAGGGTCCAATGCAAAATTGACACCTCATTTTCTCCATTCTCAAGAGCTTTGAGTCTCTGCAAAACATATACATGTGTAGACACAAATAAGTGAAATAGAATGAAGGCTATTTCAGCTTTAGCTTTTATTCCGTTTGGGAGCTAAAGTCGCACAAACTTTTGTTTACAAAAAATTCGATGGCCTATAGTTCGCAAGTTATGCAATCAGTTGACATAAGATTGTGCATGCATGTAGACATGTTTATGACCTTTATATATGCCAAGTTTCAGATGGCTACCTACTCAAACAAGCAAGCAGTAGCGGTTTGAAATTTTCACAATTTGGGCTACACGTTCGGGACGATTCGTGACCTTAGGTGACTTGCACAATTCGGGCTGAAACTAGTGCCAAATGAGAGGGTTGGGATAAACATTCAATTGACCATATGTGCCAAAAATTCTCGTTCTTTAGTTTTCGAGTTATAGCCCCTGGAAGTCGAAAACTGCACGACTTTGCCCTCGAATATCTCGACAACGGAGAAAGGAGAATTTCAGGGCATTTTCTCCCAAGAAATATATGGGAATTATCTGTAATTTAGCACAGTTTCAGAACGATTCGTGAAAGTCACCTTTTAAGAATAACTTCCACTGCAGGCCCATATATAAAAGTTTGCTCCTTTATTACTCTGCACATGGACAATTATTTGCGCTGTTATTTGCCCCAGGCATGTACCTATGTAATTACCGTTTACAGTGTAAAGATGGATGTTATCGGTCGCTGAACGTCAGAGCAGTAGGCGTTTAATGCATTTTCCCATAGGGTCCAATGCAAAATTGACACCTCATTTTCTCCATTCTCAAGAGCTTTGAGTCTCTGCAAAACATATACATGTGTAGACACAAATAAGTGAAATAGAATGAAGGCTATTTCAGCTTTAGCTTTTATTCCGTTTGGGAGCTAAAGTCGCACAAACTTTTGTTTACAAAAATTTCGATGGCCTATAGTTCGCAAGTTATGCAATCAGTTGACATAAGATTGTGCATGCATGTAGACATGTTAATGACCTTTATATGTGCCAAGTTTCAGATGGCTACCTACTCAAACAAGCAAGCAGTAGCGGTTTGAAATTTTCACAATTTGGGCTACACGTTCGGGACGATTCGTGACCTTAGGTGACTTGCACAATTCGGGCTGAAACTAGTGCCAAATGAGAGGGTTGGGATAAACATTCAATTGACCATATGTGCCAAAAATTCTCGTTCTTTAGTTTTCGAGTTATAGCCCCTGGAAGTCGAAAACTGCACGACTTTGCCCTCGAATATCTCGACAACGGAGAAAGGAGAATTTCAGGGCATTTTCTCCCAAGAAATATATGGGAATTATCTGTAATTTAGCACAGTTTCAGAACGATTCGTGAAAGTCACCTTTCAAGAATAACTTCCACTGCAGGCCCATATATAAAAGTTTGCTCCTTTATTACTCTGCACATGGACAATTATTTGCGCTGTTATTTGCCTCAGGCATGTACCTATGTAATTACCGTTTACAGTGTAAAGATGGATGTTATCGGTCGCTGAACGTCGGAGCAGTAGGCGTTTAATGCATTTTCCCATAGGGTCCAATGCAAAATTGACACCTCATTTTCTCCATTCTCAAGAGCTTTGAGTCTCTGCAAAACATATACATGTGTAGACACAAATAAGTGAAATAGAATGAAGGCTATTTCAGCTTTAGCTTTTATTCCGTTTGGGAGCTAAAGTCGCACAAACTTTTGTTTACAAACATTTCGATGGCCTATAGTTCGCAAGTTATGCAATCAGTTGACATAAGATTGTGCATGCATGTAGACATGTTAATGACCTTTATATATGCCAAGTTTCAGATGGCTACCTACTCAAACAAGCAAGCAGTAGCGGTTTGAAATTTTCACAATTTGGGCTACACGTTCGGGACGATTCGTGACCTTAGGTGACTTGCACAATTCGGGCTGAAACTAGTGCCAAATGAGAGGGTTGGGATAAACATTCAATTGACCATATGTGCCAAAAATTCTCGTTCTTTAGTTTTCGAGTTATAGCCCCTGGAAGTCGAAAACTGCGCGACTTTGCCCTCGAATATCTCGACAACGGAGAAAGGAGAATTTCAGGGCATTTTCTCCCAAGAAATATATGGGAATTATCTGTAATTTAGCACAGTTTCAGAACGATTCGTGAAAGTCACCTTTTAAGAATAACTTCCACTGCAGGCCCATATATAAAAGTTTGCTCCTTTATTACTCTGCACATGGACAATTATTTGCGCTGTTATTTGCCCCAGGCATGTACCTATGTAATTACCGTTTACAGTGTAAAGATGGATGTTATCGGTCGCTGAACGTCGGAGCAGTAGGCGTTTAATGCACTTTCCCATAGGGTCCAATGCAAAATTGACACCTCATTTTCTCCATTCTCAAGAGCTTTGAGTCTCTGCAAAACATATACATGTGTAGGCACAAATAAGTGAAATAGAATGAAGGCTATTTCAGCTTTAGCTTTTATTCCGTTTGGGAGCTAAAGTCGCACAAACTTTTGTTTACAAAAATTTCGATGGCCTATAGTTCGCAAGTTATGCAATCAGTTGACATAAGATTGTGCATGCATGTAGACATGTTAATGACCTTTATATATGCCAAGTTTCAGATGGCTACCTACTCAAACAAGCAAGCAGTAGCGGTTTGAAATTTTC